>CM077159.1:9895035-10605822 GCA_039583875.1 Platanthera guangdongensis | reverse complement strand
CGGCGATGCGGTACGGCGGCGAAACGGAAGCTCGATGATCTTAGGGTTCGTCTGCTCGGTATTTCTCATCTATATGAAGAAAATACCCATGTATTATACACTATAGACATATACATATGACCGTTGTGGGTCCCACACGTAGAAACCCGAAACCGGTTCAAAATAGTCCAGCGGCAGAATCCGTCCAGCAGCTTCCAGAAGAAACGCCAAGTAAAAATTGGCGAGAATCGCAGGTGATTCTCGACGAATCGCGAGAATCAGTTAGTGATTCTCGACGATTCGTCGAGAATCACTAGTGATTCTCGCCGAATCACTTAGTGATTCTCAACGAATCACTTGGTGATTCTCAACGAATATTACTTGGTATTCATGATCTGCTCAGCGACGGGTTTCGGCGAGAATCATTAGTGATTCTCGCCGAATCTTACTTGGCACCGTTTTGAGGTAGCCGGAAAGAGTCGGCGAGAATCACTAATGATTCTCGACGATTCGGCGAGAATCACTAGTGATTCTCGCCGAATCGGCGAGAATCACTTGGTGATTCTCGTCGAATTATACTTAGACGAATTTTCGTCTTTCCACCCAAGAGCTGCTCCTTGACCCATCTTTGCTCCTTGTCTTCTCTTGCATAAACACGACCCTGTACTTGAAAGTAAGTGCACTCCAATAGAGAGAGTACACGTAGGTCAACACACTGATCTGCTCAACGAGGGATTACGTCGTGCAGACCCGTGTATATTGACCTACTGCACCCTGATATTGGTGTGCACTTAGCGTGGAATAACTGCAAGCACAACTTGAGAGGTTTCATCAAATACATTGTGAATTCATCTTAGCTTGACAGGTGGCTTCCTCAAATCCAGGTGATTGTGGATACAATACCCAACAATCTCCCCTTATTTGACGAAGCCAAAACCCTACTAGCTAAGATGAATAACACCATTAAATAATAAAAACAGCATTCAGAATTTAAACATGCAGCACAAGAGAATATAAGCAAACAGATCAAGACTTGAGTCATTCACAAATTCAAATTATATGCAAATATATATATATATATATATATATAATATATATATATATATATAAATATATATATTAATCAGATTGTTCATATAATAACAATAAGCATTAAATGTTCTTAAAAGAGAATGACAAGCTATAAATTGTTGACTATTTTTCCTTAGCTAAGTCATTCTTGAGTTTTTGCGCCAAATACTTCTTCCTTTGCCTCTCCATATACTCTTTAGGCTTCGGATAATATCTGAGAGGAGGAACTTTATCTGCTGCCGTGTTGTTTCTGAAGAAGATGTTTCGTTTCGCTTCATACGTCTTGTGCATATCCCACTCATACTGGCTGTATACTTCTTCGTTTCGATGAGTTCTCCTTTTCCTTGTAGACAGAAGGTGTTCAAGATGATATGCTTTGAAACAGGGCTCCACTTTTCGTTTCGTACTTCCTCCTCACTCAGTCTGATTCTCTTCTCAGCTAGTGTCTCCTTGGATGTCCCTTCTTGTAACTTTCTCTTGTCCCTGGCTTTTGCTAGGGCCTCTTGGTCAAACATGGCCATACGTTTTGCTTTGGAAATAGCCCTAGCATCAGCTTCACTCATGGGAACATCTGCAGCACTTGCACTTACTCCATCAGCAGCACTTACTCCTCAGCGGCCGTAGAAGTCTCAGGAGCATGAATACCCGCAGGATTTTCAGGCAAGTCGACGCCTAACGCCTGGTGGAGCATCCACCAGCTGCTGTCATAGACGTATTTGTTTGACTGTTCGAAGTTTTTGATCATGACTTCTCGGAGCTCAGTCATCTTAGCTATGTATTCCTTCTCCCCCTTTTTGGCTTCAACTGCGATGGAGTTTGCATAGGAGTGCAGTGAGTCATCAATATGCTTGGTAGTTCGGGAGAATTCAGTGACCAAGGCCTGCTGATTTGCGTTGAGAGTTACCATATTACCGTCAAACTTTTGAATGTTGTTTGCTACAACATGAGCATTCTGATTCACGACCACAAGAGTATCGGTGTTCTTTTTCAATCCAGCCATAAGAAGAGTGACCGCTTGGCCGGCCGCCATATACTTTTCTTCAAATTTCTTGTCCATCATGTCAAGTTTATGGTTGATCTCCACCATGTTCTTGAGTATGAGATTTTCAGACTTCTTAATCCTTTTCAGCATTTTATTTTGAGCTTTTTCAAAAGAGCCTTTAAGCTCATCCACTATACCTTGAATGACACTCACGGTGTGAGTGGCTAGCGCATCTCGTAATGGAAAATCTAGAGGCACTGCTTGGCCTTGCACTTCATCAGATGCACCCGTAGAGCTGGACAGGAGCACAGCCTCTACGGGAGGAATACTGGCAGCATCTGTAGATTTCTCGGACTCCCCTCCACTCGTGCACCAATGTTTTCAGGAATGATTTCAGGTGCGTGCTTGTCAGATGGAGGTTCAAGGAGATCCTGAGTCTCCAATGCTTCAAGTCCCTCATTGCCATCTTCTTCTCATTCATCATTCATGAAATCATCTTCATCAGCATCCTCTTCCAACTCTTGGTCAGCAGTCTCCTGTATGTCAGCTTCGGCTCCTTGACCGTTCCGGTTCAGGGCCTCCTCATTCTCCGGCACAGCTTCACTATCTTCTTGTATATCTGTCACAGCATCTCTGGCCAGCTGGGAGATGTTAGATACTACATCAGCATGAGTGGGTAGAGGCTCCCCTCAATTCTTGCAGTCAAAGTATCAGGAATTTCACTGGGGGTTACTGCTGGAGATACTTCCTGTTGGTCTTCCATGGCAGCCTGCCCAATTCGCCTCTCCCATCTGTCAAAAACACTTGCGTCCATTTTCTTCAGGTAGTGTAGAGGAACACCTGTACTCATGTCAAACTTGTCTCCATTCAGCTGATTGAGATACAGACTTATGATTCGGCCAAAGCTCGGAGATCTCAGGGTGTCCTTTATTTTCTCAAACAGCAATGACCCCCAGTTGAATCTTTTTCGGCAGACAATAGCCACCAGGATCTTGAACATATCCGCAGAGATATGGTCATGAGATCCTGACTTGCAGATGAGTACCTTTCCAATTATGTCAGACAGAAGCTTCCCTTCTTCATTCATATCCTTGCGCTTGATCGACCGAGTTCCTCGTGGGAGACCGCAGAATAAGAGAGTCCTGGTCTTGTCTTCGTCCTCCAGATAGTCCTCGTGCTCCGAGCTAGAGAGCTGCAGGAAGCGGGTCAGCTTGCTGGCAGACATCCTGACCTTCGACCCAGCCACCTTGCTTTTGATTAGAGAGTCGTCATTCCGGAGTTTTGCGGTAGCGAAGAACTCCAGCACCTCTTTGTCCAAGATTTTGCACGGGTGCTCCAGGACGAATGAGAGCCCAGCCTCTTCCAGCATCAGAATGATGTTTCTGAATTCGTCACAGGCATGAGAGAACCCAGTTCGAACTAGCTCGCAACCAGTGACCAACCCAGCGGTTGTCCTTGGAGCCATTGTAGATCTAGGGAGAGAAGCCCTACTATACGCTTAATCAAAAAATCAAAAAGGAAGCGACACTAGTGATCAAGTCCAAGTAAGGGTGAGGGGGTGGTTACCTAAAGGTATAGACGGTGAGTTAGTTCGATGAAGACGAGAGACACCCGATGAGTGCACGCGGAGAAACTCCTGGAAGCAAGAATCGAAACCGGAAGAGCGTCCAAGAACAGAGTGAGCGTCCTTCGGTTAATCTTGCGGCAGTCGACGAGTTTCCGACGCGATTTGACGAGTATCCAGCGGGATACGGCGGGAGACCTTCGATGGAGACCGATTCGGCGAGCTTCCCTTCCGGTGAGTTTCCCCTGCGGAGAGAGTCGGCGAGTTTTCCTGCAGGCTTCGGCGAGAATCACTTGTGGGAAGACGACTCGGCGAAGACCTTTGCGGGAACCTTGCGGGAAGACGACTCGGCGAAGACCTTTGCGGGATTAGGCGTGTTTCCTGCGAAGTTCGGCGGGATTCGACGAGTTTGCTCCTTCGGCGGGATTCCTATGGAAGGTGAAGGGTCGGCGGGATTCTAAATATATAAAGGGTCGGCGTGATTTCTGCTCATTCGACGAGTATTCTGCGGTAAGTTTCCCGTGGAAATGAAAGGTCGGCGGGATTTCTTTGCGTTAACGACAGGTTTTAATAAGGGTTTAACAAGTTATAACGAGATCCCTTTGCTAAGAGTCGGTGGGAATTTGTCTAAGTTGAAATCGAAGGGTTTCTTTACTAGGAATCTTCAAGTTAAGAGGTATTGCAGCATTTTCGAATTCTTCTGATGTAAAGTCAATTTAAAAATTATAAATATATATATATCTTAAAGCCAATCTATTTGGGTTTGAACGGGGCTTTTCCAAACACTTCTTGATGTCAATTGTGAGTTGTCGAGATTCACAATGACATATCTTCGTTAACTCTTTATTGATGTATAAAAGGTTTGTATGTATCGTGTTAACCTATCCTTAGATGTGCACACATATATGTATAAGCATAAGTATAAATATACATATATATAGATATATATGTAAATGTGGATATAATATGACTCAAGTCCTTGAACTGATCAAAAGTACCTGGGATTATGAGAGTTAACATTTAGTCTCTCTGACTATAACATACCAGGTGCTCGATGTGAGTATGCTTATATAGATATCACTTCTGTTATTCCAGATGCATGTTCCAATTCAGTCTTGGAACACCTACTGTCTAGTTCCCATTATATTTACGGGAACCTACACTACCCTGCAAGAAAGAATTACCTTACCTTAGGAACCCAAATCATATTGGGTCCTAGGTTCCTGTTAGCATAAGCACTCGACTGCCTTCCCCAGAAAACCTGTCAGGAAGACTACCTCTGTCCCGTGAATGTGGATAAGCCCTTGCCTTTGGCATAGAGGGGTTGTGCAAACAGTCGATGGCAAAGTGTCCCACTTTGCCACAGCACCAACACGGGTGAATGTTGTATCGCCATTTCCGACCTGATCTAGTGACTTAGGTAGTCACGGTCCTAGGTCTAAACGGGATAGGGCATGATCTCCTCACAAAGTTTCCTCTTCCATCGTGACACGTGGAAGGGTGGAAGGAATGCATGTTGCGAGTGTCATGAGGCCGGGGAGTTGGTGCCCTCATTTCAGGCATCCCCCTTCCAGAGGCCCCATGAAAACTTACACCATGACTTCTAACCTCCCTATCCTGTGTCCTCGGGTGGTGAGAAGTGTTCTGTGAGCTAGGACATGCAGATTCACACCGTGTTGAGGCAGTGATAGTGAATACAAAGGTCTCAGAATGAGCCTTAGGTATTCTCTCATGGGTGGCCACGACGACCCTTGCACTACGGGTGTCTCCACATGAGGACAGATCACCCTTGCCGTGACCACGATTGTTCCTGTGGTCATACCTGAAGGCATGATGAGTTGCCTTCCTGTTTGGAGTGGGGGGTCGGAATACCGTTTCCCCATTTCTCCACGAATTGATAATCCGGGAGATCCACCCGTTTTCTTGCTTTCCCTTTATAGCATCAACCTTGGAAAAGTTTGATACTATTCTTTTCTCATTCTCTAGACTACTCTCTAGAGCTGAGATCTTAGAGTCCTTGACCTTGTTGGACGCCAATTGGAGAACCAACAAGATCTTCAGTCGAACAATCTCTTGAGCTTGCTCCTCAGCAAGTAGGTTGCTTTTCTGAAGGGCTCTCTTCAGGGAATCCGAATCTTCTGAAGGAAAGCAGTTCCTATCTTCAGAAACTTCAAGAGATACGGGACAGGATGAAAAAGTTACCTGCTCTTCTGTGTTATTGTCATTAGAGCCAGTGACCATTGTCTCATCCTCATCAGAGCTGCTTTCCTCACTGGCCTCTTCAGTCTCTAACACGGACACTGGAGCTCTGATGTTGTCCGAGAGATCCATGCCTTCATCTTCAGAGGTGAGGACCCCCACATAGGCTTCATCCTCTGGTTGACAGCAGATCCCAGCTTTCTCTGACCCCCCATCAACTCTGAGATCATCACCCACATAGATTTAGCCGTCCTACATTTTTCCAATCTAGAGCGAGAAGCTCCAGACCAGATATCCAAGATAATTTGACGAATCCTCTTGTCCAAGTTAAATAGTGACAGTTCCGTCTCTGACATCTCTGCAATGCACTTGGGCACTTCGATATTCTTTCCAGAGCAGGAGATCTTCATAGGAATAAAAGGACCCTCTTCCAGGATGAAAGATGCTCGAGGATCGATGGCCTCCAAGTGACATGACACCCTCATCCTCTAGACGGGATAATACTCCTTTGTACATGCGGGGAGTCTTAGTGGCGATATCTCATAATCCAGCTCCATGCTTCTGACACTGGTGGCAGGATACTACTCAAGGTGTATACCTTTTTGATGAGTAACCTCGCTCTAATACCACTTGAAAGTCCACCTAGTGTCAACTATCTTCACCTATGGGGGGGAATAGGTGACGTGCAGCGTTTTTGCGGAATTTACGAATGTACCTGCACAATAAAAATAAACAGCACAGCACACAGAATACACAGGCAATTTATAGTGGTTCCCCGACTTGGGTACATCCACTTTCCCCCTTCGACCTATCTCCCAACAAGGGACGACTCGGTCACTTCTCCAACAGGATTGAAATCCAATCCTTGCACTATCGGAAGGAACCCTTCCACACGTAGGAGTCAACACTCCCACAAACCGGGTTGCACCCAACCCTTACAACACGGAACAAACGTTCCTTTACAACAAGAGTAAAACTAGAATGTACAAGAGATACAAACTACGTATGGAGACTAATGTGTCCCTCTTTGTTGACGACGTGTTCTTGAAGTCCACAAAGAGTCCACTACCCTAGATCTCTCTTGGAGAGGATCTCCCCGGAACCGACGGCGGCAAGATGGGCGGCGGCAAGGTTCACGGGATCGGCGACGACGACGATGTGCGGCTGCACTTCTTTAGAGATCCAAACTTCGTAGCGAAGCTAGCTAGGTCTACCAACGGTCACACTAGGATCAATCGTCTCGATCGATTCGGATGGGGAACACTTTCCCGATCTACAAATCGAGAGACAAGAGATCTCCGGTTAGACACGTGAGACGCTGAGCTTAGCTAGGCTTCTGTCGCAGGAGGATCTGGGCGAAACCACGATCAACCGGCGAACAACTTGTCGCGAGCGGCGGCGGCGGCGACGGAGCGGAAGCGGCGATTTTAGGGTTCGTCCGTGCTCGCGTATTTCTTATCTTCTTCGCTCGGCTTACTGTTCAAAAATACCCATGTATTTATACACTGTAGACACTTACAATATGACCGTTGTGGGTCCCACACGTAGAAACCCGAAAACCGGTTCAAAATAGTCCAGCAGCAGAATCTGGTCTAGCAGCTTCCAGAGAAAACGCCAAGTAAAAATCGGCGAGAATCGCAGGTGATTCTCGACGAATCGGCGAGAATCAGTTAGTGATTCTCGACGATTCGTCGAGAATCACTAGTGATTCTCGCCGAATCACTTAGTGATTCTCAACGAATATTACTTGGTATTCATGATCTGCTCAGCGACGGGTTCGGCGAGAATCATTAGTGATTCTCGCCGAATCTTACTTGGCACCGTTTTGAGGTAGCCGGAAAGAGTCGGCGAGAATCACTAATGATTCTCGACGATTCGGCGAATCGGCGAGAATCACTTGGTGATTCTCGCCGAATTATACTTAGACGAATTTTCGTCTTTCCACCCAAGAGCTGCTCCTTGACCCATCCTTGCTCCTTGTCTTCTCTTGCATAAACACGGCCCTGTACTTGAAAGTAAGTGCACTCCAATAGAGAGAGTACACGTAGGCCAACACACTGATCTGCTCAACGAGGGATTACGTCGTGCAGACCCGTGTATATTGACCTACTGCACCCTGACATTGGTGTGCACTTAGCGTGGAATAACTGCAAGCACAACTTGAGAGATTTCATCAAATACATTGTGAATTCATCTTAGCTTGACAGGTGGCTTCCTCAAATCCAGGTGATTGTGGATACAATACCCAACAGCTTCCCTCCTGACAATTTCAAGCACTCTTTGACTCTCTTTTAAAAGTCTTTTTCATCCTTCCCTCGTGTTACTTATTCGCTATCGGTCACTCGCCCTTATTTAGCCTTGGACGGAGTTTATCGCCCGATTAGGGCTGCATTCCCAAATAACCCGACTCGTTGACAACACCTCGTGTTGCGACAGGGTTCATGCCGAACAGAGCTCTCACCCTCCCTGGCGCCCCATTCCAGGAGACTTGGGCCCGGTCCGTCGTTGAGGATGCTTCTCCAGACTACAATTCGAGCTGCATAGCAACTCGATTTCTATGTTGGGCAATTCCCGGTTTGATCGTCGTTACTAGGGGAATCCTCATAAGTTTCTTCTCCTCCGCTTATTGATATGCTTAAACTCAGTGGGTCACCTCACCCATCTTGGGATCGCATATCAATTTTGATACAATAACAATTGAATTGGGTTAAATATGGGATTCACACAACTTTCTTAAAGCAACCAGACGATGATGAGGATCAACATAACTTTCATCCCAACAATTAATCGATCGTTAAAAGATAAAATCATCTCCGCTCTTCAGCCTGCCACACATCAGCGCATGACGGACCAATCTCCGCATCCTAGACAAGACCAATGCATAACATTAGAGATCTTTGGAGTGATTTAATGCTTGATGCCCCGGCGGACGTTCCCTTAGCCAGCTGGCCTCAGGCGCAACTTGCGTTCAAAAACTCGATGGTTCACGGGATTCTGCAATTTGCACCACGTATCGCATTTCGCTGCGCTCTTCATCGATGTGAGAGCCAAGATATCCATTGCCGGGAGCCCTACAACTCTTGAAGAGAAAACAACAAATCCACAAAACAAATCGCTTTGAAAATATATGATTGAAATTCTACTCATACTACATATTTACCTTGTCACAAATCTGCGCTGAGTTGATCCCCCCTCCATCTAGAACATGTTACCATCAGGTTGTTCATGCAAAATCTAGATGAGTGCAAAACATCATCAATGAGCTGCTGAATAAGTTCACAAGTTGTCAAATCACTCGATCTCTTTAGGGTCTCGACAATGATCCTTTCGTGGGTTCACCTACAGAAACCTCGTTACGACTTCTCCTTTCTCTAAATGATAAGATTCAATGGACTTCTCGCAGCATCGCAGACGGCAAACCACCCACATCACAACGATCTGAACACTTCACCAGACCATTCAATCGGTAGGAGCGATGAGCGATGTGTACAAAAGGCAGAGACGTAGTCAACGCGAGCTGATGACTCACGCTTACTAGGAATTACTCGTTGAAGACCAACAATTGCAATGATCTATCCCCATCACGATGAAATTTTTAAAAGATTACCCGAAACTATCAGACAAGGTTATATATTTGTTGAATACATCAGTGTAGCGCGCTTGCGGCCAAGAACATCTACGGGCATCACAGATCTGTTATTGCCTCAAACTTTCGTGGCCTGAGCGGCCATAGTCCCTCTAAGAAGCTGGCCGCGCAGGTTGAACTCCGCATAGCTAGTTAGCAGGATAAGATCTCGTTCGTTAACGGAATTAACCAGACAAATCGTTCCACAACTAAGAACGGTCATGCACCACCACCCATAGAATCAAGAAAGTGCTCTCTGTCTGTCAATCCTTATTATGTCTGGACCTGGTAAGTTTCCCCGTGTCGAGTCAAATTAAGCCGCAGGCTAAACTGCTGGTGGTGCTCTTCCGTCAATTCGTTTAAGTTTCAGCTTTGCGACCATAATTTCACGGAACCCAAAAACCTTGCGGGAGACTTTACTTGGGAGTCCGGACTTGGTGCGGATGAGACTTTCATTGGGATTGTGGCGGAAGACTGTCGTGGCCTTGAGGGCAGCTGAATGTTGTACCTTTTCTCTTTTTGTTGTTCTCATGTCTCCCCCCCTGTTGTAATTCTTATCTTCTTTTAATGCAATTGCAAATTTCTCGGAACCCAAAAACCATGCATTTCACGAAACCCAAAAACCTTGCGGGTGCAGGTAGGCGGTGGTAGCGTGTGGTCGCGGGTGTTGCGCGGCGGTGGCGGCTCGAGGTGCAAGTGCTTCTAGAGTGGTGGGTTTTGCTGTTTCCAGTTCTTTATGCCCTTTGGGGCTCGACTTTCATGGGAAAGAAGAACCGCAAGGGTCAGGAAGTTCGTGAGCCTGCTTCTCCTGTTATTTCTTCTCCGCCATTAAAGCTTGCTGGTTCGGCTACAGGACTGCCCCCCTCCGCCCTACATGTTCATGCTTCTTCAAAAAATGATGTGATTTCTTCTGAGAATGTTGATGAAAACTCAATCGAACCTTCTTCCTCTAGTTCGAAATCTAAACATTGCTCCGAATATTCTGAAAGTTCTGACTCCGATTGTTCTGAGAAATCCCAAAACTCTGCAAAATCTGTAAATTCACCAAACCACACTCAAGGTGTTCGAGAAAATGTCTCAATGAGCTCTTCATCTTCCCAAGCCCAGAATGCTAAAGAAAATCATACCCCACTAAACCATGCCGCAAGGCCCTTTGTCCCCGGGTCGGTCGATGCTCTTATGAATTTGTGTGGCATCAACCAAAATACTCCTCCTCCAGCGACGGATTATTTGCCGGCCAGTTTCACCGCTGCTGCGGGCGCCAAAATACATTGCCGCCGGTATGGTCAAAAAACATACCATCTCATTTCCCGAATTTGATATACAACCAACTGATTTTTATGCCAATGACATTCTAACTATGGACGATGAGGAAGCCGAAGAAATCCAAGCTGATTATGCCAACGCCTTTGTGGGAAGAGTCGTTGGAGTGAATTTTCGATTTGAATGGCTATCAGCGCAACTACATCAAAAATGGGGGGCCTTCGAAGTATTTCAAGTTTGTGACTTGGGTGAAAGTTGTTTCCTTCTTAAATTAAGAAAAAGAGAAAACTGAGACTATGTGTGGCTAGGTGGGCC
Organism: Platanthera guangdongensis; assembly: GCA_039583875.1. Classification (NCBI taxonomy): domain Eukaryota; kingdom Viridiplantae; phylum Streptophyta; class Magnoliopsida; order Asparagales; family Orchidaceae; genus Platanthera; species Platanthera guangdongensis. The sequence goes on along the minus strand of CM077159.1, from coordinate 10,594,824 downwards.
ATGGCATGTGGCGGGGAAAGTTGTCGGATTAGACCTTTGGTCTGCCCTTAACCCACGTATGCTTGTGCCGACTTGGGTTAAGGCCCCAGGGCTACCACTGCACTTTTGGGGAGACAAAAACCTCTTCCGGCTAGCCGGAGTTGTTGGTGAGCCGCTCTATATAGACGCCTTTACTAAGTCCAGATCTCGGACTAGTTTTGCTAGATTTTGCGTCCGCCGCGATCTCTCTACACCGCTTCTTGGAGGTGTGTGGCTGAACAGCAAAGGCACGGCAAAATTCTTTCAAAAGTTTACCTATGAAGGTATTGGGTCGTTGTGCACATCCTGTGGGTTTGCTGACCATGGGGACACGGCTTGCAATCTACCGGTGAACAAGATTGATGCTGATCTCGGTAACCCTCAAGCGGGTTTGGACGGATGGACCCTGGTTATGCCCAGGAAGCCTCCTCAAAAATCAATGGCGGCGGTGCAATGCAGTGGGCCCGGATGCTGGTAATTTAAAGTGGAAAAGAGTGGAAAAACAAGTTTTAATTGCTCCTGAACTTCCTGTACCGGAAGCCAATTCTCTGGATGTTCCTGTACCAGAAAATAATGCATTGGTAGCTGATCAAAATACAAATTCATCCCCGGTGATTGCTATGGCAGCTGAAATCCAGGAAAAGGAACCCGATAATAATCACGATGCCAATCCTAATGCCGAAGACAATATTGTTTCAAACTTTAACCGGCAGCAGTCTCCCGGCAGACCAGAGCAAGTGCTTCTTGCTCCAAATTTGGATATATCTGATGCAGTGACCTCTCCACCATCACTTGAAGATGATCTGGACGCCGCAATGCTACTGTAGGAAATCCGGGTGCCGAGAAGCAGAAATCCGAATATCGAATAACAAACACAGAACAAAAAACAGAGCAGTCACAAACACAAGATGTTACAGAGGTTCACCCAAAACCGGGCTACGTCCTCTCTCCCCTTCTTCTTCCTTCTTGTATTCACCAAAAATAAACAGATTACAAAGGTTGCAAGGATCAAGTCCGATCCTACCTCTTCTCCTCTCTTCTGGACAAGAACACCATAGAAGAATACCTTCTGGATCGATCTCAACGAGATACCTCGTATCGCCTCCAAAAGAATCCGCCGCCACAGACTGCAATGAATCCGTATCCCTAAATCGGGAAAAACAACGTATATAAACGTCTGCCGGCAACCACGATCGTCGACCAAGCAAGACCGGTCGACGATCGCCGATCGTCGACCCAAAAGGCCGGTCGACGATCGCGACCCCGATCGTCGACCGAGCAAGACCGGTCGACGATCGCCGATCGTCGACCCAAAAGGCCGGTCGACGATCGTCGATCGTCGATCGTCGACCCAAACGGCCGGTCGACGATCGTCGATCGTCGACCCAAACGGCCGGTCGACGATCGTCGACAGCCGCCCCCGGACCCCCGCTGTCGTGGGTCCCAGAGATGTCGAGGGGGGATCACACTTCGATTCCTCTAAGCTCACGTGGGCGAACCCGGTGTGAGAAACAAGAGGACCGGAAGTGTTCCACAACCCCAACAGCTACAACATAAAGATTTCAGGCGACATGACGACTCCTTGGCCGCTCACGAAAGACAACGTTACAACCTCCGTCCGCGACGCGCGAAGCCTACTTAAAAACCTAAATGAAGGCCATTTAAATTATTTTAGATGCTTTATTTTATTTGGAACCTGTAATATTTTAATTTCCTGCATTTTTACTTTGGTGTGCATTTAAACTTTTGGGTGTGCTATTAACCATCCGGATTGATGAGATTTCATCTTAATCTTTGATGGTTGGATCTATTTTTGTAACTCCTATATATAGGGGCTTATTTAGTGAATGAAGTGAGAAGAATTGAAAACCTAAAATCAGCCCCAAGGAGAGTTCGGCCTTGGCTAGTGAATAGCCCCCCACCCCCCCCACCCCCCCCCCCCCCCCCCCCCTGGGGGGGGGGGGGGGGGGGGGGGGAGCTTCCGGTGTGGTCTCTTAGTGCGACTCCAAGGAAGAATGACGGCAACCTCAGTCGGTGTGACGTCGGTGGATCCATTCGGTGCGATACCGGTGGGAATCGTGAAGAGATTGATTCTTCCACAAGTTATCAAGTATGTTCCCACCAACGGGTTGGGTAAACTCTTCCCCTCTCTTTGTGCTTCATCTCTTAGATTTGTAGAAGGTGAACCATCGTGTTCTCCGCGGCTTTAAACTTAAATCGCTTTCAAATCTTTGAATAGAAAACGTTATTGTTCTTGTTTTCTATTTTCGGACCGGGTAGATCCATTTTGCTTGAGCGGATCTTCGACTATAGCCTTGATCTTTCTCTCAAAATGATTGGCAACCTTTGCGTTAATTTTGGGAACGAGTCAACTCATTTTTCACCGCCGCTTTAGAGTCGACCATTTTCCGATTGTGTTTATGCTTTGTGCGCGAAACGGCTCGTGTTGAGAGCGGTAGATGCTTGTGTAGGTGTGGCGGAACAAGAGCGTGTTGAAGGGCGAACTAGAGCTTTCTCTTGTATAGATCTCCGTTAGGAACGTACGCTTCATCAATTTGATATCAAAGCAAGGTTGTTTCAACTTCTATGTTGCAAACGTCCTCGATCTCTTTCATTGGCACGAATTAATAAAAAAAACAAAAATAATTTTTTTGGTCTGCAAATAGCGGTCTAAAATCTTTAATTTTCTGCGAAAATATATATAAAATTTTTTTAACGTTCGTCATTCCTGTCACTTTAGGAAAATTAAAAAATATCTAGTTTTAACTTTAGGAGCAGCCCAAAAAAATCGTCTTTCAAAATTTTGGGTAATCTTGTATGCGCACTAGACTAGGAACGAAGTACACTACACCGTCTTCGTCAAGAATGGCTGCGAATGAGCACCGGAATGCGAATACCGAGGCCATTGAGGGACTACGAACTGAGATGACGGAGCTTAGTGAATGATATAGTACCTAAACACCTAGAGTGGGGGGGGGGGGTGAATAGGTGACCAAATTCTTTTTAAACTGTAATGGCAGCAATCAGTTTATAACATAGAATCTATACTACTTTTGCACAACAATCACACAGCATTCACAATCACAGCAGACACAGAGTTTTATAGTGGTTCCCCAAGCTTTGGGTACATCCACTTTCCCCCTTCGCCTATCTAGCAGTGTACTAGATTCGGTCAAACTTCACCACTGTCTCAGAACCCAAACTGGTTCCTACACCTCAGGCCCAAGGCCCTACAACTCAGCTTTTCCACAAAGCCTACACTCAGCCACAAAGGCCTACACTCAGCCAACAAGGCCTACACTCAGTCAACAAGGCCTACACTCAGCCACCAAGGCCTACACTCAGAGATTTCAATCTCCTACACTCAGGCTCTCAAGCCCTACACTCAGCCTTTATAATTATAGGCTTACAAACACTCAGATCCAAAGGATCCTACAAGATAAAAATGAATTTACAATTGTTAACTCAGCAACCCAAAGACAAGAGAGGGGAGTTGTGAGTTTCTTGATGAGTTCTTGGAAGAACTCAGCAGGATTCAATCTGACTTAGCTTTCTTCAAAGCTTCTTGAAAGTAGAACTCAATAAAATTGACTCCTTCTGCAGTATATCCTTGACCTCTGCTTCTTAAGATCCAGAATAAATCTGAACCCTTCTTCTCAGCCTAGTTCCAACGGCTGATTTCTTGGATGGAGCCCTCTCTCTCCAACTTCTTAGATCTGCACTTGGACAGCTAGATCTTCTTGTTTTGATACTTGATCAATAACTTGAACAACTCTGTGAACCACCTTTTTTTTAACAATCATTTCTGTAGACTGTATGAGCCTATTTATAGGTCTTCTTCATGGTAACCGGCTGGTCCGGTACATAACTGAATTCTGACATCTCTGACAGGTGCTGTAGACCGGCTGGAACGGCAGCTGTCAAGTCATCCAGTCAGTTCTTGAAAGTTTTCTAACTGTCTGAAAGTGTCGAGACTTTCTGTCTTTAAGTGTCGACACTTATAGACCAAGTGTTGACACAAGTTGTGTAAGTGTCGACACAAGTCTACAAGGTGTCGACACAACTCCTTGTGTTGTAGATACCATGTCTCGACACAGTTTCTTCTTCATGTGTCGACACAAAAATTGAGTGTCGACACAAGTACTTGATTTTCTGTATCTTGCTGAATTCTTCTAAGTGTCGACACATGTCCTTTGTGTCGACACATCTTCATATATTGAATCTGTTAAGTGTCGACACTGCTTCTTGGTGTCGACACATAGTTTTCAGTGTTGATAATTGCTAAGTGTCGACACAGCTCCTTGTGTCGACACTGGATTCTTCTGTTGAGACTTCAGCTGAGTGTCGACACATTCCCTTAGTGTCGACACTTGTACTTAGAATATTTTGTTGATCTTGCTGTTCTTTGCTAAGTGTCGACACAGCTCCATGTGTCGACACTTTCTTCAAGTGTTGATTCTTCAGCTGAGTGTCGACACATTGTTCTTGGTGTCGATACTTACTTCAAGTGCTGACTCTTCTGTTGAGTGTTGACACATTGTTCTGAGTGTCGACACTTATGCTTAGTTTCTGCTGACTTTTGCTGAATGTCGACACAGCTCCAAGTGTCGACACTTTCTGGTGTAGACACAGTTCTTCTAGGTGTCGACACTGCTGTTAAGTGTCGACACAACTTTACTGTACTTTCTTCATTGAGTGTCGACACAGCTCCTTGTGTCGACACTTTCTGTCTGGTGTCGACTCTGCATCCCAGGTGTCGACACAATGACTCCAAGTGTCGACACTGCTTGTCTGGGTGTCGACACAAGTCTTCTTAAGTGTCGACACTTTCCCTCTGGGTGTCGACACATGGACTTAGAAATTTTTGCTTCAGTCCTGCAAATACTTAACCTGCACAAGTAACTCAAAAACACATCAAATACATTTTGATGCATATCATTGAGTTGGGTGAGGCTTCTTCAAATCAGGTACATTTAACCAATGTACCCAACAATCTCCCCCTATTTGGAGAAGTCATAACCCTTAGTCAATGATATACACCATTCATAATTAAAATTACAAAATGATGTAAAGCAGGATAATATACAGCAGGGTAAACATAAACATGTATCAATTTCACATGTATACAAATTCATCATCATAGAACAAATATGAAATAGACATAGACATTATCACAGAACAAACATGAAATAGATTAATCATATAACATATTGTTCTAATATCTGTCTTATACATTTTCAGAAGTTCACAAAAAGTTTTACATCAAAAAGAATACAAAGTAAACTTCAAGAAAATTCTAATTCTATTTCAGTTCTGGCTCCTTAATCACTATTCCTTTGCCAGCATGAACCTTAGCTTAGACAGGAGCATCAGCAACATCAGCATCAGCAGGCTTCTTGCCTTTCAGATCTTTCTTCTTAAGCTCTTCTGCTTTGATCTTCTGCCTTTCAAAATAATGGTATGACTTTGGAAAGTACTTGATAGGCTCCTGAGTAGTAGGAGATAACTTTCCCATCTTTGCCTTCCTTCTATATTGAACTATTGCCTCCTGTCTGGTTTCATGTTTTCTCCATTCAGTTTCAGAAAACCATTTGTTCCTGTCTTGAATGTTATCCTTGGCAGCTTTCCAGGCAATTAAAATGATATTTCTTGAGGTAGGGCTCCATTGCTCAAAATCTGGTCTCTGTTCAGCTTGTTCCCTAAACCTCTTCTTTGACAATTTAGTCTCTTCTTCTTTTTGCAATGCCTCTTGCATGACTTCAGATATAGGCTGAACAACCTTTTCAATAATAACATTGTCCTTGCCCCCAGGTGGGTTGTACATGGTCTGTACATCAGCATGCACCATTTCAAAATCTGGAGGAGGATAAATGACTTGAGCTACTTCTGGTTGCTCACCTCCAAGATAGGCAAGGTTAATTCCATATTCAGCAACATCATTGTCATCACACAGAGGAGGATATCCAAGAGTTGCTCTGATAGAATTTGATATCCACTAAGCATGGTCAGAGCTTGCCTTGACTAACACTCTTTCCCCCTTTATGACTTCTCTAGCCATGTGATCTCTGACATCATCCTTCTGAAATCTGATTTGATTATCCAAGTATCTGACTCCATCTTTAAAGAAAGGTTTGAGCTTTTGAAGTTGTTCAGATATGGCCTTCTGGGAGGCTTGGATAGCAGTCTTAACAGCAGTGATTTCTTCTTGGAATACTTTGTCAAATTCAGCTTTAACAGCAGCAGTAGAGGTAGAAGGTCCAGCACCTATATTCTTCATTTCAGTGACAATAGCATTATGGGAAGTAGTCAAATTGTCATTCATCCTTATCTGATTTTCAAGAACATACCCTTGCTTCAATGCCATGTCATCTACTTGTGCTTTTATCTTTTCCTGGTGTGTAGCCAAGTACACCACTGCATTCCCCCTTTGTGGAAGCAGTCTGTCATCTCTTTCTTGTTAAGGTTCATTTCAAACCTTATAGATTTTATGTCCTGGGCTAGATCAAATTGCAATGATTTCTGCCCTTCATCCACATACTTCTCTATTACCTGCCTGTGCTCATCCAGTTTAATTTACATTGCCACCATTAAAGCACTATAATCAACTGTTGGTGTTTGCTGAACTATAGGGTGTGGTGCAATAGATTGTAGAGCCTTCTTATAACTTTGGCTTTTTCTCTTGAATACATAAAGTTTCTTTTGCTTAGCCCTTGTAGCCTCCTCATCTTCAGATTCTGAGGAGCTGGCTATGTCAACCCTCTCCTTAGGGCTTGGAGGCCTCTCAGGCTGCACATCAGGTGCCTTCTCAGTTTCTTGCCTGGCAGGTACTTCATGAATGTGCACTTGCTCCCCCTCAGCAGCAGCATTATCTCTTTCAGCAGCAGCCTTGTCCATGTCAAAATCTTGTTGGTCTAGATTTAAAAATAAATCCTCCATAGTGTACTCTTGTAGTGAAGGAGCTGCAGTAATTCTAGGCTCTTCAACCACTGGATCAGGAACCACTTGAACAACAGCAGATGTGTCTTCTATGACAGCATCTGAGACTTGGCTATCCAGCTGGATTTGGTGATGAACATCAGACAAATCAGTATCTTCTATAGGAAAATCCAAAGTATTTAGTTCAGTGATTACCTCTAGTATGATGGTGGTTGCTTGTTCACTTTCCAGAGTAGTGGGTTCATCTACAACTGGAAGCTCCCCCTGGCTGTGATCCTTGTGGATGGGGCTAGCTTGAGGTAGCTCCCCTAGATCTCAGCAACCTCTTGAGGAGCAGGAGATTTCACTGCAGACTCTTCCTCATTCTCATCTGGAGTGAAGACAACTTGTTCTTCACTATCTGAGCTGCTAGTGGACACTTGTGCCACTGAAGCAGTTTTCCTTTTCTTCTTTGGTGGAATCTCCTTCTCAGAAACTATCTTTTCAGGGGTTGGCAGCTCCTTAGTCAACACCCTGTCCCATCTGGAGAACAACCTCATGTCCATTTTTCTCATATGGTTTATTTTGCTTCCAGCAGCTGTACTCATAACTTCAGGTATTACACCAGCAAGATAAAGACTTAAAATCCTGCCCAGGTTGGGCTTCTTCATGCTTTCTTTAATCTTCTCAAAGACTACCATAGACCAGTCAGTTTTTAGAGTGAAGATTAGCCTTGTCATAATACCAAACATATGGGCAGACACTCTGTCATGCCCTCCTGGCTTGCTAAGTAGTACTTTGCCAACAATTTCAGAAAGAAATTTTCCTTGATTGTTCATGCCTTTTCTGTTGAAAACTGAACCAATCTTCATTTTAGAATCAAGTCCACACCAGGTTAGAGCTTCCCTGGTCTTTGAAGCAGTGACCTCATCTTCCTCTTGAGTTCTTGGTAGCTGTAGAATTTTCCTCAAGCTCTTAGGGGATACCTTAACCTTTGCTCCATGAACTCTGGATTTGATTTTGTATCCAGATTCGTCCACTTTAGCTCCATTGAGGAATTCAAGTACATCTTTCTTCCATATCTTAGTAGGTTCTAAGACAAGATATTCTAACCCGGAATCTGCTACTAGGGTTATCACGTGCTTGATTTCTTGCTCAGCATCCTCAAAAGCGCCGCACACAAGCTCGTAACCTTCATTGACGTTCTCCCCAAGCTTAGGCGCCATTAGAGTTTGTAGAATTTGTCTTGAGAGAAGAGAGGTGTCGACACAGAAGTTTGGTCTCGAAACTTTGAAAGCGTGTCGACAAACAAAGACAAAACCCTATTTATACCTTTCTAATTTTGAAGATGAACAGGCGGGACAGCTAACTTAAAATGTGTCGATACTGGCAATAAGTGTCAACACTGACTTATAATGTCTCGACACATATGTGTCGACACAAGTTTAGTCAACAGATTTTATGTGTCGACACTTGTTTATGTGTCGACACAACATAACTCGACACATAGTCGAGACTTTACTTAGAAAATTCTGAGTAAATACTAAGTGTCGACACCACATTGGATGTGTCGACACCTACATATCATGTGTCGACACTAAAATTCTGAAGTGTCGACACCAACTTCCTAGATGTGTCGACACCTTTTTCCTGAAGTGTCGACACCACTATTCTGTGTCGACACAGAAATCTCTATGTGTCGACACCTTTTTACTTAGCCAATTTCAATTCTGTAAACTTACTCTAAGTTTATCATTCCTAGTTCAATTTTAAATCTATTGAACTTAGCTTCTTCTAGGGGCTTAGTATACATATCAGCTACTTGATTATCAGTTTTAACATATTCTAATAAAATATCTTCTCTTTCTACATGCTCCCTAAGAAAATGATATTTAATTTCAATATGTTTTATTCTACTATGAGATACAAGATTATTAGCTATTGAAATAGCACTAGTAGAATCACAAAAGAGTGGAATTCTACTTACCTGAAATCCATAGTCCTCTAGCTGATATTGTATCCACAGAAGTTGAGCACAGCAACTTCCTGCAGCCACATACTCTGACTCTGCAGTGGAGATAGCCACACTTGTTTGCTTTTTGCTACTCCATGAAATTAGTCTCCCACCTAGGAATTGACAGGTTCCAGTAGTACTTTTTCTATCTTCTTTGCATCCTGCAAAGTCTGCATCTGAATAACCTGTTAGTTCAAAATCCCCATTCCTAGGGTACCAGAGGCCTAAATAGGGAGTGCCCTTTAGATATCTCAATATTCTTTTGACTGCTGTCAAATGAGACTCTTTAGGGCAAGCTTGATACCTTGCACAGACACATGTAGCATACATGATATCTGGTCTACTAGCAGTCAAGTATAATAGGGAGCCAACTATCCCTCTATACAAGGTTTCATCTACAGGTTTCCCTGCATCATCCTTGCTGAGAGACACACTTGACCTCATAGGAGTCTTCATGGTACTGCATGAATCCATACCATACTTCCTTATGAGTTCTAGGGTGAACTTGGATTGACATATGGATAAACCACTCTCAGTCTGTTTAACTTGGAGAACCAAGAAAAACATCAGCTCTCCCATACTACTCATCTCAAATTGACCTTGCATAAGTTTTGCAAACTTTTTGCAAAGGCTGCTTTCAGTAGACCCAAATATAATGTCATCTACATATATTTGGACTAGTATAACTTTGCCTCTAGATTCCCTAAGGAATAGAGTCTTATCTATTTTCCTCCTTGAGAACTTGTTCTCAATGAGGAAACTAGATAGAGTTTCATACCAAGCCCTAGGGGCTTGCTTTAACCCATATAAAGTTTTCCTAAGTCTATAGACATGATGAGGTAGAGTTGAATCAACAAAACCTGAAGGCTGTTCCACATAGACTTCTTCCTTAAGATTACCATTCAGAAATGCTGACTTGACATCCATTTGGTAAACCTTGAATCCTTGATAGGTTGCATATGCCAAGAACAACCTTATGGCTTCCAGTCTGGCTACTGGAGCAAAGGTTTGATCAAAGTCAATACCTTCTTCTTGCCTATATCCTTTAGCAACCAATCTTGCTTTATTCTTAATGATGACCCCTTGTTCATCCATCTTATTCCTGTAGATCCACTTGGTTCCTATTATATTGTGGTCTTTAGGTTTAGGAACAAGTTCCCAGACCTTGCACCTCTTGAACTGATTAAGCTCTTCTTGCATTGCTTCAGTCCATTGTGGATCTAGTATGGCTTCTTCAAACTTCTTTGGTTCAACTTGAGATAGAAAACTGGAGTAGATTGCAGCATTCTGATTTCTGCTCCTTGTTTGTACTCCTTGTCTTGGATCTCCAATAATCTGCTCTACTGGATGATATCTAAGATGCCTATTGGCTGGAGGCATCTTAACTTCAGGTTGAACCTCTTCAACATCTCCATTATGCTGTACTCCTTGAACTTCATCAGCAATTGGTATATGTAGTTCTCCCCCTGGACAATAGCCACTGTCTTCTACTTGCTGTCTTGCAGCAGGTACTTCTTCTATAGTAAGCTTGTCCATCTTCTTTGTTAAACATGTGGGGCTGCATACACTACTAGATAACTCATTGTCAATAAGTTTAGTCTCATCAAAAACTAAATGCACAGATTCTTCTACAACTTATGTAGTCAAGTTGTAGACTCTATAAGCCTTACTGTTGTTGTTGTACCCAACAAAAATTCCCTCTTAGAACTTGACGGCAAACTTAGTCAAGTAAGACTTTCCATTATTAAGTATGAAGCATTTGCAACCAAAAATCCTGAAGTAGGATAGGTTTGGTTTCCTGCCTTTCACAACTTCATAGGGGGTCTCCTATTGACCCTCTCGGTCTGCCCATCCGTCAGCGGATGAAAGGCTGTGTTGAAACTCAGCTTTGTTCCCAACATCTGCTGCAACAGCCTCTAATCATTGGACATGAACCGCCCATCTCAGTCACTCAGGATGCTACAAGGCACACCGTGAAGCCATACTACGTTATCCACATATAACTTTGCCAGTTTCTCCACAGAATCGTCCTTCCTATGCGGAATGAAGTATGACACCTTCGTCAAACGATCCACGACCACCCAGATGGCGTCATTTCCCTTCTACGACCTTGGCAAACCATGCACAAAGTCCATAGTAATGTCGTCGAACTTCCACTCCGGAATAGGCAAAGACTTCAAGAATCCTCCTGGATTTTGGCACTCCGCCTTCACTAAGGCGCATGTTTGACACTTCGCCACGTACAATGCCACATCCTTCTTAAGTCCTTGCACCAGAACAATTTCTTCACATCGCGGTACATCTTCGTGCTACCCGGGTGAATCAAGTACTTGGTATGATGCGCCTCGTACAACAATTCCACCCGTAAATTGCCCACGTTTGGAACGCACAGATGACCGTCTTTCCAAAGCAATCCATCAACAACCTCATATTGGGAATTTTACCCATCCAAAGCCTCTATCATGAGTTGCTTCATGCTGCTATCCACATCCAAAGCCTGCCGAATCCGATCAGCCAAGTCACACTGAACTTTCGTCCAGTTCAATAGCGCTTCGTCACTTGTCTGCTTGTCTACATAAGAGATCTCCAATGCCTCCAACTCCCGAACCAACCGCTCGTCATGGACCGACAACTAATTGTTTTGAGCTGGGGCCCTGCGACTCAACGCGTCCGCAACCGCATTGCCTTTACCAGGCACGTAGTAGATCTTGAACGTGTAGTCCCCCAGGAACTCCATCCATCTACGTTGTCTCATGTTCAGATCCTTCTAATCCAACAAGTATTTCAGGCTCTTGTGGTCGGTATAAATGTCGACCTTCACCCCGTACAAGTAATGTCTCCACAGCTTCAAGGCAAAAATTACGACCGCTAACTTCAAGTCATGGACTGGATAATTACTCTCATGCACTTTCAACTGTCGCGAGGCATATTCTTGCGTGTTGCAGTAAGACACAACCCAGTCCACTGCCTGAAGCATCGTTATAGATTTCAAAACCTTCGATCCCACTCGGCGAACTCAACACAGGCGCCGTGGTCAACCGACTCTTCAGCTCCTCAAAAGCTCTTGCGCACTCCGGCATCCAAACAAACTTATGCTCTTTCCCCGTTAGAGTCGTGAGGGCTAACACTATCCGCGAGAAGTTCTCCACGAAGCGCCTGTAATAGCCGGCAAGCCCCAGAAAACTCCAGACTTCCGCTACCGTTGACAACACAGATCACTCTCGTATCGCAACAATCTTCGCCGGATCCACTGCAATTCCCTCTCCATTGACTATGTGACCAAGGAACACTATTGAGCACAACCAAAACATGCATTTGGAGAACTTGGCGTATAATTGATTCCTCCTCAGTGTCTCCAGCACCAAATGTAGATGCTTAAAGTGATCCTCCACACTTTGCGAGTACACCAAAATATCGTGGATGAAGACGATCACAAAGTGGTCTAGGTAATCCCTGAAAGTCATGTTCATCAGATCCATGAACACTGACGGCGTATTCGTCAGCCCAAACAGCATGACCGTAAACTCGTAATGCCCGTATCTCGTACTAAAAGCTGTCTTGGGGATATCACTCTCCCTTATCCTCAGCTGATGATGCCCGGACTTGAGATCCAACTTTGAGTACACCGTCGACCCGACTAACTGATCGAACAGATCATCAATCCTCGGAATCGTGTACTTTTTCTTCTCCGTTAGCTTGCTTAGTTATCGGTAAACAATACAAAGTCTCAAGCTTCCGTCCTTCTTAACAAAAAGGACTGGTGCGCTCCAAGGCGACGAACTTGGATGCACATACCCCTGCTCCAACAACTATTGCAGTTGAACCTTCAGCTCCGCCATTTCCTTAGGCGCTAGCCGATACGGAGAGCGTGAACAGTTTTAGGCACCTGGCACTAGCTCAATCGTGAAAATTATCTCCCGTTGAGGCCGGACTCCAGGAAGATCGCCAGGGAACACATCAGGGTGCTCGGATACCACTAAAATACTATCCAACGTAGGCTTAGGCTTTGCAACCTCCACTAGCATGAAAAACAGCTCTTATCCAGCACGAACTGCCTTCACCAACTAAAGTGCAGATATCAAAGTCTTGCTCGACCCTTTCAAGCCCGTAAAGGTCATCTCACGACCTGTTCCCAGTTTGACTTCCTTGCAACCGCAATCAATATATGCTTGCTGCTCCGAGAGCCAGTCCATGCCAAATATTACGTCGAACTCCACCAGTGTTAGTAACGACGCTAGCAAATGGAACTCTTGACCCCCAATACGAATCTTAATGTCACAGATTCTATCCACGCGCATCGAACACCCATTTGTCAATAACACATCCAATTTGCCATTCGCCATCGAAGAAGGTACTCCGATGCGCGATATGAATCCTTCGAACAAAAAGGAGTGCGAAGCTCCCGTATCAAAGAGTGCTCTCACCGGATTATCACAAATCAAAATAAATCCTATACAAACAGTGGTAAGGTAACACGTGCATAACTAGTATTTAAAAATTAACTTGCTATAAATTTAAACCGTACCTGTCACCACATCCGCTTGCTTAATGACCTCCTGCTGTCCAAGATTATAAACTCTAGGTTGAGCATAATGGGATGCGGTTGACTCTACCGCCTTGCCCTTTTCCTCATAGGTTGCTCCCTACTTCAACTCAGACTTTGGACGTCCACCCCGACACTCACGGGCATAATGCCCCGGCTTCCCACAGTTGTAACATGCCCCCGGGATTCGACCCGTAGTCGCTCCAGAAGCACCATAAGATGGGGCTGGACCCGAATTCCTAGCTTTCTTGTTCCACTTCCAGAACACAAACTTCGAGGAGTTAGGCACTTTGAACTCCAACCTCTTATCACCAGAGCTTTTCTTTGCTTACACATTCTTCAAGTCCTTCTCCAAAGACCGGGCCGTGTTTACCAAGGTCAATAAGCCCCGCGTCATAGGCCCCAAGAGCTGTAGCCTTAAGTCATCTCTCAAACATTCATAGAATCGGTTTGTCTTACGCTCCTCATCCGCGAACGTTGAGCTAGCGTACCGACCCAACCGAGTAAACTCGTGGAGATACTTATCCACGCTACTCTCTCCTTCCACCAACCTCTAGAACTCATTCTCCAATGCTATCCTCTGAGCCGAAGGGAGGTACATTGCCAAGAACAATCTCGAAAACCCCTCCATCGAGACGTCTGTAAGTTGATTTCCTCTCAAGTGATGCAGCTCTAAACCTTCCCACCACAGCCTAGCGTCTCCATCCAACAGGAACGTTGCTATAGTGGTCATTTGCCACTCCTCCATCTCCATCACTGTCAAGACTCTCTTCACACGGGAGTGTCAGTCTTCAGCTTGGGATGGGGTTCTCGTCCCCGAGAACACAGGAGGATTGAAGCCAATAATGTGTTTGAGCTGTCTTTCAGTTGCTCTCCTCAGCACCAAAGGCTCCACAACTACTTACTCCACTCTTCTCGGTTCATCCCCTTGAAGCGGTACCTGCTCCATCGTAGGAGCAGGCTGCTGCATTTGCCTTGCAGGCTGCGCATTAATCTTGATAAAAACTGCTTCAGCAACCAATCGTATGGTTTCAGCCGAGGGAGGTGTTGCAAGACCAACATTTGGTGCACTACTAGCCTCAGAAACTGGGCGTTCTGACGACCTGCACCGCTTCTGGTCACCTATAGTTGTATAAAAAACCGTTAAGAGACCATAAAAAATTACAAAAAGCAATTATAGGAACACGCAGGTTCCTCAAAAACGTGTATTTTCATTCCTAAGTGGACATTCATGGGTCTTTTGATGTTATAACGATGACGCACACGCATGTGCTCACCGCCCCTTAATAGAATTCGCCCACGAATTCATTTAAGCCTGACCAAAATCAGTAGTCTGATACCAAATTGTAACACCCCCTATTCGTCACATAGTATATAGCAGTAGATCCGGCCGGGGCCCGACGCCATATACCACAGACAGACTGGGTGGTTACTCAATGGAAACCATCCAACTAAGAATCAACGTCCTACACAAAGTACATTCTAGCGGAAGCGAATTAAAGGTTGCAAAACAAAGAAGCCAGCATAAGCATGAATGTCCACTACAAAACCCAATAGGAATGAAAGTACAATACACAAGTACTATGGCCTTAAGGCCTTACAATTGTTTACTAAAATTACAGTGTTTTCCAAACCTCGGCACACAGGCCGGTCACACATGAATAAAGCAAGTAAACACTCAATATTTAGGCCATTGAGTGTCGGCTCAGTAACATGGGCTTTTGCCCGCTATTTACCCCTTGGCTCCGCAACACCTGCAAGCAACAATCCACCGTACGGTGGCAAACAAAAGCAACGGTTAGCCATGCTGACCAAATTATAACGATCCAGCTACAAATTCGGGGCAGCGATGCTCCTTCACTGCACTTTGTTAGTATAAACAAGCAGTATAGTGTAAAAACACTTCATCACAGGCATAGGCACGCATGACCACACACCCCGTGCTCTCAGGGCACATTCACGGTAAACACAGTCAAAGTCCGCAGTCTCACCACTGCCCCATGGATAGCAATTTCTCGTGAGCATTTGAGTCTTTCCGGCTGAAGTCACGTCACTTGAAAACATCGACAACCTAAGACCCGACTTCTATGCCATCGGTAGGCCTCTAACACCAAACCGCATAGAGCACGAATGGTTCCACTCAACCCGTTGCTCACCTTGCCACGACAATTGAAATCATCGACACGGGTTAAGTTTCCCCGAAGAGCGTGTATAGAACACACAATATTACAAAACCCAGTTATGTATAAGTTAGCTCTCAGGCCACCAAGATGGCAGAATCACGCATCTTCCCAGTTTTCCGGGTGCACCTTGGAGTTAGTCCCCAATGGTCCCTGTTGCAATCTACAGCGTAGAAAACCCAAAAAATAAACACCCGCACGGAGTCTTCTCCGGCCATTCATGCAATGCAACATCACTGATCCAGACCAACATGTCCGGGTAGGCTTCACACATCATGCCTATGTCCGTTTCTCGATTACGGACTCTACATGCTAAACAACGGGGACTATTCATGTCTACCCGAAGGAGCGCCTCGAACTCACCGCAAATTCGCGAGAGCGGGCTTCCTATGCAAAGAAAAGAGGACTTCACATGTCCTAGGATGAGAATCGTTACCCTAGAAGTTTTCCTTGGCGCCATGGAAATCTATGCAGATGAAAAGCACCGCGTTGTCCTTGCCTTCGTAGATCCGAAATCGTCTTGTGATTTGGAGCTCCGAAGCCCCGTCGGTGACCGGATCTAGCCTCCTTCTTCTTCCTTGCTCTCCCCTCTCTCTAGAACTTTAGAAATAGATTGAGTAAGAGAAATGAGGGCTTTGAAACCCTCTTCCCAGGTATAAGCTATCAGGAACAACCCTCAGCCGTCGGATCCCAAAATAAGAAAATGGACGACCACGATCCGGACTTGAAATCCAAAATCTGGGCCGAACACGACCTGTGACACGCCCGTGTCCAGGGCCGTGTTCCCCATTCGCCATCGAAATCGATGCATCCCAAAAAGAACACGAGCACCTGACACGCCCGTGTCACACTTGACACGCCCGTGCCATACAGTACACGGCCGTGTAGTGTGCCGTGTTACTCCATCGATATAGGACCGAAAATGCCCGAAAGGGACACGGGTACGCGACACACTCGTGTCACAATTTGACATGCCCGTGTCTACCCGACACTGATCGTGTGCTGACCCCGTGTATCACCCGCGCCACGGCCCGGCTACAACCCGTGAAGGACACGGTCTGGGACACGCCCGTGTCTCAGGCCATGTTCGCTGCTCGACGATCGTCGACTCCAAATTCGTCGACCACTCGGCCAGATCATCGACCCGAGCATGACACGCCCCGGGGACACGCCCATGTCCCAGGCCGTGTGCCCCTGCGAAGTTCCAAACTTGGCACAGAACGCTACCTGTCACTCTTTTGAGTTTCGGGGCGTTCCAGTATTTGCCGGCGTGAATGGCGAGATCGGTCAAAGAGATGGTGAAGACGTGGCCCATCATACAGATGGAACAAGTAGGTAGGGGGAGGTTATCTGAAGTTGTCCCCCAATCAAAAGTTGACAGAAATTCCAGGGTCAGCTCCTTATACCCAAGCTCGTCACACTCGAACGTTTTACTTCAATGATCGAAGGAGTAGAGAAGGAGGAAAGCCTCCACTAACGCTCCATTGCCTCCTATAGACCGGAGTTCATTTCAATCTACAAGCTGCTAAGAGAGGAAGGCCTTATCCTTCAAGGAATTAAAACACTGGGTGTGCTCGTCTTTGGAAAATGTCTCCATTCTTGCGAAAATTTGTGTGGGAGTAGCCGAAGAACGACTGGAGCGATGGTAGGCTTTCACCGTACGACAGCTTCCCGGCTCTATGGCAGCACAACAAGGAGGAAGGAGACTGGAAAATACAAGAGCTTATAGTAGGAGAAGGGGAACGCAAAGCGGAACGAACAGTGGTCGACGAGAGACGACGCACGCATAGCAGAATGAAGTGAGATGAATTAGGGTGCACACACAGTGGTCGGCCAGCTGGGCTTAAAAGAAACTTGGTCGGCGCACGACCGGTGGTCGTGCATTGTTAAGTAGTGCGCATGACCAGTGGACGTGCACAGATAAATTTTTCGCGTGCCTTATTTCGCAGTCAAACCCACACTGCTGACCACATGGGTGCACATATGAGCTCATCACAGCAGTGGGGTTACCACAGCCCTTTCGACTGTTAAATTAAACAACAATTATAAACTAGAAGAAAAAAGTACATGCATTTTAAAAAAACTAATCTAGATAACTGATGGGTTTATTGTCTCAAAACAGGACTTATTCAAGGACCATGTTGTCTTTTAACTGATGGATGTATGAATTTTGAAGTGCTTAGGCAGTTGCTCAAGTTCACGTTTCGGTACCGGGTACCGAAACGGAGACAGAACAAATAGCCACATACATGTGTAGATATACCTGTCTTGAACATCATGCATGGGTAGAATAAATGTTCTGAAGCTCGACGAATCTAACTACACCAGCACCCGATCTCTATCAATGCTAGGCTGTATTATAAGCCGTTGCACTAAATCGACCGGTTCCACAATGTGGTCCTGCAGAGAAGTAAGCACAAGAGCGGGGTTAGGAAATAAATCAGAAGAAAGACAAAAATTAACCTTAATTTTGGGGATGATCCCGGTGTCATCTCCCATCGGCGGAATTGTGGGTGGATCTACATAGCTGTCTAGGCTGGTGGAAGAATGTTCTAGTGCAGCATCCGCCTCGTCCGCGCATTGGACTTCCTGACATGGGACTGAGGAAGCAACCTCGGCCATAAAGATATCCTCCTCGACTGGATCTAGCATAATGCTACAAACACCAGCTTCTCCCTGCGAAACAACCTCCACAACTATGTCAGAAAAAGAAAGAATGTTGTGCAAGGTAGAGGATAGAGGAGCAGTTCTCTCAAAAAAATCGAGCACAGGCTCCTCACAACAAACAGACTCCATACAAGATGATGTATGTACATCAGGAGTAAAATCATCCATGTCAGGATTTTGATCAACACATGTATCTGTGCAAATACTAGTATTTCCCCCTTCAACATCTGAAGGTGGCACTAGTACGTACCCAGATATAGAAGGGGTGCTGCCAGTTGTCGGAGTGGAGACAATCCGAACATCCGGTTCATCATCATCCTCCAACTGCGTAAAGTAAGTAGCACACTCCTTCAATGAGTGATCCCAACTCCAAAAAAATAAACACTGCTTAGCCGGCTTTGTCAGTACAATGGGTACTAACGCCGAATAAAAGTAGTGCGACAAAGGAAGCGCAGATGAGTAGCTAACATGCTTATGTCTAGAATATGAGTGCCAGATGAGGTTGGTCCTCTATATGTAGATCCATGAGTGTATTGGCTACAATACTCCTTAGGACATTTATCACTTGCATGAGAGATATCTCCACCCCTACGGCAATGGATATTAAAACTGGCACACATTGCAGAGATCACAAATTTCTAGGATTAAGCTACCTTGCATAGATTCTCAATAAAAATCTAACAATTCTAACTGATATAAAAGGCAAAAATAGACTCGGATAAAATAAATTCAAAACAAGCAACTCTGTCATAACTCTGATAACACAACATAAATCAACAATACTCCTGCATTCCCCGACAACCGCGCCAAAAACTTGATGCGTCGGCAAGTGCACCGGTTGCTGTCAAGTAATAAATTTTGGAATAGCTTCCCCTAATGTAGATCTCGAGGGAATGCAGGAAGGGTACGTAATAGCATCGTAGAGAGATCATTACTAAGAGTTTAATGAAACAAAGGGGGGGGGGGTTGGCTTTCGATCCGTAAGCTAACAACAAAAAGAAAACTAATGCGGGTTGTAAGCACCGCTTCACTTGGTGGATGGAAACTAATGCATGCCGCTATGGCGTGCTTCATTAGGTGGATGGACGGAGAGCAAGTGGATGGAATGAACACCGTTCAGAGAGTGAGTTTCGTAATCACCTCTTCATCCACAAACACTAGTCTTTGCTAAAGTGGTTCTAGAGTGTGAGTGGAATGGACGTGAAATGAGGCGAATGCATCACATCTACAATAGAGGATATTACTACCCAAACAACTTCATTCATATACAAATAAAAAACACGTTTAGGTTTATTACAAGCTTAAGAGTACAATCCACAAAGAGAAGAGGTAGAATAAACCGAAATGGGGGAAGTCTAGCCGTGGTTCTTGGTCGGAGTGGTGGGTTGTCAGTCCACTTCATGACTCTGACCGTGGTTGCTTCCGGAGGCAAATGGGTTGTCAATCCACTTGTCTTCCTCTGTCTTCTTCCCTTACCTTCAGTCTTTACTCACTTTGCTCAGATGAAAAGTACCGAAAGGTTTCCGTTGCAAGCTGTTGGTGGCCGGGAACTCTCCGAAGTGGTGAAGATGACCTCGGATGGCCGGAGAAAGCTTCCCGGAGGGTGGAGATGAGTGGAGGAGCTGTGGGGGAGAGGAACGGCGCTTCGCGCGCAGTAGCGCTGAGGGAAATGAAAGGGTGTATGCCCTAATTCGAGGAGATGGGCTTAAATACTACAGCAGAAAAACAGAGCGCACGATCAGTGACGCAAGACCAGTGGTCGTGCGTACTGACGGTTGATGATCGTGCACTCAGCTCCCAGAGAAACCTGTAGCTAGACAAAAAAATTAATATACATGCACACGATCAGTGGCGCACGACCAGTGGTCGTGCGTGCTGGATCCCAAGATTGTGCGATTAGCATTGGCAGAACTACAAACAAAATCGAATAAACTTGCATGAGTAGTGGCGCATGACCAGCGGTCATGCGCACAATGTCCAATGGTCGTGCGATGCCCCAGACAGAACTTGGAAAATAAATAATATAGAGCGCACGATCAGTGGCACATGACAGTGGTTGTGTGCTATAGATCCAATGATCGTGGGCAGTGTTTTGGTACCGTTTGGGATTTCCCAAACAATCCCGGAACACGCACACGACCATTATACCTGCAGTAAGAACAAAAGAGCCACCAAAATGGGCGCACCACATTCTCCAGACGCATAAAAACACCAAGTATAGGGCAAAAGTACAAAAACTATAAAATCACACTAAAAACGGGCCTAAAGTGCACTTTCTATGGAAATAAAGATTAGAAGAAATACATACGGTAACGAACTAAAAGTGAAGTGCTAGTGAAATAAAACTGGCCTAGATGAGTCCAAAAATATGTATATAATTTGGACTCATCATCCAGCTGCCAGGTTCTCACCTAGCTGGCAGGGATGGATGTCACTCGATGGTGTCAACCCAGACCCCATGCAGATCCCGCTGCCAGGATGCCACCTAGCTAGCATGGTTGTATGTCACTCGATGCTGTCGACCCCGAACCCGAGCAGATCCCGCTGTCAGGCTCTCACCTAGCTGGCAGGGCGAGATACCACTTGGGGGAGTCCTACCCTCTTCAGGTGTTACTTGAAAAGTCTGGCAACTTTTTCTAAGGATAGGGGGAGAAACTTCCGCACATGAGACTCAGGACTCGCGGGACTAGCTCGACAACGGGGTGACGAGCCGAGATCCGACAAGGCACTCCACCCCCTTCAGTTTTACTTTGAAATTCTTCGTAATTTTAGGCTTTATATTGGAGAGAAGGGAGGCAGCTTGCGAGCGAGCTGGCGGGTGGCGAGCCTAGTGCAGCGAGTGGTCCACCCCCGGATCGTCTAGGGCTGGTGAGCCTTGAAGACCTACTCGCAGGTGCGAATCCTAACGTCCATTCTAATGGCAGGATCTAAGCACGCGAGGTCCCCCGAGGAGGCGAGTACATCACAGCAAGGAAGTTCAGAAAAAATAGAAAAAAGTTAAGTGGAAGTTCATAACGAAGCTGTTTTCATTCATATAATGATGTTACAAAAAGAGAAGCTCGCCTCGACGAGGTTAAATAAAGAGGGGGAAAGAATTACAGGAAAAAAGGAAAAAAAAAGTTTGGGGGGGGGGGGTGGTGCGGGTCAGCTCTCTCCTCCCCCCGGACTAGTGGTATTCGCCCACTCCTCCGGATAGGTAATCTTTGAAGCCCTTCCCGAAGAGCAGGTCAAAGCTATCCTCCTTCTCGCTAGGTGGCGTTGGCAGGAACAGACTTGGCATGAGGTCCCGGGTCGTGATCTCCTCGTAACCCTCCACCAGCACCCCCATGTCTTTCATCAACTGAAGGGTGCACTCGGCGTACTCGATTGAGTTGACCCGCAGCCATTCCATGACCTCAGCATCGCCAAAGACCATCAACCTCTTGTACGGGAAGGGGGGCCCGTTGTTGACCTAGGGGAAGAAGATTTCCGCTTGGCAGAGGATCTCGCCATGGAGGCCCTTATTCTCCTCTTTCAGCGCCCTGTTCTCCTCCTCCAACCCAACAAGGCGAGCCTCCAGTTCAGTAGAGCGGGCATGCAGCTGGCTGTTCTCTTCCTCCAGCCCCATGGAGCGATCCCATAACTCATCAGCGGCCTTGAAATCCTGGAAAACAAAAGGGATAAATGAACTTATAACGGAGAAGGCAGGAAAATCTTATGTAAAAAGAGAAAGAAGCGACCCGGTACTTACCAGCCCATCGATGACTTAGGCAAGTAAGTTCTCGTCGATGCCAAGATGCCTCACCAGGTCGACAGCCTTTTCCTTGGCGACGCCGCATGCCTGCTCAGCCTTCTATAGGTGGTTGCTGAGGTTGATGTCATGACGGATCATCATGTGATGCAGCTCCATGGCCCGCATATGGGCTTGCATGACCTTATGGTCGAGCTGCAGCAGGGTCATACCGTTATATGCCTCGACATCCTCGCGCCCATAGAGTCCGAAGCCGAGCGTATAGGCATGGCCAGTGGAGAGTTGGCGGTTGGTCTAGGAAGGGTGAAGGGTGGAGATGGAGACTCGGTGGGCAAGCTCGTCCTACTGGACCATGGTTTCGCCGACCGAGTCTTTCCACCTTCCCCCGAAGCCAAAGAGGGGGTGGCCCTTTGGCGCACCTGGCTCGCTAGCCTCCTTCTTCGCAGCAAGGGGAGAGGAGGACTTGCCACCCCCTGCCCCTTTCCCGAGATCTCCTTCAGCGAGCTCTCCGGCGACCCATCTGTGGTGGTTTCAGACAAGCTCATGTATTTTGGATTTTGTTGTTATTGTAGATGGATCGCCCGAGAAACCACCATGACTTTCTTCATCTTCTTTTGCGGCTGTTGGCGACGGTGTGAGCTGGATCCCACAAGATCAGGTAGCTTCTTGCTGCATGAGAGCTTGGATGAAGCCATCTCATCTCGACAAGCCTCCACTGCCTTCTCACGTGTGAGGGGTCAGGGAATAATCCCGAGTCCGCGAATGGCAGATTCACGGGAATCAGTCGCTCCCCTGCATGAAAAACTTAGTCAGATAAAGTTTATGGTGTTCGGAGAGCTGAGCAAAAAGGAAAAAGAAAAAGTACCTTCTCCGGGAAGAATGGGGAGGAGCGAGTTGAGGCCCCTCCGAAGTAAGGCGACCTCGAAGTCTTTGTGGAGGAAGAATTTAGGGAGTTCGACATCGTTGCCGAACAAGGCAGGGGAGGGGGTGCACTTCCTTACCTTTCTGCTGGAGTAAGTAAGAGATGTTGCCGAGATCGCCCTTGACAAAGGCGATCTTTGTCATCCAATTAAGATGCTTGTTCGCGATCTCGCGAACTTTAATGAGGGAGCCCCCAAAGTAGGCGAAGCCATCCGAGGTCGCTTGTTGGAGAAGAGTTTCCTGAAGATGGTCAGGTTGAACTCTATTCGCTCACGACAGATGAAGCAGACGAATGCCACCATCATGGAAATGCGTTCGAGTTGAGTTGCGCGGGCACCACGCCATAATATTTCAGTATCTGGTGGACTTCCGGCCAGAGTGGTAAGCGCAACCCCACCTCGAAAAGCGAGATGGGGAAGGCGAGCTCGTCGAAGTAGAAAGTGTTGATGGCTTCCTACTCCCTAGGGCGGCGCACCTCAAAGCCAGGGGGGACATAGTCGGTGACAAACTCCGCATGCTCCGCTTCCATCGTGTTCCCTTCAAAGAAGCAGTAGTCGATGAAGAATTGAGTGCACTTGGTGCGGCCGTCGGTGTCGGGGTTGGTCTTTGCCCATGCTCGCGTGAAGGCTAAATGCGCGAATATAAAAAGGAGGGGGAAAGCAAGAAGAGGGATTATGAAGGCAATAAAGGTGGTGGTACGGGGTTGGTGAGGGGGCATATGTCACAACCCGCATTTTCTCAACGATAATATCGTATCAGAGCAAGAGAAAACACGTGCCGTGATGCCACGTCGTGCAGGGGATAACTGCACACGTTCAGGCAAAACTCCAGACTTTAGATTTTAAGGAAAATCATAGATTAATATGAAAGAAAACCAGTTATATTTAACGGTCGTATCCCTCGGCACGGTGGATCAGCTAGTCCACAATTAAAAGTATATTTATACGCAGCGGAAAATACTTTGGTTAAATTAAGTTGACACCCTAAATGAGCATAAGTGTCCACGAGGGACGACTCATGGTATGCATGACTCTAAGGTGAATATAGTATACATAAAAGATAGTCTTTTACCCTAAAGGGAAAAATAGTGTCTTAGCTTTATAAATATGTTATGCATGAGATACATATAATAATGCTTTTAGGGTTTAAAATATCTAACATGCAACCTAGCATAAAACATTCTCAGAAGACAAGTAAACATCCATAAAAAGGCAAAAATAGCAGTTTAAGTTCATACCCAGCATCGCAAGAAGCCACTAGTGGGCGTCAACAACCTGACACGAACCCACTGGTGAGTATGCATGTCTATACAGAAAGGTAAAGAACTACCTCACAAAATCGAGGATCAGCTATCTCAGCTACCCAAGAGGCCACGAGCAAGCCCCTCCAAAAGAACTAGCCGCTGAACTGGCTACAACCTGGACCTGAGGCATTCAAGAAAAGAACACCTCAACAAGAAAATAATCAAAAAGGTAAATAGAGCATTAGATTTATGAGCAATTAAGAAGGGTTTACCAACCCGACAACAAAAATGCTATAAGCACAAGAAAGGGCATGACAGTAAGAAAAGAGCACTGTCTAAAGCACAGCAAGACACACCAAGTGCGAGCAATAAAAGCAATATGCCCTACAAAAGGAGCCTGCAACAGCACAAGACATATACATATATGCTAAAAGGAAAAGCCATAAATAGGAAAGGAACTAACAGTCCTAACACGTGGGTTAATGGCAGGGGTCAAAACATGGATCTGAATACATAACCAAAACCAGATCCAAAAAGGGCTAAGGGGTCAAACAGTGGCAGCTCTAGGGTCCCACACACGCCAACCCAAACTGGGGCAAAAAGGCGGTGACCACAGCTCTCCACATAAAACCACCCCTCCAGAGGCCACCAATACTCCACCACCTGCCACAACCCTAGAGTCGGCATGCAAAAACTAGTCGAACACCTAAGGCCCCCCCTAGGAAAAAAAAGGAAAAGTCACGCTAATAATTCTAAGGAAACACACGAATCCAAGGCAAAAACGTCGGGTTCAACTGACGCGGCCTTGCACGCCTAACCCAAACTAACTCCGAGTCTTACCTGACCCAAAACCGGCACACCAACCGGTGTCGACACAATGTGTCGACACCACAACAGGCCGGTGTCCACACAAGGTGTCGACACCACCACAGCCGGTGTCGACACAAGGTGTCGACACTACTGCGGCCGGTGTCGACACAAGGTGTCGACACCCCGACTGGCCGGTGTCGACACAAAGGTGTCGACACCCCGACTGGCCGGTGTCGACACAAAGTGTCGACACCCCGACTGGCCGGTGTCGACACAAAGTGTCGACACCCCGACTGGCCGGTGTCGACACAAAGTGTCGACACCCCGACTGGCCGGTATCGACACAAAGTGTCGACACCCCGACTGGTCGGTGTCGACACAAAGTGTCGACACCCCGACGGGCCGGTGTCGACACAAAGTGTCGACACCCCGACTGGCCAGTGCCGAGTCCCACTCGACACTAGCGCCAGACCCAGCAACCAACCAAAACAAGAACAAAACGCCTCTCTAAAATTTCATCATCTATCGGCAATTGCTAACTACACAACCCGTACCATACCAAATCCGTCCCTGCTAGACACATTCTCTCAGGAAAACTGAGATTTAACTAGAACTTCTCTACACTAACAACGGTATAATCGGGGACGAATCCTAGAGTACACCTAGGATCTAACAAGGAGAGATATAAAATTTAATCATGCAGAAAACAAGGATCAGTCTTGGCAAGGACGAGGGAGCATCACGTGCCTCAATACCAACAAAGCTTGGTCGGCCACTTCCCTCACTCTTGGATCTAGCCGCAGAGCACCAAGCCGAGGAATTGAAGGAAAGCAGATCCAAGCGAGAGCAATCCAGATCCACTCTCGAAATCGAATTTTGACCGCTAAATCTCCAGGAATCGGCGTCCGAAGGCTAGGGTAGTCCGACGGTTCTCTTCCTCTCGTACAGGCGATGACTTCTTCCAAAAAGAGACAATGAAAAGAGACAATGAACCGAGCCCTAATTTCTAACCTAAGGTTATTTATAAGCATAAATTTTAATAATAAACAAATCAATACATATTAATTACTTACATGAAATATCAAAACGACGCGAGAACCGAAACACCTCGGAAAATGATGAAATTCTCATCGCAGCTAAAAACCCACGCTACGAACACAACTGCGAAGTCGAAATTAGCATTCGACGAACAAAACTCGGGATATCACCACACGAAGCCAAAACACAAGCATTCCCTAAGAGGCCCAACCAAGTCACCAAAACAGACTCTGGCTAGCTGGGGAATCTTCCTAACAGGCTACAACCAGGCTACACAAGGAACCTAAAGAGCTAAGACCATGCTCTACAATGGCGAAAGGCCTGAAATACATCATCGTAACGCCAGTCAAAGATCAAACAAAACACGGAAAAACTGGGGGCATTACAACCACTCCCCCTAAAAGAAAGTTTCGCCTCGAAACTTTTCTCACAACACTCCTATAAAGAAGGAGAAAGAAATAGCCAAGAAGGGGCTATATATAAAAAAAACAAACATACCATGCACAAGATCAGTGAAAAAGATGAGGGTGAGCCTCCCTCATAGCCGACTCCAATTCCCAAGTCGCGCTTTCTACATCCTGATTCCTCCACAAAACTTTAACCATAGGAATAGTCTTCTTCTGCAACTTATGAACCTGAGAATCCAAAATGCGGACAGGCACCTCCACATAAGAAAGATTCAGCTCCAACTGAGGCACAGAATCCAAAACCTGCCTGTCATTCAGCACACATTTCCGCAGCCGACTGACATGAAAGACATCATGCACAGCAGGTAAATTTGCGGGCAAAGTCAGTCTATAAGCTGATAACCCAATCCGCTCAACAATCAAAAACGGCCCCACGTACCTTGGGTCCAACTTCCTGCTCTTGCCAAACCGCTTAACTCCGATCAATGGGGAGACCTTTAAGAACATTGAGTCCCCCACAACAAATTCCAAGTTCTATCTACGCTGGTTGGCATTCTTCTCATATCTCTCCTGGGCTATCCGAAGCTTTTCCCGAATAAGCTTCACAGCGGTTTCCATTTACTCAAGCTCTTCTAGACCCAACAAAGGTCTCTCGCCAACCTCAGCCCAAAACAAGGGAGTCCTGCAGCGCCTTCCATACAAAGCTTCAAAAGGAGCCATTTGCAAGCTTTCTTGATAACTGTTGTTATACGCGAATTCCATAAGCCGCAAGCGCTCATCCCACGCTCCTCTGTGGTCCAGAATATTGCATCGGGTCATATCTTCCACAATCTGATTTACTCGCTCTGTCTGACCGTTGGTCTACGGATGATAAGCTGTGGAATACCTCAAGTCTGTACCCAATCCATCTTGAAGGCTCTTCCAAAAACGAGACGTGAACCTGGAGTCTCGATCCGATATGATACTTACGGGCACACCATGCAGTCTGATAACCTCTTCTAGATACAGCTCGGCTATCTTCCTCATCGGATAATTGATCTTAAATGGTACGAAGTGAGCACACTTCGTCAATCTGTCTACGATCACCCAAACTGAATCATGCCTCTTAGGAGATCTTGGTAAGCCAGTGATGAAATCCATCGAGATACTCTCCCACTTCCACGTCGGGATCTCCAAGGGAGTCAGCTTGCCACCAGGCCTCCCATGATCGGCTTTCACACGCCTACAAGTGTGACACTCAGAAAAAAATCTGGCTATACCACTCTTCATCCCATACCACCAGGCAATCTGCTTTAAATCATGATACATCTTGGTAGACCCTGGATGGTAGGCAACACTAGATTCGTGGGCTTCCCTGCACACCATATCCCGGATATCTCCAACGGCGGGGATGCAAAACCTGCCACGATACTTCAAGGTACCCGCATCATCTATAGAGAAATCTGGTAATTCACCTTTTTTAGCTCGATGATACAAATGCAGAAGATCGGGATCATCCTTCTGATGCAGTCTCGTAAGCGCAATCCACGAAGGTTCTGCCACTGCCAAACTACTCTGCGAATCGCAGCTTCCCACAGAAATGTCCATCAAAAGGAACTCTTCCACTAGATGCTCGACGGAGAGATTGAAAATCTTCCCTGACCTCCGACTCAGGGCATCGACCACCACATTCACTTTGCCCGGATGGTACTGGATTTCAACATCATAGTCGACCACGTACTCCAACCATCGCCGCTGGCGTAGATTCAATTCTTTCTGGGTGAAGACATACTTTAAACTCTTGTGATCAGTAAAAATCTTGCATTGCGTGCCATACAGCAAATGCCTCCACAATTTCAGCGCATAGATCACGACTACGAACTCCAGGTCATGCGTAGGGTAATTCCTCTCGTGAGTCTTTAACTACCTCGACCCGTATGCAATCACCTTTCTGCCCTGCATAAGAACGCAGCCCAGTCCGACATGCGACGCATCCACATATATATCATACTCACTACCCTCCATAGGCAAAGACAAAATTGGAGCCGAACATAACCTTCTTTTTAGTTCCTCAAAAGCCTCCTCACACATGCCATCCCATATGAAGGTTACATTCTTCTGCGTCAACTTGGTCAACGACGCGGACAAGGTAAAGAATCCCTCTACAAATCTTCTATAATAGCCAGCCAATCCCAAGAAGCTTCTGATCTCTCTGGGAGTAACAGGTCTCGCCCATTTTATAACAGCAGCGATCTTTTCTGGGTCCATCGATATTCCCTCCTTATTAACCACGTGACCCAGAAAAGAAACTTGGGGCAACCAAAATTCGCATTTGTTCAGCTTGGCGTATAGCTTATGGTCTCTCAGAGTCGCCAAGACCAGTCGCAAATGTCTATCATGCTCCTCCGCATCTTTAGAGTACACTAAAACATCGTCTATAAAGACAATCACAAACTTATCTAGAAAATCCTTGAAAACTCTGTTCATCAAATCCATAAAAGCGAGGGCGTATTAGTCAAACCAAATGACATAACTAAAAACTCAAAATGCCCATGACGAGAGCGGAATGCCGTCCGCGGAACATCTGACTCCCGAATCCTCAACTGGTGAGAGCCCGATCGAAGATCAATCTTGGAAAACACGGAACTACCACGCAGTTGGTCAAACAAATCGTCGATTCGCAGCAAGGGGTACTGGTACTTAACAGTAACCTTGTTCAGCTCTCTATAGTCGATGCATAACCTCATCGACCCATCTTTCTTTTTAATGAATAGCACTGGTGCACCCCAAGGCGAAGAACTCGGCATTATGAAACCTTTTGCCAACATCTCATCCAGCTGGATTCGCAACTCTTCGAGCTCTCGCGGGGCCGTTCGGTACGGCGCCTTTACAATAGGACGCGTGCCTGGCTCCAAATCTATAACAAACTCGACACACATCATAGAAGTCACATACTAAAGGAATCTCATCCAAACGCGGCACACTAACGACTGTCCCTACCAGAGAGACCACACAGGCGAAGCAGCCATAATCAAGTAACTTCTGAGCACGCAACGCAGAAATGACTGGAGACTCCTGGAGAGAATACCCATAAATGCTCCCTGGCTGACCGTTGTCTTTGACGAAGTCCAGGCGCTTACCCTTACACTGGATAACTGCATCGTACCTTGACAACCAGTCCATGCCCAAGATAACATCAAAGTCCTCCAGGTTAATCACCTTCAGATCTGCCTTTGTTAGAAAATCCCCCAATAAAATCGGACAATCAAGGATACCCAGGTTCATAACCACAGAGTCACCGGAGGGGAACTTAACGCAGAAGGCACCACCAACACGATCTAGGCCCAAACTGAACCGCTCCACGAAAGCTCTAGCCACAAACGAGTGGGTAGCGCTGGAGTCAAAGAGAACGCGCGCCCAGCGGTTCTTTACCTTAAATCATCCTACGAATTGCACACGCATCTAAGGCAACAAGCGCTAAAACAAAAACTACAACCA
The DNA here is from genome assembly GCA_039583875.1 of Platanthera guangdongensis. Taxonomy (NCBI): domain Eukaryota; kingdom Viridiplantae; phylum Streptophyta; class Magnoliopsida; order Asparagales; family Orchidaceae; genus Platanthera; species Platanthera guangdongensis. Next base: position 10,564,861 of record CM077159.1, on the reverse strand, counting down.
AAAATGGAACATAACGAAACGACTGGGGAGGAGTCGAACCTGAGATAACCTGGGTCGAGGTCTGTGCTTCGTCTGCCGAAAGCACATTCAGCTTCCCCTTTCCTTTATCCATTTGCTGAGGTGGTGGTAAAGCCTGGAGGGGAACTGGCGGCAGAATAGGCTGGAGTTGTGGGCACCTTGTCTTGAGATGACCCTTCTGCCCACAGTGAAAACAAACTTTATCTTTTAACCAGCATCGTGCAACATCATGGACCTTCCTCCCACACAAGGCACACACCAAGTCTCCTCTGGAAGCACCCTGAATCTCGTGCACCTGTTCCTTCTTCTGAGCTCCCAACCTTTTGAAACACTTCTCAAAGGGGTGGCCTGGCCGGCCACAAAAACTACAAACCTCTTTGATCTTCTTTCTCGAGACAACATCAGGTTCCTGAGGGCTCTTCCCTCCACCAGACTTCCGCTTATCCTTCCTCAACTGCTGGCCTCTATTCTTGGCATTCTCAATGGCCTCAACCCTCAAGGAAGCTTCAACCACGCTGGCATAACTGACTGCTCCGTAGCCATTCGCTAACTGCTGAATGTCGCTTCTTAGTCCACCCAGAAATCGCTTAACTCGTTCTGCTTCAACACTCACCAGAACAAGAGCAAACCAACTCAACTTACTAAACTCAATCTCATTCTCACTAAACGTGAGTTTCCTCTGCTTTAAATGAAGGAAGTCATTCATTAGCCGGTCCCGCTCGACTGAAGGCAGAAACTTACTTAACAACATCAACTTAAATGACTCCCAAGTGCATCCTGCCACCAAGCTCTCTTTCTCCCTCAGCCACCAACTCTTTACTAAGCCCTTGAGCTGATAGGCAACGAGCATCACTCTCTGATCGTCCGCAATCCCAGATTAAGAGAACATCTCTTCAATGGAAATCAGCCAGTCGTCCAAAATCATGAAATCTGCTTGCCCATCATAAGTAGGGGGCCTAAGCCGCTAAAACTGGGATATGAACGTCATCTCTGGGGGCACCACAACCAAAGGCACGGGAGGAGCAGGAGGGGCAGGAACAGCCACCCCCCAGCGGGGTCCTGAACTCTCGGAGTCTGTCCCGCCACCACTGCTACAAGAGACTGAATCTGAGCCTGCATAGCCACTACCTGCCTCGATAAGGCCTCATTACTCTGCCGCAGGTTTTCTACCAAAGCCTTGCTCTACGCTCCTGACATCTCACCCTCGGATTGGTGGGTCGATCTCGTCGCAGGACGTCTCGCCATCCTATAATCGCACAAGCTTTAGACACAACCAAGCCCAACAGCTAGAATAAAACTACCCGGTACAGACAAACACACTTAAATATGAACTTCAACTGCAAAACTTGCTCTGGGAGTTGTTTTAACCATGATGATGTTATGCTTAATCTAAGATGGTTCACCACCATCATACTAAATCATGTGCCTAAACCATGAATGCACGTATTTGTCTTCTTTTTGACTTAAAACCATGCGTGTACATATGTCATCATGCAGATCTTTAGCTTGGCACGTTGTGCTTATGAAATGTTACGCTATGCATGATGTGCTATGCATTCTAAAAAAAGGACTTAATGCATGCCATGGGCGGCGTGCACATGAAAATGTTATGCATCCCATACTACATAACATCCCCATGCAACGAAAAAAAAGAAAACGTGCTAGCCGCATTCATGTGGTGAGGTTATGCATCTCATACTACATAACCCTCACATATTGCCTCCTATGGTGGATCCATATACAAACACATATTATGCATCCCATACTACATAATATGCCCCGTATACTTCTTTATGCTCATGAGTGTAGTGTTCGTGCTTTAGCCAAGATGTGATGATGACATATCGGTGTGTGTATGGTATGACGCTAACTACTAAAGCAAACCAGGGAAAGGTTGCCCGACCATTTGCCAAGCAACCTCCCTCTGATACCAACTGCCACAACCCGCATTTTCTCAACAATAAAATCGTATCAGAGCAAGAGAAAACACGTGTCATGATGCCACGTCATGCAGGGGATAACTGCACACATTCAGGCAAAACTCCAGACTTTAGATTTTATGAAAAATCATAGATTAATATGAAAGAAAACCAGTTATATTTAACGGCTGTATCCCTCGGCACGGTGGATCAGCTAGTCCACAATTAAAAGTATATTTATACGTAGCGGAAAATACTTTGGTTAAATTAAGTTGACACCCTAAATGAGCATAAGTGTCCCCGATGGACGACTCATGGTATGCATGACTCTAAGGTGAATATAGTATACATAAAAGATAGTCTTTTACGCTAAAGGGAAAAATAGTGTCTTAGCTTTATAAATATATTATGCATGAGATACATATAGTAATGCTTTTAGGGTTTAAAATATCTAACATGCAACCTAGCATAAAACATTCCCAGAAGACAAGTAAACATCCATAAAAGACAAAAATAGCAGTTTAAGTTCATACCCAGCATCGCAAAAAGCCACTAGTGGGCGTCAACAACCTGACACGAACCCACTTGTGAGTATGCATGTCTATACAGAAAGGTAAATAACTACCTCACAAAATCGAGGATCAGCTATCTCAGCTACCCAAGAGGCCACAAGCAAGCCCCACCAAAAGAACTAGCCGCTGAACTGGCTACAACCTGGACCTGAGGCATTCAAGAAAAGAACACCTCAACAAGAAAATAATCAAAAAGGTAAATAGAGCATTAGATTTATGAGCAATTAAGAAGGGTTTACCAACCCGGCAACAAAAATTCTATAAGCACAAGAAAGGGCATGACAGTAAGAAAAGAGCACTGTCTAAAGCACAGCAAGGCACACCAAGTGCGAGCAATAAAAGCAATGTGCTCTATAAAAGGAGCCTGCAACAGCACAAGACATATACATATATGCCAAAAGGAAAAACCATAAATAGGAAAGGAACTAACAGTCCTAACACGTGGGTTAATGGCAGGGGTCAAAACATGGATCTGAACACATAACCAAAACCAGATCCAAAAAGGGCTAAGGGGTCAAACAGTGGCAGCTCTAGGGTCCCCCACATGCCAACCCAAACCGGGGCAAAAAGGCGGTGGCCACAACTCTCCACATAAAACCACCCCTCCAGAGGCCACCAAAACTCCACCACCTACCACAACCCAAGAGTCGGCATGCAAAAACTAGCCGAATACCCAATGCCCCCCCTAGGAAAAAAAAAGGAAAAGTCACGCTAACAATTCTAAGGAAACACATGAACGCAAGGCAAAAACATCGGGTTCAACCAACGCGGCCTTGCACGCCTAACTCGAACTAACTCCGAGTCTTACCTAACCCAAAACCGGCACATCAACCGGTGTCGACACAATATGTCGACACCACAACAGGCCGGTAACAGCCGGTGTCGACACAAGGTGTCGACACTACTGCGGCCGGTGTCGACACAAGGTGTCGACACCCCGACTGGCCGGTGTCGACACAAGGTGTCGACACCCCGACTGGCCGGTGTCGACACAAAGTGTCGACCCCCCGACGTGCCGGTGTCGACACCCGACTGGCTAGTGCCGAGTCCCACTCGACACTAGTGCTAGACCCAGTAACCAACCAAAACAAGAACAAAATGCCTCTCTAAAATTTCATCATCTATCGGCAATTGCTAACTACACAAACCGAACCGTACCAAATCCGTCCCTGCCAGACACATTCTCTCAGGAAAAACTGAGATTTAACTGGAACTTCTCTACACTAACAACAGTATAATCGGGGACGAAACCTAGAGTACACCTAGGATCTAAGCAGGAGAGATATAAAATTTAATCAAGCAGAAAACAAGGATCAGTCTTGGCAAGGACAAGGGAGCATCACTTGCCTCAATACCAGCAAAGCTTGGTCGGCCACTTCCCTCACTCTCGGATCTAGCCGCAGAGCACCAAGCCGAGGAATTGAAGGAATGCAGATCCAAGCGAGAGCAATCCAGATCCACTCTCGAAATCGAATTTCGACCGCTAAATCTCCAGGAATAGGCATCCGAAGGCTAGGGTAGTCTGACGGTTCTCTTCCTCTCGTACAGGCGGCGGCTTCTTCCAAAAAGAGACAATTAAAAGAGACAATGAATCGAGCACTAATTTCTAACCTAAGGCTATTTATAAGCATCAGTTTTAATAATAAACAAATCAATACATATTAATTACTTACATTAAATATCAAAATGACGCGAGAACCGAAACACCTCAGAAAATGATGAAATTCACATCGCAGCTAAAAACCCACGCTACGAACACAACTGCGAAGTCGAAATTAGCATTCGATGAACAAAACTCGGGATATCACCACCCGAAGCCAAAACACAAGCATTCCCTAAGAGGCCCAACCAAGTCACCAAAACAGACTCCGGCTAGTTGGGGAATCTTGCTAACAGGCTACAACCAGGCTACACAAGGAACCTAGAGAGCTAAGACCACGCTCTACAAAGGTGAAAGGCCGGAAATATGTCATCGTAACGCCAGCCAAAGATCAAACAAAACACAGAAAAATTGGGGGCGTTACAGCATATTTATAGAAAAAGAAATCTGAGGCCAAGCTGACCGATCGTCCAGCTCGCCAACCCCAGCTCGCCGACTTCTATGACTTGTCCCATCAAGTGTCGAGCTGAATATAAAGGGCGATGTATTATTCGGATACGAAGCATTAAAATATAAAAAATATTAAAAGTTATTACATGCCAAGGGGTGAATACTGTTCGTAGAAATCAGATAAATAAGGAAAGAGAAACAAGTTCAAATGCGTGGGCTGAGGGGTCAGGAGGCGAGTGTCGGTAGGCTCGACAATGGAACCATTTTTATCTACCCCGGCCTCGCGTCTCATTCCCCGCAGGTCTCCGCGATTTGAGGAGATCGCGAATCCGCCCCGAGTTCCTCTGGGCGACCTAGAGGCTCTCCTCAATCTCATCAAGGAGCTGAGAAGGGGGCATCGCCTCGCCTGCCGGGTTGCCCCTCACCTCGTCAGCGATCCACATATAGTCACGCTACAGTGCCTCGTTGTACTCCTGCACTAGGCACAGCACGCGCACTAGCTTCTTGAAGAGCCCGACCCCCCTCCTCGTCAGCTCGGCGTTCTCCACTTCAAAACCCAGGAAGGAGTCTAGCAAGTTTGGAGAAAGAAGGGGCGAGTAGCAGATTGGTCCTGAAGATTCTTCAGCCTCAGACTGGGTGGGAAGAGCTGTAGAGGCAGTTAAGATTCAGTATGAAAGGCGAGTACCACGAAAAATTACGGGGATAGGAACCGATGAGGTCCAGCTTTACTGATGAGATCGGCACCCCCAAGAAAGTGTGGGGAGGGGGCAGCCTCAGATTCTTGCCGCGGCCCGGACGGTGTGTTCTTAGCGAGAGGAGGTTGAAGCCCGGCACGGGGATTGCTTCAACACCTCCCCTTGCTATCCCGGTAGGTTGTCGCTGAGGGGAAGGAGCGCAAACTAACGAGTTCGGCCTCTATGAGTCCAGGCCTAGGGTCCCAAAGTGGGGTGACGGCTCTCGCGGGAGATTCTCTTGAGTTTCAAGCCGCGAGTCACCGAGGGGGTCTTGACTCGCGGCACGGAGGACTCTCCGTCATCCTGCTAGCTGTACGGGTCGGCGCAAATGTCAATAATGTCTTTCCCCTTCTCAAGGATGGGCAGAGTAGAGGGACTGTTCCCGTGCTCCAGGGTAGTTTTTAGGTCATCAAAGATAGGCTCGACCGCTTGGGGGAATGGCTTCGCCATCTTAGTGGGATTGGGCTCAGCCAAACCGCTCTGTGGGATGCTGTGGGGAACTGTTGTCAGGCTAGCGATGTGAGCAGAGGAAGCCTCGCGAACTCGGGCGAGCCTCTTGTGGATCTCTTTGGGGATAGGCATCTCGACAAGTTTAGAGCAAAGGGAATGGAAAAACTCACCCAGGTACGGAGACATATATATATATATATATATATATATATATATATATATATATATATATATATATATATATATATATATATATATATATATATATAGCCGCAGGTGGACCCCACCCGAAGATTCTCTCTGGCTCCTGCCGCACTCGCCGAACACTTGAGGTAGGCGAGTAGGTCTAGCCGGGCCCGTACTCGCCGTAGTCCAGGAAGAGGTGGCGAGTGTCAGGTCCATCGAGCACTCGGCGCCCCAAGCGAGCATAGGCTTCAGGGGGCCACTCGCCCACCGATCTATGATGTTTTTTTACCATTTTACCCTCGCTGGTCTACCTATATCCTGTTAGAACAGCGGAGTTAGGTAGTTGGCAGAGCCAGTTGGGCTGCACATAGCTGTTCAAAATAGCGAAGGTTGGCTATTTGCAGGCTGATTTCAGAAAACTATAAATAGGACCCAAGGGGCACCATAGATGGCATCCTTACTAGTGTTCTGATCTTCTGGAGCTTTCTTTAGCTCGGCACTTTGCTAAGGAGGGGAAGTGCTCTAAGATCTTCTAGGTGTGTGGTGGGACCTCCACGCCAAGTCCTTGGGTCGATTCCCATTTCTTTTCCTTTGTTATTTGGTTTGCAGGAGAGAAGTAGGTGTGTGATCAGCCCTTCCCAAAGGGTGAACTCCACTAGAGATCGAATTTTCGGTTTCAACAATATACTCATTGAATACATCAGTGTAGCGCGTGTGCGTCCCAGAACATCTAAGGGCATCACAGACCTGTTATTGCCTCAATCTTCCGTGGCCTGAGCGGTCGTAGTCCCTCTAAGAAGCTGGCCGCGCATGTTAAACTCCACATAGATAGTTAGCCGGCTGACGTCTCGTTCGTTAAGGGAATTAACCAGACAAATCGCTCCACCAACTATGAACGACCAAGCACTACCACCTGTAGAATCAAGAAAGAGCTCTCAGTCTGTCAATCCTTACTATGTCTGGGCCTGGTAAGTTTCCTCCTGTTGAGTCAAATTAAGTCGCAAGCTCCACTCCTGGGGGTGCCCTTCCGTCAATTCTGTTATGACAGAACACAATATTCATTTCATTATGCCTGATGGGAAGACGTTTGCTGCCCCAAAGATCAAGGATGTTTGGGAATCATAGAAATGAAGACTTAGCGACATGTGACAATGGATAAAATTGCAGTCCGGTTCCTAAATGAGGAGAACTGTTTAATGGCCAAATCACTGTTTAATAAATACAAAGGGTCAAACATGTTTGTCAACAGTCGAAAACATTCAAAGTTGTGGAAATTGGCCTGCTTGGGCGGGAACATTTTGGCAATCCACTCTTACTGGATGGTTGAGAATGGTTCAAAAATTTCATGTCTAATGTGCTTTTGGATTGGGGCTATACCGATTGCAAAATGGCCTACTCTTATAAATATTTCATGTCTTCCTGATCGTGTGAGCGAGCTGCAGGACTCCAATGGTTGCTGGGCCTAACACCTTCATGTCTACTTCGGTGACAATATCGCGACGAGAATTGCTAGACTTCTGCGTGATGATGTGGGGGCCTCCGACAAGCTAGTTTGGTCTCACTCGGAGAGCAGAAATATGAAAGCCGCCGCCATTTATAAAGTGGAATGACAGAGATCTTCCCTATCCGGAGGCGAAATATGGAAGATAAAAGCCCAGGCATGGATGCGTGTGCATGCCTGGTGAGCCTACAATAACCCACTGTCAACACATGATTGGCTCCATTTCCATAAATTAAGAACGGAGGCATGCTGCCCATGGGGATGCGAATAGGCCGAATCCATCTCCCACTATTTTGGTGAGTCCAAATGTTTCTCAAAAATTTGGAAAGAATGCTCCAGATTGTCCACCGTCCCTAATATTCCAGCGGACACCTACTTGGCCCGCCTATTTGCCGAAGCCACGAACAACAAAACATCTGCTCATGCCATTTTCTTAGCCTCTATCGTATTTTGATTGGGAAAGAGGAATGCCTCAATCCTAAGAGTTTTTATCTATTATCCAACCTATGCTATGTAGACTGTAATATTTTATTATATAATAGTGATGGCGATGGTGACGGCGACGGTGATGGCGACGGTGATGGCGACGGTGATGGCGACGGTGATGGCGACGGTGATGACGACGGCCACCAGGACGGCCAACTTGGGAATGACTATGTTGAAGATGTGCCGGCAAAGGACGTGCGACGTCGTAGCGGTCATGGTTAGAAGCTTCGCCCTCACAACAAGACTCATATTTGATATTTTAGCTTTGGTGTGCTAATAGCCGTTTCATGATGGCTCTTTTAAAAAAAACATTATTTAATTTTTGCATTTTCTTTATGTGGTGTGCCTTTAGCCACTTGTTATTTGCTTTGAGATGTAAGCCTATATAAGGCCTTGAACTTTTCATTTGATGGAAGAAATAAATTGAAATCAAATCTTGAATTTTGCCAACCCTAATTTTTCCCTCTCTTCTCCTCCTAGCCGCCCCCCCCCCTCTTTCTCCTTCCTCCAAACCGCCGGCCTCAAGGCTCCCTCCTTCAAGAGTTCGGCCATCTCCTCTCTCCCTCTTGCTCCCGGCCGCCCCCTTCTCTCGAGTGCTCGGCTACTCTCCTCTCCCTCTTGCTCACGGCCACCCACGATCCTCTCTCTCCAAGGATTCTTTGGCCCATGCATGAGAGGTTGTTTGCAAGGAAGAAGATAGGGGTTTCCTCCACGGCGTGAAGTGAAGGAGATTAACACGTTCATCATCCGTAGCGCGCTTCCCGTGGACTTTCAACGGAGGAGCGATCAAACTTGGTGGATCCATGCATCACGGATCTACAAATCCGAGAGGGGTAACAAAAATTTCTACCAAGAGTTTTCTTTCTCTAGATAGTTCATGTGGTGGACGAATTTTTGCGTTATTTTCCGATTCGTTTTTCTTCGCGGTTAATCCCCTAATAGATCGGTATTTTTCGTTTGGATTTCCGAAAGATTCGTAAGAGGATTGCGATCCTCGTTTTCTTTTTTTTGTTGGGATAGATCCTACCATCTTTCGAATCATTTTGTTCTTGGTGGATCTATTTTGGTACAACCCAAAAGCTCGTTCGGGATCAAGATTATCCCATTTAGCCGGAAAGAGTTTGGCCTATAGCCAACACTCGATCTATTTGCGGAACGACGATCCGTATTGTTAGCGCGAGCGATAAATAAAATAATTGTTGTGGCTGCGTTTTCGTCAACGTGTGGAATAGAGAGCGTAGATCGTGTCATAAGCGTATTCGTGGCCTCCGTGACGAATCTCTAGAATATACCCGGCATCAATTTGGTATCAAAGCGAGGTTGTGTTGATTTCCCAATCGACACCATCCTTTAATTCTACCAAGGGTTATCCTCATTCGCTAGGGTGTGCACTTCCACTTCGATTCACATCAAATCTGAATTTTTGTTTTTCAAAACAATACATAGTTGAGCTGCAATTAGTAAAACAAAAAAAAAATTTTTTTGCAGAAAATTACAAAAACAAATCTGAATTTTCTCCTCATTTTTTTAAGAAAAAAAGTCTGAAAAAGTGTTTCCTGTTGCTCACTTTTTTAGTGTCAAAAAATTCTAACGCGTAATTTAAATCAGGACAAAATCGTTGTTTGTCCCGTTTGTTCATGCGCACTAGGCAGGGCACGGAATATCTTTCCTCCACCTCACACATGGCAAACAACCAAGGTGATGAGCATGCTCCGGCCACGATCGCCGAGCTACGAGAAGAGTTTAACGCTAGGTTTGACGCACTGACACAGTTAATTGAAGGGCTCGCTGTAAATCAAGCGGCGCCCCAAAACAACGGCGTTGGAAGAAACCGACCGGGCCCCCAACCCCCGGCCGCCAACCAGCGAGAGGAAAGACAAAATTATCCAAGTGATCAGGACGATGAGTACCCACCTCGAGGTCATTATGAGTTCGACGTAACTAGGGCCGTTAAAATAGACTCACCCTCATATGATGGTATGGGAGAGCCCCAACTATTCCTAGACTGGATCATGGGAATCGAGTGCTATTTTGAATGGCACGACCTGACGGACACTGAGAAAGTGAAGGTTGCACGGATGAAACTACTAGGAAGGGCAAAGACATACTGGTTGAACGAAGAGAGACGATTAGGTACGGTTAATGGAGCACCCCCAATTGGGTGGGCTGCCATGAAAGCACTTCTACACGACCAATATGTTCCCACTTATTACCGGACCCAAATGTTCGACGACTTAGCCTCCCTTCGTCAAGGTAACGCTTCGGTAGCAGAATACATGGGACAACTTAAGGATATGTTGGTGCGTTGTGATGTTCGTGAGATGCCCGAAATCACACTCTCCCGATTTCGTAAGAGACTCAACCCGGACATTCAAAGCAAGCTCTTGCGTTATGGTCACACGGACCTTAACACCACTTTCAATGCTGCCTTGGATATTGAAAAACACAACGCATACAAAACCAAAGGACGAAACTTTCAGAAAGGAAATCCCTCTTAGGACCGCATCCATCTTCCTCCACGCGAGACAAGGGAAAGTATCGATCGACGGATTCGGAGTCCATTATTATTACCGCTAGGAATAACCGGAATCCCACCGGTGAGCGAGTACCAATAGGACGAATCAGCAAGACTAATGCCACGTGTTATTCTTGCGGAATCCAAGGGCACTATTCTAGTGAGTGCCCCACGAAGAGCAAACCGTTAGCCCTATTAGACTCCACGTCTGAGCCTGCCGATATCGTCTATGGAGCGGGAGAAGAATCTGATGCCGAGCCGAGTGACATTGAGGACGATTCTTACATGATGGTGATGAGATGTATTTTGGCCACACCGCGAGCGTTGGACGAGTTCAACCGGACAAATATATTTACCTTAAATTTTAAGTGCGGTGAAAAATGGTGCAAATTAATTATTGATAGCGGTAGTTGCATGAACGTCGTTTCGGAGAACGCCATCGCACGCATGCATTTAGTCACCGAGCCGCACCCACATCCTTATAAAATCGCGTGGGTAAACAAGACGTCAATAGCGGTCTCTAAGCGATGCTTGGTGCCACTAACATTGAAAAACTACGTTGATAAAGTGTGGTGCGACGTCATCCTCATGGACGTGTGTCATGTCTTACTAGGACGACCTTGGCTTTATGATTATGACGTGACCCATTTTGGAAGAGCCAATACTTATGAGTTCAAATTCAATGGTAAGACCATTGTATTGAAACCATCGCCGCCCAAGGATCCGTCACTTGCGTCCAAAGATACCATTGTGCCGGTAGAAAAGAAAACGATAAGTTTGATAAGTAGGAAAGAGTTAGAGCGTGAGACTTTCATGGATGGCGTTATCTACGCTCTAGTTTGTCTACAAGCTAAGGAGGATGCACCTTCGTTAGCCAGCCTCCCGTTATCCCTTCGAACTCTCTTAGAAGAGTATAAGGATGTATACCCGGTGTACTTACCACCTCAGTTGCCACCTATGCGTGATATCCAGCATGAGATAGATTTTGTCCCGGGTTCTTCGTTGCCGAATCAGCCCCATTACCGCCTCAACCCCTCCTCACATGAGGAGTTGCAAAAATTAATTTCAGATTTGTTAGCGAAAGGATTTATACGTCATAGTAAAAGTCCTTGTGCCGTCCCTGCCTTGTTAGTCCCGAAGAAAGATAAAACATGGCGATTGTGTGTCGATTATCGGGCTATAAATAAAATAACTGTCAAGTATCGGTTCCCCATTCCCCGCTTGGATGATTTACTAGATATGTTATCAGGAGCCGCCGTGTTCTCTAAATTGGATCTTAAGAGCGGTTATCATCAAATACGAATACGGGAGCGAGACGAATGGAAGACGGCATTTAAGTCTAAGGATGGACTATATGAATGGCTAGTGCTTGGAGAGGGACTTACCAATGGACCTAGTACGTTTTCGTGATTGATGACCCAAGTCTTTAAACCCTACATGGGAAAATTTGTAGTGGTCTATTTCGACGACATTTTGGTGTTTAGCATCTCTCCGGGGGATCATGAAACTCACCTAAGAACAATCCTTACCACATTGCGCAAAGAGAATTTATTTATTAATCTAAAAAAAATGCGCATTCGGTGTGTCTTCCGTAGAGTTCTTAGGATACATCGTGAGTTCAGATGGCATTCATTTGGATCCAAAGAAGGTTCAAGCAATTAAAGAGTGGCCGAAACCCAAGAATATAAGGGAAGTTCGAAGTTTCCACGGGTTGGCCACGTTTTACCGAAGATTTATTCGGAATTTTAGTAGTATTATGGCACCCATCACTGAGTGTATGAAGAAAGGAGAATTTAGTTGGACTAAAGCGGCCACTAGTGCTTTCCAAACGATTAAGGAACGGATGTCTGAAGCCCCCTTACTACGATTACCGGATTTTAGTAAAGTGTTTGAATTATCATGCGATGCATCGGGGATCGGAATCGGAGGAGTGTTAAGTCAAGAGGGACATCCGCTAGGATATTTTAGCGAGAAACTAGTCGGCCCAAAGTTAAACTATTCGAATTATGATCGCGAATTCTATGCCGTGATTCGTTGTCTCCAACATTGGCGACATTACCTTATATCAAAAGACTTCGTGATATTATCGGACCATGAGGCCCTCAAATTTGTTAATTCTCAAACTAAGATTAGCCCACGGCACGCTAAATGGATCTCGTACCTACATGAGTACACTTTCATTATCAAGCATCTGAAGGGTACATTAAATCATGTGGCGGACGCATTAAGTAGGGTCACCTTATTACTAACTACCATGGAAGTGTCGGTCATAGGATTTGAGAGGATTAAAGATGAATATGTCCAATGCGCAGACTTTAAGGAAATTTATTTCGCCGCTCAGGACAATTCCTCTACCACCATTTCGGCATACTATCTCCGTGACGGATACTTATTTAAACATTTGCAACTATGTATTCCCCGTTCGTCCTTACGACATTTTATCATATGGGAATTACATAGCGGAGGGTTAGGCGGACATTTTGGTAGAGACAAAACGATAACACTCGTAGAGGATAAATTCTTTTGGCCGGGCCTCACACCCATGGTCAACAAAATCGTAGGAAGTTGTCGTATTTGTCAACTAGCAAAGGGAAACAAGACCAATGCGGGTCTTTACACTCCACTTCCGATTCCGTCGGTACCATGGGAAGATGTCAGCATGGATTTTCTTTTGGGTTTACCCATGACATTGAGGCGTCACGATTCTATTCTAGTCGTAGTTGACCGTTTCTCCAAAATGGCCTATTTTATCGCTAGTAATAACACCTACGATGCTTCAAATGTAGCAAAATTGTATTTCAAGGAGGTCGTGGCAAATCGGGGTGTTCCCAAGACGATAGTGAGTGATAGGGATGTAAAATTTACAAGTTATTTTTGGAACACTCTGGAAACTCATGGGCACTAAACTTATGTTTTCGTCGGCCTATCATCCCCAAACAGATGGGCAAACGGAAGTTGTCAACCGTAGCTTGGGCGGGTTACTTCGTTGTTTAGTGGGCGAACATAAAGGTACGTGGGATCTTATCCTTCCGCATGCTCAACTAGCGTACAATAATTCTAAGAACAGGTCCACTGGGTTGTCTCCGAATGAGATAGTGCATGGTTATAAGGCGCCCGTGCCTGTTGACTTGGTTCCGTTATCGCCTTCTTTTAAGTCAAGTCAATTTGCACAGGACTTCGCTTCACACGTTCACACTCTCCATGAGCATATTGGCAAGACGTTAGCTAAGCAATATTCTATCTATCAATCGAATGCTAACGTACATAAGCGAGCAGTCTCCTTGAACATTGGCGATTTGGTTATGGTTCGTCTTATCCCTGAACGGATGCCTTCGGGCACCATAAAAAAATTAGCGAACAAGAAAGCCGGTCCTTTTCGAATTTTGAAGAAATTAGGCGAAAATGCTTATTTGTTAGAATTACCCGTTGATTGAGGAATCTCCCCTGTGTTTAACATTTCGGATTTAACGCTTTTTGTTGCTCCACCACCTGAACTGTCTGTCTCTCGGTTTAATAATTCCACTATACAATCTAATGGGGTGGGGGGTGAGCTCAATTCTGGATCGCTTTCTCCTTCGAAATCTACGGGAGGTATGCCGTCTATTGATGATGAAACTTGTTTTTCTGCTTCACCTAATGTCTTTCCGAGGTTTACCCGGACGGATTTCTTGCCTGACAGGATTTTGCAGGATGTTGTGTTTCCAACTCCTGACGGCGACATTCACAGGTTTTTGGTTCGTTGGCGTGGTCGTCCGGCTTCGGACGACTCTTGGCTCTCTGCTGCACAGGTGGATCTTCTTGACGCGGACCTCGTACGCCGTTATATTTCAGCCCGCTCATCAGAGATGAGTCCTTTTGAGCGGCGGAGGATTGATGGCGACGGTGATGGCGATGGTGATGGCGACGGTGATGGCGATGGTGATGGCGACGGTGATGACGACGGCCACCAGGACGGCCAACTTGGGAATGACTATGTTGAAGATGTGCCGGCAAAGGACGTGCGACGTCGTAGATGACTATGATGACTATGTTGAAGATGTGCCGGCAAAGGACGTGCGACGTCGTAGCAGTCATGGTTACAAGCTTCGCCCTCGCAACAAGACTCATATTTTGTATTTTAGCTTTGGTGTGCTAATAGCCGTTTCATGATGGCGCTTTTTTAAAAAAACATTATTTAATTTCTGCATTTTCTTTATGTGGTGTGCCTTTAGCCACTTGTTATTTGCTTTGAGATGTAAGCCTATATAAGACCTTGAACTTTTCATTTGATGGAAGAAATAAATTGAAATCAAATCTTGAATTTTGCCAAACCTAATTTTTCCCTCTCTTCTCCTCCTAGCCGCCCCCCCTCTTTCTCCTTCCTCCAAACCGCCGGCCTCAAGGCTCCCTCCTTCAAGAGTTCGGCCATCTCCTCTCTCCCTCTTGCTCCCGGCCGCCCCCTTCTCTCGAGTGCTCGGCTACTCTCCTCTCCCTCTTGCTCACGGCCACCCGCGATCCTCTCTCTCCAAGGATTCTTTGGCCCATGCATGAGAGGTTGTTTGCAAGGAAGAAGATAGGGGTTTCCTCCACGGCGTGAAGTGAAGGAGATTAGCACGTTCATCATCCGTAGCGCGCTTCCCGTGGACTTTCAACGGAGGAGCGATCAAACTTGGTGGATCCACGCATCACGGATCTACAAATCCGAGAGGGGTAACGAAAATTTCTACCAAGAGTTTTCTTTCTCTAGATAGTTCTTGTGGTGGACGAATTTTTGCGTTATTTTCCGATTCGTTTTTCTTCGCGGTTAATCCCCTAATAGATCGGTATATTTCGTTTGGATTTCCGAAAGATTCGTAAGAGGATTGGCGATCCTCGTTTTCTTTTTTTTTGTTGGGATAGATCCTACCATCTTTCGAATCATTTTGTTCTTGGTGGATCTATTTTGGTACAACCCAAAAGCTCGTTCGGGATCAAGATTATCCCATTTAGCCGGAAAGAGTTTGGCCTATAGCCAACACTCGATCTATTTGCGGAACGGCGATCCGTATTGTTAGCGCGAGCGATAAATAAAACAATTGTTGTGGCTGCGTTTTCGTCAACGTGTGGAATAGAGAGCGTAGATCGTGTCATAAGCGTATTCGTGGCCTCCGTGACGAATCTCTAGGATATACCCGGCATCAAATAGGCCCATGCCCCTCTTCAAGGACTATCATGATGCGTTTTTTGTGTGGTTTTTGTGGGCAGTGATTATTATGTTTTTTTTTTGGGGGGGGGGGCGTATTTTAGTCATGCTTGTGCCAGGTATATAAGATGTTGTGGGATGGAATATTAGCTTATGTTATGTTTGTGGAGTATTGTTTTTCTCAGCCATCAGGAGCATTCCTGCTACCTGCTTTTGTCCTCCTGTTCAAGAGCCATCTCCTTAGGGCTGGATTGTGGAATGTATGCTTGTAATCTTCTTCTAGTGCATGATAAATACATCTACTGTTCTTCTCTTTCATTGAAGGTGTGTATAAGAAGATCCCTAGTTGCTCCTTTGCATTCTGGTTGTATCACTGGTATCAGAGCCACCGCGGGTAGGATCAACCATGCCGGTCTCCGACAATACCCATTCCAGCACATTGATGCCGGACTTGGAGCTTATTCTCCAGGAACACGTGGCTTTGGCCACCTTCGTCCACACCCTCACTGCGCAATCAGAAAGGCAAGGTCGCACAATTGAGGAGCTTCGTACGATGATGATGCAGCTGCTCTCAACAAGGCCAGACAACGCTAGTGACTCCGGCGGTCGCACCACCAATGACGAGGGGTAACATCTTCCAACACAGGAGTCTCACATCAACAGCCGTTTTCACCGTTTTAAGTTTCTGCGCTTATATGGTGACGACTTACGGGAGTGGATTTACAAGGCGGAGCTGTGTTTTGAACTGGATGAAACCCCAAATGACTTCAAGGTGAAGATTGTGTTGGATCCCTAGTTGATTTAGGCTAGGTTCACTGACTTAGGATGTGACCCATCATGTATAGTCTGGGTCAAGTTTATGTCTTATAGTCCAGGACAGTCCTCTATCTCAACTTCAGATGGACCAGCCTTCCTCAAGACCATCAGGAACACCAGATCTATCAGTTTTTCAGACTAAGTGAAATGAGTTCGACGTTCGTCGAACTCAGCTCGACGTTCGTCGAACTCAGCTCGACGAAGGGAGTTCTACGCTCGACGATCGTGAGGAAATTCGTAGTGCTGAGCTCGACGAACTATGTTCTTTGCTCGACGAATGCTGGGATTCTACTTCAAGCTTTATCAGGACTACTTCAGAATTTCTCTAAGTCCAGCTTCATGCTTCGGTCGACGAATGCTAATCTCTACTCGATGATTTTTGTACTCAGAGAATCTGTGTCGACACCAGGATTTCAGTCGACACCAGCTTATGTCGACACCAGAGGATTTGTGTCGACACCAAGATCAATCTGTCGACACCATTTTGTGTCGACACAGCATTTCAGCAGATGCAGAGTATTTCGTCCAAGTCCAGAACTTTTCTCAGGTCGACGAATTTGGTTCTCAGCTCGACGAATTTAGTTCTCTGCTCAACGAATAAAGATTGTCTGATGTTGAAGATTGTCTATTCAACGAATGAAGAATGTCAGCTCGACGAACTCAGCTCAGCTCGACGAACTCAAAACTCAGCTCGACGAACTCAGCTCAGCTCGACGAACTCAAAACTCAGCTCGACGAATTATGTTCTTCGGTCAACGATTCCGGACTAGGTCTTCTTCCGTTCCCGTCTCATTCCATGGCGCTGATTCCTGAACATTTAATGGCAGTTCTTCACAGAATACTACCGTTAGAATGCGCAGTTTATCCTGCATTATTACATGCCATTTTCACATGGAAACATTTGGGGAAATAATTTATTGCTGCTTCCTTTCCAGGCCGTCTGCCATTACTGCTCTTTATTCAAAATTCGAATGTTTCTTATGACAGATAGAGATATACAGAAATAGTCAGTAATACAGTGACATTAAACACACAACAACAAGAAAAGGATAGACAGTGATTCAGACAACATAAGAAAAAGGAATTCATTCTTGGCCCAGAGAGAAACTGATCAAGAAGAAGAAGAAGAACACTACATCAATATCAAGAGTCTTCTTCATCTGCTGTCACTCAGGATAACTTCAAAGACAACACATTCATATCAGTCACAAGAAGTTCCTGGAGACTCTCTCTGGACCTGGAATTCTAGGTCTTTGAAGACCTATCACCCTGAAGCAGTGTTCCAGCATTCTTCCTGATTCATTCTACATCTCAGGGAGAGCAAAACTGCTAAACAACAATCCACAAGTCTTCTCATTTGACTTGAGAGAGAGAAGACCTCATCACCCTCTCACTCCACCTATGTACAGTGTTTTAATTCCCTTCAAAATTATTCTGGTTGCAAGTCTCCCTCCAAAAGACTTGAGGGTTTGGTTTTTGGGAACCTGATCAAAACCCCATTGGTGCCAGGACACCTGATCAACCCCTTCCTGCAGTGGATTCCTACCAGGGTGGTAGAAGAGTGGACTACCCAGATTTGGGGAACCACTATAAAATTCTTATGTTGTCTGGTTGTTTTCTTTTCCTTTTGTTTTCTGGCCTTGCTCTGTGAATGTGCTGTGATTAGATAGTTGCTGCATCTTGGTTTATTGTATTTGCTTCCCTGCACATAGTCCTAAAATACAACAACAGTTGTAAAAGTTTTAAAATCACCAACATACTCTATTCACCCCCCCACCTCTAGAGTATATCTGATCTAACTAACACCTTCAGGTGGTATCAAGCATACCTCCTGAACTTTCAATTGGTATCAGAGCGAGGTTGGTTAATAATACCACATCTTCCAGGTTGGTTAAAATTACCATACCTGATTGGTTGTACAGGCTAACACCTAAACCCAAAGATCCCTTAGTTAGATCTGTTTGTTTTTATTCCGTTATTGGACTTATCATTCTCACAGACATGGCACAAAACAAGTATTATACAAGCATCAGACCTCCAGTGTGCAATCTTAATAAGTTTGCCATCTGGAAGGCAAGAATTAAATTATATATGAATTCCATTGATGAGGATATTTTTTCTGTCATTTCAACAGGTGTTCCTCCAGCTCCTACAACTTTTGCCAGCACATCAACTAATATGAGTGCAGTACCACCTCCAGACAATACTGAAGCCTATAAGAAAGCCAAGATGGCTGATGCAAAGGCTATGAATATTCTGGCCCAAACAATGTCAGATTACATATTTCAGAAGGTGGCTGAGTGCACCTCAGCCAAGACCATTTGGGACTCTCTCAACCAAATGGTAGCAGGCTCAGCTGATGAAAGAAAGGATAGGAGATCCAGTCTCATTTCTCTCTATGAGAATTTCAAAAAGGATGAGACAGAATCTGTGGCTGAGATGTACAATAGATTAAGTTCAATCATTAGTGAACTCAAGACTCTTGACAAGGACATCACCTTAACTGAGGTGAATGACAAGATACTGATGTGTTTCCCCAGTTCATGGGATTCCAGAATCTGGCCAATCAAAGAAGCCAGAAGCCTCAATGAGATTTCAACAGAATCTCTGTTAGGCAAGCTGAAGTCATATGAGCAGCTTGTCAAATCAAGAGAGGCAGCAGAACAGAAGGCAACTACCCCAATTAGGAAGGAGCACAGCTTGGCCTTCAAAGCTTCTGAAGACAATGAAACATCTACCTCCAATGAAGAGCTAATGAGTCTTTTTGCCAAAAGATTCTACAAAATTGCAAAAAAGGACTTTAGAAGAAAATCATCCAGGCACGATGATAAACCCAAGTATGACAAGACACCAACTAAGGATGTTGTGTGTTTTGGATGCAGAAAGCCTGGGCACTATATTTCAGAATGCCCAGAGAATCAGAAAAAGGACAAGGGCAGGGACAAGGATTCCAGAAGAAAACAAAGCAGCAGACCCTCCTCCAAAAAATATAAAAGGAAAGACAAAGGATTTGTTGCTGAGTCCTGGAGTGACACAGAAGAGGAAACATCCTCCTCCAGCTCCAGTGAAGAAGAGGAAGAAGACAGATCCAAGGAGGTGTGCCTAATGGCAATAGATGCCTCCAGAAGCAATTGTGGATCAGAAGAGGATTCTGAAGATGAAGTTGCCTCAGACTCAGAGGATGATCAGGTGATTTCTAGTTTTGATTTCAATTCTGACTTATTTAAAGTAGAATTTAAAACTATGTGCATGGATCTAATAAACTCAGAGAAAGAAATAAAAACCTTGAGGACTAGACTTGAAAACCTTGAATCTGTCAGCACAGAAAATAGAAAACTAACTGACCAATTGACACTAGCTAATGAACAAATAATCAAGTTAAAATCTGAATTATGTGAGGCAAAACAACTTGAGCAATCTCTCAATGGGAGAATCCTTAAGCTGATGGATATCACAAGCACAGTAAATGCCAGATTAAATGGCAGGCTGGGCTTGGGCGCTTCATCAGGTTTACCCCCCATAATAAAGAAGAATATACTTTCTACTCCCATAAGGTTTATCACTGCTAAGGGTAAAGAGAAACTAACTGAAAAATCCATGTCAGAAAACAAGTCAAATCCCCTAGATAATAGAAACAGAAAACAGAAGAAAGCTGTTAAAAACCAAGTTCAGCAGAATTCGTCGAACGCAGATCGACGAAATCCTGCAAGTTTGTCGAACCCCGATCGACGAACGCTGAACGCAAACTTCAGAAATAATTATTCGTCCAACTGCGATCGACGAACAGTGTATGGTTTGTCGAGCAGAGGTCGACGAACGTGGGACGCAGAAAATGACCATGGTCATTCTCTGAGTGGAGGTCGACGATCTCATCCCCATTCGTCGAACTCTGGTTGATGAACTTACAGATATTCGTCGAACCCAGAAGGACCAAATATAAATCATTTCTCCTATAGAAATTTTAGAGCAGCTAACAAGACATTTAATCCAGTAGCTGATTGGATAATCCCACCTAGGAGATATCACCCTCTAGGGTATAAGTCTCAACCTGCCTTATCAGTCATTTCTAGTTTTACTTTTCAGCTAAACCAAGGACCCAAGGTAACCTGGGTCAAGAACAATTGAGCTTTATTTTTTAATGCAGGTACAGGTGAAGAGCTGTCCAAGGTTAAGTTAGACCCGGTACCTGGATAGTGGCTGCTCTAAGCACATGACTGGCAGCAAAGCAAATCTCTCCAGCTATAAGTCCAAGCTAGGATCAAAGGTGATATTTGGAGACTCAAAGAGTGGTCAGTCAGAAGGATATGAAAGAGTAAGCATTGGAGCAGTGACCTTCAAAAAGGTGACATATGTAAGAGGACTTAAACATAACCTTATATCCATAAGTCAATTATGTGATGAAGGTTATCAGGTACATTTCAACTCTACCTCTTGCTCTATTATAAATGATAAAAACCAAACTGTTTTAATTGGACTTAGATAAGGAAACATATATTTAGTAGATTTCATTTCTGCCACAACTGATATTTGTTTACTCAATATCACTAGTAACCAAAATGAGTTATGTCACAAAAGGCTAGGACATGTAAACCTTAAGAACATATCTAGGTTATCTAAAGACAACCTTGTTAGAGGTTTACCTTTTGGCCCCTACAAGAAGGAAAGCCTATGCAGGGCTTGTCAACTAGGTAAGCAAACTAAAACTAGTTTCAAATCCATTAATAAAAGTGATTCAACTAGGATATTGTATCTGCTTCATGTGGATCTTTTTGGACCCATTGCAGTACAAAGCCTAGGAGGGAAGTCTTACACCTTAGTCATTGTTGATGATTTCTCCAGATTCAGTTGGGTAGCCTTTCTGAGAGCTAAGTCAGATACATTCAAAGTTCTTACAGATTTTCTCAGGACCATACAAATTGAGTTCTCTACTCATGTTGCATTGATCAGAAGTGATCATGGCACAGAGTTTGAGTCTCTTCTTATGTATGAGTTCTGTGTGAAGGAAGGTATCAGGCAGTGCTCTCAGCTCCTAGAACACCCCAACAAAATGAGGCTGCTGAAAGGAAAAATAGGACACTCATTGAAGCTGCAGGTACATTGTTAGCCGATGCTTACATGCCTCTATCCTTTTGGGAAGAAGCTGTAAACACAGCTAACTATGTCCTGAACAGATGTCTTTTACATAAACTAAGACATAAGACCCCCTATGAATTACTTAAAGAAAAGAAACCTAAAATCACTTATTTTAAAGTTTTTGGTTGCATATGTTACATCCACACCAATAACAAAAGATACATTAGAAAATTTGAGGCTAAGACTGAAGAAGGGATTTTTCTAGGATATTCCCAAGTAAGCAAGGCTTATAGGGTTTTACACAAATCATCCCTTAAAATTGAAGAATCTGACCATGTGTCTTTTGATGAAGCTAACATGTCTTATAAGGAGAAAGACATTTCTACCAATAGTTTCTTGCAGGTTTCACCACTGTGTGAGTCTATGGATGGACTAAACCTTACCCAAGAGGTTCCAACTCATCCCACTCCACAGGCTGCTGAAGATAGTGAAGAAGAAATCCAAGAGGAAGTAATTGAACTTCCATCAACAGCCAGTACCATTCCTCAAGAGGAATTATTTACAGAAGCTGTTGCTCAACCAACTCCACAAACTGATCTTGTCACACTTAGAGATCACCCCAGATCTCAAGTGATTGGAGACATTTCAGTTGGTGTACAGACAAGACATCAGCTCAATCAAAACTTGATGCATGCCTGTTTTCTCTCTCAAATTGAACCTCTCACCATCCATGAAGCTGAGCAAGATCCCCACTGGATTCTTGCATTGCAAGAGGAACTAAATCAATTTGAGAGATGTAGAGTTTGGGATTTGGTTCCAAGACCCCATAACTACCCAGTTATTGGAACCAAATGGGTCTATAGGAATAAATTGGATGCACAAGGGAACATAGTAAGAAACAAGGCTAGAATTGTTGCTCAAGGCTATA
This sequence comes from Platanthera guangdongensis, assembly GCA_039583875.1. Taxonomy (NCBI): domain Eukaryota; kingdom Viridiplantae; phylum Streptophyta; class Magnoliopsida; order Asparagales; family Orchidaceae; genus Platanthera; species Platanthera guangdongensis. The sequence goes on along the minus strand of CM077159.1, from coordinate 10,542,452 downwards.
GGTAAGAGGAAGGAATAGACTATAACCAAACCTTTGCCCCTGTTGCAAGGTTGGAGGCCATTAGAATATTCCTAGCCTATGCAACATACAAAAAGTTCAAAGTATTCCAGATGGATGTTAAGAGTGCCTTTCTGAATGGTGTACTTCAAGAAGAAGTTTATGTAGAACAACCTCCAGGTTTTATCTCTCTACTTAACCCTCTTATGTTTACAAATTTCATAAAGCTCTCTATGGTTTAAAGCAAGCTCCAAGAGCTTGGTATGAGACCCTAGCTAGCTTTCTTTCAGAGCATAAATTTACAAGAGAAACCATAGATAAAACACTTTTCACTAGACATCATAAGGACCAAATCTGATTGGTACAAATATATGTAGATGACATTATTTTTGGGTCTACTGATCCCAAATTGTGCAAGAGGTTTGCTGACCTCATGCATTCCAAATTTGAGATGAGTAGCATGGGTGAGCTTTCCTACTTCCTTGGTCTCCAAGTGAAGCAGCTCCCTGATGGTATCTTCCTCTCCCAATCTAAGTATGCTAAAGAGCTTATTAAAAGTTTGGGATGGGTGATGCTTCAGGAATGAAAACACCTATGGCTACCAATGCTGTTGTGGATTCTGATGCAGCAGGGAAACCTGTAGATCAGAAACATTATAGGGCAATTGTTGGATCCCTATTATACTTAACATCTAGCAGGCCCGAGATAATGTTTGCCACATGCCTTTGTGCTAGATTCCAAGTAAATCCTAAAGAATCTCATCTTATTTTTCTAAAAAGGATTTTGAGATATATAAAGAGTTGTCCTAGTTTAGGACTCTGATATCCTGCAGAGTCAGAATTTGAGTTAACTGGATACTCAGATGCTGACTATGCTGGATGTAGAGTGGACAGGAAAAGTAACTCTGGAACTTGCCAGTTCCTAGGTATGAGACTTGTCTCTTGGTTTTGCAAAAAGCATACATCTGTGTCTACATCAACTGCTGAGGCAGAGTATATGGCTGCTGGCAGCTACTGTTCACAGATGCTATGGATACAAAACCAACTCCTAGATTATGGTATCAACTTAAATAATTCAACCTTATTTTGTGATAATACAAGTGCTATTGCTATAGCTCAGAATCCAGTTCATCATTGTAGAACTAAACATATTGAAATAAGACATCATTTCATTAGAGATAATGTAGACAAAAAGAAGATTAACTTAATCCATATTCCTACTGATTTACAGAGAGCAGATATTTTCACCAAACCTTTAGATGAGAAAACCCATCTGTTCTTTATAAATCAACTGGGAATGATTAATGGAGAAGAGTTAAATTAATTTCTGTCTGCATTCGACGAATTTTCCAGAGTTCGTCGAATGGAGTTCGACGAATTAGGGAAAGTTTGAGAGATTCTCGTCAAACGGAGATCGACGAATTCTCTGTGTGGAAACAATTTTCGTCGACCGGAGATCGACGAACCTTGCTTCAGAAACCATTTCGTCAAACGGAGTTCGACGAACTGTTTTCAATTCTTCTCAATGAGTTCGACGAACTACTCACCTCTAACTTATTTCGTCGACCTCAGTTCAAAGAACTGTCTCTTTTCGTGGAACGGAGCTTGTCGATTCATATTCCGAAAATCTCATATCTAGGTTTTCTTCGACCTCCATCCCGCGCTTTCAGTTCCTTTGCTCTTGATCGCCGTTTTCTCTGTGATTTTCTTTGCAGGTCATCAATGGCGATTCCTCTAGGAGCACTTGCAGCGATGAAGTTTGATGCAGCATTCTCCATGGATTTTGAGTCTTTCCAACATTTCGATCCAATCTTTCTTTATATCCTGGAATTACTTGAAGAATTGCATCTCAAGGATTTCATGACTCGCAGCATCAAGCTACATTCAACCGAGATAAGAGAATGGGTATACACTGCAACTGTTTCTGAAGACGGAGATCTAACAGGACATATTGGAAACACTGCCGTTTCCATGTCTCCAGTAGTACTCTCTGAAATTTTTGGACTGATCAATGGTGAAGGAAACTTGGAAATGGACGCTGAAGAATATTCTGATATGTTGAAAGTAATGGGTTTCTCCGGCAGCAACCCTAATAAGCTTCTGAAGAAGCAACTATCAGCCGCCTATCAATTTTTGGCCGACATTGTAGGAACAATTATGATGGGCAAGCACTCGGCACATGACTATATCACTCGCCATCAATTCCTGAATATGTGCGCAATGCTCAACAAACGTCAGGTCGAATGGGGCACGGTCTTCTTTGACCTAATCAAGAAGAAAACAAGCAAGAAGGAAGTCTGCTACGACAGAATCCTGGGGATTTTCCTCCAGGAAAAGGACAGTGAATGTTTGGTCTCCCTGACCACATTCATCAATGCCAGCAAGCACCTCACCTGCGCCTTGTTTGGCCGATGGGAGAGGACAATCACCAAACCCTCCAAGGGTTCCTCCTCCTCCATCAATGCATCTGAGAGCACCAGGACCGTCAAGGTCACTCCCCACCCTGATACTGAAGAGGCCATTCCACCTACCAAATCTCTTTCCACTCCTCCTGCACCTCAATTGACTCCACCTCAACATCAATCTCCACCGCCTGATCTTGCACATATCCCTGCACCTCCAGTTTCCCCCACTGAAACACATATTCCCTCACCTCCTCAATCCCCTCTTCCCACACACCTATCCCCTATTCCATCGTACACCATACCCATTGAACCACAACCTGTTCTCCCTCCATTATCCCCTCCACATATTCTTCCTTCCTCCTCTGCTTCTATTCCCTCCACCATTCCTTCTCCACTTCTAGATTCTTCCACCATTCCCTCCATCACTCTCTTCTGATTCCTCTCATTCAATCACTCATCATAGAGGCCATTACACCTCTAGTGAATTCCATTAATTCTTTATCTGTACAAATCTCAGCCTTTTCTGTTGCCCCCTCTTCATTTAGGGGCCTGGCACCAGGTTCTCCTAAACCCAGGCAGGGGGAGATGCTCCATGATGAAGCTGGTGCAGCAGCTGCAGAGGTTAATACAGTTGATAATGCAGATACAGTTTATACAGATACAGTTTTTGATAATACAGATACAGTTGATTCAGTGCTTGATAATGCAGTTGCAGTTACAGATACAACAATTGATTTTATTCAATTCATGGACACTGACAGTAGCTTTGATGAGTCAGTAGATACAATAACAACTGCTGGTGATTTCCCTATAAATCCCACAGTTAATTTATCTGAGATACTTCATATCTTTGATCATGTATGTATGAAGCTTCCTTCAGTAGAGGTTGCTAGGCCACATTTGGCTATTCCTTCAGTAGAGGTTACTAAGCCATATTTGGCTATTGTCCAGTATACCTCTCCAGCTAGTCCAGCAGTTGCCAAGCAACTTTGTGACACCTTTGCTGCTCCTACTGCTGTTCCAATTCCTGTGTCTATTCCAGAAATCTGCCCTGTCCCAGATTTTGTCATGGATGATTCTCCCATGCCTGATCTGGATGAGCTCATTGTGGCAGACATTGAAGAAGAGAACAAGGCAGCAGCTGCAAGCTCTGTCTCTACTGCTGTTGAACCCTCTCCCTGTGAACCTTCTATCTCCCCTCAAGAAAAACCTCTTATCATTTCTGATGAAACTCTGAGGAAGTTGAATGCTCTGTATGACAATCCTCACAATTCAGGTTTTGATGATGATGATGATGAATCAGATGAGGAGGCTGCTAAAAAGAAAAAGAAAGTGCTTTCTAAGAAAAGGAAGGCTCCTCCTCCTCCTGCTCCCAAGCTTAATCTCACTGCAGACACTCCATATTATATTCTGCACAATGTTGCTCCTTACAAAGGGATGCCTGCATGGATGTGGCTATCAAAGAACCAGCAAAAAGAGAAGAAGAGGAGTAGGAGATACTCTCCTCCCCCAGTCCATAGATACAGAAAGGATCCTCCTCCTCCTCCTCCAGCAGCAGGTGCCTCTAGCTCTGGCTCTCAGAGATCTGCTCCTATTCAAACTTATCAGAGACAAACAGGGAGATCCTCTGGTGGCAGTCAGCCAAGTCCACCATCTTCAGGCAGACAACACCTTCAACAACAGCAACACCAACACCAGGAATCTAAGGAACATGAAGCTGAAAGGTCTTATTCTCCTCCTGAAGATCTAGAAACAGCCAACACAGCCAGAATGACAAGGTTCTAAGAAATCATTGGCTTATTTCTAATCAACAAAGCTAAAGCTGAAGGCAAGGACACAACATGCTTAACTACTATGTCTCAGTACAGGAGAGATGAGCTAAAGAGATTTGGGAAAGCAAATAAGCTACTCAATGTTGATGAGTACATGCATCTTCACCCAGAAGCAGTTGTCCCCAGAGCCACTTCACTAAACATCATAGGGGCAGCTGACATGACTATGACCAAGGCTCAAGCTTCAGATCCCAATAGGGAAATTATTTTCAAAAAGCCAGGAGATAAAGCACCAGAAGACAAGCCAAAACAGAAGAATACAGAGAAGTAATTTTGTATTTATTTCATTTCTGCTTCTGTTTCAGACTATTTCTTGCATTAAAACAAAGCCTGTATGTATATATATATCTGATGCATGTGTTGTAAATTCTCTGCCAGATATATTTCTTAATTTTGCTTTGTTTTTCTGTTTGTTCTTTGCTTGGAGTCTCTGTTAGTGACCTGACCCAAATAGGAAGAGATTGTTGGATCCCTAGTTGATTTGGGCTAGTTTCACTGACTTAGGATATGACCCATCATGTATAGTCTGGGTCAAGTTTATGTCTTAGAGTCCAGGACAGTCCTCTATCTCAACTTCAGATGGACCAGCCTTCCTCAAGACCATCAGGAACCCCAGATCTATCAGTTTTTAAGACTAAGTGAAATGAGTTCGACGTTCGTCGAACTCAGCTCGACGAAGGGAGTTCTACGCTCGACGATCGTGAGACAATTCGTAGTGCTGAGCTCGACGAACTATGTTCTTTGCTCGACAAACACTGGGATTCTACTTCAAGCTTTATCAGGATTACTTTAGAATTTCTCTAAGTCCAGCTTAATGCTTCGGTCGACCAATGCTAATCTCTACTCGACGATTTTTGTACTCAGAGAATCTGTGTCGACACCAGGATTTCAGTCGACACCAGCTTATGTCGACACCAGAGGATTTGTGTCGACACCAAGATCAATCTGTCGACACCATTTTGTGTCGACACAACATTTCAGCAGATGCAGAGTATTTCGTCCAAGTCCAGAACTTTTCTCAGGTCGACGAATTTGGTTCTCAGCTCGACGAATTTAGTTCTCTGCTCAACGAATAAAGATTGTCTGATGTTGAAGATTGTCTATTCAACGAATGAAGAGTGTCAGCTCGACGAACTCAGCTCAGCTCGACGAACTCAAAACTCAGCTCGACGAACTCAGCTCAGCTCGACGAACTCAAAACTCAGCTCGACGAATTTTGTTCTTCGGTCGACGATTCCAGACTAGGTCTTCTTCCGTTCCCGTCTCATTCCATGGCGCTGATTCCTGAACATTTAATGGCAGTTCTTCACAGAATACTACCGTTAGAATGCACACTTAATCCTGGATTATTACATGCCATTTTCCCATGGAAACCGTTGGGGAAATAATTTATTGCTGCTTCCTTTCCTGGCCGTCTGCCATTACTGCTCTTTATTCAAAATTCGAATGTTTCTTATGACAGATAGAGATATACAGAAATAGTCAGTAATACAGTGACATTAAACACACAACAACAAGAAAAGGATAGACAGTGATTCAGACAACACAAGAAAAAAGGAATTCATTCTTGGCCCAGAGAGAAACTGATCAAGAAGAAGAAGAAGAACACTACATCAATATCAAGAGTCTTCTTCATCTGCTGTCACTCAGGATAACTTCAAAGACAACACATTCATATCAGTCACAAGAAGTTCCTGGAGACTCTCTCTGGACCTAGAATTCTAGGTCTTTGAAGACCTATCACCCTGAAGCAGTGCTCCAGCATTCTTCCTGATTCATTCTACATCTCAGGGGTTGCAAGTCTCCCTCCAAAAGACTTGACGGTTTGGTTTTTGTGAACCTGATCAAAACCCCATTAGTGTCAGGACACCTGATCAACCCCTTCCTGCAGTGGATTCCTACCAGGGTGGTAGAAGAGTGGACTACCCAGATTTGAGGAACCACTATAAAATTCTTGTGTCGTCTGGTTGCTTTCTTTTCCTTTTGTTTTCTGGCCTTGCACTGTGAATGTGCTGTGATTAAATAGTTGCTGCATCTTGGTTTATTGTATTTGCTTCCCTGCACACACACCTAAAATACAACAATAGTTGTAAAAGTTTTAAAATCACCAACATACTCTATTCACCCCCCCTCTAGAGTATATCTGATCTAACTAACACCTTCAGGTGGTATCAAGCATACCTCCTGAACTTTCAGATTGCTGCTGCACATGTAGAGGGCAAGTTTTTATATTGGCACCAAGCCTTCATGAAGTCCCGTATGACCTGCCATTGGCCGACATGGGACGAGTACATTCCCGCTTTGGCTCAATGTTTTGGTTCGGTCGTCTTTGACGACCCCATGGCAAAGCTCAAGAATTTGAAGCAGAGGGGGGCAGTTCAGGCCTTCTTAGATGAATTTGTTGTATTGCTCCACTGGGTGAACATCACTGAAGCTAATGCGATGAGTCTTTGCCTCGCCGGCCTCCGGTACGACATCGACTATGCCATCCACATATTCTAACCAAAAACCTTGCAGGATGTCTTTGCACTCGTACGGATGGAGGAACGATGGACAGCCCCGTCTCAACGGCGAAGTGTCGTCGGATCAACGAAGACAAGTTGGGCCTTCGAACGATAGGTAACATTGCCCAAGCCACTTTCGACCCGAATTCCGGTGTCGCAACTGGGCGACACTGCCACCACCCATCGACTATTAATTGCAAAGGAAATGGCAGAAAAGCGGGCCAAGGGCCTTTACTTTTAGTGTGATACCAAGTACATGACCGACCACCGTTGTGCGGCACGAGGGAAATCATACGCCTTGGGACTCATTTTGGATGATGACGATGGTGACCCAGACCAGGGGCTGAAGGCACAACCAAGGATCCACTTGACTAGGGTGTGGCAGAGGAGATTCCACATTTGTCGGTGCACGCCTTGATGGTGGTCACCGAATATCACACCATGAAGGTTACAACTTCGCATCAAGGGCAGACCATTCACATTCTCATCGACTCGGGGAGTACCCACAATTTTGTCGATGAGGGCGTAGCTCGGCGTCTAGACTTCCCTTTGACACGGATTACTACCTTCAATGCCGCCATTGTGGATGGAAGGCGTGTTTTGAGCTCCAACAAAGTGGGCGATTTTACTTCGCGGATGCAAAGGGTGTTTTTTTTACCAACGACATGTTGGTGTTACCACTGGGGGGTTGTGATGCAGTGTTAGGCGTGAAATGGTTAAGCACATTGGGGGTCATTAATTGGGACTTCGACAATCTTCATATGGATTTCACGAGCCAAGGACAGAAAGTCTCCTTGCAGGGCACTAAGACGGCACCCGACACTTGGATAAAAAAACACAGCTTGGAGAAAGTGATTGCCAAGGAGGGTAACTTGAACATGCTCTCATTCTGCACTCTGTACCAGGTTGAAGCAGCATTTGTCGTGGAGGCTACAGTGCTTGGGCGCTTGGCTGAGCACGGGGAGGCCGACCAACCATCGCTGGCCTGGGCGGAACAGCTTTTCCTCACTACTAGGGAGGGAGACCGCATTGGGGAACCAGTTGGGGGCGCGCAGCCAAATGAGGACACCTGCAGCCTGGAGGAAGTGTTGGGGCAATTTGTGGATATCTTTCCGGAGCCGACAGGGCTGCCGCCGCACCGGGACCATACCCACAAGATTCCCTTAGCCGGGGGATACATAGACATCGATCTGCGACCATACCGCTATCTACCGCTACAAAAAGACATGATAGAAAAGCTGGTAAACGAGATGTTGCAAGTTGGAATCATCCGACCAAGTAACAACCCTTATGCTTCATTGGTGGTGTTGGTGCCGAAAGGGGATGGGTCGTGGTGACTCTTTATCGATTATCGTCAGCTCAATATATAAACGGTGAACGACAAGTTTCCCATTCCTCTCATTGAGGAACTCATTGATGAATTACAAGGGGCTATTATTTTCTCAAAGATGGACATGCGTGCTAGCTATCATCAAGTCTGAATGGCAGAGGAAGATGTGTACAAGATGACATTTAGGACACATCAGGGACACTACGAGTTTTTGGTCATGTCGTTCGATTTGACCAATGCCTCGTCGATATTTCAAAGTTTGATGAACAAGATTTTCAAGAACCAACTCAGGAAGTTCATTCTAGACTTTTTCGATGACATCTTGATTTTTAGTCCCTCCTGGCAGGAACATCTGGAGCATATCACTTTCACCCTGGCGACACTTCGCCACCATAGCTTGTTTCTAAAGAGGAGTAAATGTAGCTTCACACAGCGGCAGATTCATTACCTCGGCCATATCTTATCCCACAGTGGAGTGTCCACTGATCTAGAAAAGGTCCGAGTTATGTTGGAGTGGCCAATTCCCAAGACGATAATTGGTGCGGTTCTCCTACAACATGGTTGACCAAAAGCCTATTTCAGCAAGGCATTAGGCAAGAAAAATGCGATGCTTTCCGTCTATCAAAAGGAACTCTTGGCTGTGGTCCTAGCGGTACAACATTGGCGGCATTACTTGATTACCGGGCCCTTCACCATTCGCATGGACCAGCAAAGCTTGAAGTTTCTTTCCAACCAAAAGTTGGCAACCTTGGCACAACAAAAGTATTTCTCAAAATTATTGGGCTATGATTACTCTATCGAGTACAAACAAGGGAAGAAAAACTTGTGTGCGGATGCCTTATCGCGAAGGGAGGGAGCAGAGGAAGTGGAATTATGTGCCATCGTCACGATCACCTCAAAATTCATAATGGAACTCAAGGAATCGTGTCAATGTGACCCCAAACTACGACATATTATCACACAAAAAGTGGTGGACAGCAATAGTCACCCCAAGTATCAATGGGACAGAGGGTTGTTGAAGCGGAAGGGGCGGTAAATTATTGGCGAAGATGCTACCATCAAACTAAAGTTGTTGAAAATATACCATGAAAGAACTTGGGGGGGGGGGGGGGGGGGTCACTCCGGCATCATGGCCACGTACCAACTCTTGAAGAGGATATATTTTTAGAAGAAAATGAAGGTGGAGGTTTATGACTATGTGCAGCGTTGCACAGTGTGCCAACAGTGTAAACCGGATAATCAGAAGGCCTTGGGGTTAATTCAGCCCCTACGAATACCAGAGAGAATTTGGCAAGAGATTTCACTAGATTTTGTGGAGGGGCTGCCCAAGAGTCACGAGAAGATGACGATCTTGGTGGTGGTTGACTGTAACGCCCCGAAACTCAAAAGAGCGAGGGGAGGTATTTTGAGCCAAGTTTGCAATTTGGCAGTGGTCACACGGCCTGGGACACGAGCGTGTCATAGGCCGTGTCCTTGGCAAGTTGTGGTGTGTTTGACACAGTCTGCTGTGTGTACACAGGGCCTGCTGTGTCGACACAGGGCCTGCTGTGTCGACACATGGCCTGCTGTGTCGACACAGGGCCTGCTGTGTCGACACATGGCCTGCTGTGTCGACACAGGTCCTGCTGTGTCGACACAGGGCCTGTTGTGTCGACACAGGGCCTGTTGTATCGACACGGGGTGTGCTGTGTGGACACAGGGTGTAGACACAGAGTGTCGATACAGGGTGTCGACACAGAGTGTCGACACACGGTATGCTGTGTCGACACAGAGTGTCGACACAGGGGTCTTGACAGGGTCTTGACTAAATGTCCCGACACAGTTTGAGTTTGTTGCGAACGTGTCCTGCTCCGATTTGTGAACCGTGCGGTGTTCGGCCCAGTTTTTCCATGTCAGACCTGGATCGTAGCCGTACATTTCTTTATGATTGGGATCCGATGGCTGGAGGTTATTCCTATTGGGATATAACCGAGTGTAGGGTTTCAAAACACTCATCTTCTATTCGCTGGTTCTCTGTCTAAGTTCTAGAGAGAGGGGAGAGCAACGAGGAAGAAGAAGTCTAGATCCGGTCGCCGACGGAGCTTCGGAGCTCCAAATCGCGAACCGAATTCGGAACTACGGAGGCAAGGAGAGGGCGTTGTTTCTCATCCACATACTTTTCCATGGCCCCAAGGAAGAACGCTAGGGTAACAATTCTCTACTTGAGCATGTAAAGCTCTACTTCTTTTGCATAGGGAAGCCCGCTCTTGCGAGTTTGCGGTGAGTTGAGGCGTTCCTTCGGGTAGACATGAATAGTCCTCGTTGTGTATATATAGAGTCTGTAATCAAAAACAGATATAGGCATGATGTGTGAAGCCTACCCAGACAAGTTGGTCTGGATCGATGATGTTGTATTGCATAAATGGCTGGAGAAGACTCCGTGCGAATGTTTGTTTTTCGGGTTTTCTACGTGATAGATTGAAACAGGGAGCCTTGGGGATTAACTCCAAGTGCACCCAGAAAACTGGGCAGATGCGTGGTTCTGCCAACATGGTGGCCTGGGAGCCAACCTGAACATAACTGGGTTATGTGATATGTATGGGATATACAGGACTCGGGGAAGCTTGAGCCACGTAGATGACTTAATTGACGTTGCGGTGTGAGCAACGGGTCAGGTGGAACCGTACACGATCTATGTCGCTCGGTTAAAGAGACCTAAAGTTACTTGGCACTTACCGTTGGCGTAGATGGAGGGTCTTAGGCAGTGGCTATAATGACCAGATGCTCACGAGATATTGTCGTCCTGGGGGCGGTGGTGAGTCGGCAGACTTTGACCGTGATCACCGAGAATGTGCCCTGAGAGCACGAGGCGTGTGGTCGTGCGTACCTGTGCCTGTGATATAGTGTTGTTACATTTCTTCTTGGTTATGCAAATAAAGTGCAGGGAAGGTGTAACACCCCAGTTTTTCAAGAGGCTCAGTCTGCAGTTCAGAAAAATTTTTGGGTTTCTGGCAGGAGGCACACGGCCTGCGACACGGGCGTGTCGCAGGGCGTGTCGAGGCCGTGTCGACACTCGGCCCAAGTGTCGACACTTTCGCTCGACAAAGTGTCGAGAGGGTGGCACACGGCCTGCGACACGGGCGTGTCGCAGGGCGTGTCGAGGCCGTGTCGACACTCATCCCAAGTGTCGACACTTTTGCTCGACAAGGTGTCGAGACTGGGGCACACGGCCTGTGACACGGGCGTGTCACAGGGCGTGTCCCGCTTGGTCGACGATCTTCGCTCGACGTTTTTCCGCGGTGTCGACACAAAGCCTGTCGACGGGTGTCGAGACTTGGCACACGGCTTGGGACACGGGCGTGTTCCAGGCCGTGTCACCTCTCGGGTTGGTTTCGGGGCCGTGTAGTTGGAGGCACACGGCTAGCCACACGGCCGTGTCACTGGGGACACGGGCGTGTCAGATGGAACACGGGCGTGTCGGATGCCCGTGTGCGATTCCAGGCGCGTCGATTTGAGACGGCGAATGGGGCACACGGCCCTGGACACGGGCGTGTGCCAGGCCGTGTTCGGCCCAGGTCTTCTGTTTTCCAGGCGAATCGCGGCCATTCTTTTTCTGGTTTTGGGATCTAACGGTTCAGGCCATCTCCTGGGAAGTTAAGTCCGAATTTAGGGTTGCAGATCCTCATTTTTTTCAAGTCTTCTCTTTCTAAGTTCTTGAGAGAAACTAGAGCAAGGAGGAAGAAGAAGAAGGTCTTGGGCTGTAGGAAGGGTTTCGGAGCTCCAAATTGCGAGCCGAGTCCGGATCCGTGAAGCTTAGAGCGTTACGAAGATTTCCATCCGGCCATTTTGCCATGGCAAGGAAGAGGAGTCGGAAGGTAACGACATCTCTCCTCTCGGTCTTTAGGATGCACGTTTTTAGCATCGTTATCTTCTAGATTTTTGGGCACCAAACTCTCAAATGAGAGGGGCTTTGGTTTGCCAAGGTTCAAGAGGAACCTCCGGGTTGATTGAGTCCGTCCCCGGCATATCTTGCATTAGAGATCCGCTTCGCTAGTGGATTAGGCATGGTGGGTGAAGCCGTAGTCGCGACCGTTAGTCCGACTCGGTGATTTTGCATACGAACTTAGGGATTCGTAGAGATTTTCCGTTGCGGCAAGATGCCGTTTGTGTGGTGGTGGTGATTGTCCCGTTTGCTTGAAAAGGTACGTGTAGTCGAACCCGGACAAGGTTAGCTCTTCGTGGCGGTAGATGGTTTCCTTGAGGGACAAGGTTAGCTCCGTATGAGTTGGAGATGGTTTCCTTGGTGAACAAGGTTAGCTCCGCACGAGTTGGAGATGGTTTCCTTGGTGCGCGGGAACGCTGCAGTACAAAGAGGGATTACGATGTATTTAGTCTTGGTTTGTGTTGTGCCAAGGCGTGGCTATGTCTCCGTGGTCGGCTGGCTATCCCGTGACATGTGCGTCATGTGTGGAGAGTGTCCCGGCGTGACTAGTCCCCTTCTGTGAGACTGACGAGAATGCCAAGCTTGGGGCAAGCCCGGGCAAAGAGGCCATGAGCGGGTGGGGTCCAGCAAGGCTTCTTAGAATCAGTCGGTCTGTGTTTGTTGGAATCCTGACATGAGACGTCAGAGCTTGCAGGCAAGCCCGGGGCTAAGCCCACGAGCGGGTGGGGCCTTGGCAAGAATTCCTTGTGGCGGCCTGTGCGCCGCTTAAGGGAGAGGTGACTCCCTTAGTGTTTGCGGCTTTATGCCAATTGGGGAAACGTGAGTACCCAAATGATGTGATGTTGTGCTAGATGCATACGCTGTAGGGTACCTTGGGTGAAGCCCGAGTGTTGCATTCATGTTGCATAGTAGGCCCCTTACTTTATATGCTCAACCAATAGAGAACATGTTTGATGATTGAGACATCCAAGCCTGTTTTAATGCTTTTCTATTTATAGATGTTTATTTGCATATGAAGTGCTGACTTGCAGGTTGGAGGGTTCCCCGGGGTCCGTTAGGGGCGGCCGGGAGGAGATGTGTTGTTACACAGTTTGAGGTCAGCCTTTGCTGACCCACGTTACTAATAATTTTTACAGGGCAAGGATCGCATGCAGAAGCTAGCACGCCGGCCAGAAAGGCCTAAGCCCCATGAAGTGTTTTTCCCTCTTTTGTAGCACTACATTTTTGATGATGTTTGTTTGAGACTCTTTTGTCCGGCTTGCATGCCGAGGTAGACTAGGAGTGCTATGCACATTCATGTTTGATGTACTATTTACTTTTGGACATTTGATGTAAGGCCTTAAGGCCATTTGTTTACTCTTTTGGTTAGTGGATAACTTCTAGTTGTGCTTGGTTTTCCGCTGTGTTGTGCAAGGGTTTTGAGTTTGGGTAGCTATATCAACTTATAATACTAAAGCTATGGCGTTCGTATGTTGTGGGGCCCCGGCCGGACCCATATTATACGTCCACTATAGGGGAGGTGTTACAATTTGGTATCAGAGCGAGGTTTGATTCGAGGTCGGTTTGTAGAGAAGTTATCCACATAAGAGTAACGCGGGACCGTGAGTGTCCTTATGTTTTAGTCTTGAGATTGGAGACTAATCCCTTATTTCTTGTTTTCCTGAAGAGTGCAAGCAACGAGGCGGGCACTTCAAGAGCAAGGGATGATCTCTCGGCGAGCAGTGCTACTGCTCCAGGCCTTTTGGGCACGGGTGTAAACCCGGCCGACTTCTGCCGTATGCTTGCAGAAGCGATGGTGGCAGCCTAAGCGGCGGCTGCAGCCCAGGTAGCAACCCCTGCTACACCGGACACGGTGACGGCCGTGCCAGGCGGAGAAGCCAGGCGAGTGGAGCCTTTGACAGAAAGGGTGGTGGTAGGACATGGAGACCGACACATGAAGTACTTCCTGAGTTTCCATCCCCCGTCCTTCAAGGGTGTTGGAACGCCAATGGATGCGGAGGATTGGTGGGTTCGTATTCAAGAACTACTAAGGGCGGCAGAGACGCCAGAGGAAAAGAAAGCTGAGTATGCGGCGTTCATGTTGGAAGGAGACGCCAAGTTGTGGTGGGTGAGCCTTAGTGTCCGCCAGTTCTCTGGACGCACCCCGTCGGTGGAGGAATTTGGGGACGCTTTTCTAAAGAGATATATACCAGTTTCTACGCGGCTGGCCCTGCAGAGGCAGTTTCTGCATCTAATACAGCGAGATAAGACGGTGGACGAGTACGTGCAAGAGTTCACCCGTTTGGGTCGTTATGAGGGAACGACAATGGCTGATGATGTAGAGAGGGATAATCTCTTCTACCAAGGGTTGAGGGAAAATCTGAGACAACCCCTCATCTCCATGAAGAGAGCGGGATTTAATGATCTAGTTTAAGCCGCCAGGAATTTGGAGAATGATCTGGAGCGAACCCAGCGTCGAAAGGGTTTTACCCCCAAGCAAGGGGAAGGGAAGCCTTCCCAATCTCATGGAAAGTCTGATGGGAGTAGGTGGAGGAAGAAGCCTCACACTCCCAGATCTGGTGAGAGGAGCAACTGGACGCCTGGGGGTTCCCACTCTAGGGGACCGTCGACGTGCTACAACTGCGGGAAGGTTGGGCATATAGCCCGTGCTTGTCAGCAAGGGGGAGCGGGGCAAGAGGCAAGGCAGGAGCAGACTGTGCGCTCCGGCCCCAGTGCTGCAGAGAAGGGAAAGATGGCGGAGTCGAGCGCTTCTCGGTTCCAACCGGTGCAACCAAGGGCCTACAACCTTGGACAGCAGGAAGCGATCCGCCAGACTGATGTGGTGACAGGTATGAAGAAAATTTAAGTTTAAATTTTGTGCTTCATCCTTTTAGACTTTTGTGGAATGTCTATGTTGTAGGCTTCGTGTTAGTTTCCGGATACCCCGCTAGGGTATTGTTTGATACGGGAGCATCGTACTCCTTTCTTGCGGAGAGCTTCATCCGGAGAATGGGAGTTGAGTCTTTTTCGTCGGGAGCAGAGCTGAAAGTGCGCATGCCCAATGGGTCATCTATGACCACCGGGGCTAAAGGGCGCATTTGGTTGGGAGCTAGACGGAGTTGTCTTCGCTCTGGAAGCAGCAGTGTTACCTTTAGTAGAGTTCGATGTCATTTTGGGCATGGACTGGCTTGCAGAGCAGCGCACCAGCATTGATTGTTTATCCAAGGTAGTGACTCTAAGGAGTAAGGGGCAAATGGAAGTCAAATTTGAGGGCCTTTGTGGAGTGGCCTGTTCCCTGATTTCGGCCATGCAGTTGGTGCGGGCGGTTAACCAGGGTGGTGTAGCGCTTGTAGCGTTATTGGAGGTTCGTCTCTCCCAACTGTCTTTTGAGGAAGTGCCTGTGGTGGCAGAGTTCAAGGATGTATTTCCGGATGAACTTCCTGGAGCGCCTCCTCGGCGGGAGATCGACTTCTCGATCGAGTTAGTGCCGGAGGCTAGACCGGTGTCACGTCCTCCTTTTAGGATGGCACCAAAGGAGTTGGCGGAACTTAAGGTACAGTTACAGGAACTGTTGGAGCAAGGGTATATTAGACCCAGTTCTTCACCGTGGAGCGCACCGGTGTTGTTTGTAAAGAAGAAGGACGGTAGCATGCGCCTATGCATAGACTACCGAGAGCTGAACAAATTGACCGTCAAGAATAAGTATCCGATCCCTCGGATAGACGATTTATTCGACCAATTGGTGGGGTCAGTGGTATATTCGAAACTGGACTTGAAGTCAGGCTACTATCAACTGCGAATTCGAGATGAGGACATACCCAAAACTGCCTTTGGTACAAGGTATGGACACTTTGAGTTTACGGTGATGCCGTTCGGGTTGACGAACGTACCATCGGTGTTCATAGATCTGATGAATCGGGTATTCCGGGAATACTTGGATTCTTTTGTGGTTGTTTTCATTGATGATATTTTGGTGTATTCCAAATCGCAAGTTGAGCATGAGACCCACTTAAGAATGGTTTTGCAAGTGTTGAGGGAGAATGAGTTGTATGCAAAATTCTCCAAATGCGAGTTCTGGTTGGAGAAGGTGGCATTTTTGGGCCACGTGATTAGTGGTGATGGGGTGGCAGTGGATCCAGCGAAAGTGGAGGCCATCAGAGATTGGCCGGTGTTGAGGACCGTGGCGGAAGTCCGAAGTTTTCTTGGACTAGCCGGGTATTATAGGAGATTCGTGGAGAATTTCTCGAAGATAGCTCTACCCCTCACCTCTCTCACTCGCAAAGACCATAAATTTGTGTGGACCCAAGAGTGCGGTCAAGCATTTGAGGCCCTGAAGGAGAGGCTTATGATGGCTCCGATCCTGAGTTTACCGCAAGGGACCGATGGATTTCAAATTTTCAGTGACGCATCGGGATGCGGTTTGGGTTGCGTTTTGGTGCAACATGGGAAGGTGATAGCTTTTCGGTCTAGACAGCTGAAACCTCATGAGAGGAATTACCCCGTCCATGATTTGGAGTTGGCGGCGGTAATCTTCGCATTGAAAATTTGGCGACACTATGTGTATGGCGCAAGGGTGGAGATCTTCACGGACCATAAAAGCCTGAAGTATCTCTTGGATCAAAAGGACTTGAACATGCGGCAACGCAGATGGGTTGAGTTTCTTGGAGACTACGAAGTGGCGATCCAGTATACGCCGGGTAAATCCAATGTGGTGGCGGATGCGTTGAGTAGAAAGTACTCGGGGCAAGGAAATTGGATTGAAGCTCATGATGAGCGGTTGGTACGGGAATGGGAGTCCCTTGGATTGGAATGTGTTGCGAGAGGCGAGTCTAGCGTGGCTCGGTTGAACTGGATTGAAGTGCAAAACGACTTGTCCGATCGTATTCGGGAAGCGACTCGATTAGATGTGGAGTTTCAACCTTTTGTGTTGGAGGCTCAAACGGGCGAGAGCAGCACCTGGGAGATGATCGGGGGAATCTTGAGAAAGGATGGAAGGGTTTGTGTACCGCAGTTTGGCAATCTCCGTGAGGAGTTGATGTTTGAGGTTCACTTCTCAAAGTACTCCATTCACCCAGGCAGTACAAAGATGTACTTGGATATGAAGAAATCCTTTTGGTGGCCGGGGTTGAAGCGGGATGTAGCTTTGTATGTGAGTCATTGCCAAACATGTGCCTTGGTGAAGGCCGAATGTCAGAAACCGGGCGGGTTCCTGAAGCCCCTTCCAATTCCTGAGTGGAAATTTGAGGACATTTCCATGGACTTTGTGCATGGTTTGCCTAGATCGCAGCATGGTAATGATGCTATTTGGGTGATCGTGGATCGCCTAACCAAGGTGGCTCACTTCATCCCGAATCGGAAAGAGGACAGCGTGGAGAAGCTGGTGGAGTTGTATGTTCACAACATTGTGCGACTGCACGGAATTCCTAAGAGCATAGTCAGTGATCGCGATGGACGGTTTACGTCCAAGGACTGGAGACTGGTTCAGAAGAGTTTGGGCACGAAGCTAAAGTTCAGTACGGCGTTCCATCCTCAAACTGATGGGCAAACGGAGAGAACGAACCGTACTATGGAGGATATGTTGAGATTGTGCGTTCTTGATTTTGGCAAGAGGTGGGAGGATCACCTCTTTATGGTAGAATTTGCGTACAATAACAGTTTTCAAGCAAGCATAAAGATGGCGCCATACGAAGCTTTGTATGGGAGGCGGTGTCGAACGCCAATGTCTTGGGCAGAGGCGGGAGACACCAAACTTTTGGGAAAGGATGTGGTAGTTGACGCTTGTGAGTTGGTTCGGACAATCCAAGAGCGTATGAAAGTGGCGCAAGACAGGCAAGCAAAATATTTTAATGCTCGTCACCGGAAGTTGGAATTTGCAGTTGGTGATTGGGTTTATCTGAAGGTTAAGCCGTTCAAAGGCGTCTCACGGATTCGCCGACTCAAGAAGTTGAGCCCAAGGTTTTTGGGGCCTTTTGAAATTGTTGAGCGGATAGGAGAAGCAGCCTATCGGTTGGCGTTGTCCGCAGATTTGAGTGGATTACATGACGTCTTCCACGTCTCCGTTTTGAGGAAAGCCTTGGTGGAGGCTAGCGTGGTGATTGAGCCGGCATTGGCGCCGATTGATTAAGACTTGAGGACGCGAGTCCTTCCAATCGCTATAGAAGATTCGGAGAATCGGCAGTTGCGGAATAAAGAAGTTAAACTTGTGAAAGTTCGTTGGGACAACTGCGGTCGTGAGGAGTTCTCTTGGGAGCGAGAACAGGCCATGCTAGAAGACTATCCAGAACTATTTTTGTCAAGGTACAATTTAAGTTTTGTACCTCTTTTGTTTTGAAATTTCGGGACGAAATTCTGTTAAGTGGGGGAGAGTTGTAACACCCCAGTTTTTCAAGAGGCTCAGTCTGCAGTTCAGAAAAATTTTTGGGTTTCTGGCAGGAGGCACACGGCCTGCGACACGGGCGTGTCGCAGGGCGTGTCGAAGCCGTGTCGACACTCGGCCCAAGTGTCGACACTTTCGCTCGACAAAGTGTCGAGAGGGTGGCACACGGCCTGCGACACGGGCGTGTCGCAGGGCGTGTCGAGGCCGTGTCGACACTCGTCCCAAGTGTCGACACTTTTGCTCGACAAGGTGTCGAGACTGGGGCACACGGCCTGTGACACGGGCGTGTCACAGGGCGTGTCCCGCTTGGTCGACGATCTTCGCTCGACGTTTTTCCGCGGTGTCGACACAAAGCCTGTCGACGGGTGTCGAGACTTGGCACACGGCTTGGGACACGGGCGTGTTCCAGGCCGTGTCACCTCTCGGGTTGGTTTCGGGGCCGTGTAGTTGGAGGCACACGGCTAGCCACACGACCGTGTCACTGGGGACACGGGCATGTCAGATGGAACACTGGCGTGTCGGATACCCATGTGCGATTCCAGGCGCGTCGATTTGAGACGGCAAATGGGGCACACGGCCCTGGACACGGGCGTGTGCCAGGCCGTGTTCGGCCCAGGTCTTCTGTTTTCCAGGCGAATCGCGGCCATTCTTTTTCTGGTTTTGGGATCTAACGGTTCAGGCCATCTCCTGGGAAGTTAAGTCCGAATTTAGGGTTGCAGATCCTCATTTTTTTTCAAGTCTTCTCTTTCTAAGTTCTTGAGAGAAACTAGAGCAAGGAGGAAGAAGAAGAAGGTCTTGGGCTGTAGGAAGGGTTTCAGAGCTCCGAATTGCGAGCCGAGTCCGGATCCGTGAAGCTTAGAGCGTTACGAAGATTTCCATCCGGCCATTTTGCCATGGCAAGGAAGAGGAGTCGGAAGGTAACGACATCTCTCCTCTCGGTCTTTAGGATGCACGTTTTTAGCATCGTTTTCTTCTAGATTTTTGGGCACCAAACTCTCAAATGAGAGGGGCTTTGGTTTGCCAAGGTTCAAGAGGAACCTCCGGGTTGATTGAGTCCGTCCCCGGCATATCTTGCATTAGAGATCCGCTTCGCTAGTGGATTAGGCATGGTGGGTGAAGCCGTAGTCGCGACCGTTAGTCCGACTCCGTGATGTTGCATACGAACTTAGGGATTCGTAGAGATTTTCCGTTGCGGCAAGATGCCGTTTGTGTGGTGGTGGTGATTGTCCCGTTTGCTTGAAAAGGTACGTGTAGTCGAACCCGGACAAGGTTAGCTCTTCGTGGCGGTAGATGGTTTCCTTGAGGGACAATGTTAGCTCCGTATGAGTTGGAGATGGTTTCCTTGGTGAACAAGGTTAGCTCCGCATGAGTTGGAGATGGTTTCCTTGGTGCGCGGGAACGCTGCAGTACAAAGAGGGATTACGATGTATTTAGTCTTGGTTTGTGTTGTGCCAAGGCGTGGCTATGTCTCCGTGGTCGGCTGGCTATCCCGTGACATGTGCGTCATGTGTGGAGAGTGTCCCGGCGAGACTAGTCCCCTTCTGTGAGACTGACGAGAATGCCAAGCTTGGGGCAAGCCCGGGCAAAGAGGCCATGAGCGGGTGGGGTCCAGCAAGGCTTCTTAGAATCGGTCGGTCTGTGTTTGTTGGAATCCTGACATGAGACGTCAGAGCTTGCAGGCAAGCCCGGGGCTAAGCCCACGAGCGGGTGGGGCCTTGGCAAGAATTCCTTGTGGCGGCCTGTGCGCCGCTTAAGGGAGAGGTGACTCCCTTAGTGTTTGCGGCTTTATGCCAATTGGGGAAACGTGAGTACCCAAATGATGTGATGTTGTGCTAGATGCATACGCTGTAGGGTACCTTGGGTGAAGCCCGAGTGTTGCATTCATGTTGCATAGTAGGCCCCTTACTTTATATGCTCAACCAATAGAGAACATGTTTGATGATTGAGACATTCAAGCCTGTTTTAATGCTTTTCTATTTATAGATGTTTATTTGCATATGAAGTGCTGACTTGCAGGTTGGAGGGTTCCCCGGGGTCCGTTAGGGGCGGCCGGGAGGAGATGTGTTGTTACACAGTTTGAGGTCAGCCTTTGCTGACCCACGTTACTAATAATTTTTACAGGGCAAGGATCGCATGTAGAAGCTAGCACGCCGGCCAGAAAGGCCTAAGCCCCATGAAGTGTTTTTCCCTCTTTTATAGCACTACATTTTTGATGATGTTTGTTTGAGACTCTTTTGTCCGGCTTGCATGCCGAGGTAGACTAGGAGTGCTATGCACATTCATGTTTGATGTACTATTTACTTTTGGACATTTGATGTAAGACCTTAAGGCCATTTGTTTACTCTTTTGGTTAGTGGATAACTTCTAGTTGTGCTTGGTTTTCCGCTATGTTGTGCAAGTGTTTTGAGTTTGGGTAGCTATATCAACTTATAATACTAAAGCTGTGGCGTTCGTATGTTGTGGGGCCCCGGCCGGACCCATATTATACGTCCACTACAGGGGAGGTGTTACAGAAGGAGCATCGCTGCCCCGAGTTCGAGTGCGGGATCGTTATAATTTGGTCAGCATAGCTGACCGTTGCTTTTGTTTGCCAGCGTGCGGTGGATTGTTGCTTGCAGGTGCTGCGGAGCCGAGCGGTAAATAGCGGGCCAAAGCCCAAATTATTGAGCCGGCCCTCAAAGGCCTAATTGGAGTATTTACCTATTTTATTCATGTATAACCAGCCTGCGTGCCATGGTTTGGAAAACATGTAATTTGAGGAAAACAATTGTAAGGTCATAAGGCCAGTACTTGTGTATTTGAACTTCATTCCTGTTGCCTTTATAGTGGACATTCATGCTAGTGTTGGGTTTTTTTTTAATGCAGCAATTTTTAATTGCTTCCGCTAGAATGCTCTGTGTAGGACGTTTGATTGGTTGGATGGTTTCCATTGAGTAACCCCCGGTCTGTCTGTAGTATATGGCGTCGGGCCCCGGCCAGACCTACTGCTATATGCTATGTGACGTATAGGGGGTGTTACAATTGGTATCAGACTACTGGTTTCGGTCAGGCTTAAAATGAATTCGTGGGCGAATTCTTTTAAGGGGTTGTGAGCACATGTGTATGCGTCATCGTTATAACAACAAAAGAACCTATGAATGTCCACTTAGGAATGAAAATACATGTGTTTGAGGAACCTGCGCGTTCCTATAATTGCGTTTTGTAATTTTGTTTGGTCGCTTAACAGTATTTGTACCTCTATAGGTGACCAGAAGCGGTGTTGGGTCGTCGGAACGCCGAGTTTCTGAGGCTAGTAGTGCACCAAACGATGCTCCTGCAACACCTCCATCTTCTGAGACCATACGATTGTTGGCCGAAGCAGTGTTTGCCATGATCAATGCGCAGCCTGCAAGGCAAATGCAGCAGCCCGCTCTTGCGATGGAGCAGGTACCTCTTCCAGAGGTTGAGCCGAGAAGAGTGGAGCAGGTAGTAGTGGAACCGTTGGTGCCGAGGAGGGCAACCGAGAGACGGCTCGAACATGTCATGAGCATTAATCCTCTGGTATTCTCGGGGTTGGGAACCCCATCTCAACCTAAAGACTGGCTCTCCCGTGTGAAGAGAGTCTTAACAGCGACGGAGACGGAGGAGTGGCAGATGACCACTATAGTTACGTTTCTGTTGGATGGAGACGCTAGGCTATGGTGGGAGCGTTTGGAGCTGCATCTATTGAGAGGAAGGCAACTTACAGATGTCTCGATGGAGGAGTTCTCGAGATTTTTCTTGGCAAGGTACCTCCCTTCGACTCAGAGGATAGCTTTGGAGAATGAGTTCCAGAGGTTGGTACAAGGAGAGAGTAGCGTGGATGAGTATCTCCACGAGTTTACTCGTTTGGGTCGGTACGCTAGCTCCACCATCGCGGATGAGGAGCACAAAACAAACCGATTTTATGAAGGTTTGAGAGATGACTTGAGGCTACTACTCTCGGGACCGATGACGCAGGACTTCTTGACCCTGGTCAAAACGGCTCGGTCCTTGGAGAAGGACATGAAGAATGTTCAAGCGAAGAAAAGCTTGGGTGATAAGAAGTCTGAGTTCAAGGTGCCGGCTAACTCAAAGTCTGGGTACTGTAAGTTCTTTAAGAATGCTAGGACTTCGGGTCCAGCTCCTTCTTCCGGTGCGTCCGGGGCGACTGTGGGCCGGACCCCGGGTGCATGTTTCACTTGCGGAAAGCCGGGGCACTTTGCCCGTGACTGCTGGAGCGGACGTCCCAAGTCTGAAAGGAAGCCGGGAGCAACTTATGAAGAGAAGGGCAAGACGGTGGAGTCAACCACGTCCCATTATGCTCCGGCTCAACCAAGGGTTTATAATCTTGGCCAACAGGAGGTCATCAAACAAGCGGATGTGGTGATATGTACGGTTTAATTTGTAGCAAGTTAAATTTCTTTAAATACTTTTTATGCGATGTTACCTTACCACTGCTTGTTTAGCATTTGTTTTAATTTGTGAGTTTCCGACGAGAGCACTCTTTGATACGGGAGCTTCACACTCCTTCTTGTCCGAAGGATTCATATCGCGCATTGGAGTACCTTCTTCGATGGTGAAGGACAAGTTGAATGTTTTTTTACCGAATGGGTGTTCGATGCGCGCGGATAAAATCTGTAGTGTTAAGATTCATATTGGGAATCAAAAGTTCGATCTGCAAGCATCGTTACTACCACTGGTGGAGTTCGACGTTATATTTGACATGGACTGGCTCTCGGGGCAGCAAACCTATATTGATTGCGGTCGCAAGGAACTCAAGTTGGGAGCAAGTCATGAGATGACTTTTACGGGCTTGAAAGTGTCGAGCAAGACGTTGATGTCTGCTCTTCAGGTGGTGAAGGCGGTTCGTGCTGGTGTAGAGCTGTTCTTTACACTAGTGGAGGTTGCAAAGCTGAAGCCTATGTTGGATAGTATTTAAGTGGTAGTTAAGTACCCTGATGTGTGCCTCGCCGATCTTCCTAGTGCCCCGCCTCAACAGGAGATAGATTTAACTATTGAGCAAGTGCCAGGTGCGAAGCCTGTGTCACAATCTCCATGTCGGCTAGCGCCTAAGGAAATGGCAGAGCTGAAGGTGCAACTTCAAGAGTTGTTGAAGCAAGGGTTTGTGCATCCAAGTTCGTCGCCTTGGAGCACACCGGTCCTCTTTGTAAAAAAGAAGGACGGGAGCTTGAGACTTTATATTGATTATCAGGAGTTAAACAAGTTAATGGAAAAGAACAAGTACCCAATCCCAAGGATCGATGATCTTTTTGATCAGTTGGTTGGGTCGACGGTGTACTCTAAGTTGGATCTAAGGTCTGGTTACTATCAGCTGAGGATAAGGGAGAGTGATATCGCTAAGACAACGTTCAGCACAAGATACGAGCATTACGAATTTACAGTCATGTCGTTTGGGCTGACTAATGTGCCGTCGGTTTTCATGGATTTGATGAACCGGACGTTCAGGGAGTACTTGGACCATTTTGTGATCGTCTTCATTGACGATATTTTAGTGTACTCGTAGAGTGAGTAAGATCACTTCAAGCATATTCATTTGGTTTTGGAGACGCTAAGGAGGAATCAATTGTACGCTAAGTTCTCGAAATGCGAGTTTTGGTTGTCCTCAGTGGCATTCCTCAGTCATATAGTGAGTGGAGAGGGTATTGCAGTGGATCCGTCGAAGATTATTGCGATACAGGAGTGACCTGAGCTTTCTACGACAGCAGAAGTACGGAGCTTTCTGGGGCTTGCCAGCTATTATAGGCTGTTGGGTATTGTATCCACAATGTACCTGATTTGAAGAAGCCCCTGGACAAGCTAAGGTCAATAGACTATGTATTTGATAAAATCCTTCTAGTTGTGCTTGCAGTTTTTCCACGCTAAGTGCACACCAATGTCAGGGTGCAGTAGGTCAATATACACGGGTCTGCACGACGTAATCCCTCGTTGAGCAGATCAGTGTGTTGGCCTACGTGTACTCTCTCTATTGGTGTGCACTTATTTTCAAGCACAGGGCTGTAAATATGCAGGAGCAGACAAGGAGCAAGGATGGGTCAAAGCGCATCTCATAGGTGGAAAGACGAAAATTCGTCTAAGTTAGAATCGACGAGAATCACCAAGTGATTCTCGCCGATTCGGCGAGAATCACTTGGGATTCTCGCCGATTCGTCGAGAATCAGAAGTTGATTCTCGCCGAACTCGATCCAGCAACTTCTAAGCAAGCACCTCTGCGTCTAAGTAAGAATCGACGAAAATCACTTAGTGATTCTCGCCGATTCGGCGAGAATCACTAGTGATTCTCGTCGAATCGACGAGAATCACTGGTTGATTCTCGCCGTCTCGACCTGGCTTAAAGCAGTGCGTACAACCAAGGCAAATTCGACGAGAATCATCTTTGATTCTCGCCGAATCGTCGAGAATCACCTTTGATTCTCGGCGACTCGGCGAGAATCACTTTCGATTCTCACCGATTTTGACTTGGCGTTTTTCTGGAACTTCCTGAACCGGATTCTGCCGCTGTTAAATTTCTGGACCGGGATTTGGGGATTTCTTTTGTGGGTCCCACAAACGGTCTTATTGGAGGTAGCTACAGTATTTATACTCGGGTATTTTGAACGGAATACCAACACACAGAAAGAAGCCGAGCAAGCGGAAACCCTAATATCGCGAAATCTCTCCGCCGCCTTCGTCGCCGCTCGCGCAAGTCCGTCACCGCCGCTGATCGCTCTTCTTCCCGATCTCCGGTGACAGAAGCTTAGCAAAGCTTGTGTCTCACGTGTCTATCCAGAGATCTCTTGTCTCTCGATTTGTTGACCGGGAAAAACTCCCCCGTCCGAATCGATCGAGACGACCGATCCTAGAGTGACCGTTGGTAGACCAAGTTTGCTTCGCTACGAAGTTTGGATCTCCGAGTTCAGCAGCCGCTCATCATCGTAGCCGCCGATCCCAAAGCTAGCCGCCGCTCGTGTGCCGCCGCCGGTTCCGGGGAGATCCTCTCCAAGAGAGACCGAGGTTGTAGACTCTTCATCGACTTCAAGAACACGTCGTCGAACGAAGAGGAACACCGTAGTCTCCAAAAGAAGTTTGTATCTCGCGTACATTCTATATTTTCTTTTGTTGTAAAAGAACTTTTATTCCGTGTTGTAAGGGTTGAGTGCAACCCGTTTTGTGGGAGTGTTGACTCTCACGTGTGGAAGGGCTCCTTCCGTTAGTGCAGGGATTGGATTTCAATCCCGTTGGAGAAGTGACCGAGTCGTCCCTTGTTGGGGAGATAGGTCGAAGGGGGAAAGTGGATGTACCCAAGTCGGGGAACCAATATAATTTGCCTGTGTATTTTGTGTGCTGTGCTTTCTATTTTTATTGTGCAGGTACGTTCGTAAATTCCGCAAAAGCGCTACTCGTCACCTATTCCCCCCCCCCCATAGGTGCACATAGCTGACACTAGGTGGACTTTCAAGTGGTATCAGAGGGAGGTTGCTCATCAAAAAGGTCAACACCTTGAGTTGAATCCTGCCCCTAATGTCAAGAAGAAGACAAATATCTACTATGGACGGGCTCAAGTTCTCCGGCAAGATCCCAGTATGCACCAGGCTAAATTTTCCGATCTGGAAGGAAAGAATCAGGTTTTACATGGAAGCAGTCTATCCTCGACTCTTCATGATCGTGGAGGAGGGACATTATGTCCCCACCAAGGCCTCCACCATCGATCCCACCAAGAAGGTGCCGAAGACACTTTCTGAAATGGACAAAGACGAGATGGTGCTCGTAGGACTGGACAAGAAGGCAAGAAACATTCTGGTGAGCGCAGTTGATGATTCCATGATGCAAAATTTCAGCAACTGCAGGACTGCTCAGGAGATCTGGCAGTGCCTGATCATCCTAATGGAGGGCACGGATGAAGTGAGGGATGATCGGAGATCCCTCCTGAACCAAAAATATGAGGCCTTCAGGCAAGGGCCTAAGGAAGAAATCGGAGTCACATACGAGAACTTACTGAAGATTGTCAACGCCCTCAAGGGCTACGGAAGAGTGTTCACCAATGGTGAACTCAATGACAAATTCCTTAGGTCCCTTACTAAGGAATGGGACACAAAGATCTGCGCCATCAGAGAATTTGGCAGACTAGCAGAAACTGATCCACAAATCCTGTTTGGAAAGCTGATGTCCTATGAACTTCAGCTGAACACCAGGAAGGCAGAGGAAGAAGCAGAAAAGGCTGCTGCAAAAGAAAAGACTGTGGCCCTAAAAGCCAGTTACTCCAGAAAGGGCAAGGGTGCGATGTCATACCGTGCAAGGAGTAAGGAAGAGGAGGAGGACTCTGAACCATGCTCCTCCGGCTCAGAGCTGTCGGAGGAGGATTTCTCCCTCATCACCCGAGAGTTCAAGAAGTTCCTCAAGATGAGGAATCAAAGAAAGAAAGATAGCTCCTCCTCCAGGCATCAGAAGAAAAATTATTCTTCTGACAGGTATGCATCTAAACCTAACAAACACCGTTCTTCTGATATTATTTACTTTGGATGCAATAAGCCAGGGCATGTCGTGGCCGACTGCTATCAAAGCAAAAGAGAAAAAGGGAAAGGAGAGGAGCTCAAATCCTCCAGAGATAAGAAGAAGGAGCGGAGCTACATCGCAAGAAGGCCAAAGACACTAAGTGAGTCTGATTCCTCAGACTCCAGTGATGATGAGGAAGCCTACTTCGGGCTGGTGGGTCGCTCCGACTCAGAAGGAGAATGTCCCCCATTTACTGGGAAGGTAAAAGCACACACCCCTCTCTCTGACTCCGACTCTGATCCTGAGTCTCAGGATGATGAACCTGAGGATGGCCCTTCTGCCCGTGAAGCTGAGCTCCTCGAGAAGTATGAGCTTCTGCTCAACACTTTCGATGAGTGCCGAAAGAGACTGAAGGCTGAGAAGAAGGAAGTAAAATTCCTTAAGGGTGAGTGTGTATCCCTAAGGGAAGAGGTCACTAGCTTGATTTCTCTCCGACAGGAACACCTTGACCTGACTTCCAAGCATTCAGAGTCTTTGAAGCTCCTTGATCTAAAGCAGGAGGAAGTCGACAAGTTGGAAGAACTACTTGCGGCAGAAAGGAAGATCGTCAAGAGCTTCTCCATGCCAAAAACAGTTCTTCCAGTCGTTGATACCTTCTCTGCTCAGGCCAAAGGAGCTGGCTTGGGGCATATAGGGGTACCTGGTTCTTCATCTAGGAGAAACAAGAACCAGAGGAAGAATAAGGCCGCCAAGAAGGCCTCTGCTGATGAAAAGGGTAAGGCTCCTCTTAGTCCTGTTGCGTTCAGAAAGCCTGGCTTTCCTTGCAACCAACACGACTTTGAGTCAACATTTGGGCATCATTTCCAGCCCTCGGTTGCAAAGCCAAAGAGCCGGTATGACGGTTGGAACTTTCCCCGGAACTTCGGTGAGAGTGCCTTCAAGGCACCTTATGAGGAAATCCACATAGGAAATTATGGTCTGTTCTCTAGCGGCCATAATGGAAAGCAGGCACCAAAAGCCAAGCCTGTTATACAGAAGGTGACAAAGTCATGCGACTGTTGTCACCATGAGGCCTCCACCTCCAGATCCAAGGCCCCAGCAGTACCCACCGTTCCCAGGGTAAGGCAGGAGCCTAGGAAGAGGTACAACAGATTTGACTGTTGGTGCTGTGGCAAAGTCGGTCACTTTGCCGTGGATTGTTGGTTTAATCCAAGGAACTACGAGACTCCCCATGTTAGCAATGCGAGACCGACCACTCGTAGGGTTAACCAACCGAGGGGGAGTGTGCTAACCAGGAATCTAGGACCCAAGTTCGATTGGGTTCCTAAGGCAAATTAATTTTGTTTTGCAGGAATGTCCAAAGGCCACCAAAACGCCGATCTGGTATTTGGACAGTGGATGCTGCCGGCATATGACCGGGACAAGAAGCCTGCTGCGTGATTACACTCCAGTCGAGAATGGACCCAAAGTCATCTTTGGAGGGTCAGATCGAGGAGTCACCAGAGGTTATGGTATGATTTCCAACGGTATAATCTCTATCACCGACGTGGCTTATGTTGAAGGGTTAAACCATAACCTGATCAGTGTAAGTTAGTTATGTGATAAAGGTTATGACGTTAAGTTCTGCAAGGATAAATGTCTGATAATTTCACGTACCTCTTCTGAAACGGTATTATCAGGCATTAGGAGCAGAAATATCTTTTGTTTAGATTTTCTCAGTTTAGATTCATCTACCCCCGTATGCCTTGTGGCAACAGGCAGTGCATCTTTTTGTGAACAATGGCACAAGAGATTGACACATATTAATTTCAAGACAATTAGTATGCTATTTTCTAAGGACTTGGTAAGGGATGCTCCCAGTATCAAGTGCATCAAAGATAGCCCATGTCCTGCATGCCAGATGGGCAAACAGACTCGGGCTACCTTTAAGAGCATCGCTGACAAAGACTCTTCCCGATGTCTTTACCTTTTGCATATGGACTTGTTTGGTCCAATGCAAGTTCATAGCTTGGGAGGCAAGTCCTATACGCTAGTGATAGTTGATGATCATTCTCGGTTTACATGGGTGTTCTTTTTGAAATGAAAGTCAGATACGTTTGACATCTTTACTAATTTTGTCAAGCAGGTTCAGAACGAATTTAACTGCTCCGTGGTCAAAATCAGAAGTGACCATGGAACAGAATTCGAATCTGGTGCAATGACAGAATTTTGTGAAGAACAAGGTATCTTTCATGAGTTTTCCTCCCCGCGCACTCCTCAGCAAAATGGAGTTGCGGAGAGGAGAAATAGAACTCTCATTGAAGCCTGCACGACAATGTTGAAAGATGCTTCTCTCCCGGAATACTTCTGGGCAGAGGGTGTCAATACGGCATGTCATGTACAAAACCGAGCATTGATCAACAAGCATCATCGTAAGACGCCCTACGAGCTACTGAAAGGCAGGAAACCAACCATGTCCTACTTGAGGATTTTTGGTTGTCGATGCTATGTACTGAATAATGGGAAGTACCTGCGTACTAAATTCGGTGAAAAATGCTTCGAAGGCATATTCATGGGCTATAGTTCCCATAGTCGGGCATATAGGGTCTTCAATAAGAAAACCCTAGTGGTAGAAGAATCAATAAATGTTGTATTTGATGAAGGAAGTTTGCTTAATAGCAATTCTTCCAGTAGTATTCTTGAAGATGCAGGTGCTAGATTTGAACAGCTGAGTCTGGATGAGACCCCTAAAGATGACGCTCCCAAGTACGTCAAAGTTTCCACCTCCACGTCATCTGAAAATGTTGAAGATCAAGATGAAACAAATCTCTTAGAAGAAAGAGAAGCCAAAGAAGTAGTTGAAGCTCCAGACTCCAGACTTCTAGAGCTCCGGCACGTGAGAGATCATCCTAGAGATCAGATCATCGGGGATCCTCGTGTTGGTGTCAGAACTCGAAGAGGTACAGTTAACGAAGTATTGCATCTTAGCTTCCTGTCATAGGTTGAGCCAAAGAAGTTCGACGAGGCGAACAAGGATGCGGCATGGATTCTGGCCATGCAAGAGGAACTACATCAATTCGAACGTTGCAAGGTTTGGACGCTGGTTCCCAGACCATACAAGCAGAATGTGATTGGCACGAAGTGGATCTTCAGAAACAAGCTGGATGAACATGGTGTCATCGTAAAGAACAAGGCCAGGCTGGTGGCTCAAGGTTACAGACAGGAGGAAGGGATTGACTTCGACCAGACCTTCGCACCAGTAGCAAGGCTCGAGGCAATCAGGTTGTTCCTGGCGTATGCTTCACACAAAGGATTCACAGTCTATCAAATGGATGTGAAATCGGCATTCCTGAACGGAGACCTGAAAGAGGAAGTATACGTCGCTCAACCCCCAGGTTTTGTCGATCCTACTTATCCCTAATCACGTTTATTTTCTTAATAAGGCCTTATATGGGTTGAAACAAGCTCCACGAGCTTGGTATGAGACTTTATCTAGTTTTCTTCTTGAGAACAAGTTCTCCAGAGGTAAAATAGATAAAACATTGTTTCTCAGGGAAGTCAAAGGCAAGA
The DNA here is from genome assembly GCA_039583875.1 of Platanthera guangdongensis. Lineage (NCBI taxonomy): Eukaryota > Viridiplantae > Streptophyta > Magnoliopsida > Asparagales > Orchidaceae > Platanthera > Platanthera guangdongensis. The sequence goes on along the minus strand of CM077159.1, from coordinate 10,512,069 downwards.
TTTTGCTGGTGCAAATCTATGTCGATGACATAATATTCGGCTCAACGGACAACAATCTTTGCAAAAAGTTTTCTAAACTTATGCAAGGAAAGTTTGAAATGAGCAGTATGGGAGAGCTCAAGTATTTCTTAGGACTTCAAGTGAAACAGTCTGAGGATGGAATCTTCATCTCTCAGACGAAGTTCACAAATGAAATCCTTAAGAAATTCGGTATGGAGAGTGCAACCTCTATGAGGACTCCAATGGGATCCACCATGTCTCTGGATAAGGATGAGAAAGGTAAACCTTTCGATGAAACCAAATACAGAAGCATCATTGTATCCCTGCTCTACCTTACTGCCAGTCGACCGGATATTATGTTCTCCACATGTGTCTGTGCCCGATATCAGGTGAACACTAAGGAATCTCACTATGTCGCTGCAAAGCGAATTCTGAGATACCTTAAAGGTACTCCTAATCTTGGCTTGTGGTACCCGAGAAACAATGATGTCGAGCTAATAGGCTTTTCAGATGCTGATTTTGCAGGGAGCAGGGATGACAGGAAAAGCACCTCCGAGACGCGTCAATTCCTCGGCAGGAGGCTTATCTCATGGAACAGTAAGAAACAGAATTGTGTTGCAACCTCCACAGCAGAGTCAGAGTATATCTCGGCAGGAAGCTGTTGCGCACAACTTCTATGGATCAGAAACCAGTTAGCCGACTACGACCTTCAGTTCAAGGAAGTACCCATGTACTGCGACTCCTCCAGTGCAATTGCCATTGCCAACAATCCGGTGTCGCACAGCAGAACGAAGCATATTGAAGTACGCTACCACTTCATTCGGGAGCACGTGGAGAACAAGGATATCTCTCTCTGTTATGTCCCCACGGACAAGCAGATTGCTGATATATTCACAAAGCCCCTAGACGAGGCCAAGTTCAATCTTTTCAAGACTGAATTGGGGATGCTCAATTATGACGAATGAAGACTACAGAGGCTCCAGGCCCGTGTAAGAACTGAGGGGGAGCAAAGGGTAAAACGCTACAGACCCCGATTTGTAGAAGCCGAAAAGGGGGAGATTACCCTCTCGGCTAAGGCTAAGGTGGCTCCAAGCTTGCTCCCAAGAAATTGGTATTGGTAATGGATAACTCACTCAACTCTCTTTTCAGTTTATGGTTTTCATTCTCCTTTGCTCTATTCACCTTAGCTTGTAGTGTTTAGGCTTCTTCAAATAGGGGGAGATTGTTGGGTATTGTATCCACAATGTACCTGATTTAAAGAAGCCCCTGGACAAGCTAAGGTCAATAGACTATGTATTTGATAAAATCCTTCTAGTTGTGCTTGCAGTTTTTCCACGCTAAGTGCACACCAATGTCAGGGTGCAGTAGGTCAATATACACGGGTCTGCACGACGTAATCCCTCGTTGAGCAGATCAGTGTGTTGGCCTACGTGTACTCTCTCTATTGGTGTGCACTTATTTTCAAGCACATGGCTGTAAATATGCAGGAGCAGACAAGGAGCAAGGATGGGTCAAGGAGCATCTCATAGGTGGAAAGACGAAAATTCGTCTAAGTTAGAATCGGCGAGAATCACCAAGTGATTCTCGCCGATTCGGCGAGAATCACTTGGGATTCTCGCCGATTCGTCGAGAATCAGAAGTTGATTCTCGCCGAACTCGATCCAGCAACTTCTAAGCAAGCACCTCTGCGTCTAAGTAAGAATCGATGATTCTCGCCGATTCGGCGAGAATCACTAGTGATTCTCATCGAATCGACGAGAATCACTGGTTGATTCTCGCCGTCTCGACCTGGCTTAAAGCAGTGCGTGCAACCAAGGCAAATTCGACGAGAATCATCTTTGATTCTCGCCGAATCGTCGAGAATCACCTTTGATTCTCGGCGACTCGGCGAGAATCACTTTCGATTCTCACCGATTTTGACTTGGCGTTTTTCTGGAACTTCCTGAACCGGATTCTGCCGCTGTTAAATTTCTGGACCGGGATTTGGGGATTTCTTTTCTGGGTCCCACAAACGGTCTTATTGGAGGTAGCTACAGTATTTATACTCGGGTATTTTGAACGGAATACCAACACACAGAAAGAAGCCGAGCAAGCGGAAACCCTAATATCGCGAAATCTCTCCGCCGCCTTCGTCGCCGCTCGCGCAAGTCCGTCGCCGCCGCTGATCGCTCTTCTTCCCGATCTCCGGCGACAGAAGCTTAGCAAAGCTTGTGTCTCACGTGTCTATCCAGAGATCTCTTGTCTCTCGATTTGTTGACCGGGAAAAACTCCCCCGTCCGAATCGATCGAGACGACCGATCCTAGAGTGACCGTTGGTAGACCAAGTTTGCTTCGCTACGAAGTTTGGATCTCCGAGTTCAGCAGCCGCTCATCATCGTAGCCGCCGATCCCGAAGCTAGCCGCCGCTCGTGTGCCGCCGCCGGTTCCGGGGAGATCCTCTCCAAGAGAGACCGAGGTTGTAGACTCTTCATTGACTTCAAGAACACGTCGTCGAACGAACAGGAACACCGTAGTCTCCAAAAGAAGTTTGTATCTCGCGTACATTCTATATTTTCTTTTGTTGTAAAGGAACTTTTGTTCCGTGTTGTAAGGGTTGAGTGCAACCCGTTTTGTGGGAGTGTTGACTCTCACGTGTGGAAGGGCTCCTTCCGTTAGTGCAGGGATTGGATTTCAATCCCGTTGGAGAAGTGACCGAGTCGTCCCTTGTTGGGGAGATAGGTCGAAGGGGGAAAGTGGATGTACCCAAGTCGGGGAACCACTATAATTTGCCTGTGTATTCTGTGTGCTGTGCTTTCTATTTTTATTGTGCAGGTACGTTCGTAAATTCCGCAAAAGCGCTACTCATCACCTATTCCCCCCCCCATAGGTGCACATATCTGACACTAGGTGGACTTTCATAGGCGCTTCGTGGAGAACTTCTCGCGGATATCGTTACCTCTCACTACTTTGACGAGGAAAGAGCAGAAGTTCGTTTGGATGCCGGAGTGTGCACGAGTTTTTGAGGAGTTGGAGTGTCGGTTGACCACAACACCAGTTCTTAGTTCGCCGTGTGGGACCGAAGGTTTTGAAATTTATAGTGATGCTTCGGGCAGTGGTTTGGGTTGTGTGCTGTTACAGCATGGAAGCGTTATAGCATATGGCTAGAGACAGCTGAAGGTGCATGAGAGGAACTATCCGGTCCATGACTTGGAATTAGCGGCCGTGAATTTTGCCTTGAAGATGTGGAGACATTATTTGTACGGTGTGAAGATTGATATCTACACCGATCACAAGAGCCCAAAATATTTGCTGGATCAGAAAGATCTGAACATGCGAAAGCGTAGATGGATGGAGTTCCTGGGGGACTATACTTTTAAGATCCACTATGTCCCTGGTAAAGGCAATGCAGTTGCGGACGCATTGAGTCGTCGGGCCCCAGCTCAAGCCAATTGGCTGTCAGTCCATGACGAGCGTTTGGTTCGGGAGTTAGAGGCGTTGGAGATCTCTTGCGTAGACAAGCAACCAAGTGCTGAAGCATTATTGAATTGGACTGAAGTCCAATATGACCTGGCTGATCGAATTCGGCAGGCTTTGGATATGGATGTACACATTAAGCAACTCATGATGGAGGCTCTAGATGGGTCAAATTCCCAATTCGTTGTGGAGGACGGATTGCTTTGGAAAGACGGTCGTCTGTGAGTCCCAAACGTGTGTAATTTGCGGGTGTAATTATTGTACGAGGCGCATCATACCAAGTGCTCAATTCACCCGGTGAAAGAATTGGTTTCAAGATGTCCTAAACACCTAGAGGGGGGGGGGTGAATATGTTCAATTCTTTCTCTAACTTAAGCAGACAAATCTATCTAGTTTAGCAATTTATTCGGTAGATATCACAGCACAGCATTCACATACACACAACATTCCACAGATTGCACACCAGATTTATAGTGGTTCCCCAAATGATGGGTACATCCACTTTCCCCCTTCGCCTATCTAGCAGTGTACTAGATTTGGCCTAACTTCCTTCTTCCTTCTCAAATCCGCAGATCTTACAGCTTAGAACTAAGAATGGTTCCTACAACTGAGAGTGAATCCACACTCCTACAACTCGGGCACAAGCCCTACCTCAGCCTCTTTCACAGGCCTACAACTCAGAGTAAAACCCCACTCCTACAACTGAGGCAAAAGCCCTACCTCAACCTCTTTCACAGGCCTACAACTCAGGGAACAAATTCCCCTACCTCAGGCACTTAACCCTACCTCAGCCTTTATAATTTAGGCTTACAACTCAGATAAATAAATCTCCTACACTCAGATCTATTATAGATCCTACAAAAGTTATTGATTAAAAGACAATAATATCTTCAACTAGATAAAGAGAGAATGGTTGAAGGCTTCTTGATCAGTTCTTGATAGAACTGATTACTTAAGAATCAACCTGTCTTAGCTTCTTCAAAGCTTCTTGAATCTGAACAAAGTAAGGTTGATTTTCTTGGTGTTGGAGTTGATCTTCAATCAACTTCCTTCTTATTCAGAAATTAATCTAAATTCTTCTTCAGAATTGATCTGAATTCTTCTGGCAGACTGTTCAGGATCTGCCTTCACTGGATGAGGACTTCTATCCTTCTTATTTTTCTCTCTCTATAATCTGTTGACTGTTTCTTCTTTCTCTTCTTCTGGATCCTCAATCCTTCAGAGATTATTCTTTATTCACTGATCGTGTTCACGATCACTTCTTCACAATTGATTATTATTGTGTCATTTATATCTTCTACCAAACGGTCTTCTGAGACTTCTGACAGATGTGACAACAATGTCAGTAATGATAGCTGTCAAGTCTCCAGTTGTTTTACTTCAACCTTCATTGGACTTTGACTCAGTAGTAGAGAATGTCGAGTTAATACTTCACATGTGTCGACACACATAGTCCATGTGTCGACACAAGTCTTGATGATGTCGACACAGCTTCACTTTTACTTCTCGACATATCTTATGTAGAATGTGTGGACACAAGTCCTGTGTGTCGACACAATCACTCCTTGTCTTGACAAAGTTGGTGTCGACAGAATTCTGGTGTGTGTCGACACAAGTTCTGTGTGTCGACATAGTCATTGTCGACAGAATTCTGGAATGTGTTGACAGCTTCTCTGTGTGTCGACACAAATACTGGGTGTCGACACAATCTGGCCCTTGGTGTCGACACAGCGTTGTCGACAGATTTTCTGTGTGTCGACACAAATTCTGGGTGTCGACACAATCTGGCCCTTGGTGTCGACACAGCCATTCCCAAGTGTCAACACTTGTACTTAGAAAATTTTTCTTCCATTTACTTAACATGCACATGATAACTCAACACAACATCAAATACAACTTGATGCATATCATTGAGTTAGGTGAGGCTTCTCCAAATCTGGTACACACTTTCCAATGTACCCAACAATCTCCCCAAATTTGGAGAAGTCATAACCCTTAGTCAATGATATACATCACTTATAATAAAATAAACAATATGATGTATAAAAGCATTAAATGACAGGGTAACATATAAATAAAACAAGTATAATATATCATCACGGAATATGATACAAACATAATAAGCATGAATCATTATTTTGTTTAAACTTCAAAAAAAATTGTTAACAACAGATTACATAGATTTTAAAAATAAAGATTACAATGTTCTAAAATCTAGTCAATCTATCCTAAGGCTGACAGGCTCCTTGATCACTATGCCTTTGCCAGACTGGACCCTTGCTTGTACTGGAGCTTCAGTATCTTTAGCTGACTTCTTGCCTTTGAGATCCTTCTTCTTAAGTTCTTTAGCCTTAACGTTTTGCCTTTCAAAATAGTGATAAGGCTTGGGAAAGTATTTACTGGGCTCCACAGCTGTAGCAGGTATTTTCCAAGCCTTGTGATCCCTTCTGAACTGATGTATAGCATCTTGTCTCTACAGATATTTGCTCCATTCAAGTTCAGAATACCACTTGCCTCTATCATGCATTTTTTCTTTGACAGCTTGCCAGACAGTGAGTAGTATATTTCTGGAGGTGGGACTCCATCTTTAAAAATCAGGCTTCAGTTCAGCCTGCTCTCTAAACCTTTTCTTTGAGAGTTGAGCTTCTTGCTCTTTATTCAATGCTGCCTCTGATATTTCCACTTTCTCAATTATAACATTCTTAGTAGCCTCTGGAGGGTTATACATCTGGTGAACCAGTTGTTGAATTCCCTCAAAGTTAGAAGGGGGGTATATGATTTGAGCTACCTCCTGTTGACCCCCTTCAATTCTTATAGCTTGAATGCCTGACTTATTATCATCACACAAGGGAGGATATCCCAGAGTTTCTCTAACAGCATTTGTTATCCATTTAGCATGCTCTGAGCTAGCATTGACTAACAACCTCTCCCCCTTTATGATTTCTCTCTCAATATGATTCCTGAGATCATCTTTCTGAAATCTGATTTGATCAGCTTAGTAGTTGGTGCCTTCTGTATAATAACCTTTAAACTTCTGTAGCTGAGCAGTTATGATCTTTTGAGAGGCTTGAATGGCAGATTGGAAAGTGGCTAAATTTTCTTGAAGTTTCTTATCAAACTCTGACTTCTCTTTAGCCCTTTCCTCAGTTAATGTAGTTGCAATATTCTTTAACTCAGTAACAATCACATTATGTGATTCAGTAAGATTATCATTCATTCTAATTTGATTTTCTAGGTCATATCCTTGCTTTAACACTATGTCATCATTTTGAGTCCTGGCCTCTTGTTGCTGCTTGGCCAGATAGACTACATCATTACCTCCTTTATAGAAGCAGTCTGTCATCTCTTTCTTATTCTGGTTTACTTCAAATCTGATTGATTTTATATCTTGAGCCAAGGTGAACATGAGTTCCTTTTGTCTTTCATCCACATATTTTTCAAGAGCTTGTCTTTGCTCATCCATTTTAACTTGCAGAGCAACCAACAGTGAACTGTAGTCAACTGTGGGCTGGTTGTTGAGGTACTGTTTGCAAAGCCCTCTTGTAGCTTAAGCCCTTCTTCTTTTAGACCATCAGTTTCCTTTTCTTTGCATTTGAGGCTTCCTCATCATCTTCAGAAGCTGAGGATCTATCTATATCAACTGTCTCTTTAGGACTAGAGTGCATCTCCTTCTCAGTCCTAGTCAACTCCCCCTCAGTCCTTGCCTCCTGAATATCAGGAAATAACTCTTCAAGAGTGAATTCTTGTTGAGTTTGTACAGGAGGAACATCTGTATCTTGGACAGTTAATGGTGCATCATCTAATGCAGATGTATCATGCATTGTTATATCTTGTGCAGGGATGTTGTCATGGTGTGTCTGTTCAACATCAATTAGAAGCATAGTTATTGTATCTGGCTCAGTATCTACTGTAGTTTGATTGATATCATGTATTACCTCAAGGATAGTTTGAGTGGTTGTTTCACTCTCTAATGCAGCTTGCTCTTTCTCATGAGCAACTTCTGGAGGCAATGCCTCTTGTTAAGCTAGAGAATGCTCATTGGCTCCCCCTAGATGAAGCACATCCTGAACTTGATCCAGTTGGATGGTGCTTTCTGGAATATGCTCTCCCTGCATCTGACTATCATAAGCAGTCTCAAGAGTAGGTGATTTTCTAGTAGTTTCTGGTCTTTCCTCTTCTGTTCTGAAGACCACTTCTTCATCTGAATCACTAGAAGATTCAACTACACTGGGGGTTGTCTTTTTCTTTTTCAGTTGTGGTTGTTTCTGTGGTGTAGAACCATCCTTTGTCAGAACTCTTTCCCACCTGGATAGTATTTTCATATCCATCCTTCTCATGTGGTTTATTCTAGATCTTGCTATGTGGTTCATCACTTCAGGAATATTCATTGCCAGATACAGACACAGTATTCTTCCTAGATTAGGTTTCTTCAAACTCTCCTTGATCTATTCAAAGATCACAGCAGACCAATTAGTTTTTACTCTGAAAATAACTCTGGTCATTAAGCTGAACATATAGGCTGAGATCCTATCATATCCTCCTAATTTGCAGAGAATTACTTTTCCCATAATCTCTGAAAGAAACTTTCCTTGGGAGTTCATCCCCTTCCTCTGCATTGATGATTCAATCTTAGTGGTGGGATCAAGTCCACATCATTAAAGAGCTTCTTTTGTCATTGAAGATGTGACGTCATCATCTTTTGGAGTCCTGGGCAACTGTAGTGTCTTCCTCAGACGCTTCTGTGTAAGTTTCACCTTGCTTCCTTGAATTGATGACCTAATCGTCAATCCAGTTGAATCCAGGGTTGCTTCTGTATAGAATTCAAGAACCTCCTTCTTCTAGATCTTGGTAGGTTCTGAAACTAGATATTCCAAACGACTTTTTTTGATTAGGGTTATCACATCTCTGATCTCAATCACAGCACTCTCAAAAGCATCACGAGCTAATTCATAGCCTTCGTTGATGTTGTTCTCCAACTTTGGCGCCATTGATGACGAGAAATTTGAGGAGAAGAGAGATGAAGGTTTGTCGACTCAATGATTTCGTCTCGAAAATGTTGAGAGCGTAGTCGGCAAAGTTGTTCTGTGACCTATTTATATGTTTGTCTACACAGAAGGTCAAAAGGCGGGGTTATAAATACTTAATGTGTCGACACTGTAGAGATTGTGTCGACACAGACTTCTAATGTCTCGACAGAGTCAGAAAATACTATGTGTCGACACAGTTTGCGATGTGTCGACACAGACTTCTTAATAGTCGACTCTAATATCTGCGTGTCGACACAGACGACTGTATTTGTCGACACTTCTATCTAAATAATAGAACTTCTATGTGTCGACACCAAACTCTGAGTGTCGACACCACTATCTGACCACTATTTTGTTGTGTCGACACAACTTTCCTTATGTGTGGACACAAACTTCTATATGTTGACACAGATTTCCATTTGTGTCGTCAACTATATGTCGACAAAGATTTCCTTTTGTGTCGACATTGAATTACTTAGTCAGATTTACTAAGTTACTCTAAGTTTAACATTCCTAATTCAATTTTAAAATAATTAAATTTAGTTTCATCTAGTGGTTTAGTAAACATGTCAGCAATTTGATTATTTGTGGTGACAAATTCCAAACAAATATCTTCTTTTTCAACATGCTCTCTAATGAAGTGAAATCTAATTTCTATATGCTTTGTTCTGCTATGTGATACAGGATTTTTAGCAATAGAAATAGCACTTGTAGAATCACAAAATAGTGGAGTTCCACTTACCTTGAGACCATAGTCTTCAAGTTGATGTTGGATCCATAAAACCTGAGCATAGCAGCTGCCTGCAGCAACATATTCAGACTCAACAGTGGAAATTGCCACACTTGTCTACTTCTTACTACTCCATGACACCAATCTACCACCTAGAAACTAACATGTGCCAGTGGTGCTCTTTCTATCTTCTTTGCAACCTGTAAAGTCTGCATCTGAAAAACCAGTCAGTAGAAAGTCTCTATTCTTAGGGTACCAAAGACTAAGATTAGGTGTGCCCTTAAGATATCTCAAAATTCTTTTAACTGCAGTATAATGAGATTCTTTAGGACTTGCTTGGTACCTAGAACAGACACATGTAGCATACATAATGACTGGTCTACTGGCAGTTAAGTATAGAAGGGAGCTAATTATCCCTCTATACAAAGACTCATCTACAGGTTTTCCTGCATCATCTTTGCCTAAAGGCATACTTGTCCCCATTGGAGTTCTCATGGTGGTGGATGACTCCATACCATATTTTTAATTAACTCTTTGGTGAACTTAGACTGTGATATGGACAAGGCATCATCATTCTATCTTACTTAGAGTCCCAAGAAGAATTTCAGCTCACCCATACTGCTCATCTCAAACTTACCTTGCATAAGTTTTGCAAACTTCCTACAAAGGTTGTTTTCTGTAGATCCAAAGATTATGTCATCAACATAAATCTGGACAAGGATCATCTTGCTCTTTGACATCCTAAGGAATAGATTCTTGTCTATTTTCCCCCTTGAAAATTTATTTTTAATGAGGAAGGTAGATAATGTTTCATACCAAGCCCTAGGGGCTTGTTTCAAACCATATAAGGCTTTCTTAAGCCTATAAACATAATCAGGATAAAGTGGATCAACAAAACCTGAGGGCTGTTCAACATAGACTTCTTCTTTCAAATTACCATTTAGGAATGCTGACTTGACATCCATTTGGTATACTTTAAAATCTTGGAAAGCAGCAAAGGCAAGGAATAGGCTTATTGCTTCCAACCTTGCCACTGGGGCAAATGTCTGATCAAAGTCTATGCCCTCTTACTGTCTATAACCTTTGGCAACCAGTCTTGCTTTGTTCTTCACTATGATGTCATTTTCATCTAGTTTGTTCATGTAGATCCACTTAGTCTCAATAATATTATGATACTTTGGTTTTGGAACCAGCTCCCATATTTTACACCTTCTGAAATGATTCATCTCCTCCTGCATTGCATCAATCCAGTTGGAATCTTGTATGGCTTCTTCTAATCTATTTGATTCCATCTGTGACAGGAAACTTGAGCAACACACTGTGTTCATGTGTTTGCTTTTGGTTTGCACACCATGTCTTGGATCACCAATAATTTGGTATGCTGGATGATCCTTTAGATTCCTTATTGCTGGAGGCATTCTATCAGCAATTTGAACTTCTTCAATTTCTCCATCATGCTTAACTTCATTATCTTCAATGTCAGCTTGTGGACCTTGTACTCCCCCTGCACAGCAACCATCATTTTCCTCATCCTGCCTTGCAGTTTGGTCTTCATTAATGGTCAGCATGTCTAACTTTTCTTTTAAACTTGTTGAGCTACAAGAATTGTTAGACAACTCACAATTAATTAGCTCAGATTCATCAAACACTACATGAGCAATTTTTTCTACAACTTGTGTAGTCAAGTTGTAGACCCTATATGCCTTATTGTTATTGTTGTATAGAACAAATATCCCATCTTGGGATTTGGCAGCAAACTTAGTTAGGTGAGACTTGTCAGTGTTAAGCACATAACACCTGCTACCAAAGATCCTAAAGTAGGATATATTTGGTTTTCTGCCTTTCATAATCTCATAGGATGTCTTTTTGTGGCTCTTAGTTATGGATGCTCTATTGAGAACATGACAAGCAGTATTTACTGCCTCAGCCCAGAAATATTCTGGGAGAGATGTGTCACTTAGTAGAGTTCTACCAGCCTCAATAAGAGTCATATTCTTTCTTTCAGCAATTCCATTTTGCTGAGGTGTTCTAGGTAAGGAGAATTCCTGATGAATCCCTAGTTCTTCACAAAACCTTATCATACATTCAGACTGAAATTCAGTTCCATGGTCACTTCTGATTTTGACCACTGAATTGTTAAGTTCATTCTGAATTTGTTTAACAAAGTTATGAAAGACAGTAGATGTTTCAGATTTCTGCCTCAAAAAGAAACCCATGTAAATCAAGAATAGTCATCTACTACCACAAAAGATAGACTTTCCTACCTAGACTACAAACTGGCATAGAACCAAATAGATCCATATGCAAGAGGTACAAACACCTCACAGAGTCTTTGGTATCAAGAATATGAAAAGTGGATTTGGTCTGCTTGCCTTTTTGACAAGCTGAACATATACCCTCTTTTATGCACTTAAACTGAGGACCATTCCTCACTAAGTCTAAACTATAGAGTTGGCGTATAGTTTTATAGTTCAGATGAGGTAGCCTCTTGTGTCATTGGACACACTGAGATACTTTCTCATCTGCAACTAAACATACATGAGAGTTCATGTTTTCATAATCAAAATTTAAACAATAAACATTCCCTTTTCTATAACCAGATAAGATCACTTTCTGATCACTTGTCCTTTTAATCTGACACCCATTCTTAATAAATAAAGTGTCATACCCAAGATCACTCAGCTGACTTATGCTTATCAAGTTATGTTTCAAACCTTTTACATAAGCCACTTGAGTGATTGTTATAGAACTAGTAGAAATGTTACCAAACCCTTTTATGACCCCTTTTTCTGATCCACCAAAGATCACTTTGGGTCCACTCTCTATGGGAGTATAGTCCTTTAACATTCTTATTATTCCATTCATGTGCCTGGAACATCCACTGTCCAAGTACCATATAGGGGTATGGCAACTTGGAACCTCCTGCAGCAAATAAAATTAATTTACCTTAGAACCCCAATTTTTATTGGTTTCTAGGTTCAAGTTAGATTGAAACTTGATATTCTTACCAGCATTTTTTCTCACAGGTAAGCTGGCATTCTTCCTGACACTGGTGTTGTGCCAGCAATCCTTGGCATAATGCCTATCTCACCACAACACCAGCACTCATATCTATTATACCTCTTTTTAGGCACAGTTTTAACAGCATTGATGTCAGCTGTTCTTAACACTATTGGTATAGTGGTTCTTTGCTTGAGTGCTGGAGCTACACCCTTGTCATTCAGAATATCAGGCTTACCATAACCATGTATGATATCATAATCATATCTATTGGTAGGATATTGCACTTTCCTGAAGGCAATGGGGGGTTTTAAGGCTAGTGGCTGTACTGGGGCTTTACCTTTTCTTTTGGAATTGGCAGCCCTTGCATTTCCCTTAAATCCCAATCCTGTCTTACCCTTTTTGGGAATAAAGTCATCAATTAAGGGTAAGACTGATTTTGGCTTAGAGAATTTAGCCACCAAATCCTTCTCCCTCTGAAGGTTGACTTCCAGACTTTTGATTTGATCATTCTTGAATGTAATTGTACCCATCTGAATAACAGTTATGTTTTTCAGTTTGGATACTTCATTCATCTTTAGATCTAGCATTTTTTCTGAATTTAATGCAGCTAGCTTAAGAGCAGCAATTTCCTTGGCCTGTGCTTTATTAAGGATTCTGCTTTTCTTAAGTGCTTGCAGCAGATCACCATATTCATCAATAAGTTGATGAACATCCCCTTCAGATTCAGATTCATCCACATCTCTTGATGCAGATGCTTCTGATTCTGATCCAGTATAGTAATCAGAAACTATTGAAGAATTGTTTAGCATACTAGGACCAGGCTGATCCTGGCACTGATCTTCTTCTGTCAAGGCCATCAGCCCATTACAATAATGTTCTTCAATTTCATTTACTGAGTCCAACAATTTCAAGAACTCAGCCTCTTATGCATCCTCTTCAGTTGCAAACAGTCCTATGTATGCTTCAGCTTCAGCTTCAGCATTAGAATCTGATGATGAAGAATCTGACCATATTTTTTGCTTCTTTGCAACAAAATATTTCTCCTTCTTGCCCTTGTTTTTTAGTTTCTTCTTGTCATTAGATTCTTTCCTTTTGTCAGGACAATCAGTTACCACATGTCCAGGCCTGTTGCAACAATAGTAAACAATCTTAGTTGAAGATAATTTACTAGGTTTAGAGCCATACCTGTCCTTCCTAGAGGATTTCTTTTTCTGATTGTAATCATCCTTGGATTGTGAGGTGGATGGCTTGGATCTCCACTGTTTCTTCTTCAAGAACCTTTGAAATTTTCTTGAGAAAGCAGCTAAGTCTTCATCAGAATTTGGAGTATCTGATGTGTGACTGTCAGAACTTTCTGAACATACTTCTGCAACTTTCCTAAGAGGAGATGGAGACATCCTCCTATCCTTTCTTATGGCTTCAGTCTTGAAAGCCACTGATTTATCTCTGTAATCAACTTTATTACTTTTCTCCTCCTTCTTTCTGGCCATCAGCTGCATCTCATATAAAAGCAGTTTGCCAAATAATGTAGGAGGTGAGATTTTTGCTAGTCTGGCCACTTCCCTAGTGGCACATATCTTGGTGTCCCAGTCATTAGTTAATGATCTCAGAAACTTATCATTTAACTCATATGTGCTGAATAATCTTCCATATGACATCAATTCATTAACTATTCTGAAGAACTTCTTGTAACATTCAGTTATGCTGTCTATTTTAGATTGTCTAAATCTTTCATACTCCTGATTCAGCATACACTTTCTGTCTTCTCTCACTTCTTCTGAACCCTCCATGTAGACAATCAGGGTGTCCCACATTTCTTTAGAGGTCTTTCAGTGAATCAAAATTTGGAATGTTGAATCATCTATAACACTGACTATTATATTCTGTGCTCTCTTATTCATAGTAGACAAGATGATTTCATCCTTTGTCATTTCAGAATACTCCTTTGGTGTCCTGAGATTTGCATCAAGAACTGAGACTTTCATTGGGATGAGTGGCCCTTCTTTGACTGTCATATAGATTCTTGGATCTGAAGCTTCCATAAACAGTCTAACTCTTTCTTTCCATATGTCAAAAATTTCTTTCCTGCATATAGGTAACTTCATGGAACCAAACTCCTTATGATTCTCAATGGAACCCATTTTGCCTAATAGATTTCTGTATTGGAGATCTACTCAGACTGTTAAATCTATTCTTTGAGTAACCTCCCTCTGATACCACTTGAAAGAATTGGTTTCAAGATGTCCTAAAGACCTAGAGGGGGGTGAATAGGTTCAATTCTTTCTCTAACTTAGGCAGACAAATCTATCTAGTTTAGCAATTTATTCAGCAAATATCATAGCACAGCATTCACATACACACAACATTCCACAGATTGCACACCAGATTTATAGTGGTTCCCCAAATGATGGGTACATCCACTTTCCCTCTTCGCCTATCTAGCAGTGTACTAGATTCGGCCTAACTTCCTTCTTCCTTCTCAGATCCGCAGATCTTACAGCTCAGAACCAAGAATGGTTCCTACAACTCAGAGTGAACCCACACTCCTACAAATCGGGCACAAGCCCTACCTCAGCCTCTTTCACAGGCCTACAACTTAGAGTGAAACCCCACTCCTACAATTCAGGCAAAAGCCCTACCTCATCCTCTTTCACAGGCCTATAACTCAGGGAATAGATTCCCCTACCTCAGACGCTCAGCCCTACCTCAGCCTTTATAATTTAGACTTACAACTCAGAGAAATAAATCTCCTACACTCAGATCTATTACAGATCCTACAAAAGTTATTGATGAAAAGATAATAATATCTTCAACCAGACGGAGAGAGAATTGGTTGAAGGCTTCTTGATCAGTTCTTGATAGAACTGATTACTTAAGAATCAACCTGTCTTAGGTTCTTCAAAGCTTCTTGAATCTGAACAAAGTAAGGTTGATCTTCTTGGTGATGGAGTTGATCTTCAATCAGCTTCCTTCTTATTCAGAAATTAATCTGAATTCTTCTTCAGAATTGATCTGAATTCTTCTGACAGACTGTTCAGGATCTGCCTTCATTGGATGAGGACTTCTCTCCTTCTAGTTTTTCTCTATCTATAATCTGTTGACTGTTTCTTCTTTATCTTCTTCTGGACCCTCAATCCTTCAGGGATTATTCTTTATTCACTGATCGTGTTCACGATCACTTCTTCACAATTGATTATTATTGTGTCATTTATATCTTCTACCAATTGTTGAGAGAGCATATCTATATATAGACTTCATCAATAGTTACTGGTTGTTCTGGTTCCAAACGGTCTTCTGACACCTCTGACAGATGTGACAATAATGTCAGTAATGACAGCTGTCAATTCTCCAGTTGTATTACTTCAACCTTCATTGGACTTTGACTCAGCAGCAGAGAATGTCGAGTGAATACTTCATATGTGTCGACATACATAGTCCATGTGTCGACACAAGTCTTGATGATGTCGACACAGCTTCACTTTTAGTTCTCGACACAGCTTCTGTGGAATGTGTCGACACAAGTCTTGTGTGTCGACATAATCACTCCTTGTCTTGACAAAGTTGGTGTCGACAAAATTTTGGTGTGTGTCGACACAAATTTTGTATGTCGACACAGTCATTGTCGACAGAATTCTGGAATGTGTCGACAGCTTATCTGTGTGTCGACACAAATTCTGGGTGTCGACACAATCTGGCCCTTGGTGTCGACACAGCGTTGTCAACAAATTTTCTGTGTGTCGACACAAATTCTGGGTGTCGACACAATCTGGCCCTTGGTGTTGACACATCCATTCCCAAGTGTCGACACTTGTACTTAGAAAATTTTTCTTCCATTTACTTAACATGCACATGTTAACTCAACACAACATCAAATATAACTTGATGCATATCATTGAGTTAGGTGAGGCTTCTCCAAATCTGGTACACATTTTCTAATGTACCCAACACCCGGGGAGCACGAAGATGTACCGCGATGTTAAGAAATTATTCTGGTGGCCAGGATTAAAAAAGGATGTGCACTCTACGTGGCGAAGTGTCAAACTTGCGCCTTGGTGAAAGCGGAGTGCCAAAAGCTGTGAGGATTCTTTAAATCCTTGCCTATTCCGGAGTGGAAGTTCGTCGACATTACTATGGACTTTGTGCACGGGTTGCCAAGGTCGCAAAAGGGGAACGAAGCCATTTGGGTGGTCGTAGATCGTCTCACGAAGGTGTCGCATTTCATTCCGTATAGGAAGGATGAACTAGTTGAGAAATTGGTAAAGCAATATGTGGATAATATTGTACTGCTTCAAGGTGTGCCCTGCAGCATCGTGAGTGACCGAGATGGGCGGTTCATGTCCAATGATTGGAGGCTGGTGCAGCAGATGTTGGGAACAAAGCTGAGTTTTAGCACAGCCTTTCATCCGCAGACGGATGGTCAGACCGAGAGGGTCAATAGGACAATGGAAGACATGCTTCGCATGTGTGTCCTAGACTTTGGAAAGAAATGGGAAGACCACCTATACTTGGTGGAGTTCGCGTAAAATAATAGCTACCTGGCAAGCATACAAATGACGCCCTTCGAGGCACTTTATGGTAGAAGATGTCGCACACCGTTGTCTTGGTTCGAAACGGGCAAGTCAAAGTTATACAAGAGACTCAATGTGGAGGATGCTACTTATTTGGTGAGAACCATTCAGGAGAGGTTGCTAATAGCTCAGGACCTCCAGGCTAAGTACTATAATTCCAAGCACAGGAACGTGGAGTTCACTGTTGGCGATTGGGTGTACTTGAAGATCAAGCCGTTCAAGGGTGTCTCGCGGGTGCGGCGCTTGAAGAAGCTAAGCCCGAGGTACCTTGGACCGTTTGAGGTTCTGGAGCAGATTGGTGAAGCAGCATACCGGTTGAAGCTGTCAGTAGAGCTTAGTGGTCTACATGATGTATTCCATATATCGGTGCTACGGAAGGCGGTGCAAGAGCCTACGCAAGTGATCGCGGTCGATCAAGTGTCGGTCGATAGTGGGTTGACGATGAAGGTCAAGCCCGTATGTATTGAGTAATCGGAAGTCAAGCAGCTACGAAATAAAGAGATCAGGATGGTCAAGGTCCGTTGGGACAATTGCGGTCAGGAGGAGCTCTCTTGGGAGCGAGAGCAGACTATGCTTGAGGAGTACCCGGAGTTGTTTTGCTCAGGTACCATTTAAGTTTTATGCTTATCTTTCCTTTATGTAATTTCGTGGACGAAATTCTTTTAAGAGGGGGAGAGTTGTAACGCCCCAAAATGCAAAAGAGCGACGAGAGGCATTTTGAGCCAAGTTTGGAATTTGGCAGGGGTCACACGGTCTAGGACACGGGCGTGTCATAGGCCGAGTCCTTGGAGAGTTGTGGCGTGTTTGACACAGTTTGCTGTGTCGTCACAGGGCCTGCTGTGTCGACACAGGGCCTGCTGTGTCGACACAGGGCCTGCTGTGTCGACACAGGGCCTGCTGTGTCGACACAGGGCCTGCTGTGTCGACACAGGGCCTCCTGTGTCGACACAGGGCCTGCTGTGTCGACACAGGGCCTGCTTTGTCGACACAGCGTGCACTGTGTCGACACAGGGTGTGTTATATCGACACAGAGTGTCGACACAGAGTGTCGACACAGGGTGTGTTCTGTCGACACAGGGTGCGCTGTGTCGACACAGAGTGTCGACACAGAGTGTCGACACATTGGTCTTGACAGGGTCTTGACTAAATGTCCCGACACAGTTTGAGTTTGTCGCGGATGTGTCCTGCTCCAGTTTGTGAACCGTGTGGTGTTCAGCCCAGTTTTTCCATGTCAGACCTGGATTGTAGCCGTACATTTCTTTATGATTGGGATTCGACGGCTGGAGGTTATTCCTATTGGGATATACCCGAGTATAGGGTTTCAAAACCCTCATCTTCTGTTTGCTGGTTCTCTGTCTACGTTCTAGAGAGAGGGGAGAGCAATGAGGAAGAAGAAGTCTAGATCCAGTCGCCGACGGAGCTTCGGAGCTCCAAATCGCAAACCGACTTCGGATCTACAGAGACAAGGAGAGGGCGGTGCTTCTCATCCGCATACTTTTCCATGGCACCATGGAAGAATGCTAGGGTAACGATTCTCTACTTGAGTATGTGAAGCTCTACTTCTTTTGTATAGGGAAGCACGCTCTCATGAGTTTGCGGTGAGTTGAGGTGTTCCTTCGGGTAGACATGAATCGTCCCCATTGTGTACATGTAGAGTCCGTAATCGAGAACGGATATAGGCATGATGTGTGAAGCCTACCCGGATAAGTTGGTCTGGATCGGTGATTTTGCATTGCATAAATGGCCAGAGAAGACTCCATGCGAATGTTTGTTTTTCGGGTTTTCTACGTGGTAGATTGCAACAGGGAGCCTTGGGGATTAACTCCAAGGTGCACCTAGAAAATTGGGCAGATGCGTGGTTCTGCCAACATGGTGGCCTGGGAGCCAACCTGAACATAACTGGGTTATGCGATATGTATGGGAGATACGGGACTCCGGGAAGCTTGACTCGTGTAGACGACTTAATTGACGTTACGGTGTGAGCAACGTGTTAGGTGGAACCGTACCCGATCTATGTCGTTCAGTTAAAGAGACCTAAAGTTACTTGGCACTTACCGTTGGCATAGATGGAGGGTCTTAGGCAGTGGCCAAAAAGACTAGATGCTCACGAGATATTGCCGTCCTGGGGGCGGTGGTGAGTCGGCGGACTTTGACCGTGATCTCCGAGAATGTGCCCTGAGAGCATGGGGCTTGTGGCCGTGCATGCCTGCGCCTGTGATGTAGTGTTGTTACATTTCTGCTTGGTTATGGTAATAAAGTGCAGGGAAGGAGCATCGCCGCCCCGAGTTCGGGGGCAAGATCGTTATAATTTGGTCAGCATAGCTGACCGTTGCTTTTGTTTGCCACCGTGTGGTGGATTGTTACTTGCAGGTGCTGCGGAGCCGAGCGGTAAATAGAGGGCCAAAGCCAAAATTGCTGAGCCGGCCCTTGAATGCCTAATTGGAGTGTTTACTTGTTTTATTCATGTATGACCGGCCTGCGTGTCGTAGTTTGGAAAACATGTAATTTGAGGAAAACAATTGTAAGGCCATAAGGCCAGTACTTGTGTATTTGTACTTCATTCCTGTTGGCTTTGTAGTAGACATTCATGCTAGTGTTGGGTTCTTTTTTTAATGCAACAATTTTTAATTGCTTCCGCTAGAATGCTCTGTGTAGGACGTTTGATTGGTTGGATGATTTCCATTGAGTAACCGCCCGGTCTGTCTGTGGTATATGGCGTCGTGCCCCGGCCGGACCAAATGCTATATGTTATGTGACGTATAGGGGGTGTTACATTGACCGCCTTAGCAAGCAGGTACACTTTATTGTGTTGGCCCATCCGTATACCGCCGAAAGTGTGGCACAGATCTTTTTGGATTCTATTTTTCAGTTGCATGGGTTACCCGAGTCGATCGTTAGTGATCGGGACCCAGCCTTTGTCAGCAAATTTTGGAGCGAGCTCTTTCTGGTGTTACATGTCAGGCTCAGGTTGTCCACAACATACCATCCGCAATCCGACAGCGAAACTGAAGTGGCGAACCATTGCATGGAGAACTATTTATGGTGTATGTGTTGGGAGAGGCCAAAGAATTGGGCTCATTGGTTATCGCTTGTCGAATGGTGGTATAACACAACGTACCAAAGCACCATCAAAATGACACCTTATGAGGTGGTCTATGGGCAAGCACCGCCCCTACATGTGTCTTATGACCTAGGATTGACAAGGGTGGAGGCAGTGGACCGTTCGTTAGCGACACATGAGCAAGTCATACATCTTTAAGGGTGAATTTGGCGGTCGCTCAGAATCTCATGAAAATGTTGGCGGATAAGAAGCGGTGGGAAAGGGTGCTAGAGGTGCGCTCGTGGGTGTATGTGCGCTTACAACACTGCAGATAGACGTCCGTTTGACCGAGGGGCTGTCACAAGTTCTCACCTAAGTTCTTTGGGCCATTTCAGGTGGTGGAATGGATTGGGGTTGTGGCCTACCGGTTGAACCTTCCTGAGGAAGCAAATATCCATCACACCTTACGTATCTCGCAGTTTCGAGAGCATCATGGGGATCCACCTTCAATGGTACTCCCCCTACCATCAGCAGTTAACAGTGAGGGACATGCCATGGTGGAGTCGGTGGCCGTACTGAATCGTCGCATCTTTCCTCGCAACGGAAGAGCAGTGACTCGATGGTTGATCCAGTAGGCTCAAGGGATAGCAGATGAGGAAACTTGGGAGGACCTCTGGCAGCTTCAGAAGAGGTTCCCTGATTTTCATCCCTAAGGACAAGGATGTGGTGGAGGAGAGGGTGGTTGATTCGTTCTTGTTGTGTCTTTTTGTGGCAGTGATTATTATGTTTTTTTTTGGGGGGGGGGGGGGGGTATTTTATTCATGCTTGTGCCAGGTATATAAGCCATTGTGGGAGGGAGTATTAGGTTATGTTATGTTTGTGGAGTATTGCCGTTCTCAGCCGTTAGGAGCATTCTTGCTGCCTGCTTTTGTCCTCCCGTTCAGGAGCCATCTCCTTCGGGCTGGATCGTGGAATGTATGCTTGTAATCTTCTTCCAGTGCATGATTAATACATCTACTCTTCTTCTCTTTCATTGAAGATGTGTATAAGAAGATCCCTAGTTGATGCCTTGTATTCCGGTTGTATCATATCAGGAACCAAATATTCATTTCTTCCAGCTTCTTTCTCTTTCTTTCTGCTCTCTAGTGTGAGAAACTCTGGAAATGGGGGAAGGCCGGTGGTCTTCCCCTTCCTTTGTGGAGGGGGTTGCAGTGCTATTTTGGGCGAAGAGTTGATGGATAAAGGAGATGCTGGCTCTATTTTCCTGAGGGAGCAAGGGCTCACGGGTAATACAGCTAGTTTGGACAAGACAGCGGTGATGTCTTGTCCCGCCTTGCGTGTTCCGCAGGCTACCAAGTGGGATTTCCTTTTTCATAGCAATGGTCATGCCTTTGGAGTAATTTTGCCTGGTGAGTCTTCGGTGAAGCAGCCGGCGATCCCCACTCCTACTCCACCGTCGCTTCGATTTCTTGATGGCGATGGTTCTGCGGCGGCACTGGGTGGCTCCTTCTCCAAGCCGGCAGTGGATGAGATACTCTCGTTGGATGCGGTGGCTCGGGACAAGGAGGCTTGCAGGATGGCGTGGTGGAAAGCTCTCCGGTTGTTGATCTGGGTAGATCTAGGTACGCTGGCGACAGATCATGGTTTTTTGGCCCTAGATATGGTGTTTACTCTTCTTCCTCGGTGATGGCAATGGACTGGGCGGGGGAGGCTAGTTGTGTAGGGTTGGAACTCTCCGGATCTGCTCTGGGCACCACTGATCTGGGTGTTGCGGGCCTCTGTAACTCTTCTCGGCCGCCTCCCATGTCGGTATCAGGTATACCTAACCCTTCTTGTGAGAGTGTGGGTATGAGTGGATGTGCTGTGGTGGATGTCACCACAGGTGGTGAACCAAGGGTGTTTGGAGGATCACCACCAGAGGATGGTGTGGTTGCTAGAATGATGGAAACCAGTGGTGTTGAACCAAGGGTGTTTGGAGGCTCGACACCGCTAACGTCGGCTGGATCTCCCGTGGGGAATGCAAATAAAGATGATGTAATTTATCCGGCCTTGACGGGGATGGTGACTGGTGCTCGGCCCCCCCGCCTGGATCTTGAATGCTACTGCCTCAGCCCACTCGGAGGAGATGGATGATGATGATGGCCTGACTCGGCCACTGGACCATGCGATGTTGGATGCCATAGAGGAAGTGTTTGACCCACTTGCCAGAGGTGCTACTTCTAGGGGGCTGCCCCTGCTGGCCGGTGTACCTGTGTCTGATCAATGTATCGCCGCTCCTAGATGAGATTCTCCACCAAAAAATCCCGCTGCCAGAAGTGTTGACGATGATTCCTTTTTTTGGAATGGTGAGAGGCGGCCCGTTGCTGGGCGATACCTGGATCCAAATCGGAATGCCCAGCGGGGCTCAGCGACCTTGCCTAGGCCTCCGCCGGCACCCTTGTCACCAATTCGTTTCTCCCCCACTTTTAACTCAACCTAGGGTGGTGGTGGGCCTGCTAATGCCTGGGCAAAGCAGCCCCCGTTGCCGCTGAAGTTGCTGGAGGTGATAAGTTGTAAATATACATATTTTTTTTCGTACGTTAATTAAGTCATTTTAGTTTATTTTCTTCATTTTTAGTTAGTTTGTTCACCAAAATGTTTCTTTTTTTGTATATAATTTTCTAACTTAGTCTAAAATTGTTTTCTAAAATTTTTCAGAAAAAGTTGAAAAAATCAAAGTACACGCCCGTGTACTTCTCGGTCACGCCCGTGACCATGGCGTGTTACTTTGATTCCAATAGAAAGTTGCCTCCAGCTCGACGTTTGGCGTTCGACGTTCATCAAACTTCCCGACACGCCCGTGTTCCGATTCGACATGCCTGTGACACGCCAGTGACACGCCAGCCACCACTCAATGCCTCCGCCACTCAACACCTCCGCCACTCAATGCCATCTCAACACTCAACGCCCGTAACGTCATTGTTAAGTCAGAAGAATGCCCGTGACCATAAGCCACATGTCCCAGACAAGACATTGTCGGTGTGGCAACAATTTGACGCCTTCCCAAGTTAAACCTTCCGGACATGCCCGTGTCGATTCAGAACATGCCCGTGACTGCCTTGATTTTCTAGACAAGATGCGCAAGCGTGACATGGATTCGACGTTTTGGCCAGTCATGCCCATGCTACATGCCCATGACCGCAGTGTCACGCCCGTGACTTCCACGTGGATAGCCTCAAAGTCAACCAACAATAAAGTTTCCATTTCACATTAGCGCCAGTACTGACAGGCCCCCCTACATGCCAGTGACCTGGGCATTAATTTAAAATTTTTGTCTATAAATAGATCTCAGCTATAAGATCTAAGGGTTCCTCTTTTTGAACCATTTTGCTTAGGGTTGGGCATTTTTGGTGTTTTCCAAGCTATGTAAGGGAATTTTCTCCCCCTCTCTTTAGTATTTATTTTAGTTTTGTTTTGTAACTCCTTTTTAACTTAATAAAATTTGTAGATTTTCTCCCTTTATATCGTTTTGGAATGCATCTGAGCGCCCTACTCTAAGTGATATTTTGTATCTTCTTTTTAAGTTTTCAAGTTATTATTTTGCTTAGTTTATTTTTAGGTTTTCTTATAAGTAGTCGTTATACTAGCTTTTCTTCTCATGTCCCTTAACTATTTATAGCCTTTACGTTGTTTTTGTAATTTTATTTCATCCTTATAAATTTATAAAAATGGTTTTAAAGTAGATTTATTTTTTTTTAACTTAGTCTTTTTATTTTTGTAAAACTTTGTGTTTTTTTCAATTTTATTTCCACTTTTTAAACACTTTTATCAAGTTATAAAAATGGAATTATAATCATTTTTTATTTTTCAAACACTTTCATTTTGATTTTATTTCCAAAAACGTTTGCTCCTTTAATTTTTATTTCTTCTTTTTATGCATTTCTAGCATATTCTAACGGTAAAAAAATAGTTGTTTTTTTCCAGTCACTTTGTTTTTCTTATTTTCGTTTGTGTGCGTGAGTTTATATGTTAGCATTTTTATTGTTTTCCTTCTTTCAAGTAGAGTGCGTGCATGTATGAGATAGCTTTTACTGCTTTAATTTCCGGTCTACTCATTTGAGTAGGACTTTTCATTACCCTCCTACTCATTTGAGTAGGACTCGCAATTTCCTGCCTACCCGTTTGAGTAGGGCTCGTCATTTTCTTCTTTTATTTCCCTCCTACTCGTTTGAGTAGGACTTACAATTTTAATCTTTCATTTCCCGCCTACTCATTTGAGTAGGACTTGCACTTTTACTGCTTTCATTTCCCACCTACTCGTTTGAGTAGGACTCGCATTTTACATCTTTCTTTACTGCTTTCTTTTACTATTTTCATTTCCCGCCTACTCGTTTGAGTAGGAGTCGCACTTTTAATTATGCATTTTTTTAAGCCGTCCCCATTTCGATGAGTGGCTAATCGCTCTTAGCCCTCAGTATCGAAGAGCATTGAGACAGATAAAATCGCTTTAAATAATTAAAGGTCCCCCTTTTCTCGTTAATTAAAATAACTTAAGGTTTGCCCAGGTTTACGACATGTTGAACCACATATCAATGTGTGGGCTCTATTTCTATTATCCATACGCTAGCTAGCCTAGAGGCTATGCGTATGGACTGATCACCCCTGGGTAAAGAGAGTTATGCAATAACCCTCGAGAGAGGAGGCGCAGAATTCTACCGGATTGGGTTCCCCACCCAATATCGGGGTTCTTAGCGTAATGCGGGCATTAAGTGGAATCCTTCGTCGGACTAGATCCCGGTCGAATAGTCTTAATGTTCATGTGAGCTATAGTCCTAGAGATAGGTGAGCTCATTTTTATGGAACATCGATGGCCAAGTCCCCGCCTTAATTAATTTGAAATTTAGGATCTCTATTTATTAAAAGTCATTTTAGTTCAAATTCGTTTCGGCACCGGTGCGCTATTTATTCATCGGCTTTTAAAGTCTATTTTTCTGTTTTTATATAAATAATAACCCGACAAGTTATTTTCAGTAAGATAATAGTCCCTCTAGGGAAGAGTAAAAATAATCAACCTATCCCTTAGAATAATATGACCCCGATATTCCACACAGGAATATCCTGCACTTCACACGATAGGTGCACTTGCCTTCTTTCGTTAAAACTCGGTTTCAACTTTTTTATAGATAATAAATCTGCCTGCCCCGTCCTTCCAAAATAAATAAACCGCTTTCTAAATAAACCTGCGGGGCGCCGTAAGTTTTAACCATCAAGTTTTTGGCGCCATTATCGTGGATCAAACTCGGGTCACATGCATGACAGGAGGGAATACTCACAACTATACTCAACATCATGTTTTTGGCGCTGATGCCCAAAAAATTTCGTGTTGTTATTTTGAACTTTGGAAAACTATTACTTTTACCTATTTTTATTTATATATATAACAAAAAATGGCCAACAAAATAATAATAATAATAATAAAACTACTTTAAAAAATTATATTATTATTATTATTTCATATATTTATCAATAAAACTCAAACTAAAAAAACTAAAAAACTAGAAAAATCAAAAACTAAAAAACTAAAAAAATCTAAAAACTAAAAAAAATCAAAAAAACCTAAAAACAAAAAAAACAAAAAAAATAAAAACCAAAACACTAAAAAACCTACTATAAACCACAAAAATATTTTCCCGTATATATATATTTTATTTTATTTTAACTTTTTCCAAAACCCCTAATTTTTTTTTACAAGTTATATATTTATTTTTTCGCTTCGGCACGCCTCACGTTATTTTTAGCGATAGAGAAACACATTTCTATTACGCTCATATAGCTAAGCCATTAGTTATTTCCAAGTCACCCACACTTGTCACCCCCTACCACCCGGAACCAAATGGCCAAATTGAGTTAGTAAATAAATAAATAAGGCACATAGTAAAAATAAAAAACTCGCGCCACCAAATAAATTCCATAAAACAGTATTTTTTTCTTTTTTTTTTTTTCTAAATAATGTAGGGTTTCAAACCGAACCTCCACGGCCTCGTTTCAGGGAATCTTTTACCATCCATTTTTATTTTTTTTAAATACTACATTTTATCTCGTTTTGTTCTGCATACTTACATTGCAACATTAGGGACAATGTTTGATTTAAGTATGATGGTGTTCTTTTAGTTTTCTTTATTGCATTTCTATATTCTGCACTCATAAAAAATAAAAAAAATGCAAAAAATTAAAAACCATAATAATTTTGCTTGTTTTTATAATCAAAAACTCAAGAAATTCATAAAACAAAAAACAATTTTCAAAAAAGTTTATAAAACAAAAATTCCAAAAAATAATAATATTTCGTTTTTACTTTGTAAATTTTTTTGTAAATAATCTTTCTCTTTCCCTCCTCTCCTTTTTGTAAATAACATCTCTTTCTCTCCCCTTTCTTGTAAACAAGTTGATAAAAATGTTAAAAATAATAATAAAAAACTTAAAAAATTAAAATATTTAGAAAATCCAAAAATCCTAAAAAGGCAATAACTTTAAAATTCCAAAAGAAGATAATAACTCAAAAATAAAATAAAATGATAATAACCCTAAAACCTTTTTAATATTATGAAACAAATAAATCAAATATACCATTGTTAACCCTTTTCGCTCTCCAAAAATCTAGTTGCAAGTTTATTTATAAGCAAATTTTATTAATTCATTGTTTACAATTCATTTATTAATTGTAGATTGATAGGTTTAGATTTCTGGAGTTAAGTTTAAAAAAATTCTTATTCTTATATTTTTTATTTAGAAAAGGGACTTATTTTTCAGTACCGCTTCTAATATATCTAAATAGATGCACAATTATTTTGTTAGAAAATAACAACTTTGTATTTCAATTTTGTTTACTCCAAGCTTTGTTTTGAAAAACAAGAATGTTCAATTTATAAAGGTTGCTCTCAAAAATTTTTATTAAATCTAATTTTCTTTCTGAAAAAAACCTATCTCCTATTTTTTTCATGTCTTACTTTGCATGATTTTGATCTTTAAAAAAACCTATGTCAATGGGAATAAGATTTCATTCCGTAAACATAGGCATCCAATATTTTTAAAATATTATATGTTACGGAGTAAGAGGAAAAAATTCATTAATCCTATACATATACATTGAGTTAATATGAACTTGTTCAAAAATAATATATGTTATGGAAAATAATATTTTGTTTTCATAAACATCCAGATTCAACCAAAAATTTCATTAGAGGTTTGAGCAAAAAAATATACCCCACCTCTAAACCAAAGCCCTCTTCGTAAACCAACATCCCCCTCTGCCATTTTCAATGATTCTAGATTTAATTTTAAATTTTTTTTGAGAGCATAATTTTTAAATTGCATTATTTTCTTTAATTCTTATAAGCTAAAGTTTCTATAATTCCAATCTATTTTTGTTAACCTAACAAATACAATTTTTGCTTTGTATCTGACTATATCGAGAAGTTTATAGCTGAAACTCTTCTTCTATTTAAATTTGTGTCATGATTTTGGACTTAACTCTTATACCCCTGATAATTATTTTGATCTCTCTTTCAATTAATTCAAGCGGTAGCCAAACATAGTATTTCTTTATTTACTTATAAGTATATCTCCAACTTTTGCTCTGGAATAGCAAAAGCTTAAGTATGGGGGTATTTGATAAGTTGTAAATATACACATTTTTACGTACGTTAATTAATTAATTTTAGTTTATTTTCATCTTTTTTAGATAGTTTTGTTCAATAAAATGTTCCTTTTTGTATATAATTTGCTAACTTAGTTTAAAATTATTTTCCAAAATTTTTCAGAAAAAGTAGAAAAAATCAAAGTACATGCCCGTGTACTTCTCAATCATGCCTATGACTTGGGCATGTTACTTTGATTCCAATAGAAAGTTACCTCCAGCTCGACGTTCGGCATTCGACATTCGTCGAACTGCCCGACACGCCGGTGTCCCGATTCGACACGCCCATAACATGACCGTGTCATGCCAGACACCACTCAATGCCTCCGCCACTCAACGCCTCCTCCACTCAATGCCTTCGCCACTCAACGCCTCTGCCACTTAATGCCATCTCAACACTCAAAGCCCGTCATGCCAGTGTCAATTCAGAAGCACACCCGTGACCATCACGCCACCTATCCCATATAATACGTCGTCAGCGTGGTAATAACTTAATGCCTTCCCTTGTTAAACTTTTCGGACACGCTCGTGTCATTTCAGAACACACCCATGACTGCCTCGACTTTCCAGACAAGATGCTCCAATGTGGCATGGATTCGATATTTTAGCCAGTCACGCCCATACTACAGGCTCATGACCGCAGGGTCACGCCCGTGACTTCCACGTGGACAACCCCAAAGTCAACCGGCAATAAAGTTTATGTTTCACCTCAATGCCAGTACTGACACGCCGCCTACACGCACGTGACCTGGGCGTGTAATCTTAAATTTTTTGTCTATAAATAGACCTCAGCTGTAAGGTCTAAGGGTTCCTCTTTTTGAACCATTTTGCTTAGGGTTGGGCTGCTTTGTTGTTTTCCAAGCTATGTAAAGGAATTTTCTCCCCCTCTTTTTAGTATTTATTTTAGTTTGTTTTGTAACTCCTTTTTAACTTAATAAAGTTTGTAGATTTTCTCCCTTTATATCGTTTTGCAATGCATCTGAGCGCCCTACTCTAAGTGATCTTTTGTTTCTTCTTTTTAAGTTTTCAAGTTATGATTTTGCTTAGTTTATTTTTAGGTTTTCTTATAAGTAGTAATTATGCTAGCTTTTTTTCTCATGTCCCTTAACGTTTTATAGCCTTTATGTTGTTTTTGTACTTTTATTTCATCTTTATAAATTTATAAAAATGGTTTTAAAGTTGATTTATTTTCTAATTTACTCTTTTTATTTTTGTAAAACTTTTTGTTCTTTTCAATTTTATTTACACTTTTTAAACACTTTTATCAAGTTATAAGAATGGAATTATAATCGTTTTTATTTTTCAGACACTTTTATTTTGTTTTTATTTCCAAAAACTTTTTCTCCTTTACTTTTTATTTCTTCTTTTTATGCATTTCAAGCATATTGTAATGGTAAAAATATAGTTGTTTTAATTTTTCAGTCAATTTGTTTTTCTTATTTTCGTTTGTGTGTGTGAGTGTATTAGTTAGCATTTTTATTTTTTTTTCCTTCTTTCAAGTAGAGTGCGTGCGTGTATGAGATAGTTTTTACTGCTTTAATTTCTCGTCTACTCGTTTGAGTAGAACTTTTCATTTCCCACCTAATCATTTGAGTAGGACTTGCAATTTCCCGCGTACTCGTTTGAGTAGGACTCGTCATTTTCTGCTTTCATTTCACGCCTACTCGATTGAGTAGGACTTGAAATTTTAATGCTTTCATTTTTCGCCTACTTGTTTGAGTTGGACTTGCACTTTTACTGCTTTCATTTCTCGCCTACTCGTTTGTGTAGGACTTGCATTTTACAGCTTTCTTTACTCCTTTTTTACTGCTTTCTTTCAGTTCTTTCATTTCCCACCTACTCGTTCAAGTAGGACTCACACTTTCAATTATTCATTTTCTTAAGCCGTCCCCATTCCAATGAGTGGATAATCGCTCTTATGCCTCAGTATTGAAGAGCATTGGGATAGATAAAATCGCTTTAAATAATTAAAGGTCCTCCTTTTCTCGTTAATTAAAATAACTTAAGGTTTGCCCCGGGTTTATGACGCGTAGAATGACATATCGATGTGTGAGCTCCTTTTCCGTTATCCATACACTAGCTATAAGAGAGGTCGTGTGTATGGACCGATCACCCTTGGTAAAAGAGAGTTCCACACTAACTCTCGAGAGAGAAGGCGCATGATTCTACAGGATTGGGTTCCCCACCCAATAACGAGGTTCTTAGCATAATGCGTGCATTAAGAGAAATCCTTCGTCAAACGAGAGCCCGGTCGAATAGTCTTAATGTTCAGGTGAGCGATAGTCCTAGAGATAGGTGAGCTCATTTTTGTGGAACCTCCATGGCCAAGTCTCCGCCTTAATTAATTTAAAATTTAGGATCTCTATTTATTAAAAGTCATTTTAGTTTAAATTCGTTTTGGTACCGTTGGGATATTTCTTCATCGGCTTTTTAAGTTTATTTTTTTTGTTTTTATATAAATAATAACCCGACAAGTTATTTTTGGTAAGATAATAGTCTCTCCAGTGAAGAGTAGAAATAATCAACCCGTCCTCGAGAACAATATGACCCTAATATTTCCCACCAGAATATCATGTACTACACACAATATGTGCACTTGCCTCCTTTCGTTAAAACTCAGTTTCAACTTTTTTAAAGATAATAAATCTCCACACCCCGTCCTTCCAAAATAAATAAACCGCTTTCTAAATAAACCTGCGGGGTACCTTGAGTTTTAACCATCAGGAGGCAAGGAATGATTTTTATTATGGTGATGATCCTCTAATGATGGATGATGTGATTGCGAAGAAATTTATCACCTAGTTCGAATGCGCCATTATTGGTAGGCTCTCAGGATACAAACTCCCCCCTCACGTGCTAGCATTTGAACTGCAATAATGTTGGGAAAAATTCGGTTAGTTCAAGCTTACAGAGGTGAATTCAAAATGTTTTCTCTGTGTGTTTTATTCCACGCTGATCCGGGATGAAATTTTACGCATTTGACCTTTGCTGATCAGGGGCTGTTGGGTATTGTATCCACAGTAACCCAGATTTGTATGAAGTCACCCTTGAACTAAAATGAATTAAGTTGTATTTGATGTATTGTTTGAGTTATGTGTTTGCAGGACTAAATTGCCAAGTGTAGACCAATATCAGTCTACAATGGGTCACCAAATGCAGGACCTCACAATGTAATCCATCATTATGTGATCCATGATGTTGACTCATGTGTAGCCTCTCTATTGGGATACACTTCATTTTTCAAGCACTAGGATTGTTGGAGAAAGACTTGTTGATTCTATTCAATAAAGGAAACTCTTCATAACCAAAATTTTTCTAAGTGTTTCATTCGAGTAGAATTATTATACTCGAGTAGAACCTTTTGTTGAACTCGAGTAAGTCAAGTATGGATTTCGAGTAAAGGAAATGGTTCTCGAGTAACTTGAATTTGTTCTCGAGAGGCCAAGTCCATTACTCGAGTAGAATTCTTCTCTTTCTCGAGTTGACAGTTTTTCCCTCTCAGAAAGTTTCTAAGTATGATACTCGAGTAGTGAAGTTCACCACTCGAGTAGATGAGCTCCTTGACTCGAGTGACAGTAGGAAAGTTCTTGTGAAGAATCTACCTAACTCGAGTAGTGTAGTTCCTATACTCGAGAAGCTTGTCTATTTCTCGAGTAGTCTAGTTCCAGTACTCGAGCAATCAGTTTCATGTCTCAGAAATTTTCTAAGTCCTTTTCTCGAGAAGTTCACCTCCACCTCTCGAGTAACTTTGGTAGCACTCGAGTAACCTTCATTTCACTCGAGTGATAAAGAATTTTGTTCTGAATTTCCTGAATAGCCTCCTCTCAAGTAGTCTGATTTTTTTCTCTCGAGAACTCCTTTTTGTACTCGAGTAGCTCTTCTTTCACTCGGGTAATTCAGTCACTTTTCCAGAAAAATTTTGCTAAGCCCTAACTGACGGGATTTTCAAAAGATTTGACATGATTGGTCCACATGGCCGTCATTAATGTTAATTATGACCGTTAGGTAGATCTTATATAAGGTCTTGTCATTTCAACTAACCCTAACAAGCGCGTGAAAGAAATATTCGAAGATTTCTGAATCGATTTTTCTCTTTCCTAAACGGAAGGCACCGCCGCTCCTCATCGTGTAAATCGCCAAGGGCTTTCGTTCAAGAAGATTCAGATCAGTCGACTTACAGATCGAGATTGTTCTTAAACCTCTTCGTCTTCTCTCTGATCTTATGAGTCAAGAATTTTAAAATCGGATCTTGCCGTATTCTTCTTCAAAGATTTCTGATTGTGCCACAAAGCTCAAGAAGGAAGACCTAGACAGAGAATTTCCAGATCTGAGAAAATGATACTATTTGTATTTCTAATTTCAATCTATACTTGTAGGAGATTATTCTCCGAGTGTAGGAGCGTTGTTATCTGAGTTGTAGGAAGTTTCATCTTCTGAGTGTAGATCCGTTTTGTGAATCGAGTTGTAGGAACGTTGTTCTGAGGCATAGGATTGGTTTCAATCCGAGATAGTGGAGTAGCCGAGTCTAGTTCTTTGCTAGATCGGTGAGTGAAAAGTGGATGTACCCAAGGTTGGGGAACCACTATAAATCTTTGTGTCCTCTGTGATTGCTTGATTATTTTATGTGCTTAGATCGCAAATTTTTTATTCCGTAAAAGAAGCAAAACTCACCTATTCACCCCCCTCTAGGTGATTTAGGTAAGACAACTAATAACTTCAATTGGTATCAGAGCCAGATTGATCATTAAAAGGTTAACACCTTGATCAGATCTGACCTAAGTTGTCTTTTGAGTTATCCAAGCATGGAAAAGGCCAAGGATTTTGCTAAGCTTCCCTTATGTACAAAGAACAACTTTCCCATGGGGAAAGAGAAGATCAATTTTTTCATGGAAGTTGTGGATCCAAGGATCTTCATGATTGTTGAAGAAGTTCCTTATGTTCCTATGACCGTCTCTACTATAGATCCTACAAAGAAAGTTCCTAAGAAGTTGATGGATCTCAAAAAAGATGAAATTGCACTTGCCTCCTAAGACAAGAAGGCCAAAAATATTATCGCAAGTGCAGTTGATGACTCGATGCTGCAGAACCTGATCCATTGCCAATCCGCTAAGGAAATGTGGTTGTCCCTCGTCACCTTGATGGAAGGCACAGAAGAAGTTAGAGATGATAGAAGATCCCTTCTTAATCAAAAATATGAAGCCTTCAGACAAGGACCCAAGGATACCATTGTAGACACTTTTGAAAACTTCTTCGAGATAGTCAACAGCCTAAGAGTCTACGACCGAGTCTTCACCAACGGAGAACTGAATGATAAGTTCTTGAGATCCCTGACTAAGGAATGGGATAACAAGTTTTGTGCTATTCGGGAATTTGGAAAGCTAGCTGATACTGAACCGTAATATCTCTTCAGAAAGATTATGTCATATGAGCTGCAAATTGATTCGAGAAAAGCTGAAGAAGAGAAAAACAGGTTTTTATCCAAGGATAAGTCTGTAGCTCTCAAGGCAGACACCTCAAGGAAGTCCAAGGCTGCCTCTCCTGCCCCAGCACAAGAAGTAAGTGAAGAAGAAACCTAGGAGCCAAGTACCTCAGCCTCAGAACAATCTGAAGGAGAGTTCTCTCTACTCTCATGACAGTTCAAGAAATTCTTGAACAAGAAGAAGCAATGGAGAGGCAAGGATGCCACATACAGAAGATTAGGTCATGATGATGATCGACACAAGAAAGGCTCTAGTAGCCAAGATAGGTATAACTCTAAACAAAACAAACATATTTCTGCTGACATCATTTGTTATTACTACAATAAGCCAAGTCACGTTATTGCTTACTGCCCCCATAAGAAGAAGGAGGGTGGAAAAAAAGACGAGAAGAAATCCTCTTACAACAATAAGAGAATAGAGAGAAGCCTTATAACCAAGAAGGGCAAGACTCTTAGCGACTCTGACTCAATCTGAGTCGAGTGAAGAAGAGGAAGCCAACTTTGGGATAATGGCTCAGACTGATGATGAACAAGAACCCCAGTTCACTGGGAAGGTAAATTCTCACACTCCTCTTTCTGAATCTAATGTTTCTAAACATGATCATGAGGACAGCTCTTCTGACGATGAGTCTGAACTCATGGCCAAGTATAAGGAGTTGATCAAGGCTTACGACAAATGTCAAAAAGTCGTGAAAACATAAGCCAAAGAGATAAAGTCTCTCAAGACTGAAGAGAGCACTTTGATAGAGGAATTCGCTAAGACGGACTCACTCAGAGAGAACTTCAATGTTGTCATTAAAGAATACAATAAGGCTCTCGAACACCTAGACCTAAAGGAGAAGATCATAAATGAACTGGAAGCACAACTTGAAGTAGAAAAGAAACTTGTTGAAAGTTTCTCAAAGCCCAAGACTGCACTTCCTTTCGTTGTTGAATTCTTAGCTAAGGCCAAAGGTGCTGGGCTAGGCTATGTTGAAGCTCCTAGTAAATTTTCTAGGAGGAATAAGGCTCAGAGAAAGAATTAGGCGGCCAAGAAGGCTTTGGCCAAAGAGAAGGGGAAAGCTCCTCAAGATCAGACTTCTTTTAAGGTCGTATTTCCATCAAATGAGTTTTATCTTGACTCGTCCTATGGTCACTTTACTAGGCCTACTTATGTAGAGCCCAAGTCTCGTTACCAAGGATGGACTCGTCCCTGTAACTTTGGTGAAAGTGTTTTTATGGCACCCTGTGAAGAAATTACTCTTCAGATCTATTGCCCTTATAATCATGGTCATAATATCAAGAACGCACCAAAGGTAAAACCTATTGTAGAAAAGCCTCTCAAAGAGAAGAAGACATGCGATTGCCATCACTATGAAGCTTCTTCCTCTAAGAATGCTGCCCCTGCTAGACCACCATCTCAAAAGGTCAAGCAAGAGATTTTGAGGCAAAGATACAACAGGTTTGACTGTTGGTGTTGTGGCAAAATTGGTCACTTTGCCATTCACTACTGGTTTAATTCCAGGAATTTTGCAACTCCTCAAGTTAGCAATACGAGAAAGACCACTCATAATGCTAATTCTCATAGGGGGAGTATTCTAACAAGAGACCAAGGACCCAAACGTGTTTGGGTTCCTAAGAAAAATTGATTTGTGATTGCAGGTATGTCCAAAGGCCACCAAAACTCCTATCTGCTACTTGGACAGTGGATTCTCTCGGCATATGACCAGGACAAGAAGCCTTCTTCAGAACTATTCTCCAGTCTTGAACGGGCCAAAGGTCATCTTTGGAGGTTCAGACCGAGGAATTACTAAAGGCTATGGTATGATCACTAACGGTAGTGTATCCTTCTCAGATGTGGCATATGTTGAAGGATTGGAACATAATCTCATAAGCATAAGCCAGCTCTGTGATAAAGGATACGTTGTTGAATTTCATGCAGATAAGTGCTTGATAAAATCGGTTGACAATATGGAAATGATTCTATCAGACACTCGTAGCAGAAATATATTTTGTTTGAATTTTATTTATATAAACTCTTCTACACCAGTATGCTTTTTAGCTAAAGATAGTACGTCTCTTGGTGACCAGTGACACTCTTGTTCAAAGTTGAAAGAACTAAACTTGGATGAGCCTACTGAAGAAAAAGTTGAAAGGTTCATCATGATCACCACTCCAACCCCGATTGGAGAAGTTGATGATCAAGATGAAGAAATCATCAAAGTTGGTGAAGTCACTCCTGTGGAAGAAGAAGCTCTAGTTGCAAGGACCTTAGAGCTCAGACACTTGAAGGATCATCCAATGGACCAAATCATAGGAGATCCCCGAGATGGTGTCAGAACTCGTAGAGGTACAACTAACGAGAATCTATATTTGAGTTTTCTCTCACAGGTTGAACCAAAGAAGTTGGAGGAAGCAAACTCAGACATGTCATGGATAATGGAAATGGAAGAAGAACTAAATCAGTTCTAGCATAGTGAAGTCTGGAAACTTGTTCCAAGACCCAAAGGTAAGAATGTCATCAGGACAAAGTGAGTCTACAGGAACAAGATGGACGAGAATGGAACAATCATAAATAACAAGGCTAAACTCGTCGCAAAAGGATATCGCCAAGAAGAAGGAATCGACTTTGACCACAAGTATGCTCCAGTGGCAAGGCTGGAGGCAATCAGGTTGTTCCTAGCATATGCTACTCTTAAGGGCTTCACCGTCTATCAGATGGATGTGAATTCTGCCTTTCTTACTGGTGACATAAAGGAAGAGGTGTATGTGGAACAACATGCAGGTTTCGTTGACTCTAACTTTCCTGATTATGTTTATCTGTTATCTAAAGCATTATATGGTTTGAAACAAGCTCCTCGAGCTTGGTATGAGATGTTGTCTACCTTTCTTCTTGAGAACAAGTTCACAAGGGGAAAGATAGATAAGTCATTATTTCTTAGGGAAATAAAAGGCAAGATTCTGCTAGTGCAAATCTATGTCGACGATATTATTTTTGGCTCTACTGACGTCAACCTATGCAAGAAGTTTTCTAAACTTATGCAAGGGAAGATGGAAATGAGCAGTATAGGAGAACTGAAGTATTTCTTAGGGCTTCAGGTGAAACAATCTGAAGATGTAATTTTCATCTCGCAAACGAAATTCACCAAAGAGCTAATTAAGAAATTCAGAATGGAGAACACAACCTCTAAAAGGACTCCAATGAGTTCAGCTGTGTTTCTAGACAAGGATGAGGAAGGGAAACCTTTTGATGAAACCAAGTATAGAAACATAATTGGATCCTTGCTCTACCTTATTGCCAGTAGACCAGACATAATGTTCTCAACATGTGTATGTGCTAGATTTCAAGTGAACTCTAAGGAATCTCACTATACTGCTGCAAGGCAGATTTTGAGATAACTTAAAGGTACACCAAATCTTAGCTTATGGTACCCAAGAAGTAATGAGAGCGAGATAATTAGTTTTTCAGATGCAGATTTTACAGGTAGAAAAGATGACATGAAGTGCACTTCCGGGACATGCCAATTCCTAGGAAGAAGGCTCATTTCCTGGAGTAGTAAGAAGTAGAACTGTGTTGCAATCTCAACAGCTGAGTCATAGTATATCTATGCAGGCAGTTGTTGTGCACTGTTTTTAAGGATAAAGAACCAGTTTGAAGACTACAATATGAAGTTTCAAAACATTCCTTTGTTTTGCGAATCCTCTAATACGATTGGAATAGCCAACAACCCAGTCTCTCACAGTCGGACAAAGCACATAGAGCTGAGATACCACTTCATCCGGGAGCATGTAGAGCATGGGGACATAGATCTATAATATGTTCCAAATGACAGGCAGATTGCAGACATATTCACGAAGCTGCTGGATGAGACCAAGTTCTCGTTCTTCAAAACAGAACTTGGAATGCTCAACAAATAAGATTAGAGAAGGTGGACTCACAACATAGCTCAGAGATCAAGGGATACGTCGAAAATCAAAATTTCTCAGGTTCAAACTTAATGTCTTGTGTAAGAAAATGACCACTCGAGTACCTTTTCAAACTACTCGAGAACTCAGCAAGTCACTCTAGTACTACCACCTGAGTAATGAGCTTTTCTCTCGAGAAGTATGAGGATGTCACTCGAGTACCATCATTATCTCACTCGAGTAATGCCGGTCCACTCGAATAACAGGAAGATAATTTCTCAAATTCACAACCTGAAGCTTATACCACCATTTTCTAAGGTATGATCGATTAATTTGTTCCTTAATCATTGATAATTAGGGTTATATAAATTGAAAAACCGGATTTCATTTTCTACACGATTTCAAACCCTGTCACTCGAGAAAGAAGAAAGCATCTTCATCTTCCACTGCTGTCGCAACGCACGCTGCCGTCTTCTTCCCCGTAGTCGATTTCTCTCATTTCCCTAGACAATGACACTGTCTTCCAAGATTGGGATTGGTAGTGAACTAGTTGTCGACGGTATTGCCGAACTCTCAGACGATTTTCGAAATATTCCCATTCTGCTCAACACCACCGGGTTGACTTTTTTCTCCAGCACCCCTGCAAAATTCTTTTCCCTGAAGTTGAAGAATTCTTTAAGAATATCAAAGTGCAAAGAAATTATAAGGTCCTAAGTCCAAAGTCAAGAGAATCAAGATCAAGCTTACCAAGACCTCTGTCTCAACACTTCTTCGACTACCCGTAGTTGATGAAGAAGATGATATAACTCATGAAGATTCTGACAGAGCCTGCATGTTTTGTGGACTTTCACCAGAAGTTCTCTCCATTCGTCCACCAGACCTCAATCCTGAAAGCAAACACCTTGTGGACATCATTGACAAGTTTCTACTTTGTAAGACAAGTACCATAAGGTACATTTCTTTTGACCTGTTTGATATCATGAGAGCCATTATTTGCAGAAAAAGGTTTCAATTTGTTATGTTGATTATTGATAAGATAAGGGAGAGCATAAAGGCTCTTAGTTATGCAAGGATTATCTCTCTGCTACTGCATGAGATAAATGTAGAAGTTTTTGATTCCTCCAACGAAACAACTCTTCATCATATGAAGAAGGTATCAATCTCTTTTATTCAAAGATGAGAACTGAAGTTGCTGAATACTGACTAGGCTGCCAAAGCTCATGACCATCCAGCTGTAGAGGATAGGACTCCATCTCCCTCTCAACCTCATATTGCCAGCACATCTGGTGCAGCTGCTGAGGGGGAGCATGCTCCTGTTCTAGAAGGAAAAATACCTACTCCACATGTTCTTACCTCTCTCCCTCCAACCACTCCAGAAGAAACTCCATCAGATGCTCAAGTTCAAGAAACCATTCTCTCTACTGCAGAAGACATTAACTAGATGATAGAAGAACTCAGCTTTGAAGAGCCTCTTCCTCCCCTTCAAAAAGAATAACCTACAGAACCATCCAAGGAACCAACTCCAATACCATCTCCCTCTCCTATTCCATCTCCAGAATCCCCTGTTCACCAATCTCCTACTGCTGACAAAGATCAAGAAGAGACCATGCAGATTTCTGATGAGAAAGAGCAGACTCCAGAACCATCTGAAGCTCCTCTGAAGAGCTTGGATTTCCCTCTTCCCACCTTCATTGAGTATGAAGAAGATGTTTTGATTCACACTACCAAAGTTAAGAGCTCAGTAATCATTGAAGAGATTACTCCATGGTCTGCTCCTCCTCTTCCAGTTCCTCATACTGCAACTCCAACTCCTGCTGCCAATGATCTTCTAGGTAAGATAGAATAAATGTTGCTAGAACAGAGAAAATATTTTGATGACACCTTGAAAGTGGTTCAAGAGAAAGTTTCTGCTCTTGAAAAAGAAATGAGCAGAGGCTTTGTAGAAATACAGCACAATACTGATGAGCTCAGACAACTATTCAAGATAGGTGGAAAAGCAGTGGACCATATAATTACCAGTGTTGGCCATGTGATGGAACAATCTGTTACTCTTGCTAATAATCAGATACAGTTAGAAAAGCTGGCTCAAGGACACACTATCAAAATCTGCGAAGAAGTAGGTACTTTCAAAGAAGCTGCCATTAATGAACTCACTGTAGAAGTAAGAAAGGGGGAGACATTAGTCAAAGAATACTTAGAAATCTTAGATGCTGCCAAGTAAACTCTATGGGACGCAAAGTTAAAGGAAATTCATGATGATGTGCATAATCAGATCC
Organism: Platanthera guangdongensis; assembly: GCA_039583875.1. NCBI lineage: Eukaryota > Viridiplantae > Streptophyta > Magnoliopsida > Asparagales > Orchidaceae > Platanthera > Platanthera guangdongensis. The sequence continues at coordinate 10,472,933 of CM077159.1, read as the reverse complement.
ACAATTTAAAATTTCATACCTATGATACAGATATGTGGATGCACAACCAGATCTTCCCTGATTTTCAAGCAGATCCAAATATAATTCCTCATCATCTGAATCCCCTAGCTCCTATAGCTCCAGCTCCAGTTCCTCCGCCTATCTTTTCTCCAAGACCAGAAGGCTCTGAAGCTCCTCCTCCAGAAACTTATTCTCAGGTTTGGGAATCTGATCCAGTAGATATATTTCTTCAAGCTCCTCCTGAGATTCATATCACAAAGAAGAGAAAGTATGGTGACGGTGCTTCTGCCAGCAGATCCATTCCAATTCCAGAGGCATAGAAAAGGAAAGCTCCTGAATTTGCAGAGATCTGGAGTCCTACCTCAATGGAATTAATACTTGATACTCTCAAGTTAGTTTTGGACTTTAATGAGAATAGACATGATCATTATAGGTCCCAAGAGTGGGACTTGTATGAGAAGTCTATGACTAAATGAAGACTCTATGATCGAGAACATGGAAGGAACAATCTTGTTGCCGCTCCAAAATCTCCCAAATACTATCCAAAGCCATACAACTATCAGAGAAGGCAACAAGAAAAGAACGATAGACAACAACAACAACAACAACATCAAGCCAAAGAATGAAGAAAGTTATGAGAGTGTGGATGGGAATTATGTAGAAATGATTTTTGGACAATTCTATTTATATAAAGCGTTAATCTTGGTTATCTACTCTTTGTTTTCATTATTTGTGCATGTTACTCTATTTTATCTCTTTATATCTAATTCTTTATTTGTTTATATAATTCACCTTCGTATAGAGAGTTCTGACTTCTACAAATAGGGCAGATTGTTGGGTACTGTATCTACAGTAACCCAGATTTGTATGAAGTCACTCTTGAACTAATATGAATTAAGTTGTATTTGATGTATGGTTTGAGTTATGTGTTTGCAGGACTAAATTGCCAAGTGTAGACCAATGTCAGTCTATAATGGGTCACCAAACACAGTACCATACAATGTAATCCCTCATTGTGTGATCCATGGTGTTGACTTATGTGTAGCCTCTTTATTGGGATACACTTCATTTTTCAAGCAGTAGGATTGTTGGAGAAAGACTTGTTGCAGATTCTATTGAAGAAAGGAAAATCTTCATAACCAAAATTTTTCTAAGTGTTTCACTCGAGTAGAATTATTATACTCGAGTAGAACCTTTTGTTGAACTTGAGTAAGTTAAGTCTGGATTTCGAGTAAAGGAAATGGTTCTCGAGTAACTTGAATTTGTTCTCGAGAGGCCAAGTCCATTACTCGAGTAGACTTCTTCTCTTTCTCGAGTTGACAGATTTTCCCTCTTAGAAATTTTCTAAGTATTATACTCGAGTAGTCAAGTTCACCACTAGAGTAGATGAGCTCCTTGACTCGAGTGACAGAAGGAAAGTTCTCGTGAAGGATTTACACCACTCGAGTAGTGTAGTTCTTGTACTCGAGAAGCCTGTCTATTTCTCGAGTACTCTAGTTCCAGTACTCGAGTAATCAGTTTCATCTCCCAGAAATTTTCTAAGTCCTTTTCTCAAGAAGTTCACCTCCACCTCTCGAGTAACTTTGGTAGCACTCGAGTAACCTTCATTTCACTCGAGTGATAAAGAATTTTGTTCTGAATTTCCTGAGGAGCCTCTTCTCGAGTAATCTGATTTTGTCCTCTCGAGAACTCCTTTTTGTACTCGAGTAGCTCTTCTTTCACTCGAGTAATTAAGTCACTTTTCCAGAAAAATTTTACTAAGACCTAACTGACAGAATTTTCAAAAAATTTGACATGATTGGTCCACGTGGCCGTCATTAATGTTAATTATGATCGTTAGGGATATAACACCCCAAATCCCAAAATTGGGTTCAGGCTGGGCAACAAGGCCTGGGACACGGGCGTGTCTCAATCCGTGTCCTGCTCTGTGCACTCGAGTGGGAATTGAGTGGGCCTTGAGTGGGTCTAGAGTGTGCCTCGAGTGAGGGACACGGCCTGCGACACGAGCGTGTCTTAGGCCGTGTCCTCCTCGGGTCGACGAACTCCACTTGACGAAATGCACTCGACGATTCTCGAGAGGGGGCACACGGTGTAATGCCCCCACTCATCACGTGGCATATAACGGTGGGTACGGCCGGAGACCCACACCATATGTCACAGATAAGCGGCGGAATTACTCGTGGAAATCAAAATCTACTCACATCCTAACTAAATACATTCTAGCACGACATTTTAAGGTACCATGAACTCAACTCAAAGAATGTCCACTACTATATAAACTCCACATTTATATATCCAAACAAGGAATGTATACAACTCACACACACTGGCCTTAAGGCCTTTGATGAATTGTAAATATACCTATTTTTCTGTACATTAATTTCGTCGTTTTCATTTCTTTTCTTCTTTTTTATATATTTTTGCTTAATAAATTGCTCCTTTTTTGTAAATATTATACTAACTTGTTTTATTTTATTTTTCAGGAAAAAAATCAAAATCTGCCAAAAAAAGTCATGTCACGCCCGTGACATATGGGTCACGCCCGTGACCAGGGCGTGACACGTCAAATTCCAGTCAATCAGCAAATTTTGAAGTGCAAAGCCTGACACGCCCGGGGTCACGCCCGTGTCACCCGACACGGGGCGTGACCCAAGCCCGTGTTCACTCCACTCGACGAATTCATCTCGACGATCGTCGAGTGTCGACACCAACAGTCACGCCCAGCGTCACGCCCGTGACCTGGGGTGTGACTCAATTTCCGCTCGACGATTTTCAACTCGACACTTTCAGCTCGACATTCGTCGAGTGTCGACACCAGCCGACACGCCCAGAGTCACGCCCGTGACCTGGGGCGTGACCTTTCCAGCTAGCCCGACAAGACCTGCCCGAAGACTTTCGGCACGCACCGCGCCCAGATCCACCTGCTTGACACGCCCAGAGTCACGCCCGTGACCTGGGGCGTGACCACTGCGAGACCGACACGTGTCCAGCCCGAAGTCCACTTTCCCGTCAAATCGCCGGCCGCCTTCTCAAATAGTACTGTCACGCCCCCTGTCACGCCCGTGACCAAGGGCGTGACCCATGTAAATTTTTTCTATAAATTCAGAGGTTCTGCTCTGAATTTCTGTTCCCCTTTTGGGTTCCATTTTGTAAGGGGAGGTGCTGCGTAGATGGATTTCCAACCTATGGAATGGGGTTTTCTCTTTCTCTCTCTCTTTTATTTTTGTACTAGCCTTGTAATAGTTTTTTTTGACATAATAAAAATGTAGTTTTCTTTCTCATTTCTATGTTTTGGACTTCATCTATGCGCCCACCCTTTGCAATCTTATTTATTCCTTGTTTTAACTTCTATTTCCTTCTTTTGTAATGGGTGTGTGTGTATGAGTATAACTTCATAATTTAATGTTCTTAGTTTTGTTAACTTAGAATTTTTATAGCTTTTTATTTCATTGTTCTAAACCCGTAAAAATTATTTCAAGGTGATTTTCATTTCTTTTAACTTAGCTTTTTATTTTTAGGTTGTAAAACATTTTCGTTCTTTTCGCTTTATTTTCACTTTTTAATCGTTTTTACGGAGTTATAGGAATGATAATTTAGTAGTTTTAATTTTTCGTGCACTTCGTTTTTTTCGTTAAAACTTTTGCTCCTTTTATTTTTCTGTCTTCATTTTAATCATTTCTACCGCATTCTAGCGGTAGAAATGTATTCGTTTTTATTTTTCGAGCACTTGCATTTTCATTTTTTTTTTTGCAAAACTTTCTTCCCGTTTAATTTTTATTTCAGCCTTTTATGCATTTCTACCGCATTCCAGCGGTAGAAATGCAGTTGTTTTCAATTTTAGATAACTTAGTTTTTTTACATTTTTTTGTACTTGTGCGCATTTATTTCCGCCTACTCGTTAAGAGTTAAATGGCGCTTGCTTATTTTACTTTCTGTAGAGTGCGTGAGTTTGTAATTTTCTTTATTTCCGCCTACTCATTCGAGTTAAATGGCAGGTCTTTATTTTCCCTACTCATTTGAGTAGGATTTGTGTGTGTGTGTGTTTTCATTTATGTCGAGAGAGCGTGTGCGAGTTTTAATTTCTGTCGAGTGTGTGCGTGTGTTGCATTTATTTAGTCCTACTCGTTTGAGTAGGACCCGCTTTCTTTCTCCCGCCCACGCATTTGCGCTGGGACTCGCAATTTACAGCTTTCTTCAGTCCTACTCGTTTGGGTAGGACTTGCAATTTTCAGCTTTCCTTTACTGCTTTATTTTATCGCTTTCATTTACTGCTTTCCTTTACTGCTTTCTTTTCTGCTTTTTCCGCAAGCCGTCCCCATTCCGATGAGTGGCTAACCGTTCTTAGCCCTCGGCATCGAAGAGCATTGGGACAGATAAAATAGCTTAAAATAATTAAAGGTCATATCTTTCTAATTAATTAAAAGTACTTAAGGTTTGCCCGGGGTTAACGACGTGTAGGACCACATATCGATGTGTGGGCCCTATTTCCGTTTTCCATACGCTCGCCAAGAGGCCGTGCGTATGGACAGATACCCCCTTGGCAAAGAGAGTTCCGCACTAACCCTCCAGAGAGGAGGAGCGCCAACTCTACCGGATTGGGTTCCCCACCCAATAGCGGGGTTCTTAGCGTAATTCGGGTGTTAAGAGGAATCCTTCGTCGGACGAGAGCCCGGTCGAATAGTCTTAGCGTTCAGGTGAGCGATAGCGCTATAGCTAGGTGAGCTCATTTTAGTGGAACCTCCACGGCCAAGTCTCCGCCTTAATTAATTAGAAATTTAGGAGCTCTTTTTATTTAAAGTCTATTTTAGTTCAAATGTTTTTTCGGTGCCTTCGAGCTAAGCTCTTCATCGGCACCACCTTATTGCTTTCCTTGTATGCTTTCATTTTCCATTTTCTGCCTTTTATTATATATAAAATATCCCGACAAGATAATTATCGGTAAAATAATAGTCCCCTCCAGGGAAGAGTAGCAATAATCGAACCAGACCCGAGAACAATACGACCTCGATATTCCACCCGGAATATCCTGTACTACTCACGATAGGTGCACTTGCCTCCTTTCGTTAAAACTCGATCACACCTTTTTATATCCAAAATAAATAAATGCGCGCGCCCCGTTTTCTAAATAAACCACTTCCGCCTTTTTCTCAAAAAAAACCGCCGGGTCGCCGCGCGACCGTAAATAATTTTGGAGTTTTAACCATCAAGTTTTTGGCGCCGTTGCCGGGGAGTTTTCGGTTCGTTATTTTAAACACTGAAAATCTATTAATTTTACCTATATATTTATATATATATATATAAATATGGCCAATATAATATAATGATAATAATAATAATAATAATAAAAAAATATTACAAAATTATTAAAAAAAAATGTGAAAAACTTATAAAACTAAAATTTTTTTTTGAAAAACCTTAAAAACTAAAAATTTGAAAACACTATAAAACTAAAAAAAAACACTAAAAAAACACTAAAACCCAAAAAAAAATGAAAATGAAAAACAACAACAAAAAAACTTAATAAAAAAAAGAAGAAAAAAATTTATTTTCATTCTTTTTATGAAAAAAAAACAAAAAAAAACAAAAACTATATAAAACTAAAAAACAAACTAAAAAAAATGTAAAAAAAAAACCAAAAAACTAATGTATATATTTTGTTTAATTTAATTTAACTTATTATATTTTAATTTATTTTGTTTCGGCGCGCTTTCCATTCTTGTGCGCGCTTGGGGTGCGCATTTCCATCACACTCACTTAGCTAAGGCCTTAGCTACCTTCGAGTCGCCCACGCACTTGCCCCCTACCGCCCGCACACTTTAGGCCGAGTTAATCTTTTTTTGTTTATTCTGTTATCGTTTTTTTCTTCTTCTAACAATAAATGCAGGGTTTCAACCCGGGCCTCCCCGTACTCCTCGTCTAAGGGAAGCTCCTACCCTCCCTTTTTCTTTTTGTACTTATTTTACTTTGTATATTATCTGTTCCGCATACTTAGATTGCAACATTGAGGACAATGTTGGGTTTAAGTATGGGGGTGTTTTCGTATTTCTTTATTTCTGCACTTTACAAAAACGCATAAAATTACAAAAACATTAAAAAAAATAAAACCTAAAAATTTTTTTCCCTTGTTTTTATTTTCATAAAACTTCAAAACAAAAAAAAATCTTCCCCCCTTTTTCTTATTTGTAAAAGCTTGCATTCCGCATGCCCGTGACGTTCGACTCATCGAACCAACCATTCAAATAAGAGTCTGTTCGCGGGGGCTGCAATCGAGTTTTTACTTTGTACCTTTTTTTGTAAAAATCTCTCTTTCCCCCTATCTTCTTTAAATAGCACTTATTTCTCTCCTCATTCTTGTAAATTATATATCAAAATACACTAAAAATTAAAAAAACTAGAAAAACCAAAAATACCAAAAAAAGATAATAACTCTAAAAATCTTAAAAAGATAATAATTAAAACACAAAAAAAATGATAAAAACTCTAAAAATTCCAAAAAAAAAATGTTTTGTTAAATTATGTAACAAAATAATTCGAATATACCATATCTTAACCCTTTTTGCTTTCCAAAAATCTAGTTTCGAGTTAATTTATATGCGAATTTTAGTTATTCTTTGCTTACTATTCGTTTATTAATTAAAGTTCGATAGATTTAAGTGTCTGGGGTTAAGATTTAAAGAATTTTTTATGTCTTTTCTTTATAATAGGGAACTTGTTTTTCACCACCACTTCTAATTTTATAAATAGAAGCTCGTTTTTTATGTTAAAAAATAACATCCATGAATTTAAATTATTTCTACTCTTTGCTTTTAGAAACATTGGAACGTTCATTTTAAAAAGGTTGCTCTCAAAACGTTTTTATTAAAATCTAGTTTTCTTTTTGAAAAAATAAACCCACTTCCTTTTTTTCATGTCTTACTTTGACATGATTACCCCTTTATCCCTTAAAAGATCTTATGTCAATGGGAATAAGATTTCGTTCCGTAAACATAGGCACCCAATAATTTAAAAAGATTATATATGGAGTAAGAGGATAAAATTCATTACTCCTACAAATATACATTGGGTTAATTTTATTCTTATGAAGTTGAAAAAACAAAAATTATATGTTAGGAAAATAAGATTTCGTTTTCCTAACTATCCAAAAAAATTGGAGGTTCGAGAAAAAATTGTCTCACCTCAATATCCAAGCCTTCTTCATAAACCACCAAACCACTTATCTCATTTCAATGATTCTAGACTTAATTTTAAATTTTTTTGAGAGCATAATTTTTAAATTGCATTATTTCCTTTAACTTCTTTTAAGCTAAAGTTTTTTATAAATCCAATCCATCTTTGTTAAACTAACAAAAATAAATTTTTGCTTCCTATTTTATTTTATCTAGAAGTCTTTTTGAAACTCTTCCTCTATTTATAACATTTCATAAATTAGGATTTAATTCTTTAACCCCGGATGTTTATTTTGATCTTCCTTTTAATTAATTCAAGCGGTAGCTAAACTTAGGATTTCTTTTATTCCTTATAAGTTCATCTCCAACTTTTGCTCTGGAATAGCAAAAGCTTAAGTATGGGGGTATTTGATGAATTGTAAATATACCTATTTTTCTGTACATTAATTTAGTCGTTTTCATTTTTTTCGTCTTCTTTATATATTTTTGCTTAATAAATTGCTCCTTTTTTGTAAATATTATACTAACTTGTTTTATTTTATTTTTCAGGAAAAAATCAAAATCTGCCAAAAAAAGTCATGTCACGCCCGTGACATATGGGTCACGCCCGTGACCAGGGCGTGACACGTCAAATTCCAGTCAATCAGCAAATTTTGAAGTGCAAAGCCTGATACGCCCGGGGTCACGCCCGTGTCACCCGACACGGAGCGTGACCCAAGCCCGTGTTCACTCCACTCGACGAATTCATCTCGACGATCGTCGAGTGTCGACACCAACAGTCACGCCCAGCGTCACGCCCGTGACCTGGGGCGTGACTCAATTTCCGCTCGACGATTTTCAACTCGATACTTTCAGCTCGACATTCGTCGAGTGTCGACACCAGCCGACACGCCCAGAGTCACGCCCGTGACCTGGGGCGTGACCTTTCCAGCTAGCCCGACAAGACCTGCCCGAAGACTTTCGGCGGGCACCGCGCCCAGATCCACCTGCTTGACACGCCTAGAGTCACGCCCGTGACCTGGGGCGCGACCACTGCGAGACCGACACGTGTCCAGCCCGAAGTCCACTTTCCCGTCAAATCGCCGGCCGCCTTCTCAAATAGTACTGTCACGCCCCCTGTCACGCCCGTGACCAAGGGCGTGACCCATGTAAATTTTTTCTATAAATTCAGAGGTTCTGCTCTGGATTTCTGTTCCCCTTTTGGGTTCCATTTTGTAAGGGGAGGTGCTGCGTAGATGGATTTCCAACCTATGGAATGGGGTTTTCTCTTTCTCTCTCTCATTTATTTTTGTACTAGCCTTGTAATAGTTTTTTTTGACATAATAAAAATGTAGTTTTCTTTCTCATTTCTATGTTTTGGACTTCATCTATGAGCCCACCCTTTGCAATCTTATTTATTCCTTGTTTTAACTTCTATTTCCTTCTTTTGTAATGGATGTGTGTGTGTATGAGTATAACTTCATAATTTTATGTTCTTAGTTTTATTAACTTAGAATTTTTATAGCTTTTTATTTCATTGTTATAAACCCGTAAAAATGATTTCAAGGTGATTTTCATTTCTTTTAACTTAGCTTTTTATTTTTAGGTTGTAAAACTTTTTCGTTCTTTTCGCTTTATTTTCACTTTTTAATCGTTTTTACGGAGTTATAGGAATGATAATTTAGTAGTTTTAATTTTTCATGCACTTCATTTTTTTCGTTAAAACTTTTGCTCCTTTTATTTTTCTGTCTTCATTTTAATCATTTCTACCGCATTCTAGCGGTAGAAATGTATTCGTTTTTATTTTTCGAGCACTTGCATTTTCATTTTTTTTTTGCAAAACTTTCTTCCCGTTTAATTTTTATTTCAGCCTTTTATGCATTTCTACCGCATTCCAGCGGTAGAAATGCAGTTGTTTTCAATTTTAGATAACTTAGTTTTTTTACATTTTTTTTGTACTTGTGCGCATTTATTTCCGCCTACTCGTTAAGAGTTAAATGGCGCTTGCTTATTTTACTTTCTGTAGAGTGCGTGAGTTTGTAATTTTCTTTATTTCCGCCTACTCATTCGAGTTAAATGGCAGGTCTTTATTTGCCCTACTCATTTGAGTAGGATTTGTGTGTGTGTGTTTTCATTTATGTCAAGAGAGCGTGTGCGTGAGTTTTAATTTCTGTCGAGTGTGTGTGTGTGTTGCATTTATTTAGTCCTACTCGTTTGAGTAGGACCCGCTTTCTTTCTCCCGCCCACGCATTTGCGTCGGGACTCGCAATTTACAGCTTTCTTCAGTCCTACTCGTTTGGGTAGGACTTGCAATTTTCAGCTTTCCTTTACTGCTTTATTTTATCGCTTTCATTTACTGCTTTCCTTTACTGCTTTCTTTTCTGCTTTTTCCGCAAGCCGTCCCCATTCCGATGAGTGGCTAACCGTTCTTAGCCCTCGGCATCGAAGAGCATTGGGACAGATAAAATAGCTTAAAATAATTAAAGGTCATATCTTTCTAATTAATTAAAAGTACTTAAGGTTTGCCCGGGGTTAACGACGCGTAGGACCACATATCGATATGTGGGCCCTATTTCCGTTTTCCATACGCTCGCCAAGAGGTCGTGCGTATGAACAGATCACCCCTTGGCAAAGAGAGTTCCGCACTAACCCTCGAGAGAGGAGGAGCGCCAACTCTACCGGATTGGGTTCCCCACCCAATAGCGGGGTTCTTAGCGTAATGCGGGCGTTAAGAGGAATCCTTTGTCGGACGAGAGCCCGGTCGAATAGTCTTAGCGTTCAGGAGAGCGATAGCCGTATAGCTAGGTGAGCTCATTTTAGTGGAACCTCCACGGCCAAGTCTCCGCCTTAATTAATTAAAAATTTAGGAGCTCTTTTTATTTAAAGTCTATTTTAGTTCAATTGTTTTTTCGGTGCCTTCGAGCTAAGCTCTTCATCGGCACCACCTTATTGCTTTCCTTGTATGCTTTCATTTTCCATTTTCTGCCTTTTATTATATATAAAATATCCCGACAAGATAATTATCGGTAAAATAATAGTCCCCTCCAGGGAAGAGTAGAAATAATCGAACCAGACCCGAGAACAATACGACCTCGATATTCCACCCGGAATATCCTGTACTACTCACGATAGGTGCACTTGCCTCCTTTCGTTAAAACTCGATCACACCTTTTTATATCCAAAATAAATAAATGCGCGCGCCCCGTTTTCTAAATAAACCACTTCCGCCTTTTTCTCAAAAAAAACCGCCGGGTCACCGCGCGGCCTTAAATAATTTTGGAGTTTTAACCATCAACCTTACAGGTTTCTCTTTACACAAATACATTTTCGTATATCGGCACGCAGGCGGGCCACACATGAAATCCAACCATGTTTCTTCGCACGACCTTCAAGGGCCTTTAGCAGCAAGCCCCCATTCCGCTCAAGCAAATCAATTCAAGCATCAACACCTGCAATTAGCCATCCAATCCAAAGCGGAAAACAAAGTAACGGCCAGGTTTAGGTGACCACTTATAACGACCCTACCCCTTACCTGGGGCAGTGGTTCCTACCCTGTATGCATTGTCATATCATAATCTTTTCAATCTAGCAAATCTACCAATCACAATCACATCACAAACACCGGTATCCACCAGACGCTCCGTGCACCCAGGGCACCTTCTTGGTGTACCGGATATGTCAGCCGTACTAAGTCGAACCGAGGTTCTTCACTTGTTGGTTGGGCGGTTCAATACTAGTCCACCAATCTTACTATTGGCGACATCCCATCCATACCACTCAGAGGTACTACCTCACGACATACACAAACAACCAGAGCAGATCAACCCACACCTGTGGTGTGGCAAACCGGGTTTATCAGGGCTCCCCAGGCATTACCACCAATCGACCCCTCACCTATTTCTGATCGACCCACTCCTGTGTTGCAGCAAGCCTGGTTTAACTCGGCTCCCTAGGCATTGCCACCAATCGATCCCTCATCTATCCAAATCGATCCACCCCAGTGGTGTAACAGGCCGGGTTTATCTCACGCTCCCCAGGCGTGCTACCAATTGATCTCTCAACATAACCAGGATCTTACTCAAAGCCTCCATACATCCATAACCAACATTCATTCATTCATACAACCATTCAAGCAAAGCATAAACCTTTCATAGCATCAAATCCACGGAGTCTTCTTCGGTTTACCCATGATCATCACCAATCCAGACTACCCATCCAGATGGGCTTCACACAGCATGCCTATGCCATACTCCGCACTTCCGGCTCTAGATGCAAACTCAACCACGGAATTGCTTACGAAATCCACCTCTTGGTGGAGGATTCCACGTACATGCATAAAGAATGCACTTCGATGTCCAAGAAGTAGATCGTTACCCTTGAAGATCGCTTCGGCGCCATGAAGTAGCCGGATGGAAGTTTCCCCCTCGGCTTTGCCTTCATGAATCCGTTTTTGGATCTTCAATCCGCACTCCGTAGCTCCTCCAACAGCTGGCTTTCCTTTCTCCTTTCCTTGCCTTGGCCTTTCCCTTTCTCTTTCTCTCTATTGGAATGAGAAGAAGAAGAAGGAAATGAGAATGAAGGGCCTTTATCCCATTCTCGGCCTTTTATCCACAGGGAAGAAGCCTGGACAATTAGATCCAAGATAGCGAAATGCACGACCAGAAAATTCGGACAAAATCACTTTTCGGGCCTGATACGTCCTGTGACACGCCTGCGTCACAGGGCGTGTACCTTAAGCGGCACACGAACCGACTCATTCTGGCATATCCAAAATAAAACACGGCTAGGGTACACACCCGTGTCGGCCCAGTCATGCCCGTGACCCAGGGCGTGTAACCCACTTGATACCTCGTCGAGAGAAAAGTGTCGACCTCTCGACACAGCGAGACACGCCCTGTGACACTCCCGTTTCACAGGTCGTGTACCCCTTGCTCGCCACTCGACGATCATCGAGCATAGTTCGTCGACCAGAGGTGACACGCCCTCTGAGACGCCCGTGTCGGATGGTACACGCCCGTGTAGCACGGCGTGTTCCCTCTGTTGACCACTTTCGTCGACCAAGTACTCTGGTGTCGACCAAGGGAGGACACGCCCTAGGTCATGCCCCAAGACATGCCCGTGTTACAGGCGTGTACCTCCCGAAAATTCATCGAACGAATTTCGTCGACCACGCGCCCATCTGATCAACCCGAGCATGATATGCCCTGGGACACGCCCGTGTCCCAGGCCGTGTCACCCAATATTTTCCCATTTCTCAAATTTGGGGTGTTACAACCCTCCCCTCCTTCAAGAAATTTTGTCCATGAAATTGCACAGAAAACAGCAACCAAACTGTTATGACATCAAAATAATATGTTACAACATCCTTTATATTGTACAACCTCCACATGTGCGCATTCATCCACAGTTTTAGCTAGTGATCTCTAGCCACAAAATCGATCGACCCTCAAACAGCATATACATATATATACAACATTAGTCATTGCCTTATATACAACATTATTCATATTCCTAGTAAGTCATATATATACAATATGCCCATCATCCCAGTGATACAAGTCACTATCCTTACTTTCGCTCAGTCTCCCGATTTTGCATCTCTCGCGTAAGAGCCAAATTAAACACGCGAGGCTGAATTTCACCAATTGAGCTTTGCAGCTCTTGCACTTCCAAATTATGCAATCGAGGTTGCGTTCGGGATGTAGATGATTCGGTCACTGCTTTCCCCTTATCTTCATACAACACACCTATATTTTTCTCACTTCCCGTAGGAGTCTTCCAACAAAATTTAGCAATATGTCCTTGCTGCCCACAGTTATAACAGATACGTGTATCAACATGTCCTTGCCCATACGTTGCCCCCGAAGAAACAGTCGACGGAGCTGATTCAGCACGTCTCAACCTTTTCTTCTCTCATCTTCTAAACTCCGACGGCTCCGACTGTGGCACTTTAAACTTTGGCTTCTCCACTACCAGTCTCTTCTTCTCTTGTACCCGCTTCAAATCTTTTTCCAAGGCACGGGCCATATCAACCAACACTTGGACTTCTTGGTTCACTGAACTCAGGACAACAAACCTCAACTCATCCCGCAGTCCCTCATAAAAGCGATTAGTCTTTCGCGCTTCCTCCACGAAGGTAGACCCTGCATATCTCCCCAGTCGGGTAAACTCATGCAGGTACGTATCAATATCAGCCTCACCCTGCACCAGGCATTGAAACTCGTTCTCCATCGCAATTCGCTACGACACCGGCACATACTTGGCGAGAAATAATCTGGGGAATTCCTCAATTGAAACCTCCGCTAAACCTCGACCTGCCAAGTGATGTATCTCAATCTCATCCCACCACAGTCTCGCATTTCCTTCCAGCAAAAAAGTGGCTAAGGTCACTTTCTTCTCTTCTACAGTCCTGATTGCCATCAGGATCCACTTTACTCGAGCCAACCAGTCTTCCGCCTGCGTTGGGGAAATCGCCCCACCAAACATAGGTGGATGAAAATCCATAAAGCTTTTTAATGACTCATTCGTTGCTTCCTCCTCCACCACAACTGCCGCGCGCTCCTGCCTTGCACCAGTCTGTACTGGCACCCCTGCCAGCCTTGTTTGCCCATTTGGCTGTTCTTGTAGCACTGCAAGCACCATCTACGTCACCACCCATATGGTCTCCGCCGAAAGAGGTGTAGGCACGTCAACGGGTGCTGTACTTTCATCAAATCGTTGGGGCTCCGATTGCCCAGAACCACTCCTCGCCACCTAACAATATACAAAACACCATTAATCAACCATGTCATAATGGTAATTACACATTGACTACACACCCATGCCCCTTACGCGCATGACATACATTCTTAGTGGACATTCGTGAGTTTAATTATGTTCTTCCTCCCAAACAATCTCAACCTGGCTCTGATACCACTCTATAACGCCCCCACTCGTCACATGACATATAACGGTGGGTCCGGCTGGGGCCCTACACCATATGTCACTGACAAGCGGTGGAATTACTTGTGGAAATCAAAATCTACTCGCATCCTAACTCAATACATTCCAGCGCAACATTTTAAGGTACGATGAACTCAACTCAAAGAATGTCCAATACTATATAAACTCCACATTTATATATCCAAACCAGGAATGAATACAACTCACACACACTGGCCTTAAGGCCTTACATGTTTCTCTTTACAGAAATACATTTTCGTACATCGTCACGCACGCCGTCCACACATGAAATCCAACCACGTTTCTTCTCACGGCCTTTAAGGGCATTTAGCAGCAACCCTCCATTCCGCTCAAGCAAATCAATTCAAGCATCAACACCTGCAATTAACCATTCAATCCAAAGCGGAAAACAAAGTAACGGTCAGCTTTAGCTGACCACTTATAACAACCCTACCCCTTACCCGGGGCAGTGATTCCTTCCCTGTATGTATTGCCATATCATAATCTTTTCAATCTAGCAAATCTACCAATCACAATCACATCACAAACGTCGGTATCCACCAGACGCTCCATGCACTCAGGGCACCTTCTTGGTCTACCGGATATGCCAGTCGTACACCGTCGATCTGAGGCTCTTCATTTGTTGGTTGGGCGGTTCAATCCTAGTCCACCAATTTTACTATTGGTGACATCCCGTCCATACAACTTAGAGATACTACCTCACGACATACACAAACAACCAGAGCAGATCGACCCACACCTGTGGTGTAGCAAGCCGGGTTTATCAGGGCTCCCCAGGCATTACCACCAATCGACTCCTCACCTATTTCTGTTCGACCCACACCTGTGGTGCAGCAAGCCGGGTTTAACTCGGCTCCCCAGGCATTCCCACCAATCGATCCCTCATTTATCCAGATCAACCCACCCTAGTGGTGTAACAGGTCAGGTTTATCTCGCGCTCCCCAGGCGTGCTACCAATTGATCTCTCAACACAAATAGGAGCTTACTCAAAGCCTCCACACATCCATAACCAACATTCATTATGCCATACAACTATTCAAGCAAAGCATAAACCTTTCATAGCATCAAATCTACGGAGTCTTCTCCGGTTTACCCATGATCATCACCAATCCAGACTACCCGTCCAGATGGGCTTCACACAGCATGCCTCTGCCGTACTCCACACTTTCGGCACTAGATGCAAACTCAACAACGGAATCGCTTACGAAATCCACCTCTTGGTGGAGGATTCCACGCACATGCATAAAGAAAGGACTTCGATGCCCAAGAAGGAGATCATTACCCTTGAAGATCGCTTCGGTGCCATGAAGTAGCCGGATGGAAGTTACCGCCTCGTCTTTGCCTTCACGAATCTGTTCTCGGATCTTCAATCCTCACTCCGCAGCTCCTCCAGCAGCTGGCTTTCCTTTCTCCTTTCCTTGTCTTGGCCTTTCCCTTTCTCTTTCTCTCTCTTGGAATGAGAAGAAGAAGGAGATGAGAATGAAGGGCCTTTATCCCATTCTCGACCTTTTATCCATAGGGAAGAAGCCTGGACCATTAGATCCAGAACAAGGAAATGAACGGCCAGAAAATTCGGATAAAATCAGTTTTCGGGCCTGACACGCCCTGTGACACGCCCGTATCACAGGGCGTGTACCTTAAGAGGCACATGAACCGACACATTCTGGCATATCCAAAATAGAACACAGCTAGGGTACACGCCCGTGTCGGCCCAGTCACACCCGTGACCCAAGGCGTGTAACCCACTCGACACCTCATCGAGAGAAAAGTGTCGACCTCTCGACACAGCGTGACATGCCCGTGTCATAGGCCGTGTACCCCTTAATCGCCACTCGATGATCGTCGAGCATAGTTCGTCGATCAGAGGGGACATGCCCTACGACACGCCCGTGTCGGATGGTACATGTAACACCCCCTATCCGTCGCATAGCATATAGCAGTAGGTCCGGCCGGGGCCCGACGCCATATACCACAGACAGACCGGGTGGTTACGTATGGAAACCATCCAACCAATCCCAACGTCCTACACAGAGCATTCTAGCGGAAGCAGTTTATATAAGTTGTAAACAAGAACCCAACATTAGAGCACGAATGTCCACTAGTACATAATTAGGAATGTATACAAAATACCCAAAATCGGCCTTAAGGCCTTACAGAATGTTTCACTTGAATAATACATGATTTACAAACCTCGGCACGCAGGCCGGTCATACATGAATAAAACAGAAAACATTTCCACTTGGGCCTTCGAGGGCCAGCTTCGCAAAAAGGGCTTTAGCCCGCTATTGACCGCTTGGTCCAGCTGCACCTGCAAGCAACAAACCACCGCACGGTGGCAAACAAGGCAACGGCCAGCAATGCTGACCAAATTATAACGATCCCGCCACCAACTCGGGGCGGCGATGCTCCTTCCCTGCATTTCATTAGCACAAGCGAGCAATGCATATAACCATAGCCATTTCATCACAGACGTTGGCTCGTACGGCCACACGTCCCATGCACTCAGGGCACATTCTCGGTGAACCGGTCGATGTCACGTCAATTAAAGCCATTAACATTCCGGACTCGCCACCGCCACTTAGACGGCCATTCCTATGAGCAATTTGTCTTCCTGGCATGGGTCACGTCAATTAAAGCCATAGACTGCCGAAGACTCCCATCTATGCCAACGGCGAGTGCCACGTAACCTTAGGTCTCTCAAACCGAACGACATAAAGCGGGTACGGCTCCATCTAACCCGTGCTCACTTCGCAACGACAATTTAAGCCATTTGCGCGGGTCAAACTTCCACCGAGTCCCATTCTACCGCAAGACACATAACCCAGTTATGTTCGAGTTGGCTCTCAGGCCACCAATTTGGCAAGATCTCGTATCCGCCAAGTTTTCCGGGTGCACCTTTGGGTTAGTCCCCAAGGCTCCCTGCTGCAATCTACCGCGTAGAAAACCCGAAAAACACCCAATAACACGGAGTCTTCTCCGGCCTTATGCAATGCAACATCACCGATCCAGACTAACACGTCCGGGTAGGCTTCACACAAAATGCCTATGTCCGTTCTCGCATACGGACTCTAAACAATGGGGACTTTACATATCTACCCGAAGGAACGCCTCCAACTCTCCGCAAACTCGCGAGAGCGGGCTTCCTATGCTAAGAAAAGGAGCGATTCATGCTCAAGATGAGGATCGTTACCCTTGAGTTCCTCTTTGGCGCCATCGAAAAGTAATCGGATAGAAATCACCGCACTTGCATTGCCTCCGTGGATCCGGAGTCGGCTTGCGATTCGGAGCTCCGAAGCTCCTCCAATGGCGGATCTAGCTCTTCTTCTTCTTGCCTTAGCTCTCCTCTCTCCAAGGATTTAGAAAGAGAACAAGTGAGGAAAAGTGAGGTTTTCCAAGTCAACTCACGGGTATATCCTCTCAGGAACAACCCCCAGCCATCGGATCTCAACCTAAGGAAACGAACGGCTTTGATTCGGGGCTGAAATGCCCAATCTGGGCCGAACACGGCCTGGCACACGCCCGTGTCCAGGGTCGTGTGCCGCATTCGCCGTCAAAATCGAATCTCCTGGAACCTCACACGGGTATCGAACACGCCCGTGTTCGAGCTGACACGCCAGTGTTCCAGCTAACACGCCCGTGAGGCCGGCCGTGTACCCCATGATTTTTCCCCCGTTTTCAACCCGAGCACTGCACGGGTTCTAGGACACGCCCGTGTCCTTGCCCGTGTCATATTGACACGCCTGGACCCCAGGCCGTGTACACGGGACATTTCGTCGAGGGAAGAACGACGACTTGATGACACGGCCTTGGACACGCCCGTGTCCTAGGCCGTGTTCCTTGTCTCGACGATCGTCGAGTGAATCTCGACGACTCCCCGGGACGATCGTCGACACGGCTCGACACGCCCTGCGACACGCCCGTGTCGCAGGCCGTGTGCCCATTCTCGACGAATCGTCGAGTATATCTCGACGATTTCACGGCTAAGTGTCGACACGGGTCGACACGCCCTGCGACACGCCCGTGTCGCAGGCCGTGTGCCCACTCTCGACGAATCGTCGAGTATAACTCGAAGACTTCGCGGCTAAGTGCCGACACGCGCTTGACACGCCCTGGGACACGCCCGTGTCCCAGGCCGTGTGCCTTCAGCCAGAAACCAAAACTGGCCCAAAACGTCCCCCTTCGCTCCTTAGAGTTTCGGGGCGTTACAACTCTCCCCCTCTTAAAAAAATTTCGCCCATGAAATTACATAAAGGAAAGACATGTACAAAACCAAAATTTGTACCTGAGCGGAACAACTCCGGATATTCGTCAAGAATAGTCTGCTCTCTCTCCCAGGAGAGCTCCTCACGACCGCAATTGTCCCACCGGACCTTGACCATCTTGATCTCTTTATTGCGTAGCCGCTTGACCTCCGAGTCCTCGATCCGCACGGGCTTGACCTTTGTCGTTAGCCCACTTTCCAACGGCACTTGATCGACCGCGATCACTTGCGTAGGCTCTTGCACCGCCTTCCGAAGCACCGAAATGTGGAATACATCGTGTAAACCACCTAGCTCCACCGAGAGCTTCAACCTATAGGCCGCTTCACCAACTCGCTCCAGAACCTCGAACGGTCCAAGGTACCTCGGGCTTAACTTTTTCAATCGCCGCACCCGCGAGACACCCTTGAATGGCTTTATCTTCAAGTATACATAATCGCCCACAGCGAACTCCACGTTCCTGTGCTTGGCATTATAGTACTTTGCTTGCCGGTCCTGAGCGATAAGCAACCTCACCCGAATGGTTCTCACCAAAGAAGTAGCATCCTCCACTTCCGATCGCTTATACAACTTTGACTCACCCGTTTCTAACCAAGACAACGGCGTGCGACATTTCCTACCATATAGGGCCTCGAAAGGCGCCATCTGAATACTCGCTTGGTAGCTGTTGTTGTATGCGAACTCCACCAAATATAGGTGGTCTTCCCATTGCTTTCCAAAATCCAAGACACACATGCGAAGCATGTCTTCCATGGTTCTATTCACCCTCTCATTCTGCCCATCCGTTTGTGGGTGGAAGGCTGTGCTAAACTTCAGCTTTGTTCCCAACATTTGCTGCACCAGCCTCCAATCATTGGACATGAACCGCCCATCTCGGTCACTCACGATGCTGCGGGGCACACCGTGAAGCCGCACTATGTTATCCACATATAGCTTTGCCAGCTTCTCCACCGGATCATCCTTCCTATGCGGAATAAAATGCGACACCTTCGTTAATCGATCCACGATCACCCAAATGGCGTCGTTCCCCTTTTGCGACCTTGGCAAACCGTGCACAAAGTCCATAGAGATGTCGTCAAATTTTCACTCCGGAATAGGCAAGGACTTAAGAAATCCTCCCGGCTTTTGGCACTCCGCCTTTACCAAGGCACAAGTTTGGCACTTCGCTACGTATAGCGCCACATCCTTTTTCAAACCCGGCCACCAAAACAGTTTCTTCACATCACGGTACATCTTCGTGCTCCCCGGGTGAATCGAGTACTTGGTATGGTGCGCCTCGTACAACAACTCCACCCGTAAATTGCCCACGCTTGGGACGCACAGACGACCGTCTTTCCAAAGCAATCCGTCCTCCACGACGAATTGGGGATTTGACCCATCCAGAGCCTCTATCATGAACTGCTTCATATGAGCATCCATATCCAAAGCCTGCCGAATCCGATCAGCCAGGTCATATTGGACTTCAGTCCAATTCAGAACTGCTTCAGCACTTGATTGTCTGTCCACACAAACAATCTCCAACGCCTCCAACTCCTGCACCAACCGCTCATCATGCACTGATAGCCAATTTGCTTGAGCTGGGGCTCGGCGACTCAACGCGTCCACAACCGCATTCCCTTTGCCAGGCACGTAGTGGATCTTGAATGTATAGTCCCCCAGGAACTCCATCCACCTACGCTGCCGCATATTCAGATCCTTCTGATCTATCAGGTACTTTAGGCTCTTGTGATCGGTGTAGATATCAATCTTCACACCGTACAAATAGTGTCTCCACAGCTTCAAGGCAAAAATCACGGCCGCTAACTCCAAGTCATGGACCGGATAATTCCTCTCGTGCACTTTTAGCTGTCTCGAGCCATAAGCTATCACGCTTCCGTGCTGCAGTAGCACGCAACCCAAACCGCTGCCCGAAGCAGCGCTATATAACTCATAGCCTTAGGTTCCACATGGAGAACTCAGCACAGGCGCCGTGGTCAACCGACACTTCAGTTCCTCAAAAGCTCTCGCGCACTCCGGCGTGCAAGCGAACTTGTGCTCCTTCCTCGTCAAAGTAGTGAGAGGTAACGCTATCCGCGAGAAGTTCTCTACGAAGTGCCTATAATAGCCGGCAAGCCCCAAAAAGCTCCGGACTTCTGCTACCGTAGCAAGCTCAGGCCACTCCCGTATCGCAACAATCTTCGCCGGATCCACAGCAATACCCTCTCCACTCACTATATGCCCGAGGAACGCCACTGAGGATAGCCAAAACTCGCACTTCGAGAACTTGGCATACAACTGATTTCTCCTTAGCATCTCCATCACCAAATGAAGATGCTTGAAGTGATCTTCCTCACTTTGCGAGTACACCAAAATATCGTCGATGAAGACGATCACGAAATGGTCCAAGTACTCCCTGAACGTCCTGTTCATCAAATCCATGAATACTGACGACGCATTTGTCAGCCCAAATGGTATGACTGTAAACTCATAATGCCCGTATCTCGTACTAAACGCTGTCTTCGGGATATCACTCTCCCTTATCCGCAGCTGATAGTACCCAGACTCTAGATCTAACTTCGAGTACACCGTCGACCCGACTAACTGATCAAAGAGATCATCAATCCTAGGGATCGGGTACTTGTTCTTCTCAGTCAGCTTGTTTAGCTCCCGATAATCAATACACAACCTCAAGCTTCCGTCCTTCTTCTTAACAAAGAGGACCGGTGCGCTCCAAGGCGAAGAACTCGGGCGCACATACCCTTGCTCCAACAATTCTTGCAGTTGAACTTTCAGCTCCGCCATTTCCTTAGGCGCTAGCCGATACGGAGATCGTGACACAGGCTTTGCACCTGGCACTAGCTCGATCGTAAAATCTATCTCCCGTTGAGGCGGGGCTCCAGGAAGATCGGCGGGGAACACATCAGGGTATTCCGATACCACTGAAATACAATCCAAAGCGGGCTTCGGCTTTGCAACCTCCACTAGTGTAAAGAACAGTTCTGCTCCAGCACGAACCGCCTTCACCACCTGAAGAGCAGACATCAACGTCTTGCTCGACCCCTGTAAGCCCGTAAACGTCGTCTCACGACTCGCTCCCAGCTTAACTTCCTTGCTACCGCAATCTATATGGGCTTGCTGCTCCGAGAGCCAGTCCATGCCAAATATGACGTCGAACTCCACTAACGGAAGTAAAGACGCTCGCAGGTCGAACTCCTGCTCCCCAATACGAATCTTAACATTGCAGATCCTATCCGCTCGCATCGAACACCCATTGGGCAACAACACATCCAACTTATCCTTCGCCATCGAAGAAGGGACTCCGATGCGTGATATAAATCCTTCAGACAAGAAGGAGTGTGAAGCTCCCGTATCGAAGAGTGCTCGTGCTGGATTTTCACAAATCAATACAAATCCTAAATAAGTAGTGGTAAGGTAACATGTGCATAACAAGCATATAAAGGAAATTGACTTGCTATAAATTAAACCGTACCTGTCACCACATCAGCTTGTTTAATGGCCTCCTGTTGGCCAAGATTGTAGACCCTTGGTTGGGCCGGAGTATAATGGGATGCGGTCGACTCCACCGCCTTACCCTTTTCTTCATAAGTGGCTCCCGGCCTCCTCTCGGACTTAGGACGTCCGCTCCAACAATCACGGGCGAAATGCCCCGTCTTTCCACATGTAAAACACGCACCCGGGGTCCGACCCGTAGTCGCCCCAGAAGCGCCAGAAGGAGCTGGACCCGAAGTCCTATGCTTCTTGAAAGCCCTCCGATAGCCGGACTTTGAAGTAGTCGGCACTCTGAACTCAGATTTCTTTTCACTCAAGCTTTTCTTCGCTTGCACACTCTTCATGTCCTTCTCCAAGGACCGGGCAGTATTGACCAAGGTTAAGAAACCCTGCGTCATCGGCCCCGACAGTAATAGTCTCAGCTCATCCCTCAAGCCTTCATAAAAACGATTAGTCTTGCGCTCCTCATCCATGATGGTGGAGCTAGCATAACGACTCAAACGCGTAAACTCGTGGAGATATTCATCCACGCTCCGCTCACCCTGCACCAACCTCAGGAACTCATTCTCCATTGAAATCCTCTGAGTAGAAGGGAGGTATCTTGCCAAGAATAATCTCGAGAACTCCTCTATCGAGACATCACAAAGTTGCCTACCTCTCAGTAAGTGCAGCTCCAAACCTTCCCACCACATCCTCGCTTCACCGTCCAGCAGGAACGTAGCGATGGTGGTCATTTGCCACTCCTCCGTCTCCGTCGCCGTCATGACTCTCTTCACCCTAGAGAGCCAGTCTTCAGCCTGAGATGGGGTTCCCAACCCCGAGAATAACGGAGGGTTAAAGCTCATTACATGCTTTAGCTGCCTCTCAGTTGCCCTCCTTGGCACTATTGGTTCTACAACCACTTGCTCCACCCTCCTCGGCTCAGCCTCTTGCAGAGGTTCTTGCTCCATCACAGGAGCGGGCTGCTGCGCTTGCCTTCCAGGCTGCGCATTAATCACGGCCAACACCGCTTCAGCCACCAAACGTATATTTTCAGCCGACAGAGGTGTTGCAGGAGCAACATCCGGTGCACTACTAGCCTCAGAAACTCGGCGTTCTGACGGCCCAACACCACTTCTGGTCATCTATAGTGGTACAAAACACCGTTAAGCGACCAAATTGTATTGCAAACAGCAATTATAGGAACACGCAGGTTCCTCAAACACGAGTATTTTCATTCCTAAATGGACATTCATGGGTTCTTTTACCATTATAACGATGACGCACACAATGTGCTCACCACCCCTTAAAAAGAATTCGCCCACGAATTCACTTTAAGCCCGACCAAAACCAGTAGTCTGATACCAAATTGTAACACCCCCTATCCGTCGCATAGCATATAGCAGTAGGTCCGGCCGGGGCCCGACGCCAATTACCACAGACAGACCGGGTGGTTACGTATGGAAACCATCCAACCAATCTCAACGTCCTACACAGAGCATTCTACCGGAAGCAGTTTATATAAGTTGTAAACAAGAACCCAGCATTAGAGCACGAATGTCCACTAGTACATAATTAGGAATGTATACAAAATACCCAAAATCGGCCTTAAGGCCTTACAGAATGTTTCACTTGAATAATACATGATTTACAAACCTCGGCACGCATGCCGGTCATACATGAATAAAACAGAAAACATTTCCACTTGGGCCTCCGAGGGCCAGCTTCGCAAAAAGGGCTTTAGCCCGCTATTGACCGCTTGGTCCAGCTGCACCTGCAAGCAACAAACCACCGCACGGTGGCAAACAAGGCAACGGTCAGCAATGCTGACAAAATTATAACGATCCCGCCCCCAACTCGGGGTGGCGATGCTCCTTCCCTGCATTTCATTAGCACAAGCGAGCAATTCATATAACCATAGCCATTTCATCACAGACGTTGGCTCGTACGGCCACACGTCCCGTGCACTCAGGGCACATTCTCGGTGAACCGGTCGATGTCACGTCAATTAAAGCCATTAACATTCCGGACTCGCCACCGCCACTTAGACGGCCATTCCTATGAGCAATTTGTCTTCCTGGCATGGGTCACGTCAATTAAAGCCATAGACCGCCGAAGACTCCCATCTATGCCAACGGCGAGTGCCACGTAACCTTAGGTCTCTCAAACCGAACGACATAAAGCGGGTACGGCTCCATCTAACCCGTGCTCACTTCGCAACGACAATTTAAGCCATTTGCGCGGGTCAAACTTCCACCGAGTCCCATTCTACCGCAAGACACATAACCCAGTTATGTTCGAGTTGGCTCTTAGGCCACCAAGTTGGCAAGATCTCGTATCCGCCCAGTTTTTCGGGTGCACCTTTGGGTTAGTCCCCAAGGCTCCCTGCTGCAATCTACCGCGTAGAAAACCCGAAAAACACCCAATAGCACGGAGTCTTCTCCGGCCTTATGCAATGCAACATCACCGATCCAGACTAACACGTCCGGGTAGGCTTCACACAAAATGCCTATGTCCGTTCTCACATACGGACTCTAAACAACGGGGACTTTACATATCTACCCGAAGGAACGCCTCCAACTCTCCGCAAACTCGCGAGAGCGGGCTTCCTATGCTAAGAAAAGGAGCGATTCATGCTCAAGATGAGGATCGTTACCCTTGAGTTCCTCTTTGGCGCCATCGAAAAGTAATCGGATAGAAATCACCGCACTTGCATTGCCTCCGTGGATCCGGAGTCGGCTTGCGATTCGGAGCTCCGAAGCTCCTCCAATGGCAGATCTAGCTCTTCTTCTTCTTGCCTTAGCTCTCCTCTCTCCAAGGATTTAGAAAGAGAACAAGTGAGGAAAAGTGAGGTTTTCCAAGTCAACTCACGGGTATATCCTCTCAGGAACAACCCCCAGCCGTCAGATCTCAACCTAAGGAAACGAACGACTTTGATTCGGGGCTGAAATGCCCAATCTGGGCCGAACACGGCCTGGCACACGCCCGTGTCCAGGGCCGTGTGCCGCATTCGCCGTCAAAATTGAATCTCCTGGAACCTCACACGGGTATCGAACACGCCCGTGTTCGAGCTGACACGCCTGTGTTCCAGCTGACACGCCCGTGAGGCCGGCCGTGTACCCCATGATTTTTCCCCCGTTTTCAACCTGAGCACTGCACGGGTTCTAGGACACGCCCGTGTCCTTGCCCGTGTCACATTGACACGCCTGGACCCCAGGCCGTGTACACGGGACATTTCGTCGAGGGAAGAACGACGACTTGATGACACGGCCTTGGACACGCCCGTGTCCTAGGTCGTGTTCCTTGTCTCGACGATCGTCGAGTGAATCTCGACGACTCCCCGGGACGATCGTCGACACGGGTCGACACGCCCTGCGACACGCCCGTGTCGCAGGCCGTGTGCCCATTCTCGACGAATCGTCGAGTATATCTCGACGATTTCATGGCTAAGTGTCGACAAGGGTCGACACGCCCTGCGACACGCCCGTGTCGCAGGCCGTGTGCCCACTCTCGACGAATCGTCGAGTATAACTCGACGACTTCGCGGCTAAGTGCCGACACACGCTTGACATGCCCTGGGACACGCCCGTGTCCCAGGCCGTGTGCCTTCATCCAGAAACCAAAACTGGCCCAAAACGTCCCCCTTCGCTCCTTAGAGTTTCGGGGCGTTACAGTACACACCCGTGTAGTACGGCGTGTTCCCTTTGTCGACCACTTTCGTCGACCAAGTACTCTGGTGTCGACCAAGGGAGGATACGCCCTAGGTCATGCCCCTTGACACGCCTGTGACACGAGCGTGTACCTCCAGGAAATTCGTCGAATGAATTTCGTCGACCACGCGCCCATCTGCTCAACCCGAGCAGGACACGCCCGTGTCCCAGGCCGTGTCAACCAATATTTTCCCATTTCTCAAATTTGGGTTGTTACAACCAACAACCCGCCTGTGGAGGGAGAGGGGTTGGGGTGCTTGGGCTGCAGCCCGCTATCGGTGCCATGGTGTCCTAGTAAGTCCCTTCGGGGCAGGGGTCGGGACGATATATGTGGCGGTGTCATGGTGTCCTGGTAAGTCCCTTCGAGCAGGGGCCGGGACGTTACAAAAAAGTGCACTTTTATTGTAATGCCCATGGCCGATCCAATGTGACGGAGTTACGGCTCCGCTCTAGGCGACGCTACTGGGCTACAACCCAAGCAACCCAACCCGACTCCCTCCACAGGTGGGTTGTTGGTGGCCACAACCTCCCTTTGATGAACGAACTCGACAGTTAAGCTGGGCCGTACGGGGACTTCCCAGGAGGTCACCAATTCTAGTACTACTCTCGCCCAAGCACGATTAACTATGGAGTTCCTTCACTTCTCATCAACACCATTCATCGAACAGAGCTCGACGAACTATGAACAAAGATTTCAATCTTAAGTGGTTAGGAATCTATGCTTGACGAAATAAATATGTTTCGTCAAACAGAGGTCGACGAAAATAGAACGGAGAAAACAATTTACATTGTTCTCTGAGCAGAGATCGACGATCTCAATACCATTCGTCAAACTCAGTTCGATGAAATGACCTTAATTCGTCAAACTCAAAATTTTAGAGCAGAAATTTTAACTTAT
This sequence comes from Platanthera guangdongensis, assembly GCA_039583875.1. Lineage (NCBI taxonomy): Eukaryota > Viridiplantae > Streptophyta > Magnoliopsida > Asparagales > Orchidaceae > Platanthera > Platanthera guangdongensis. Next base: position 10,446,490 of record CM077159.1, on the reverse strand, counting down.
TCCAAAATCATAATCAACATTTTATAAATTCTTTTACTAATTGGATAATCCCTCCTAGAAAATATCATCCACTTGGTTATGTAAATCAACCTAGATATTCTTTTATTTTTTATCATTATAAAAGAGAACCATGATCCAAAGTAATCTAGGTCCAGAACTTCTAACATCTCTTTGCAGGAAAAGACTTCAGTCTCAGCCAATACAGAGGATATATTAGTGGCTATATAGTGAGAAATTATTTGTAAGGCTATAACAGCAGAGAGAGGCTGTGTACTCTACTAAGTTATAAATTCTAATCAGATTTGGGCAAGGAAATGAAAATAGGGGGAGACTATCTAAAGGAAATTGTCTAAGTTGTAACAACAATTTATTTATTTTATTTCCCAAAGCACCCATGTACATCTGCTGAAAATTCTTATAAATTAGGCATATTGCCTTTGCTTTGCATTTTTATTTGTTTTTATGTAAATAGCGTCCTCACCCAAATAGGGGGAGATTGTTGGAACCTTAGTTCTGATATGGGCAAGGATCCCTATTAGGTTAGTTTTCGTCGAGCTCGACGAACTCCATCGTTAAGTGTGCTCGGGTTGGAGAAGTCCTGGGATGGGTGACCTCCTGTGAAGACCCAGTGTTGTCTGCTTAACGGGAGAATTTCACTCATCAAAGGGAGGCTGTGGCCACCAACAATCCGCCTGTGGAGGGAGAGGGGTTGGGGTGCTTGGGATGCAGCTCGCTATCGGTGCCATGGTGTTCTGGTAAGTCCCTTCAGGGCAGGGGATGAGCCGATATGTGTAGCAGTGCCATGGTGTCTTGGTAAGTCCCTTTGGGCAGGGGCCGGGCCGTTACATGATGCTATAGATGATGGCAGTGAACCGGTCGCACAAGTAATATAAAATGGGGGTTTTCCCAAGTATAGATCTCACAAAGAACACAGTAAGGTGGAGTTAGTTTCGAGGAGGACTTGAGATTGAAGTCCTTAGGTCGGAGCTAACTATGGGGGATTTGATATTGCGGAAACAGAAAATAAAATACTAACAACTACTCCTATGCAACGCCGCTATGCGATGCTTCGCCAGGCGGGATGGAAGACTAGTCGGGCCGCTATGCGCCGAATCGCTAGGCAGATAGACGAGAAGGCTAGCGGATGAGGTGGTTAGAACGGCGGAATGAGGGTCGTGAGCACCTCTTCGCAACGCACGCCACTAGCAATTGCTAGTGCGGCAAGGGTGGATGGATGGTGGATGGACAAATAGGCGCACCTCAAGTAAATATAACAAAAACATACAAAATCACATAGACATGATTGTATAAAATCGTTTTACAAACTACGCATACTTCATCAATATAACTAAAGTTAAACACCAATATTCAACAATAATGCAAGAACAAGTCAAGAGATCGACCAAATCCGAAGCCTTGCTGAGGATTCAGGGTTGGAATCGTCGGGTTGTCATTCCGTGTCCAAGCTCGGTCCTCAACTACGTCCGGGATAGAGAAGGGCTGTCACCACCTTCCAATGGCCTGTCTTCTTCGTCTTACGATAGCAGACGAAAGTTGCAAGCTTCCCTTTTCTTGATGGCTATGGCGTTGAAGCTTGAAATGAACCCAAGAGATGATGGAGGAGGCCAAGAGGAAGCTCCAGCTTGGATTTTGCGGTGAAAGCTTGCCCAGAGCACCTCCCTAGGGTGGAAGATGAAGGGGAACGACAGAACCCTTCCTCGGAGACGAAAATGGCGGAGAAAAGTCAAGCTCCGGATCCTCTTCCAAATTAGGGCGAGACCTGCACTATTTATACAAAAGCAGAAATGAACAATGCGCACGATCATAGGCGCACGACCAGTGGTCGTGCACCCTATGTCCTGTGCTCATGCACACTGACATGGAATATCAGGAAGAAGAAGTGGGATAATGCGCACGAGTACTGGTGCATGACCAGTGGTCATGCGCACTAAGTCAAATGATCGTGCGATGACCCAGACAGGACTCCAGAAAAGAGGAATCAATGCACACGATCAGTGACGAATGACCGGTGGTCGTGCGCAGTATGTCCAGTGGTCGTGTGCTTACCCCAAGCTAATTCTGGAAAACGTAGAGTAGTGCGCACGATCAGGGGTGCACGACCAGTGGTCGTGCGCATTAGATCCCATGACCGTGCACAGTATTCCTGTTTCACAACCATCCCGGAACACGCACACGACCCCTGTACCGAATAGGAAAAGCAATCACTGATATGTGCAGACATTCCAGGCAATCACAAAAAGGAGTGCAGACTATAAGAATAACAAAATACACAACCACGGGCATAAATGTGCACTTCCTATGAAAATAAAGATTAGATGAAATAGGAACGATAAAAAACTAAAAGTGAAGTGCAACCGCGTGAAAACTAGCCCAAATGAGTCCGAAAATAGGTATATAAAGTGGACTCATCACACCCCCAGACTTAATTGTTTGCGCGTCCCGAGCAAACAAAATCTAAGCAGATAGGGAAAAATACTAGTTAACAAAGAAATTGCGATACGAAGTACCATGCGAAGTCACATGCTCGCGCGCGTAAAAATATAATAGAAGAAATTTCTAAGTATACAAAATAGTTTATACTTTTCACAATGTGTATCAAAATTTTATTATTACTCAAAAATGGAATCACGGTGAATCATTCGGTCACGCGTAGGGAGAAAGAAGACTAATCGCTAGGCGAGCATTGCCAAAGATCGGGGCTCCCGATAACCTCCAAAGGAATCCACCAATGTCGATGACCATATGCTTGCCCTTTCGCATTCTCTCCACGACACTGGTTTGGTTCACACACGAATCAGTAGGACTTTAGGTGAAGAGATGGGGCTTGGGTTTCAGTGAGGTAAACAATGATAAACAGGAAAGTTATGCACCTAACCCAAATGAGATAGTATAAAAGGAATCCATCTACTAAGCAAAATACACGTGAGTACACCACACCCCCAGACTTAATTTTTCAAATATGGCTGTGTGTACCGCCTACTCCAAATATAATCACATTTCCATAAAGATATTCAATTTAAAATTTTTCTTTTCACTTCTTTTTTTTTCCTTTACAAATATTTTTCTCTTTTTTTTTCTTTTCCTTCATTTTATTTGCACAATTCAGCAGATATAAACTTGGGAGAACTTCCACATTTTCACAAATAAAATCACCACATCACATCCCAACATTAAAATGTAAAACTCTAAAGCTCAACTTGGGAGTGCGACTAGGATTGGCTTTGAGGCTTTGGTGAAATCATAGTGGAGCTGAATCAAAAGGAGGGGTAGGCACAACGGGGCTAGCGAGGATAAAATGTTAGGAACGGTACAAAGCTCAACCAGGCCAAAATGATGGCCTACAACACGCTCATGCATGACTAACCTATACCCATGCTTCAAGAATAGCTTGGGGCAAGTTCTTAGCCAACGAGAAAGACTATCCATCCTCCTGACTCGAGCAATACAAAACTAACGGCCGTCTACACACATCCCTAAGCTACCATCGGATTCACACCGGATTCACCAACTTTTGAGTCGAATAAAAAGTATTTACACAATTAGAAAAATATAAAACTAAAAGCATACAGAAAAATTAAATCTACTCGAATTTCTACACGGGACGAGAGCAGTTGACTAGAAGCACAACAAGACCAACATTTTACTCCATCTCACAATCCTAAGCCAGCACTATAATTTTCCCAAATCTAACGAAGAAATGAGTTTAACTCGCAGCACGCAAAAAGCTAAGCACGCGCTCATGTGGGTGCAGTGGTGTGTGATGCAATGAACTAATCAAAATAAAACAATAAAGGCTTCTAGTATGCACATGAGATGTGTACGTGCAATAGGTAACAGATCTCTCCCCCAGACTTAAACTAAGCAACAAATCATAAGATGGAGAAATTAAAATCATAAAGAGCTAAGGTAAGAGTTTACCCCATGCTCAACTAGTGAGCATACCAGAAGACGCGTGGAAACCTGAAGCAGGCCCGCCATACGAAGAATCAGAATCCCGCTAATGCAATTTTCCAAGAATACCTGCAGGGGTGAGCTCCGCAAAAACAAAACAAAAATATACAAACTACAAAGAAATACTAAAACTAAATAGACATGAAAAAGAAAATGCAGAAAATCAAAGATAAGTACTGGGGTTATTATCATCCCAACACGACTTATTAAATTCTAAACAGTTCTAGCTAATGGGCCTATGAAATAAAAAATGCACAGGTAACTGTTCCAATATCCGTTTCGGTAACGGGTACCGATACGGTGATAGAGCAGTTACCCCTCTACCTAAATAATAATACCTGCCCAACACAGGTAGAGGAAATAAGAAATAAGAAGAGGAGGAGCACTGGTCCTCGCTCATCTCATCACAAAAGAAATCCTCGCCTAACAAGGAATCGTCAACCACAGGTGTGCTGGGGGTGAAGGTGACGGCAGGGGCTTCCACTGTGAAGGAGGTAGGAACCTCCTCACATAAGAGGATGCACTCATCGACAGCCTGAGCGTAAGGCTCAACGTCAACCCAACTTACCCGTGGAGATTCAACCTGCACAGGCTCAGAAAAGGAAGGTGTGTCAAGAAATAAAAGAGACGAAGAACATAAAGAAATAATCGGGGGAGTGATCCCGGTTTCACTCCCCAAAGGCTGAGGTAGAAAAATATCGTCAGTAATCTCGACAATGCTATAAGGCTCGGTTAGATCCATAGAGGCTTCCGCCAAGACTTGGACTTCCTCCTTTGGTATCAAGGGAGAATCCTTGACACCAAGAAGGTTGTCCTCCTCCATAGGAGTGGAAACAACCCATGTATCACAAGCCTCAACTTGTGTTGCATCGTCGAAAATGTCGCCAGAGGCGACTGAAGTAGAATGCACCAAAGGGGGAAGAACTTTGTGTAACAGGCCAAATTCCTGAAACAGGCAATTTTTGGGTGACACGGCCTGGGACACGGGCGTGTCCCAGGGCTTGTCAGTTTACACAGCCTGCGACACGGGCGTGTCGCAGGGCGTGTCGAGGTTGTGTCGACGATCGGCCTTGATGTCGACGATTTTCGCTCGACATCGTCGAGAAGAGGCACACGGCCCAGGACACGGCCGTGTCGAAGGCCGTGTCGTTTGCTCGACGACTGTTACTCGACGATCGCCGAGTATCGCGTTTCCAGTGAAGACACGGCCTGTGACACGGGCGTGTCACAGGGCGTGTCAGTGGTCATCGAACTCAGCTCGGCGTCTTGAGCCGGGGCGTGTTTGCGGGACACGGGTGTGTCCTGGTGCACACGGCCAGGAACACGGGCGTGTGCCAGGCCGTGTGCCAGGCCGTGTGAAGTCTCGGGTTGTTTTGGGATTATTTTCGTTGAGGCACACGGCCTCAGACACGGGCGTGTCTGAGGGCGTGTCGGGTACACGGCACGTGACACGGGCATGTCACACGGGCGTGTACTGGCTGGATTGAGTCGGTTGTCTGCCGCTTAGAGGGACACGGCCTGTGACACGGGCGTGTCACAGGGCGTGTCCGGCCGTGTTTTAGCTTTTCTGGCCAAATCTGAGCCGTTTATTTCCCTCTTCCTGGATCCAATGGTTGGGCTCTGTCCAGGTGTTGTGAAGGCCGAGAAAAAGGGGATTTAAACCCTCTTTTCTCTTCTTCTTCTTCTTCATCTTTATTCCAAGAGAGAGAGGAGAAAGGCCTAAGGGAGAGAGAAGGGAGGAGTTTACTAGCTGCTGTAGGAGCTGCGGAGTGCGGAGCGAAGATCCGAGAGCGGATTCGTGAAGGCAGAGCCGAGGCGGTGATTTCCATCCGGCTACTTCATGGCGCTGAAGCGATCTTCAAGGGTAACGATCTCCTTCTTGGACATCGAAGTCCTTTCTTTATACATGTGTTTGGAATCCTCCACCAAGAGGTGGATTTGCGGAATAGATTCCTTTGTTGAGTCTGCATTTAGAGCCGGAAATATGAAGTACGGCATAAACATGCTGTGTGAAGCCCATCTGGACCGGTAGTCTGGATTGGTGATGTTCATGGGTAAACCGGAGAAGACTCCGTGGTTTTGATGATATGTAAATGGATTTCTATTGTGATGAATGTATGGATGTGATGATGAGGAGGCTTTGGCAAAGCTCCTGGTTATGAGATGATCAATTGGTAGCACGCCTGGGGAGCTCGTGATAAACCCGGCCTGTTACACCACTAGGGTGGGTTGATCTAGTTAGGTAGCGATCGATTGGTGGCAACGCCTGGGGAGCCGAGTTAAACCCGGCTTGCTGCACCACATGGGTGGGTCGATCGGATTAGGAGGGGGGTCGATGGGTAGACATTGCCTGGGGAGCTTGGATAAACCCGGCGTGCTACACCACATGGTGTGGGTCGACCTGCTCTGGTTGCTATTGGATGCTGTGAGGTTGGACCTCTGAGTGGTTTGGGCGGGATGTCGCCAGCTTGCGAGACTGGTGGACTAGGTCCGGTCAACCAACAAGTTAACACCTCGGATCGGCGGTGTACGACTGGTGGATTCCGATACACCAAGAAGGTGCCCTGAGTGCACGGAACGTCTGGTGGATTCCAGCATTTGTGATGTCGTGTGTTTGCTAGTGGGATAAAGGAACTGATATACATATAATGTTGGATGATGCTTGATGATATTTGATGAGCACTGTATACAGGGAAGGAACCACTACCCCGGGTAGGGGGTAGGGTCGTTATAATGGGTCAGCCAAATGCTGACCGTTACTTTGTTTTCTGTGTTGGCTTGGATGTGGAATTACTGGTGTTGCGGCTTAAAAGGACTAAGTGGAATGGCTAGCTTGCTGCTATAGGCCCTTGAAGGCCATGTGAAGAGCTGTGTTTGGATTTCATGTGTGGCCGGCCTGCGTGCCGATGTACGAAATTGTTGCTGTGTAAAGAGGAACCTGTAAGGCCATAAGGTCAGGGTGTGTGAGTTGTATACATTCCTGGTGGTGTTATATAAATGTGGTATTTATATATTGGTGGACATTCTGGTTTGAGTTCATGCTAACAAGTAAAAATGCTGCGCTAGAATGGAATGAGTTAAGGATACGCATAGATTTTGATTTCCACACGTAATTCCTTCGCTTGTCTGTGCTATATGGCGTGGGGCCCCGGCCGGACCCACTGTTATATGTCATGTGACGGGTGGGGGTGTTACAAAGTGGTATCAGAGCCAGGTTGAGATTGTTTGGGAGGAGAGAACATAATTGAACTCATGAATGTCCACTAGGAATGTATGTCATGCACATGATGTGCGTGAGTGTGTAGTCAATGTAGCAGTACCGTTATGATTGGAAGTATTAATGGTGTTATATACATTGATAGGTGGCGAGGGATGGAGCTGGGCCGTCTGAACCACAGCGGTCGGATGAGAGTGCAGCACCCGTGGAAGCGCCTATGCCTCCCTCGGCAGAGGCCATACGGGTGGTGACGGAGAAAGTGCTTACAGTGTTACAAGCACAGCCAACTGGACAGGCAAGAACTGGTGGAAGGCAAGAGCATGCTGCAGTGGTGATGGAAGCGCAAGCAAGTGACGACTCATTGTCCCGTTTTATGCACTTCCATCCACCTACGTTTGGTGGAGCGCTTTCACCAACGCAGGCAGAAGATTGGTTGGCAAGAGTAAAAAGGATCTTAACTGCAATCAGGATGGGAGAGGAGCAGAAAGTGACGTTGGCCACTTTTCTGTTAGAAGGCGATGCGAGATTATGGTGGGATGAAATTGAAGTGCACCACTTGGCAGGTCGAGGTTTAACAGAGGTTTCAATGGAGGAATTCTCCCAAATATTTTTAGCCAAGTATGTGCCAGTGTCGCAGAGGATTGCGATGGAAAATGAGTTTCTCCGTCTGGTGTAGGGTGAGCGAGATATTGATACTTACCTGCATGAGTTTACAAGATTGGGGAGATATGCGGGATCTACCTTTGCGGAGGAAGCGCGAAAGACAAATCGGTTTTATGGAGGATTGCGGGATGAATTGAGATTGGCACTTCCGAGTTCCGTGAGCCAAGGCTTCCAAGCATTGGTCGATACAGCCCGTGCTTTGGAGAAGGATATGAAGCGAGTACAAGAGAATAAGAGACGGGCAATAGAAAAGTCAGAGTTTCAATCGGATCAATCGGAGTTTAGACGACGAGAGAAGAAACGATTTAGGCCGGTAGAATCAGCGCCGTCGACTGTTTCTTCGGGGGCGATGTATGGGCCAGGTCGTGTGGATACACGTATATGCTATAAATATGGGCAGCAAGGACATATAGCAAAATTTTGTTGGAATGCCCCTCCAGGGAGTGAGAAAAAGACAGGTGCGTCATATGAAGAAAAAGGGAAAGCAGTGGCTGAGTCATCTGCACCCCGGACGCAACCTCGCTTTCATGCTATGGAAGTGCACGAGCCTCAAAGCTCTGTTGGGGAGATTCAGCCTCGGGTGTATAATTTGTCTCTCAATCGCGACTTTCAAAATCGGGAGGCTGAGCGGAAGTGAACTGTGATGTGCATCATGTCGATCTTATGAATGTTGTGTATGAAACCTATGTGTATCTATCAGGTGTGATGAATACTGCTGGTATTAATAAAAGCTTGGTGCACTTGTGATTGTGCTGAGAATCAATTATGTTGTTTTATTTTGAAGTCTTATTTGGCTGAATGTGCACACGTGGAAGTTAGGGATGTTTGTTGTGCTGTCTGTTTGTTAGTGTGTGCGGAGGCTTGGGGTGTATGCTTTTGTGATGTTGTGGCTGATTGGCTGCTTGGAGTCAAATTTCGAGGACGAAATTATTTGAAGGAGGGGAGGATTGTAACAGGCCAAATTCCTGAAACAGGCAATTTTTGGGTGACACGGCCTGGGACACGGGCGTGTCCCAGGGCGTGTCAGTTGACACGGCCTGCAACACGGGCGTGTCGCAGGGCATGTCGAGGTTGTGTCGACGATCGGCCTTGATGTCGACGATTTTCGCTCGACATCGTCGAGAAGAGGCACACGGCCCAGGACACGGCCGTGTCGAAGGCTGTTACTCGACGATCGCCGAGTATCGCGTTTCCAGTGAAGACACGGCCTGTGACACGGGCGTGTCACAGGGCGTGTCAGTGGTCATCGAACTCAGCTCGGCGTCTTGAGCCGGGGCGTGTTTGCGGGACACGGGTGTGTCCTGGTGCACACGGCCAGGAACACGGGCGTGTGCCAGGCCGTGTGCCAGGCCGTGTGAAGTCTCGGGTTGTTTTGGGATTATTTTCGTTGAGGCACACGACCTCAGACACGGGCGTGTCTGAGGGCGTGTCGGGTACACGGTACGTGACACGGGCGTGTCACACGGGCGTGCACTGGCTGGATTGAGTCGGTTGTCTGCCGCTTAGAGGGACACGGCCTATGACACGGGCGTGTCACAGGGCATGTCAGGCCGTGTTTTAGCTTTTCTGGACAAATCTGAGCCGTTTGTTTCCCTCTTCCTGGATCCAATGGTTGGGCTCTGTCCAGGTATTGTGAAGGCCGAGAAAAAGGGGATTTAAACCCTCTTTTCTCTTCTTCTTCTTCTTCATCTTTATTCCAAGAGAGAGAGGAGAAAGGCCTAAGGGAGAGAGAAGGGAGGAGTCTACCAGCTGCTGTAGGAGCTGAGGAGTGCGGAGCGAAGATCCGAGAGCGGATTCGTGAAGGCAGAGCCGAGGCGGTGATTTCCATCCGGCTACTTCATGGCGCCGAAGCGATTTTCAAGGGTAACGATCTCCTTCTTGGACATCGAAGTCCTTTCTTTATACATGTGTTTGGAATCCTCCACCAAGAGGTGGATTTGCGGAAGAGATTCCTTTGTTGAGTCCGCATTTAGAGCCGGAAATATGAAGTACGGCATATACATGATGTGTGATGCCCATCTGGACCGGTAGTCTGGATTGGTGATGTTCATGGGTTAACCGGAGAAGACTCCATGGTTTTGATGATATGTAAATGGATTTCTATTGGGATGAATGTATGGATGTGATGATGAGGAGTCTTTGGCAAAGCTCCTGGTTATGAGATGATCAATTGGTAGCACGCCTGGGGAGCTCGTGATAAACCCGGCCTGTTACACCACTAGGGTGGGTTGATCTAGTGAGGTAGGGATCGATTGGTGGCAACGCCTGGGGAGCCGAGTTAAACCCGGCTTGCTGCACTACATGGGTGGGTCGATCGGATTAGGAGGGGGGTCGATGGGTAGACATTGCCTGGGGAGCTTGGATAAACCCAGCGTGCTACACCACATGGTGTGGGTCGACCTGCTCTGGTTGCTATTGGATGCTGTGAGGTTGGACCTCTGAGTGGTTTGGGCGGGATGTCGCCAGCTTGCGAGATTGGTGGACTAGGTCCGGTCAACCAACAAGTTAACACCTCGGATCGGTGGTGTACGACTGGTGGATTCCGGTACACCAAGAAGGTGCCCTGAGTGCACGGAACGTCTGGTGGATTCCAGCATTTGTGATGTCGTGTGTTTGCTAGTGGGATAAAGGAACTGATATACATATACTGTTCGATGATGCTTGATGATATTTGATGAGCATTGTATATAGGGAAGGAACCACTACCCCGGGTAGGGGGTAGGGTCGTTATAATGGGTCAACCAAATGCTGACCGTTACTTTGTTTTCTGTGTTGGCTTGGATGTGGAATTACAGGTGTTGCGGCTTAAAAGGACTAAGTGGAATGGCTAGCTTGCTGCTATAGGCCCTTGAAGGCCATGTGAAGAGCTGTGTTTGGATTTCATGTGTGGCCGGGCTGCGTGCCGATGTACGAAATTGTTGCTGTGTAAAGAGGAACCTGTAAGGCCATAAGGCCAGGGTGTGTGAGTTGTATACATTCCTGGTGGTGTTATATAAATGTGGTATTTATATATTGGTGGACATTCTGGTTTGAGTTCATGCTAACAAGTAAAAATGCTGCGCTAGAATGGAATGAGTTAAGGATACGCATAGATTTTGATTTCCACACATAATTCCTTCGCTTGTCTGTGCTATATGGCGTGGGGCCCCGGCCGGACCCACTGTTATATATCATGTGACGGGTGGGGGTGTTACACTTTGCTTGAATAAAAGTCAAGCGCAGGTTCCTCACAAAGAATCGGCTGCACGCTTGGAGATGTATGCACATGAGAGATAGGCTCAGCCACGTCGAAGCCTAGATCAGCCACACATCTGGCGGTTGTGTCCACATCATTCCCTTCAACAAATGAAGGTGACAGGGATACATAACCAGAAGATGAAGTTGTGCCACCAAGGGTAGGAGTCGGGATGATCCGGATGTCTGGCTCATCATCTTCTTCCATAACACGGAGGTACTCTGCACAATCCTTCAGGACATGATCTGTTCTACGACAATACAAACACTTTCTCCCATTACGCTGCGGTCCTTGTGGGGTCGGAGAGGAATAGGAGAACAATGTATGTGGCGAGGACGATTGACCATAAGCTCGGGGCACAGTGTTCGAAAGGCTGTACGAATACAGCATCTAATGCATTGTGCGCTGCGGCTTATACTCAATATTTCTCGTAGGGCATTCATGACTAGCGTGGGAAGGCTTCCCACACCAACGACATTGGGCATACAAATATCCCCACATGATGTCGAAACAGCAGATTCAAAATAAATTGTGCAAATTACTAAATCCAACAATATATTACTATAATTGTCTAAACAAACAATAGAAAGGAAGGCAAAACAGAAATAGAACTAAACAAAAGTGATTTACAAAGGAAAAGGAAAACAATCTCACGTCTCCCTCTCCAGAAACTCACACGACTGTGTTCCCTGGCAAGGGTGCCAAAAACTTGATGCTATAGATCACGGCAGTGAACCAGTCGCACATGTAATATAAAATGGGGGTTTTCCCAAGTATCGATCTCACAAGGAACAAAGTAAGGTGGAGTTAATTTCGACGAGGACTTGAGATTGAAGTCCTTAGGTCGGAGCTAACTATGGGGGCTTTGATATTGCGGAAACAGAAAATAAAATACTAACAACTACTCCTATGCAATGCCACTATGCGATGCTTCGCCAGGCGGGACGGAAGACTAGTCGGGCCGCTATGCACCGAATCGCTAGGCGGATGGACGAGAAGGCTAGCGGATGAGGTGGTTAGAACGGCGGAATGAGGGTCATGAGCACCTCTTCGCAACGCACGCCACTAGCAATTGCTAGTGCGGTAAGGGTGGATGGATGGTGTATGGACAAATAGGCGCACCTCAAGTAAATATAATAAAAACATACAAAATCACATAGACATGATTGTATAAAATCATTTTACAAACTAAGCATACTTCATCAATATAACTAAAGTTAAACACCAATATTCATCAATAAAGCAAGAACAAGCCAAGAGATCGACCGAATCCGAAGCCTTGCTGAGGATTCACGGTTGGAATCGTCGGGTTGTCATTCCGCATCCAAGCTTGGTCCTCAACTGCGTCCGGGATAGAGAAGGGCTGTCACCACCTTCCAATGGCCCGTCTTCTTCGTCTCACGATAGCGGACGAAAGTTGCAAGCTTCCCTTTGTTGATGGCTATGGCGTTGAAGCTTAAAATGAACCCAAGAGATGATGGAGGAGGCCAAGAGGAAGCTCCGGCTTGGATTTGGCGGTGAAAGCTTGCACGGAGAACCTCCCTATGGTGGAAGATGAAGGGGAACGGCGGAACCCTTCCTCGGAGACGAAAATGGCGGAGAAAAGTCGAGCTCCGGATCCTCTTCCGAATTAGGGCGAGACCTGCACTATTTATACAAAAGCAGAAATGAACAATACGCACGATCACAGGCGCACGACCAGTGGTCGTGCGCCCTATGTCCTGTGCTCGTGCGCACTGGCATGGAATATCAGGAAGAAGAACTAGGATAATGCGCACGAGTAGTGGCGCACGACCAGTGGTCGTGCGCACTAAGTCCAATGATCGTGCGATTACCCAGACGGGACTCCAGAAAAGAGGAATCAATGCACACGATCAGTGGCGCACGACCGGTGGTCGTGCGCAGTATGTCCAGTGGTCGTGCGCTTACCCCAGGCTGATTCTGGAAAACGTAGAGTAGTGCGCACGATCAGTGGCGCACGACCAGTGGTCGTGTGCATTAGATCCCATGATCGTGCGCAGTATTCCTGTTTCACAACTATCCCGGAACATGCACACGGCCCCTGTACCGAATAGGAAAAGCAATCACTAATATGTGCAGACATTCCAGGCAATCACAAAAAGGAGTGCAGACTATAAGAATAACAAAATACATAACCACGGGCATAAATGTGCACTTCCTATGAAAATAAAGATTAGATGAAATAGGAATGATAAAGAACTAAAAGTGAAGTGCAACCGCGTGAAAACTAGCCCAAATGAGTCCGAAAATAGGTATAAAAAGTGGACTCATCATTACACACGACCTGTGATACGGACGTGTCAGAGGCCGTGTCCTTCTCTATTTGTGGCCAGGGCTAGGCACACGGCCTGTGACATGGGTGTGTCTGGCACACGGCCTGTGACACGGATGTGTCTGGCACATGGCCTGTGACACGGGCGTGTTGTAAGCCCCGTCTGGCACACGGCTTTTGACACGGGAGTGTCACATGGCCATTTCTTGGTCTGGTTAAGTCGGTTCCTTTGCCTCTTAAGGAATACGACCTGTGACACGGGCGTGTCACAGGCCGTGTCAACCCAAAAATAGATATTTCTGGGCAAATCGTGGTCATTCTTTTCCTTCAACTTAGATCTAAGGGTCCAGGACCCTCCCTGTTGTTATAAAGCTGAGAATCGAAGGTTGAACTCTCATTCATCCTTGTCTTTTCTCTTTAGAAAGAGATAGAGGGGGAGGAGAGGAATGAAGAAAGGAGGAGAGGAATCTGGCTGCCGGAGGAGCTTCAGCGTGCCGAATCGAGAGCCATGTTCAGATTCATGGAGGCAAGGCTGTGGAGGTGATTTCCATCCGGCTAGAGTTTCATGGCTCCAAAGCGATCGTCAAGGGTAACGATCTCCTTCTTGGATAAGTAAAGTCCTTCTTTATACATGAGCATGGAATCCTCCACCAAGTGGTGGAAAGCGTAAGTGATTCCAGTGGGTTGATAGTTGATATCCCCGGTTGAGTCTGCATCTAGAGCCGGAAATGTGTAGTACATCATAGGCATGCTGTGTGAAGCCTATCCAGAATGTTAGTCTAGATTGGTGATGTTTATGTTGAGAACCTTAGAAGACTCTGTGTATTGAATGGATACCTGTGAATTATAAATACGTGTAAAAGATCTGTATGAGCCCTTGTATTGTGTGTGCTGAACTGGTAAGCAGCTCTGTGAGAGCTGTGTGCTGAGCATGAAAGGGAAGTCCGACCTGCGTCAAGATCTGCGCTATTGACGAATTGAGCAATGGGAAAAGGCTGACCTGGACCTGTGTTGTGAGAGATCGATTGGTGGCAATGCTAGGGGCTGCGGGTAAAACCCTGGTTGCTGCACCACAGTGGTGGGTCGATATAAATGCTCAAGTTTACCGTGAGCTTAACACCTCTGAGTGAGATGGGTGCATGAAGCCCCCAGCATGCGTGTTGGGGTAGACTGATACCCAACCAACATGTTAAGAGCCTCTGATTGGTGGTGGGGCCACGGAGTCTGGTACTCCGTAATGTGCCCTGAGTGCACGGAGCGTCTGGCGGAGGTGGACTTGTGATGCTATTGTGCATGAAAGCACTTGTTGTGATATAGATATCTGTTGTGATTGCAATTGATGAACTGTAAATATGCGTATTTTTATGCACATTAATTTAGTTATTTTCATTTATTTTCGTCGTTTTTACTTATTTTTGTTCAATAAAATGTTCCTATTCTTGTAAATTTTCTCCTAACTTGTTTTATTTGATTTTTCAGAAAAATTTCAAAATCTGCCAAAATTTGGGAAGTACACGCCCGTGACACATGGGTCACGCCCGTGACCGAGCCGTGACTGTGCATTTCCCGTGAAATCGGAAAATTTCTGAAGAAAAGGCTTGACACGCCTGGCAACACGCCCGTGTCACCCGACACGGGGCGTGACCCAAGCCCGTGTCCTCTCCTCTCGACGAATTCCGCTCGACGATCGTCGAGTGTCGACACCAACTGTCACGCCCAGTGTCACGCCCGTGACCTGGGGCGTGACCCAATTTCAGCTCAACGATTTCGACTCGACACTTTCCGCTCGACATTCGTCGAGTGTCGACCCCAACTGTCACGCCCATAGTCACGCCCGTGACATGGGGCGTGACCTTTCCAGCTGGCCCAACAAGATGCTGCCAAGGACATTTGATGCAACCCGCGCCCGGTTCTACCTCCCCGACACGCCCATAGTCACGCCCGTGACCTAGGGCGTGACTGCTGCGAACTCAGCCCGAAGTCAACTTTGCTGTCCAATCGCCAGCCGCCTTCATGAATAGTACTGTCACGCCCCCCCTACACGCCCGTGACCGAGGGCGTGTACTTAGAAATTTTTTTCTATAAATAGCCCAGTTCTGTAAGGTCCAAGGGTTCAGATTTTTGGGCCAAGTTAGTGTCTTTTTGTGGGCTGCATCCGTTATTTTCAAGGCTATGTAAGGAGATTTCTCCCTTTTTATTTCATTTCTTGTTTTGCTTTAGCTTTAGCCCTTGTAATAGCTTGTAATAGTTTCATTTTAATCAATAAAATGTTAGTTTTTCTCTTCATATATGGCTTTGGAATGAGCACTTGTGCCCCACTTTTCTTCTCCTTTTTATTCTTAGTTTCATCTTTGTTCTTCATTTATGAAAAGTGTGTGTGTGTGTATGAGTGTAACTTATTTCCTTTACATTTTTTTTACTTGTTTTCATGCTTAGGGATGTTAGGTTTTCCTCTTTACATGCCTTTGATTTTTTTTTTCAAGTTAGGTTTTGTTTTGAAAATCATGAAATGATGAATTACAAACCTTTTCCATGTCTTCTTTTAATTTCTTCAACATCTTCACTCTTATGAGTGTGTAAAAGAGTTAAAGTTTCTTTTGTTTTTTTTACTTAGCTTTATTTTGGAATGAAAACTTTTTTTTCTTCTTTCTCTTTTATTTCAACTTTTTTTAGCTCTTTTATGAAATCCTAGGAATGAAAATGTTGAAATTTTTATTTTCCAAAAACTTTGGTTTTTAATTTGTTTTGAAAAACTTTTGTCTTCTAAAATTGTAATTTCTTCTTTTTATTTGTTTTTGGCAAAACCTATGCTTGAAATAGTATAAATTTTAATTTTTAGGTAACTTTGATTTTTCATGTTGAGTGTGTGAGTGTAGGTGTGTAATTTTTATGCTTTCTTTTTATTATGTAGAGTGTGTGAGTGTAGGTGTATAATTTTCATGCTTTCTTTTTAATTGCTTTCTTTTAATACTTTATTCAAATTATGTAGAGTGTGTGAGTGTAGGTGTATAATTTTCATGCTTTCTTTTTAATTGCTTTCTTTTAATGCTTTATTCAAATTATGTAGAGTGTGTGAGTGTAGGTGTATAATTTTATTGCTTTCTTGAATTTCATATGGAGTGTGTGTGTTCGTGTGCATTTATTTCCGCCTACTCGTTAAGAGTTAAATGGCTCATCGCTTTCATTTCAGTCCTACTCGTTTGAGTAGGACTCGTCATTTTTCTTTCTTTATTTTTCCGCCTACTCACTTGAGTTTAAATGGCCGGACCTTTATTTCAGTCCTACTCGTTTGAGTAGGACTTGCAATTTTTCTTTCTTTATTTTTTCCGCCTACTCACTTGAGTTAAATGGCCGGACTTTTTAGCCCTGTAATCGCATTTATTTTCTCCTACTCATTTGAGTAGGACTCGCTTTCATTTCAGTCCTACTCGTTTGAGTAGGACTTGCAATTTTCAGCCTTTATTTACCGCCCCCACTCGTTTGAGTGGGACTCGCAAATTTAAATTATGCAAATTTCATTCATGTGTAACTTAGTTTTTGTTTAATTTATAATTTGGAGTGTGCGTGAGTTCTCATTTAGTTAACTTTTTAGCTTTCTAAATGTTGTTATTTTTCTTTTGTCCCTTTCTTATAAACGTTTAGTGTTTAATTTCGAACTCACGCCTCACTAAATTATAAGCCGTCCCCATACCGATGTGTGGCTAATCGCTATTAGCCTCGGCATCGAAGAGCATTGGGACATTTAAAATGATTTATAATAATTAAAGTTCTTTATTTTCATTTTAATTTAAGCACTTAGGGTTTACCCCGGGTTTACGACGCGTAGGACCACATAATCGATGTGTGGGCCCTATTTCCGTAGTCCATATGCTAGCTAGCCGAGAGGCCGTGCATATGGACCGATCACCCCTGGGTAAATAGAATTGCGTGCACCCCCTCGAGAGAGGACTAGCGTAATTCTACCGGATTGGGTTCCCCACCCAATAGCGGGGTTCTTAGCGTAAAGCGGGCGTTAAGAGGAATCCTTCGTCGGACTAACGTTCGGTCGAATAGTCTTAACGTTTATGTGAGCGATATCCCTATAGCTAGGTGAGCTCACATTTGTGGAACCTCCACGGCCAAGTTGCCTTATTATTAATTTGAAAACCAAGTCTTTTTATTATTAAAATTTGTTTTAGTCTTAATCCGATTCGATGCCGAGCGTTAACCCTTCATCGAATATTCTCTAAATCGTTTTTTTTTTCGCTCCTTTGCTTTTCCGTCTTTTCTTAAAGTAAAAAAAATCCACCTTTTCTTTCAGTAAAATAATAGCCCTCCCGGAGGAGTAAGAATAGTCAACGCGACCCCGAGAACAATACGACCTCGGTATTCCCCCGAATATCGAGTACTACTTGCGATAGGTGCACTTGCCTACCCGAGAAAGCCCGCGGCGATCGACTCACCGAACCAACCACAGTAAGAGTCTGTTCGCGGGCACATCAGCAATGCATAGAGGGAAGGAACCACTGCCCCGGACAAGTGGTATGGTCATTATAATTGGTCAGCTAATGCTGACCGTTGCTTTGTTTACCACCTTTGGTGTGGATGTCCAACTGCAGGTGTTGACGGGTTGAATTGGGTTGAGCAGATTGAAGCCCTTGCTGCGTAAAGGCCCTTGAAGGCCGTGCAAAGTCTTGAATTTCATGTGTGGCCGGCCTGCGTGCCGATGTATAAAGCCGTATTTGTAAAGAGAAACTTGTAAGGCCTTAAGGACATGAGTGTTTGTGTATGCGTGTACATTCCTGGAGGTATATATATATATGTGTGGTTTATGTATTTAGTGGACATTCATTGTGATGAGTTTTTGCAACTTAAAACGCTTTCGCTAGAATGCTCTGAGCTAGGATGCGAGTAGAACGTGATTTTCATATTCATACGTGATGTCGCTGTTTGTTTGTGAAATATGGCGTGTGGCCCCGACCGGACACACCGTTATATTCCATATGACGAATAGAGAAGTTACAAAGTGGTATCAGAGCCCGGTTTACGGTTTTGGTAGGAAGAACATATTTGAACTCAAGAATGTCCACTAGTAATGTAATACATGCACTTGAGGAACGTGAGTGTGTAGACAATGTATATTTTCCATTATGGAATGACCGTTAATGGTGTTTTGTACATTGATAGGTGATGAGGAGTGGTGCTGGGCAGTCTGAGCCCCAACGTTCTGATGAGAGTGCGGCACCAGCTGAGGTGCCTACACCTCCTCCCTTGGCGGAGAGCATACATTTGGTTACTGAGACGGTGCTTGCAGTATTACATGCACAGCCTATTAGGCAAGAAAGACCTGAAGAGGTGCCTGTACGGCTTGGTGCAAGGCAAGAGCGTATTGAGGCTCTGATTGACGAGCAAGCAGCTGATGAGGAACTGAAATGGTTTATGGAGTTTCATCCACCTATGTTTGGAGGGGCGGGTTCCCCAACATAGGCTTAAGATTGGCTCGCAAGAGTGAAGAGGATCCTGATAGCAATTAGGACTTAGGAGGGGCAGAAAGTTACCTTAGCCACTTTTCTACTGGATGGAGACGCGAGGCTTTGGTGGGATGAAGTGGAATTGCACCATTTGGCAGGTCGAGGATTAGAGGAGATCACGATTGAAGAATTCTCAAGATTATTTCTAGCCAAGTATTTGTCAGTGTCACAGCAAATTGGAATGGAAAATGAGTTCCAACGTCTAATGCAGGGTACAAGTAGTGTTGATACTTACCTGCATGAGTTTACCAGGCTGGGGCGCTATGCGAGTTCAACTTTTGCTGAGGACGCGCGGAAGACGAATAGGTTCTATGAGGGACTTCGTGATGAGCTGAGGTTGGCACTCTCGAGTTTGGTGAACCAAGGTTTCCAAGCATTAGTATATACAGCCCGTGCGCTGGAAAAACATTTGAAACGGGTGCAGGACAAGAAGAACTTGGTGATGGAAAAGACGGAATTCAATGTTCCACAGTCGGAGCAATCAGAGTTTAGGAGACGAGACAAGAAGAGGTTCAGGCCTACTGAACAAACTCCTCCGACTGTTTCTTCGGAAGCAACATATGGACAAGAACGTGTTGAGACACGTACATGTTTTAAATGTGGGAAGAAGGGACATATAGCCCATGATTATTGGAGTGGCCCTATAAGGGGTGAGAAAAAGATCAGTGCATCTTATGAGGAAAAGGGTAAGGCAGTGACAGAGTCATCTGCATCCCAGACGAAATTGCGAGTACACAATCTCGAATTACAGTAGCCGCAAATCTCAACTGGTGAAGTACAACAGCCTCGAGTGTTTAGTCCGGAAGTACAGGAGGCCATAAAACGGATTATGAGAGATGCGGATGAGCGAAAATGGGTGAACTTTGCTACTTTCGTGATATAATAAGATCTATGGTGTATGTATGTATGACACTAGGTTTGTTAATCACTTGTGTTTGTACGATACCATGGGGAGAGACAAGCTGCGGCCTCTAAGCTCTAACCCGGATCATTTATTAAGGTGTAACGAAGGCGTGGTTATGTAGGTGTCTACTATTGAGCTAAATTTCGGGACGAAATTTCTTATAAGGAGGGGAGGGTTGTAACACCCCAAATCCCAAAGTTGGGTTCAGACTGGGCAACACGGCCTGGAACAAGGGCATTTCCCAAGTCGTATCCTGCTCTGTACACTTGAGTGGGACTCGAGTGGGTCTCGAGTGGGTCTCAAGTGTGTCTCAAGTGAGGCATACGGCCTGCAACACGGGTGTGTCCTATGCCGTGTCCTCCTCAGGCCGACAAACTCCACTCGACGAAATGCACTCGACGATTCTCGAGAGGGGGAATACGGCCTGTGACACAGGCATGTTAGAGGTCGTGTACTTTTCTGTTTGTGGCCAGGGCTGGGCACACGGACTGTGACACGGGTGTGTCTGGCACACGGCCTGTGACACGGGTGTGTCTGGCACACGGTCTGCGACACGGGCATGTCATAAGCTATGTCTGCCATACGGCTTGTGACACGGGCGTGTTACATGGTCGTGTCCTGGTCGGGTTAGGTTGGTTCCTTTACCGCTTAAGGAATACGGCTTGTGACGCGGGCGTGTCACAAGCCGTGTCAGCCCAAAAATAGATATTTTTGGGCAAATCGTTGCCATTCATTTCCTTCAACTTGGATCTAAGGGTCCAGACCTTCCCTACTATTATAAAGCCTAGAATGGAAGGTTGAACTCCGATTCATCCTTGGCTTTTCTCTTTAGAAAGAGATAGAGGGGGAGGAGAGGAAGGAAGAAAGGAGGAGAGGAATCCGGCTACCGGAGGAGCTTCAGCGTGCGAATCGAGAGCCGAGTTCAGATTCGTGGAGGCAAGGTCGTGGAGAAGATTTCCATCTGGCTAGAGTTTCATGGCTCCAAAGTGATCGTCAAGGGTAACGATCTTCTTCTTGGACAAGTAAAGTCCTTCTTTATGCATGAGCATGGAATCCTCCACCAAGCGGTGGAAAGCGTAAGTGATTGCAGTGGGTTGATAGTTGATATCCCTGGTTGAGTTTGCATTTGGAGCCAGAAATGTGTAGTACGATATAGTCATGTTGTGTGAAGCCCATCCAGATGGTTAGTCTGGATTGGTGATGTTTATGTTGTGAACCGGAGAAAACTCCGTGTATTGAATGGATACCTGTGAATTGTGACTACGTGCAAAAGCTCTGTATGAGCCCTTGTATTGTGTGTACTGAACTAGAAAGAGGCTCTGCGAGAGGTGTGTACTGAGCAGGAAAGGGAAGGCCGACCCGCATCAAGATCTGCGTTATTGATGAATTGAGCAACGGGAAAAGGCTGACCTGGACCTGTATTGTAAGAGATCGATTGGTGTCAATGCTGGGGGCTGCGGGTAAGACCCGGGTTGCTACACCACAATGGTGGGTCGATCTAAATGCTCAAGTTTGTCGTGAGGTTAACACCTTTGAGTGGGATGGGTTCATGAAGTCCCCAGCATGCGTGTTGGGGTAGACTGATACCCAGCCAACATGTTAAGAGACTTGATCGGTGGTGGTAGTCGAGTCTAGTGCTTTGCTAGATCGTTGAGTGGAAAGTGGATGTACCCAAGGTTGGCGAACCACTATAAATCTCTGTGTCCTCTGTGATTGCTTGATTATTTTCTGTGCTTAGATTGTAAATTTTTTATTCCGCAAAATATGCAAAACTCACATATTCACCCCCCTCTAAGTGATTTAGGTAAGTCAACTAATAACTTCAGGGGCTTCGTTCTGGGCCTAGATGTCTGGACTCCTGATTTTCACCCAGCAAAGCTCCCGGAGGTCACAACCCCCCTGTGGATTTGTTTCCCTAACCTCCGCCTGCTCTTCTGGGACACAAAAAACATTTGTCGTGTTGCTGCGAAGGTGGGTGAGCCCCTATGGATTGATGGAATGACCAACTCTCTTGGGCTAATGAGTATGCGCGCGTCTGTGTCAAGGTGAATCTCGTCAGGCCACTGTCGATATGGGATAGAGTTAAAAGCTGGTTCCAGAATTTCTTCCAGAAGGTTTAGAATGTTGGGTTGAAGGAGCTTTGCTTTCAGTTTGGCTGCGTTGGACATCGGGCTGAGGACTGCCTAGAGGTGGGGGCTTCCCCGTTGGCTCAAGCTTGGCTTGCTGCTCCTCCCGCCCCACGGCTAGCTGTGCCCACTACCGACGGTGATTTTGACGACACACAATGTTACGGCGACTGATGAAAACTCTGAGTTGAGCGCGAGAACGCCTAGTGCTGAGAATGTGACTCAAATTGAGCGCCCGATGGGGCATGTTAATGAGGCCATTACGGGAATAGGCATGGAGGAGATGCGCTACGACCCATGGACCCTAGAATAGCTCGGGAATGCATCCTCTTTAGTTCCGAATGTCCAGCATCCTGTGTTTGAACTGTAGAGTGGTGCGGAAGAAGGGAACACGCAATTACCTCCGGGACCTTACACTTCAACACAACTTGGGCCTGGCGGGATAGTTGGAAACTAACACAGAGGATGTTCTTCGGTCTGAGGTTGTCAGGCTTGTTAGGCGTGCATGGGAATTTTTTCACCAACCAGCTGTGGGTATATCGGGAGGTATTCTTGTGTTATGGAAGTCAGATAACACCCAGTTCGAGTTGCTGGAGGCTAGGCTGTAGTGGGTGGTAGGATGGGAAAATTTCCAAGGTCTCCCCAGCATGCTTGTTGCCTTTGTCTAAACTAATAACGACCCTCACGTTAAGCGCATGATTTGGGCTGCGTTGTGCAGCTGGCTGAATCATGCCTCGCCGACGATTATTGGTGGAGACTTCAACTGCATTCTTTGGCCAAAGGATAAAATGGGGGGGGGGGGAGTTCGTTTACTCGGATGGGGCACGGGAGATAGAGCAGGCATTTATGGCTGCTGATCTACGTTAATTGGAGTTCTCTGGGCCAAGATTCACATGGTGCAACAATCAACTAGGGGAAATAGGATTTGGGTTAGACTTGATCGTGTCCTTACCAATTCTGAAGTGCTGGACTTGCTCCCTTCAGCTCGGGTTGACTTGGATCACTATCCCCTTCTGCTACCCCTTGATAGGCTGGCTCGGGATCATCGACATCAGTCGCTCAGGTTTGAGGATACCTGGCTATACTACCCTGCGACTAGAGGTATTGTTCAAAAGCAGTGGAATGGGTCGGACTCGGGTCATCCTGCAGATATCCTTCGAAGACGATGCTCACGCATGCTCCGTGTGTTTGTTTTTTCTGGAGTCAGAATAGTTTGGCGGAGTCGGAGAAACTCAAGCGCTCCTTGGAGGTTGAGGTGATAGAACTTCAAGCGCACGAGAGCTCGGGTGTCGGTTGGACTGAGGCTCATGTGGTTTCCCTTTTCTCCAAGGTTAAAGACTTGTCTGCTACCTTGGCACGCCTGAATTCCTGGTGGAAGTAGAGGGAAAAGGTGCGTTGGATTCACTAGGGGGATGCGAACACTGCGTACTTCCACTCCATAGCTTCGGCCCGGCACCGCTCAAACCGTATCTCTCATGTGGAGTTTGGTGACTCGGTGGTTTCGGAGGACCCGGAGGTGATCGTGTCGTCGATCCTACAATTCTTTGAGCAGAAGTGGCGATGTGCTCCACCCGTTTTCATGGGATTCCCTCTCTTGTTGATCGGGCTGCATTGGTCCAACAACGGGATGGTGAGTTGTTGCTAGATGTGTCGGACGAGGAGATTTGGAGGATTGTCCCATCCCTTAAACCTAACCACGCCCTCAGATTAGATGGTATGTGTGCCTCCTTTTTCCAATGATTCTGGAACATTGTTGGTCTTGATGTGTGTAGGGCTATCGAGGAGTTCTTCGCCTCGGGACATATGCCGCTATACTGGAAGGAAACTGTGGCGGTCCTCATCCCAAAAGTCACTAATGTGGGCAGGCCTATGAAGTTTCGGCCCATTAGCCTCTGCCAAACTGGTTATAAATTTGCGACCAAGATTGTTGAAATCGAAAACTCGGTCTCTGTGGAGTTCATCCTTGGTGAATGGGTGATCACACATCTACTTCTCTTTCGCAAGTCAAACGACTAAGGAAAAAAGAACTGGAGACAGACCCAAGGGCTCGGTGTGTAGGTCCCACCACACACCCAGAAGATCATGGAGCGCTTCCCCTCCCTAACCAAATGCCGAGCTAAGGATACCTCAAAAAGTGCAAGAAGATTGGGGTACAAAAAGTCATGCACTCTGAGGTACCCCCTTTGGTCTATTTATAGATTTCTGAAAACGGCATGCAAATAGCTAACCTCCGCTGTTCTGAATAGCTATGTACAACCCAACTGGGTCTGCCAACATTGTAAATTTGTTGTTCTAACGGGCTATATGCATGCCAATAGGGATGAAATGATAAAAACATATCACGAGAGACTGGGTGAGTGGCCCTCTGGAACCTCCACTCGCTGGTGGCAGCGAGTTCTCGATGGATCTGTCACTCGCCGCATCTTTCTAGCCCTGGGCAAGTGTGGGACCGGCCTAACCCACTCGCCCGTTGCTCGCTGAGCTCTAGGGCAGAGTGCAAGCCGATCAGCTCCACTCGCCCCTCACGTGATCCACACCACTGGGGCGATCTGAAGGGGCTTCCAGGGATCTCG
The DNA here is from genome assembly GCA_039583875.1 of Platanthera guangdongensis. Lineage (NCBI taxonomy): Eukaryota > Viridiplantae > Streptophyta > Magnoliopsida > Asparagales > Orchidaceae > Platanthera > Platanthera guangdongensis. The sequence goes on along the minus strand of CM077159.1, from coordinate 10,421,997 downwards.
CCTCCCTTCGGCTCGCCTAGGACCCGGACTGCTCGATTGGCCGATCGGGCCCCTGTCGACCACTATTTGCCGGATTTGGGGTTGTACAAAGATTTTGGCGAGTCGACTGAAGGGGGTTCTCCATCACCTCATCTCGTCGGAACAAGGTGCGTTTGTGGTAGGGTGGAGTATCTCTCACCAATGCCTGATTGCCCAGGAAGCCATTAACAAGCTTTGTGTCTCGACATCGAAGGAGGGTTTTCTAGTGGTTAAAGTTGACATGGAATTGGCGTATGATAGGATGAGCTGACAAAGCCTTGGCCAGGTTCTCTTTTCGTTTGGATTTCCACCACGCTTTGCCAACTGGCTGCTGCAATGTGTCCTTAAGCCGAAATTCACCCTTATGCTTAATAGGCAGCACACTAATTGGATTGGGGTGGAGTGCGGCTTTAGACAAGGCTGACCCCTCTCACCGTACCTCTTCATCCTCTTCTCTGAGCTGATGTACTCCGTTATCCATGCCAGGGCAACTGCTATGGTCTTCCCTATCTCGGACGGAGGCCCTCACCTCTCCCATCGGCTTTATGCTGATAATGTTTTGCTATTTCTTCGGGCAAATAATGCGGCGGTTCGTGAGAGCTCTCGTCTGCTTGAGAACTATTGTGGCTAGACGGGACAATGGATCAACAAGCCTAAATCCATGGCGATGGCTAGCAAGGCAATGCCTGGGTGGAAAGGAACCTGGTTCGCTCGAAAGCTGGGCTTCCGGAAGGTGTTGGAGTTCGATTACTTATGTGTTAAATTGGTTATGCGGAAACTTACTAGGTCCAACTACTCTAATACGCTGACCCGGTGGCAAACAAAGATCCGGCTCTAGGGAAACCGCACCTGTCCATTGTGGGCCGCATTGCCTTGATTCGCTTCTCCTTTCCGGCTGAACTGGCATATGCATTGTCCCACTCAGCAATTCCCAGGGCGGTACTTTGTTGGGTACATTGGAAAATGTGTACCGGATTTGAAGAAGCCTTACCTTACTCAATGATATGCATCAAGGTGTATTTGATGTTGTTTTGAGTTTATATGTGCAGGTTAAGAAAATGCATGAATGCTTGAAAAGTTTTGAAGTCCATGTGTCGACACTAGAAGAAGCTATGACGACACTAATGGTGGCTTGTGTCGACACTGGAGAAAAGCTATGTCGACACCTGGAGTCAATTATGTCGACACTTGGAAAGGCTGTGTCGACACCAGAAGAAACTGTGTCGACACACATAGGCAGTGTCGACACACAGAAAAGCTTAGTCGACATCAACTGTGTCGACACACAGAGGCAGTGTCGACACACAGAAGACTTTGTCGACATCAACTGTGTAGACACACATGACTTGTGTCGACACATAGCAGAGTTTCAACAAAGTTGATTTTTGTGAAGAGAAGAAGTGACTGTGTCGGCACACAGAACTAGTATCGATACATTCTACAGAAGCTGTGTTGAGAAGTAGTGTCAACACCAAAGGAGCTGTGTCGACACCACCAAGTCTTGTGTCGACACTTAGTCTACTTGTGTCGACACATGATGAAGTTCAGTCTCGACACTTTACTTACAGAGACAGAGTTTCAAGAAGTGACTGAAAGACTTGATAGATGCCATTACCAACCGGTCTACTGCAACTGTCAGAGCTGTCAGAAGTTCGTTAGAAACCGGATCAGCCAGTTGCCATGGAGGAAGTCTATATAAAGACATTCTCCATCAACAGAAATGAGATACATATAATACAAATACACACACACACGAAAAAATAGAAGAATATTTTCAACAGAAGATCAAAGAAGACATTCTTTGGTGGTGATCTACTTAGAGTTTGCCAAGAGAATTCAATGGAGAATTCAGAAGAATTTGGAGAGAGAGAGCTCCATCTATTCAAGTGAAGAAAGAGACTTACATCAACAAGTCTCTCAAGTGCAGATTCTGAACCAGTCTGCCAAGAAGAATTCAGATTGATATCTGAATTTCAAGAAAGAAGCTGATTGAAGATCAACTTCAAAGGAGATCAACCCTACTATGTTCAGATTCAAGAATCTTTGAAGAAAGCTAAGACAGGTTGATCTCTGTCATCAGATTCTTTCAATAATTGATCAAGAAACCTTCCATCCTTTCTCTCTCAACCAGGGTGGTGGTAAATTTCAAATTTACATCTATTTTTCTGTAGGATCTTTTTAAGATCTGAGTTGTAAGCCTGATTTATAAAGGCTGAGTTGTAGGATATTAAGTTCTCTGAGTGGTAGGCCTTGTTGAAGGCTGAGGTAGGGCTGAGAGCCTGAGTTGTAGGAGATTTTCATCTCTGAGTTGTAGGCCTTCTTGAAGGCTGAGGTAGGGCAGATTGCCTGAGCTGTAGGAGTGGGGACTCACTCTGAGTTGTAGGAGCCTTGTTTGAGTTCTGAGCTATAAGATCTGCGGATCTGAGGAGAAGAAAAAAAGTTAGGCCGAATCTAGCACACTACTAGATATGCGAAGGGGGAAAGTGGATATACGCAGATCTTGGGGAACCACTATGTTGGAACACCCTATTACTAATTTGGGTCAGGATCACTATGTCTCTAGGAACCTTTACTTGACCTCCTGTATAGCTTAATAGGTCAATTAGAATTGAGTCTAAGGGTTACAAGTCTAGGTTTGGAAGCTGCCCTGAAGACCAAGATTTTCTGTCTGGAGACCAAGTCTGATCGTCGAACTCAGCACGACGATTCGTCGAACTCCGATCGACGATCGTCTAGCTCAACTTTGACAGATCGTCGAACTCCATTTGACGATCGCTGAGCTCAACTTCATAATATCGTCGAACTCCATTCGACGATCGGTGAGCTCAGGTCGACGATTTTGACTCTGCTTTGGAACTTTATCTCTGAGCTCAGTTCGACGATCTTTGAGCTCAGATCGACGATATTTTGCTGCTGTATGTTTCCAGATCGCTGAGCTCAGTTCGACGATAGCAGAGCTCAGTTCGACGATTTCAGACAACTTCCAGGATATTTCTTAATTCAAATTCAAATCAGTTAGGAGTTATTCTGCAATTAATTCAGAGATTTCCTAGCCGTTATCATTCAATTCTGGACCGAGTTTCAAGGGATTTTTCAAGGAATATATCTGTGGACTTTCCTCCAGAAGAGATTATGCAATTAAGGATGCAATTAATGCAGGCCAACAGCTATACTTGACAGAGAATGTTATTCTATTCGATACCAGAGAATAAAACACAGGACTTTTTGAATCTCTCAATAGAACACACACAATACAGAGAGAGGATACAGATTACAGAGAAGCATTCAAAAATCTTCTGTCACAAAAGAATTCTGAAGAACACACATCCAAGGAGATCAAGCATTCTCAAATCTTTAGATCTCCTTAGTCTTCAAAGTGTTCAAGGCCAACATATTTCCAGACTCCAGACATTCAACATTTCAGCTATTGCTGAAATCATCTATTGCTGGAGTTCAATCTTTGAAGGCCTATCACCCTCAGCAAAGCTTATCTTCCTGAAGATCTCAAGGATTCAGGGGGAGCTTTGACAACAACAATCCACATAGTCTTCTCAGTTGTTTGAGAAAGAGAAGACTTCCATCATTCTCTCACCCCCACTCTGTAAAGGGTTTCTCAAACTTCCTTCAAAAGTTTGAGCTTGGTTTTTGAGCACCTTGTCAAAAGCTCATTTGTGGCAAGACACCTGATCAAAAAATCTGCTTTGGTTTTTGAGCACCTTATCAAAAGCACATTGGTGCCCAGGACACCTGATCAACTCATCCTGTAGTGGATTCCTACCTAGGGTGGTAGAAGAGTGGATGTACCCAAGTTTGGGGAACCACTATATTTCCTTGTATCTTCTGGTTTTGCTTGTTTTCATTTTTGTTTCTGGCCTTGATTTTTCTGTGCTTAGCTTTTGTTTTACCTAGTGCTGTGATTAGTTTTATTTACTGCTTCCCTGCTCACTCTTATTACAACAGTTATTGTAAAAAGTTTTAAAAGCACCATATACTCTATTCACCCCCCCTCTAGAGTATATCAGATCTAGCTGCTCTTTCAATTGGTATCAGAGCCAGGTTGGTTAAAAATACCACATCTTCCAGGTTGGTTAAACATACCATACCTGATTGGTTGTACGGGCTAACACCTGAACCCAAAGATCTCAAGCTAGATCTGCTTTTCATTAGTATTTTATTATTAGATTTTGTTTTCTCAAATCATGGCCCAAAACAAAGATTATGCTAGCACCAGACCTCCAGTGTGCAATCTATCCAAGTTTGCACTTTGGAAGGCAAGGATTAGACTTTACATGAATTCTATTGACGAAGATATTTTTAATTCTGTTTTGACAGTATGTCCAAGACCCCCAGAGAATTCTAGTACAAATGCTGTTCCACCTCCATCAGGAACAGTTGCTGATATCAAGAAATGGAAAGTAGCTGATGCTAAGGCTATGAATATCCTAGCCCAGACAATGTTAGATGACATATTTCAAAAGGTAGCTGAATGTAATTCAGCAAAAGAAATTTGGGACAAACTCTCAGAAATAGTCTCAGGCTCAGCTGATGAGAGAAAGGATAGAAGATCCCATCTCATCTCTCAATATGAGAATTTCAACAAGGGAGAAACTGAGTCAGTGGGAGATATGTACAACAGACTAAGTCTAATTGTCAGTGAACTCAGGACATTAGATAAAGAGATCTCTCTAACTGAACTTAATGACAAGATCCTAATGTGGTTCCCCAGCACTTGGGATTCAAGAATCTGGCCAATTAAGGATGCCAGAAGTCTAAATGAGATCACCACTGAAGCTCTATTGGGTAAGCTCAAATCTTATGAGCTACTCATCAAAAATAGAGAGGAAGAACAGAAGGCTGCCTCACCAGCCACAAGAAAAGAGAAGACCATAACATTCAAGGCAACTGAGGAACTGCCTGAAGATAAATCTACAGGCAATGATGAACTACTCAGTCTGCTGGCCAAAAGATTCTACAAGATGACCAGAAAGGACTTCAGAAGAAGATCATACAAGGAGCAGGACAAGCCAAGGTATGACAAGTCCATTAGTAATAATAAAGACATTATTTGCTTTGGTTGCAGAAAACCAGGGCACATAGTTCCTGACTGTCCAGAGAACAAGAACAAGGACAGCAGGGACAGAAAAGAAAGAAGAAAGGAGAAAGACTTCAGAAGGAATGGCAATGACAAACATTATTCAAGCAAAAACAAGCATACAAGAAAAGGGTTTGTTGCTGAATCCTGGAGTGAGACTGAAGAAGAGTCAGAAGTCTCATCCAGCTCCAGTGATGATGAGGATGATGCAGAAGAAAAAGAGTTCTGCATGATGGCAATCAATGCCTCTCAGCACAATTCAGAGGAAGAAGAGTCAGAGTCAGACTTAGAGACTCAACCTGAAGAAGATCAGGTAATTGGTTCTTTTGATTTTAGTTCAGAAGATTTTAAATATGAATTTAAAGCACTGTGTTTAGACCTGCTAAAGTCTGAGAAAGAGATTATCTCTCTCAGAAATCAATTATCTGAACACAATACTCTAAAGTCAGAAAACCTCAAACTCTCTCAGGAGTTGGATTGCTGTAGGGAACAGATAGCTTCACTGAAAAGTGAGCTCTCTGAGGCCAAGAAGCTTGAAGAATCCCTTAATGGGAGAAGCATCAAGCTGATGGACATCACAAGCACAGTGAACTCTAGATTTAACAGTACACTGGGCTTGGGTGCTTCATCCAGCCAACCTATAGTCCTAACAACTCCAATCAAATTCATTTCTGACAAAGGAAAGGGAGTTGTAGAGGTTGCTAGGAAATATTCTGATCTGCCTCAGAAAACCAAGTCCCAGAAGAAATCGTCGAACGGAGATCGACGATCGCCGAATGAAGATCGACGATCGCCGAACGCAGCTCGACGATCTCAGGCACAATCGTCGAACGCAGATCGACGATCTCAGCCAAAGTCATCGAACGCAGGTCGACGATCTCAAATACCTAACCTCAGCTATAGTCGACCGTCGAACAGAGCTCGACGATCTGACCCAAGATCGTCGAACGCAGCTCACAGATCGTCGAACAGAGGTCAGAGCTCTGGAAAATTTTTCAAAGGCAAATCAAAATTGAATCCTGAGGGTCCTACATCCCAAATCTTTAAACCCTATACTGAATGGATTATACCTCCAAGGAGATATCATCCTGAAGGATATAAGAGTCAACCTGGGATGTCTTTCATTTCAGAATTTAAAGGTTATCAACCTAGGCCCAAGGTAAACTAGGTCAAAAACAAATGAATTGTCTCATGTGCAGGTGAAGACCTATCCAGCATCTAACCAGCAATGGTACTTGGATAGTGGGTGCTCTAAGCACATGACAGGGAACAAGGACAATCTCACATCCTTCAGAGCCAAGCTTGGACCCAAAGTTATCTTTGGTGATTCAAACTTCGGACAGACTAAAGGATATGGTACAGTACAGATTGGTTCAGTAACCTTCAAGAAGGTAGCCTATGTGGAAGGAATGAAGCACAACCTAATCAGCATCAGTCAGCTGTGTGATGAAGGCTACCAGGTGACCTTCAACAAAGCCTTATGCAAAATTAAGTCAGAGGACAACACAACTGTGTTGACAAGTAAAAGGAAAGGTAACATCTACCTAGTAGATTTTCTTTCAACTGATGTAGATATCTGCTTGTTTAATTCTGTCTGTAGACCCAATATTTTATGGCATAAGAGATTAGGACACCTAAACCTTAGAACTATTGCTAGGCTATCCAAAGACAACCTTGTTAGAGGTCTACCTTCTGGCCCCTACAAGAAGGAAGGACTCTGCAGGGCTTGTCAATTAGGCAAGCAGAATAAAAACAGCTTTAAATCACTTAATAAGAGTGATTCACCTAGGATATTGTATCTGTTACACATGGATCTTTTTGGACCCATCACAGTACAAATCCTAGGAGGGAAATCCTACACCTTAGTAGTTGTAGATGACTTCTCTAGATTCACTTGGGTGTTCTTTCTAAGGAAGAAGTCTGATAACTTTAAGTGTCTGACAGAGTTTCTCAAATGTATACAGATTGAGTTCAATACTCACATTGCCCTGATCAGAAGTGATCATGGGACAGAGTTTGATTCTCTTCTTATGCAAGAGTTCTGTCAGAGTGAAGGGATCAGGCATACTTTCTCAGCTCCTAGAACTCCTCAACAAAATAGGGTAGCTGAAAGGAAAAATAGAACCCTTATTGAATCTACCACTACATTGTTGTCAGATGCTCATCTACCTCTATCCTTCTGGGCAGAGGCAGTGAACACCTCCAACTATGTGCTGAACAGAAGTTTGATACATAAAATAAAGGGAAAGACTCACTATGAATTACTCAAAGGGAAGAAACCTAAAGTTGACTATATTAGAGTCTTTGGTTGTATTTGCTACATTCACAATAATGACAAGAAACATTTAGCAAAATTTCAAGCCAAAGCTGATGAAGGAGTGTTTCTGGGATACTCCATGATCAGCAAGGCCTATAGGGTCTATAATAAATCATCTTTGAAAATTGAGGAATCCGTTCACATTTCATTTGATGAAACTAACATGTCTTTCAAGGAGAAGATTTCTTCTACCATAGAACCTTTGCAGGAACATTCTCTAGTTGAAGACTTGAACAAGTTACAGGTTACTCAAAGGGATGAAAGCAGTGAAGATGAAGAAAATGCTCAACACATTGAAGCACAACTTGAAGAGCTAGTTGTTGTACCATAAGAGGAAACAACAACACAGGTTGGTGAACAATCAACACCCCCTGTTGATTTAGTAACATCAAGAGACCATCCAATTTCCCAAATAATTGGAGAATTCTCAGCTGGTGTGCAAACCAGAAATCAGGTCAACCAAAACCTGTTGCACACCTGCTTCCTATCTCAAATTGAACCTCAGTCCATTCAAGATGCAGAGCAAGATCCACACTGGATCATTGCAATGCAATAGGAGTTGCATCAATTTGAGAGGAACAAAGTATGGGAACTAGTGTCAAAGCCTAAGGATCACTCCATTGTTGGAACAAAATGGGTATTCAGAAACAAACTGGATGATCAAGGAGTAATTATAAGGAACAAGGCAAGGCTAGTTGCTCAGGGATACTCTCAAGAAGAAGGAATCGACTACGACCAGACTTTTGCACCTGTTGCAAGATTAGAAGCCATCAGAATTTTTCTAGCTTATGCAGCTCACAAAGGCTTCAAAGTATATCAAATGGATGTCAAAAGTTCTTTCTTGAATGGAGACATCAAAGAGGAAGTTAATGTTGGACAACCTCCAAGTTTTATCTCTCCAACTTATCCTGATCATGTTTTTAAACTGAACAAAGCATTATATGGTCTCAAGCAAGCTCCCAGAGCATGGTATGAGACCCTAGCATGCTTTCTCTTGGAAAATAGTTTTATAAGGGGTAGAGTAGACCAAACTCTTTTCATTAGAACTCATAAGTCTCATACCCTACTAGTACAAATTTATGTAGATGATATTATTTTTGGTTCTACTGACTCCAAATTGTGGAGAAGGTTTTCTAACCTGATGCATTCTAAATTTGAGATGAGTAGCATGGGTGAGCTATCCTTCTTCCTAGGATTGCAAGTCAAGCAACATGCTGAAGGCATCTTTATTTCTCAAACCAAATATGCAAATGAATTGGTTAAGAAATTTGGTATGTCTGAGGCATCTTGTATGAAAACACCAATGCCTACTAATGCTGTATTGGATGCTGATGAACATGGGAAACCTGTTGATCAGACCACATATAGAGCAATGATTGGCTCTTTACTGTATCTTACAGCTAGTAGACCAGATATAATGTTTGCTACATGTATATGTGCTAGGTTCCAAGTAAGCCCTAGAGAGTCACACCTAACTTTAGTAAAGAGGATTCTCAGGTATGTTAAAAGTTGTCCAAATCTAGGTCTCTGGTATCCAAAAGATTCAGCATTTGAGTTAACTGGATTCTCTGATGCTGATTATGCTGGATGCAGAATTGACAGGAAAAGCACCAGTGGAACTTGTCAGTTCCTTGGTGACAGACTTATCTCTTGGTTTTGTAAGAAACAAACATCTGTGTCAACTTCAACTGCTGAAGCTGAATATATGGCTGCAGGCAGTTATTGTTCACAAATCTTGTGGATTCAAAACCAACTCCTAGACTATGGCTATAACTTAGAGAAGTCTAAAATCTTTTGTGACAATACTAGTGTTATTTTCATAGCTCAAAATCTAGTCCTCCATAGTAGGACAAAATACATAGAGATTAGGCATCATTTCTTAAGGTATAATGTTGAAAAGAATAAAATTGAATTACAATATATCCCAACTGATTTACAAAGGGGAGATATTTTCACCAAGCCCTTGGATGAAAAGAAACACACCTTCTTCCTAAATCAGTTAGGAATGTTAGATGGAGGAAGCCTTAAATAATATCCAAGATTTTGAAAGCTTAAAAATTGACCAATACTAGGCAAACATTCTGATTTTTCTTAGTGTCTAGAATTTTTCTGATTTCTGAACTGCGCTCGACGATTTGGCCCAAGATCGTCGAACGAAGATCGACGATTTCCAAAAATCGTCGAACTGAGTTCAGCGCCTCTCAGATAGTGTGAACTATCTCTTCCGGTCAATGATCGTCGAACGTCGCTCGACGATTTTGTTCTCTGAACGATCGTCGAATGGAGCTCGACGCTTTCCAATATCGTCGAACGGAGATCGACGATGTTGAAGTCTCTTCAGATTCCTTTAGAAGCCTCGATCGTCGAACTGAGTTCAACGATCTTTCCATTTCTGCGTCGAAGCCTAATATAAAACTCTTTTTTCGCCGTCGTTCTCATTTGCACTTTCGATTTCTCTGCAAGAATCTTCTTTCCCTCCAAACAGTTCTACTCTTGGTCGTTTTGTTTGTTGAGTTTTTGCAGGTACAATGGCTGTGTCAGTTACTGTTCTTGCTGCAATGAAGTTTGATGCCAGTTTTGACATTGATATAGAATCCTTCAGCACGACTGATCAGATTTTTCAAGATATACTGGGTCTGTTCAAGGATCAGAATCTGACTACTATAATGACCACCAGGATCAAGCTGGCTTCAGACGAGATCAAGGAGTGGGTTTATACTGCCCATAATCAAGATAACTCTACAATAGTTGGGTCTATTGCTGGAAATCAGGTACCCTTGACCCCAACCATTCTCTCAGAAGTTTTTGAATTGAGAAATGAAGAAGATTCTGCTGAGCTATCTGGAGAGGAATATTCTGAACTGCTTGCCAGGATGGGTCATCCAAAGGGAAACCCTAGCAAGCTCTTCAAAAGGAACCTGTCTGTTGAATACAGGTTCATGGCAGATGTGGTGGGGAAAGTGATAGTGGCAAAGCACTCAGCCCATGATACAATATCCAGACATCAGCTCTGTCTCATGGGAGCTCTTGTGGATAAGAAAAATCTGAACTGGGGAGAGGTTTTCTTTGACCTCATCAAAAAGAAAATAAACAAAAGTTTTGTTAATTTTGGAAGAATTATTGGAGTATTTCTGCAGCACAGGTGTCCTGCCTTGCTTGTCTCCTCTGGAGTTCATATCAATGCCTCCAAGAGATTGTCCTATGCCCTCTTTGGCAAGTGGGACAGGCAAATCAGCAAGCCTAGCAGGCCCTCCTCCACTGCTCCTTCAGGCACAAGGACTCAAAGAGTCACTCCTCCACAGGTCTCTGCCCCTGCAGATGACCTGGCTGCTGTTGCTGCCTCTCCTCCTTCTCTAATTCCATCCCTTCCCCCACCATCCACCATTCCAGCTCCATCCACCATCACCATTTCCAGCCCATCTCCAACATCCAAACCATCTCCAGTCCCTGTTCTTTCTACACCAGAAGAACATTTCCACCCACTGTTCTCCTACCCTCTACCTGATGTCACCTCCTCACCCTCCATTCCATCCTTCACCCTACTGGATGATTCCTTTATGGATGATTCCCCATCATCTCTTCCTTAGCTACCCTCCTCCTCCACTTCATTTCAAGAACTCCTACACCACATCATTGATCAACCAACTTTCACCCCATCCATATCCCTTCCCCTATCCTCCATATCCACCCTACCAACACCTCAGCCATCCCTTCCACCATTCTCCAGCTCTTCACTTCCAGAACCTTCAGCTGCTTCCATACCTTCTACCTCTGCTCCAGCTCTTGAGCAAGTAGACCTCTCATCCCTTGCTGACAGGCTGTATGAGCTACTTGCCCCCAGGCTCTCTCTACTGTTGGAGACCTCCTTGGCTCCTCTTGTTAAATTTTCTCAACGTGATCAGCAAGATAGCCCAAACGCCAAATTAAGATCTTCGGAACTACCCAGTTCGCACGTTGAACCAGCGGAAACCAAGGACTAGAGGTACAGAGGTAAATCACAACAAACAATGGAAGCACAAGCAGGTCTATTTTTCATTCACTTCTTTACAATGCGAGTCATACATAGCGAGACATGATTTCGCTAGTATAACAGCTGTAAAAACAGAAGCACCAAAAACAAGCCGGGCGGATAGAACTCGAGTCCGCCGAGACCGCGAGGTCGCCGAGGTCGCCGAAGCCGCCCGAACTGTACTGCAAATCGCCGAATACCACGGAGTCCGCCGAAGCCGCGAGGCCGCGCGGACACACCGTTATTCGCCTTCTGCTGAACTTGAACTGAGGAACACCCCTACCCGCCTGAAGCCGACGGACAGGTTATTGAAGCTGGCAAAGATGAAACAGAACTGACAAGCCGCAGAGCGACCTCCTTCTGAGTCCGCAAGGACCGCACACTTCCAAGCACTTGACCGAAGTCACAGCCACACTCCTGGCTCCTTGAAGTTATCCGCGCGACCTGCACACAGCAAACCGTCAGCCTGAAACAATCCGTGCGGACTGGCAAACACAGACCACAGCACTTCGCACACCCCAACTTACTGTTCACTCAAGTTACTGTAGATGTGCCAGGGGGGTCCTATTTATAGGCCGGGTGAGGAGTGTGGTCACCGCCCACGAGATAGCGACACCGCCCCAGCCCGCCCGAATACAAACCACCGTCCGCTGAGTCCGCGAGGACTTAGCCGGTCACCAAGGAAAACCGCCAGGAGCAAGGCAACCAATGACGAACCCTCTCCAGTCCGCCTAAGCTAAGCGGACAAGGCATCAGCCCGCAAAGCACGAACCGCTTCAGGACAGCAAACCCCCTTCAATGGCTGTCAGCACCAACCCGAGGCAGTCCGCAAGATACACACCTCAATCCGCCACAAGTCCACGACCAAAGGCAGCTAAAGGCAGACCGCCCGGTCACAGCGGACTCGGCGGATACGGCGGACACACTGAACTCGGCACCAAGTGTGACCAAGCCCAAAACCATAAGGGGCTAATGCGAGCTTGGCGGACGCAAAACTCCAGTCTGCCAAAACACCACAGCGCAGACCGCCACAGTCCGCGAGCTCCACGCACTCCTGCCCTATCACAGCGATCAATCCCGGACTCCAAAACCAGGCCGCCACAACGATCCCCACAGCAACTCCCTGCTGTGCCACCAGAGCTCGACAAGGCCTCAGCCAAGCTCTAAGCCTAGTCCGCAACAGCCAATACCGCGGACACATCAGTCCGCAAGCTTCCCGCGGACAAGAGCCAACCCGCCTTTCAGCACAAGCTTGCACCCGCGACCACTGAGCAAAGCACCAGTCCGCAAGCCTCTCTATCCGCAGATACCAGGCCGCACCAAACCGCGAACTCCATGCAACAACCCGCTCAGAACACAGCCGGCTTCCATCAGACTTTTCACCAGGCCGCAAACCTCAGTCCGCCCAGTCCGCCCAGTCCGCCAAGGCTGTCCGCCACAGGCCGCGCGGCATGTCCCGTCACCCACTTCCACTTCACAAATTTCAACACTCCCCCTTGAAGTGAGAAGTGGTGACCAAGCCCAGCAAGCTGCGCAAGCGTTCAAAGGGCCCCTTCGACAGTGGCTTTGTGAAGATGTCAGCAAGATTATCTTCACTCCGAACATGCCCGACTAGCAGAGACCCCTCCAACACCTTCTCCCGGATGAAGTGGTGATCAATCTCTATATGCTTGGTCCTGGCGTGACACACTGGATTGTTTACCAGTTTGAGAGCACTCTCATTATCACCCCGGAGTAAAGTAGGCCCTTGTACTTCTTCATGAACATCCTCTATAAGCCTCCTCAACCAAACGGCTTCCCGAGCAGCCAAGGTCGAAGCCTTATACTCCGCCTCCGTGGTTGAAACCGACACCGAGTCCTGCTTCTTGCTACACCATGAGATGCTAGCTGATCCGCAAGTGAACACATAACCTGAAGTAGACCTTCGATCATCCGAATCACTGCCATAGTCAGCATCCGTGTACCCGAGCAACGCAACCTCCGCGTCCCTTCTATAGAGGAGTCCCATGTTAGAAGAAGCCTTGACATACTTCAGAATTCCCTTCGCCGCCACTAGATGAGATTGCCTTGGTTCATCCATATACCGACTTACTCGGCCAACAGCATAAGCGATATCCGGCCTTGTAATCGTCAGGTAAATCAAGCTCCCAACAAGAGCCCTGAACACCAAGGGATCATGAATAACCCTTCCTTCATCTCGTCGAAGTTTCAGCCCAGATTCCAGTGGAGTAGAGCACTTCTTCCCTTCGCCCATGCCAAACCGCTTCACAATGCGATCAGCATACCCTTTCTGGCTAATGAGAACCCCGCACTCCTTCCTCTCCACTTCCAGACCAAGAAAGTGATGCAACTCTCCCAAGTCTTTCATCTCGAAGCGTATAGCAAGCTCTGCCCTGAGCCTTGCTACTTCCTCCTCCGAGTTCCCTGTGATGATCATGTCATCCACATACAGCAGGACCAAGACTCTTAGCTCTCCCTTCTTCTTGACAAACAAGCTTGAATTCGAGTTGTAAGCCAGGTATCCACAGAATTGCAAGTACTCTGCAATCTTCCCATACCACGCTCGAGGAGCTTGCTTCAACCCATAGAGAGCCTTCCTGAGTTTGCAGACATAGTCCGGATGCTTCTCAGAGACAAAACCAAGCGGCTGATCCATGAAGATGTCCTTGTCAATCTCTCCGTAAAGAAATGCATTCTTCACATCGAGTTGCCACAACCTCCATCCCTTGCTAGCAGCCAAGGCGATCACCACTCTTACAGAAGTCATCTTCGCAACTGGACTGAATGTCTCCTCATAGTGTTCTCCATACTGCTGTGAGAATCCTCTAGCGACCAGGCGAGCCTTGAACCGATCAATGCTCCCATCAGCCTTCTTCTTCAACTTATACACCCACTTGCAAGTAGCCGGAGTAACGCCATCAATCTTGGGCACAAGGTCCCAGGTTTCATTCTTCTTCAGAGCATCAATCTCTTCCTTCATGGCATCATCCCACTCCTTCACTCCAGTGGCCTCGTTGAAGTTTGCAGGCTCTCGCTCATCCAGAGGACCTGCAAAGAAGCAGGAGACAAAGCTCACTGCATTCCCATCACAGTACCGAGCCGGTGGCTTAACCACCCTCTTCGATCTCCGAAGACACGGCTCCTTGCTCACAGCTTCCATTGCTTCTTCAGGCTCCACTCCTACCTGGGGAAAGCATTGAGCAGTGCTCCCCCTGCTTCCTGAGCCAGAAGGCTCAGCCTCGGAGTTCAAAGCAACAGGAGCTGCTGGTGAAACAGCAAGCTCCTCTTCCAAGCCTTCAGCAGTCTCCACCGGTGCTTCATCATCCTTGCTACTTCCGGTTAGCTCCACCGAGCCACCTCCATATGACGTCAGCTCGTCGAAGACAACGTCTCTTGACACCACGAACTTCTTCGTCACAGGGTCCATGCACTTCCATCCCTTCTTCCGCTCATCATAGCCAACAAAGACAAGTTTCCTTACCTTCGCATCCAGCTTTGTCCGTGAGGCATCCGGGACATGCACGTAGCAAGTTGAACCGAACACCCTAAGGTGTTCAACACTCGGCTTCTCCTTCAGCAACAGCTCAATAGGAGTCTTCATGTTGATAGGGCTGAGTGGCATCCAGTTGATAACATAAGCAGCACAAGACATTCCCTCCGCCCAAAAGGACCTTGGGATATCTTTCGCATGCAGCCAGCATTTGCAGGTTTCCGTCAAATGACGGATCTTCCGCTCCGCTACCCCATTTTGTTGTGGAGTGTGAGCACAAGTAAGCTCCCGTTGGATCCCGTGCTTCCTGCAGAAGTTAGAAAACTCGGAAGAGACAAACTCCCCCCCATTATCAGTTCTAAACTTCTTAATGCGCAAGCCAAGCCAGCCTTCTACCAACTCCTTGAACTCCACGAACAAACGGAAGGCTTCCGACTTCTCCTTTAAGAAGTACACCCAAGTATACCTTGAGTAGTCATCAACCAAGACAAGCATATATTTGCTTCCACCAAGGCTGGCAGTAACCGTCGGTCCCATCAGGTCGCCATGAATACACTCCAATGGTTTCTTGCTCCTTGTTTGAGATTTATCAAACGGAAGGCGATGTGCCTTACCGTATTGACAGCCCGCACAAACATGCCCATCACCAAAGGAGGACAACTTTGGCAACCCCCTCACCAGACTTCTACTCGCCATTGCCTTTAGCTTGTCCATGCCAACATGCCCCAGCCTCTCATGCCAGATAGCCACACTATCATTGGCCCTCATTCTATCAACATAAGCACTGGTGGAAAGAACATACAAGCTCTTCACCCTTCTCCCAACATGAGCAACATCAGCCTTCACCGCTGATACGTTGCGAAGGAACCTCACGTCTGTTGGCCCAAACAGAATGTGATACCCAGCGTCCACCGCATTGGTCACCGAGAAGAGGTTCTTCTTCATGCCCGGTACGTGATACACACTCCTTAACGTAAGTGGCCCCTGATCACTA
The DNA here is from genome assembly GCA_039583875.1 of Platanthera guangdongensis. NCBI lineage: Eukaryota > Viridiplantae > Streptophyta > Magnoliopsida > Asparagales > Orchidaceae > Platanthera > Platanthera guangdongensis. Next base: position 10,406,077 of record CM077159.1, on the reverse strand, counting down.
CCCAATGACACGACCCCCTCTTTCTCTACTGCATAAACAGTATTATCAACAGTGATAATAGCTTCATTACCTGAGTAAGCCTGCATGGAGGTGAACATCGATTTGTCTCCGGTGAGGTGATGACCACACCCGGAGTCCACGATCCACTCGCCGTTGAAGTCCTCAGCAGACAAGGCCCGGACACAAGTGCCCATCAAGAAAGCTCCGCCCCATTCTGCTTCTTCACTTCTCGAACAAGCTTCCTCCTTTCCCGCAGCATGCCCAGGCTGCAGTTTGACCTTGCAGTCCCGCTTGAAGTGCCCACGCTGATGACACCGGTAGCACTTCAGATTCTTCTTCCAGTCCTTAGGAGCATTGCTCCTCTCCGGCGGATATGAAGTTGAAGTCTCCTTCTCAACAGCGGCCTGCACCTTCTTCTTCTTCCCTTCCCATCCTTTCTTCTTTCCTGAGAAGAGAGCTTCGCTGCCTTTCTAATTCAGGTTCACTCCAGCCATCTGCCTTGCTAAGCTCTCCTGCGAGGCAAGCAGATTCTCCAGCTCCAGCAACGACGGCTGAGTAGCCCAGCCTTGAACAGATGTGACAAAGGCCACATACTCCTTCCGCAAGCCGCGGATAATGTGCCTTTTCATCTTTGCCTCAGAGATAGGCTCATCAGGATCCAGTGCCGACAGCTCAGCACACAAGCTCTTCATCTTTAAGAAGTATTTGGAAATGGAAAGGTCTCCCTGAGTTGCCCTGGCCAACTCATTCTCCAGGAACTGAAGCCGTGCCACATTCTTCCTATTGAACAACTCATCAATGGTTGTCCAAATATCAGCAGCCGACTCACATCCAATGATGTGATCAAACAGTTCCGGAGACACAGCTCTCTTCAGAACGAACTCCGCCTTAGCATTTGTTCTTCTCCAGAGCCTCACCTGATCAGCAGTACCGAAAGCAGCAGTGACTTCCTGCCTGTCGTCTCCACCAACGACATCCCACAGCTCCTCGCCAAGAAGATAACTCTTCATGCACGACTTCCACTTCTTGAAGTTAGTCGGCGTTAAGAGTTCAATGCCCAGACCTCTTGCTAAGCTCCCTTCCATTGCAACACCTGTTGGCAACCTTCCAGCAGCTCCGAGCAACAACACAGGTTGATCACCACTCAATCACAGAGTAACAACACTGGCTGACTTCCGCTCACGCAACTGAACCTCAGTAACCTCAGAAACCTGGCTCTGATACCATGTTAAATTTTCTCAACGTGGTCAGCAAGATAGCCCAAACGCCAAATTAATATCTTCGGAACTACCCAATTCGCACGTTGAACCAGCGGAAACCAAGGACTAGAGGTACAAAGGTAAATCACAACAAACAATGGAAGCACAAGCAGGTCTATTTTTCATTCACTTCTTTACAATGCGAGTCATACATAGCGAGGCATGATTTCGCTAGTATAACAGCTAAAAAAACAGAAGCACCAAAAACAAGCCGGGCGGACAGAACTCGAGTCCGCCGAGACCGCGAGGTCGCCGAGGTCGCCGAAGCCGCCCGAACTGTACTGCAAATCGCCGAATACCACGGAGTCCGCCGAAGCCGTGAGGCCGCGCGGACACACCGTTATTCGCCTTCTGCTGAACTTGAACTGAGGAACACCCCTACCCGCCTGAAGCCGGCGGACAATTTATTGAAGCTGGCAAAGATGAAACAGAACTGACAAGCCACAGAGCGACCTCCTGCTGAGTCCGCAAGGACCGCACACTTCCAAGCACTTGACCGAAGTCACAGCCACACTCCTGGCTCCTTGAAGTTATCCGCGCGACCTGCACACAGCAAACCGTCAGCCTGAAACAATCCGTGCGGACTGGCAAACACAGACCGCAGCACTTCGCACACCCCAACTTACTGTTCACTCAAGTTACTGTAGATGTGCCAGGGGGGTCCTATTTATAGGCCGGGTGAGGAGTGTGGTCACCGCCCACGAGATAGCGACACCGCCCCAGCCCGCGCAAATACAAACCACCGTCCGCTGAGTCTGCGAGGACTTAGCCGGTCACCAAGGAAAACCGCCAGGAGCAAGGCAACCAATGACGAACCCTCTCCAGTCCGCCTAAGCTAAGCGGACAAGGCATCAGCCCGCAAAGCACCAACCGCTTCAGGACAGCAAACCCCCTTCAATGGCTGTCCGCACCAACCCGAGGCAGTCCGCAAGACACACACCTCAATCCGCCACAAGTCCACGACCAAAGGCAGCTAAAGGCAGACCGCCCGGTCACAGCGGACTCGGCGGATACGGCGGACACACTGAACTCGGCACCAAGTTTGACCAAGCCCAAAATCATAAGGGGCTAATGCGAGCTTGGCGGATGCAAAACTCCAGTCCGCCAAAACACCACAGCGCAGACCGCCACAGTCCGCGAGCTCCTCGCACTCCTGCCCTATCACAGCGATCAATCCCAGACTCCAAAACCAGGCCGCCACAACGATCCCCACAGCAACTCCCTGCTGTGCCACCAGAGCTCGACAAGGCCTCAGCCAAGCTCTAAGCTTAGTCCGCAACAGCCAATACCGCAGACACATCAGTCCGCAAGCTTCCTGCGGACAAGAGCCAACCCGCCTTTCAGCACAAGCTTGCACCCGCGACCACTGAGCAAAGCACCAGTCCGCAAGCCTCTCTATCCGCAGATACCAGGCCGCACCAAACCGCGGACTCCATGCAACAACCCGCTCAGAACACAGCCGGCTTCCACCAGACTTTTCACCAGACCGCAAAGCTCAGTCCGCCCAGTCCGCCAAGGCTGTCCGCCACAGGCCGCGCGGCCTGTCCCGTCACCCACTTCCACTTCACAAATTTCAACACCTCTACACCAGTCAGTGGCAGCCCTTTCTGCCAGGCTCTCTTCCCTCTTCCCTCAGGCATCACCTACAGCAGTGCGCCTTGATCCAGACCTGTCTGCATCTAGGCAGGGGGAGATGTCATATGAAGAGAATCTTCATGCTGCTGCTGCTGCTGTTTCTGCAAGCTCTCTGTCTGCTGCTGTTGTCAGTTCTGCTTCTTCTGCTGCTCCTTCTGTTGCTGTTGCTGTGCCTCCACAAAGTCAGAGTTCAACTGCAGTTCTTGCAATAGACCTCAGGTCTTTGCTATCATCTTTTGATTCTGCCTTCTTTAGCTGTCTGCTAGAGGGCAATGCTGTCCAGCCCCCAGAAGACTTATCCAAGGCACTTGTGCCTTTCTCTTGCTGTGACCCTAGCACTATCACCTCTTTTGTACATTCAGTAATTGCTGCTACTGAAAATGTTGCTGCTGCTGCCTCTTCTGAAGAAAGGATTGTTGATACTGCTGCTGAGATTGTTAACACTGATGCAGAAGTTTCTGCTGTTTCTGATGAACCATCTTCCAAGGACATTCTGATGTCAGAGGCCACTGAATTTGAGCCTTCTGCAGTCCTTGATGTTTTTCCTTCTCCATCTACTGCTGTCTCTGCTGTTACCATCTTAACACCTGCTACTACTGCTGTTTCAACTTCTGCCTCATCTGCCTCTGTTCAGCTCAAGAAGGATTTAATGAAGAAAATAGATGCTCTCTATGAGGACCATAGTTCTGAATCTGATGAATTTAAAACAGACTCTGATGATTCTTCTGCTACCATTGCCAGGAAAAGGAAGGCAAGGAGCAAGGCTATGAAGAGGGTACCTCCTGCTAAAGTTAAAGATAACAATGATATCCCTTATTATATTCTACATGATTGCCCAATCACTGAACACTGGATGCAGTATTCCAAGAACCAGCTAAAAGCAATGAAGAAAAAGAGAAAATATGAGAAGGGTTTATCCCAATTTCAGCACTCTCATCCTCCTCCACCACCTCCTCCTGATGCAGGTGCAGGTGGAAGCTCTGCAAGTCAACCCCTAGTCAGAAGTCAGGCTCCCTATCAACCTCATGCCAGATCTTACCACAGGGAAAGCCAATCCAGGGGTTCACATTCTAGGAGAGGAGGATATAAGGGTAATCAGAGAAATATTCAAGTCTATTCTAAAGGCTACTTCAGGCAGCACCCATATTCCAGGGAAAGACAAACTTCAACTGATACATCATCTGGTCCTTTCCCTTACAAGCTAAAAGAAACTGTGTCTGCCAGGCCCTCTCATGACAACCCCTCCAACAGGTATGAGCCACCTGTACCTTATGAGGACCCTGAAAATAATCCAGCTGCTTGGACTGCCAGGTTAAAAGAATTAGCTGCACTGGACCAAATTAAAAAGGCCAGAGAACAAGGATTAGACTCTTCCAACATTTCTACTATGTCTGAACAGAGACAGAAAGAACAAGAGAGATATGCTTCAAGAAAATTCTTTGATGCTGACAGATACATGGAATTACACCCTGAAGCAGTGGTTCCCAGGCTTAAACAACAGACATCCTTAGGTGCAGTAGATGACACCAGATCTAAGAAGGAAGACCTAAATCCTAACAGAGAAATTAAAATGGTTAAGGGCAAAGAGAAGAAATGATATTGTAAGGTGACAATTTCTGGAATTTCTAATTATCTGGATGCCATATATATATCTCTGTGATGATTCTGCAATGTCTAGCTGTTGTTTTTATGTTTTACTGATTGTATGTTGTTATTTAAGTTTTTCTAAAGTCTGTAAATAGTAATCCTAACCCAAATAGGGGGAGATTGTTGGAACACCCTATTACTAATTTGGGTCAGGATCACTATGTCTCTAGGAACCTTTGCTTGACCTCCTGTATAGCTTAATAGGTCAATTAGAATTGAGTCTAAGGGTTAGAATTCTAGGTTTGGAAGCTGCCCTGAAGACCAAGATTTTCTGTCTGGAGACCAAGTCTGATCGTCGAACTCAGCACGACGATTCGTCGAACTCTGATCGACGATCATCTAGCTCAACTTCGACAGATCGTCGAACTCCATTCGACGATCGTTGAGCTCAACTTCATAATATCGTCGAACTCCATTCGACAATCGGTGAGCTCAGGTCGATGATTTTGACTCTGCTTTGGAACTTTATCTCTGAGCTCAGTTCGACGATCTTTGAGCTCAGATCGACGATATTTTGCTACTGTATGTTTCCAGATCGCTGAGCTCAATTCGACGATAGCAGAGCTCAGTTCGACGATTTCAGACAACTTCCAGGATATTTCTTAATTCAAATTCAAATCAGTTAGGAGTTATTCTGCAATTAATTCAGAGATTTCCTAGCCGTTATCATTCAATTCTGGACCGAGTTTCAAGGGATTTTTCAAGGAATATATCTGTGGACTTTCCTCCAGAAGAGATTATGCAATTAAGGATGCAATTAATGCAGGCCAACGACTATATTTGACAGAGAATGTTATTCTATTCGATACCAGAGAATAAAACACAGGACTTTTTGAATCTCTCAATAGAACACACACAATACAGAGAGAGGATACAAATTACAGAGAAGCATTCAAAAATCTTCTGTCACAAAAGAATTCTGAAGAACACACATCCAAGGAGATCAAGCATTCTCAAATCTTTAGATCTCCTTAGTCTTCAAAGTGTTCAAGGCCAACATATTTCCAGACTCCAGACATTCAACATTTCAGCTATTGCTGAAATCATCTATTGCTGGAGTTCAATCTTTGAAGGCCTATCACCCTCAGCAAAGCTTATCTTCCTGAAGATCTCAAGGATTCAGGGGGAGCTTTGACAACAACAATCCACATAGTCTTCTCAGTTGTTTGAGAAAGAGAAGACTTCCATCATTCTCTCACCCCCACTCTGTAAAGGGTTTCTCAAACTCCCTTCAAAAGTTTGAGCTTGGTTTTTGAGCACCTTGTCAAAAGCTCATTGGTGGCAAGACACCTGATCAAAAAATCTGCTTTGGTTTTTGAGCACCTTATCAAAAGCTCATTGGTGCCCAGGACACCTGATCAACTCATCCTGCAGTGGATTCCTACCTAGGGTGGTAGAAGAGTGGATCTACCCAAGTTTGGGGAACCACTATATTTCCTTGTGTCTTCTGGTTTTGCTTGTTTTCATTTTTGTTTCTGGCCTTGATTTTTCTGTGCTTAGCTTTTGTTTTACCTACTGCTTCCCTGCTCACTCTTATTACAACAGTTGTTGTAAAAAGTTTTAAAAGCATCATATACTCTATTCACCCCCCCCCTCTAGAGTATATCAGATCTAGCTTCTCTTTCACACTATAAAACTGTGTGCTATCTGTGATTGTGTGTGATTCTGTGAATTCTGTGATTGTGGTAGTTGTAGAACCTCCCTCTGATACCACTTGCTTTGGCTTCTTCTTTTGAAAACCATCAGCTTTCTCTTCTTTGCTTGAATTTCTCCTTCATCTTCAGAAGCTGAAGTACTTGCTAGATTCACAGTGTCGTTTGGACTTGTAGGCAGCTCTTTGTCAGATCTAGGTAACTCCCCCTGAGTCCCTTGCTCCTCCACCTCAGTCCTGACTTGCTCCCCCTCAATTTCAGCTTGCTTCCCCTCAGTTCTTACTTGCTCCCCCTCAGTTCTTACTTGTTCTATATTAGGGAACAACTCTTCAAGGGTAAACTATTGTTGAGGTTGGACTGGAGACACTCTTAACTCTGGAGCATCAACAGCTGTAGATGTATCCTCCATGATAACATCCTGTGCTTGAGTGTTGTGTTGAGTGGTTTGGTCATCATCAATAAAAGGCTCAGTTAGTGTTTCATCCTTATTATTGAAAATTGATTGATTAACTTCTTGGATTACCTCAAGTATAGTTTGAGTAGCCACTTCACTTTCTAAGTGTATTGGCTCTTCCTCAAGATGAGGCTCCCCCTGCACCTGAGCACCATCTGTAATGTCTTGTGCATGAGATTTTTCAGGAATCTCTGGCCTCTCTTCATCAGGCATGTCCTTTGTTAGGACTCTATCCCATCTGGAGATTATCCTTATATCCATTATTCTCATGTGGTTGATCTTAGAACCAGGGGTCTGTTCCATTACTTCTGGAATTGTTCTAGCCAAGTATAGACTCATGATTCTTCCTAGATTTGGCTTCTTAATACTTTCCTTAATGTTTTCAAAAATTACTGCAAACTAATCTGTGTTCAGTCTGAAGATAATCCTGGTCATCAGGCTAAACATATATGCTGAAATCGTATCATGTCCCCCTGGCCTGCAGAGAATGACCTTTCCAACCACTTCAGAAAGGAATTTTCCTTGCAGATTCATCCCCTTCTTGTTCATTGTAGATCCAATCTTCATGGTGGGATCCAATCCACACCACTGAAGTGCTTCCCTAGTCTTGAGTGAGGGTACTTCTTCTTCTTGAGTTCTTGGGAGTTGAAGAGTTTTCCTCAAGCTCTTCAAGGTAAGTTTGACTTTAGCTCCCTGAACTGTAGATTTGATCTTAAGTCCAGTCGAATCTAAAGTAGCTGCGCCATAGAATTCTAGAATTTCTTTCTTCTATATCTTTGTAGGTTCAGATACTAGAAATTCCAAACCATTTTCTGCAATTAGGGTTACTACTATTTTAGTCTCGGGTTCTGCATTATCAAAAGCGTTGCTAACCAGCTCATAGCCTTTGTTGACGTTATCTTCAAGCTTTGGTGCCATTGGGGTTGAGAGAAATCGTGGATTGAGAAGAGAGAATTTGTCGACACAAGGTTTTGTTCTCAAAAATATGTAGAGTGTGTCGACAGATTATGTTGTTGAACTATTTGTACTCTTCTAATTAATGAAGGTGAAAAGGCACGTCAAAATTCTCATAATGTGTCGACATAGTTAAAATGTGTCGACACAGACTTCTAATGTCTCGACAGAAGTGTTGACTTCTATATATTGACACCAATTCTATTTGTCTTGGTGGTGTTCGACGAAGAGTCCGTGAAGTCGATGATTTGAGGTCGACGAAGTGTTGTTGAATCTGCGCTCGACGATATGTGTCAATTCTTCGCTCGACGATATCTGTGTGTTGATTCTATGTGTCGACACAACTACTGGATGTGTCGACACAACTTCTCTGAAGAGTCAACACCTATTTTCTAGATGTGTCGACACCACTTTCCTGGAGTGTTGACACCAACTACTATGTGTTGACACAGGCAACTTTTTATGTCGACGCCAACTTTACATAGCCAAATTTGTTAAACTAATTTATGTTCAATATTCCTAATTCAATTTTTAAATTATTGAATTTAGTTTCACCTATTGGCTTAGTGAACATATTAGCAAGTTGTAAATCTGTATTAACAAATTCTAAAGAAATATCTTCTTTCTCTACATGATCTCTAAGAAAGTGGTATCTTATTTCTATATGCTTTGTTCTACTATGAGAAATAGGATTATGAGCAATAGAAATAACACTAGTAGAATCACATAATAATGGAGTTCTACTTACCTGAATACCATAATCTTCTAACTGATGTTGTATCCACAACAGTTATGCACAACAACTTCTTGCAGCAACATACTCAGACTCAGCCGTGGAAATTGCCATACTAGTCTGCTTATTACAGCTCCATGACACCAATCTTCCTCCTAGAAATTGACAAGTGCATGTTGTGTTTTCCATATCTACTTTGCATACTGCAAAGTCTGCATCTGAATAGCCTATTAGTAAAAAATCTCTATTCGTAGGATACCAAAGGCATAGATTAGGTGTGCCCTTAAGATATCTCAAAATCCTTTTGACAGCAGTATAGTGAGATTCTTTAGGGCAGGATTGGTACCTAGCACAAACACATGTAGCATACATGATGTCTGGTCTACTAGCAGTCAGATAAAGGAGGGAGCCAACTATCCCTCTATACAAAGACTCATCTACAGGTTTTCTTGCATTATCTTTGCTAAGAGATATACTTGTCCACATAGGAGTTCTCATGGTAGTGGATGACTCCATACCATACTTCTTAATTAACTTCAGGGTGAACTTAGACTGGGATATGGACAAGCCATCTTCAGTCTGTCTTACTTGGAGTCCCAAGAAGAACTTAAGTTCTCCCATACTGCTCATCTCAAACTTCACTTGCATAAGTTTTGCAAACTTTCTACAAAGGTTCTTTTTAGTATAACCAAATATTATGTCATCAACATATATTTGGACTAGGATAATCTTTCTTTTGGATTCTCAAAGAAATAGAGTCTTGTCTATTTTCCCTCTTGAGAATTTGTTCTCAATGAGGAAATTAGACAAGGTTTCATAACAAGCCCTTGCGGCTTGTTTCAACCCATATAAAGCTTTCCTAAGTTTATAAACATAATTAGGATTGAGTGGATCAACAAAACCTGAGGGTTGTTCTACATAGACCTACTTTTTTAAGTCTCCATTTAAGAATGCTGACTTAACATCCATTTGGAACACTTTGAAGCCTTGATATGCTGCATAGGCAAGGAATAGCCTTATTGCTTCCAACCTTGCCACTGGAGCAAAAGTCTGATCAAAGTCTATGCTTCCTGCCTGTATCCTTTGGCAACTAGTCTTGCCTTGTTCTTCACTATGATCCCACTCTCATCAAGCTTGTTTCTATAAATCCACTTTGCTCATATGACATTGTGGCCCTTTGGTTTTGGAACCAACTCCCAGACCTTGCACCTTCTGAATTGATTTAACTCCTCCTGCATAGCATCAATCCAGTGTGGGTCTTGAATAGCTTCTTCAAATATCTTGGGTTCCAGTTGAGATAAGAAGCTAGAGCAAAGAACTGGGTTTAAGTTCCTGCTCCTTGTTTGTACTCCATGTCTTTGATCACCAATGATCTGGTGTGCAAGATGATCCTTTAAATGTCTAACTGCTGGAGGTAATCTATCAACAATTTGACCTTCTTCAATCTCTTCATTATGCTGCACCTCATGGTCTTCATCAGCCTCTTGAGTGTCTTGTACTCCCCCTGGACAGCAACTACCATTTTCCTCATCCTGCTTTGTAGTTGGATCTTCTCTGATAGTAAGCTGGTCCATCTTCTGTTGTATACCTGTAGAGCTACAAGAACTACTAAACAACTCGATGTTAATAGGTCTAGATTCATCAAATATGACATGTACAGACTCTTCTACAACTTGACTAACCAAATTGTAGACCCTATAAGCCTTACTATTGTTGATGTACCCAACAAATATCCCATCTTGGGATTTGGCAGCAAACTTAGTTAGGTGAGACTTGTCATTGTTAAGCACATAACACTTGCAACCAAAGATCCTAAATAAGATAAGTTTGGTTTTCTGCCTTTCATAACCTCATAAGTTGTCTTTTTGTGGCTTTTGGTGATGGAAGCCCTATTGAGCACATGACATGCAGTGTTTACTACCTCAACCCAGAAATATTCTGGGAGAGTAGTGTCACTCAATAGTGTTCTTCCAGCCTCAATCAATGTCATATTCTTTGTTGAAGCCAAAATTTGACTCCGACAAATGTTCACAAAATAGGGGCGTAGCCGACTCCTACTTGGTCCAAGCTCCGACCTCCGACCGGTCATGAAGGATTGGAAAACTGGCCCAAAGCCGCAGCAGGGAGGTCCCACCGCTTACCCGGAAGGTCACAGAGAGCTTCCCCTCCAAAGCCAAAAGTTGGGCTTGGAGTTCCTCAGAAGACTGTGTCAAATGAATCCTCTTAAGAGTCTGGAAAAAAGTCCCTTTTGAAGAACCCCTATGGGCTTATTTATAGATTTCAGAATCTGAACTGCCAATAATAAAACTGCACCGGTCTGAAATTACCGGGATACCCTTGGCTGGGTCTGCCAACAGCCAAACTCCGCTGTTCTGAGGAGCTATATGCAGTCCACTAAGGGTAAGAGGGTAAAAGTACCCGGGGTAGAAGAGTAAAAACCTCTGTTTGACAGGGAAATATAACATATAACACAAAGAAAGGCCTCTTCTCGCCCTGGCGAGTGGAAAGGTACCTACCGGTGAGAGGGGCCCCGTTGCCCGTCTCGCCGGAGCCTCTCGCCCCTTACAGCGAGATCTCCTTGCTGTTGGAGACTCTCTCGCCCGTGGGGGCCCTCTCGCCTCCGGAGGCCCTCTCGCCCCTTGGAGAGTCCATCATCTCGCTGCTTGCGAGTGGGCCCCCCTGGTCCCATTTGCCTATCTCGATCTGTTTGCTTCTTGAGGGCTTTTTGCGAGCCCGAGGTTGTACACAATCCCCGCTCTTTTTAAGATTACTCTAAGCTCGAAAAGAATGTTCAACCGAGGCTCGTAATTTGAGGCGTATTAAAAAACGTATTTATGAGGAATCTTCTGAGGCCCCCACCGGGGCCTATAAATATATGATCCTTCCCCCACACACCTGACGCCCTGCTCTGCATATTCTTCTTCCCCATTCTCGAGTCTTTTGGAATGACGCACAGTCAAAGCTTTCGCGAACGTCTCGCACTGGTGCGAGAGAAACATAAGGCCAACGTGGCTTCCTTTACCTCTTCTCTGGTTCGCCCTCTCGCCCCATCGTCTCGCCTGAAAAAGACGAAGGCTGGGGGCCCATCCCTTGCCGCAGGAGATTTGTCTCGCAACGCTTTGGAAACCATCCCCACTCCTCACGCGCCCTCCACGGAAAAAGAGGTTGGTACTCGCTTTTATCATTGTTATCTCCGCGACCGAGTGCTCTCTCTTGTTGACTAATTCTTTTTTTAGGGGGCTCTTATGGTTCCGCAGCCCCCGAAGAGTCCGCGAGATGGTTCTACTGCCCGTTGCGAGGAGTTCGATTCGCAGCCCTCATCTACTCCCCCAACTACTCCCAGCGAGAGGAGGGACGACCCCTCCCCGGCTGCCGATACCTCTCGCCATCCTGGTAAGGGACCTTCCCTCGCCCTTTTGAATCCCCTTCGCTACTCTCACTCCCTCCTGCGAGTGCCTCTTCCACCTTGCCTCTGCACCCCTTGTGCAGATTCTCGGGCCAACTCTCCTATTGAGGAGCAGCCAAGGCGACTCTCCGTCTCGCCTCCTCCTGAAGACGGGATTGAAGACTATCTGGGTGACCCTTCAAATCCAGTGGAGATGAAGCGGAAGACAGCTGAGCTCTTCCGGAAGCACGCGCGCCTCATCCACTCCTTGACTCTGGACAAGCAGGCCGCGGAGAAGCGCATCGAGTCGCTGGAAGGCGAGTGCGCTCGTCTAGCTTCCGGAGCTAACGCCGAGCTAGATGTTGACGGCACTGACCCCGAAGCTATCATTAATGAGACCGATATGCAGCTCCGTCTAGCGCACCGTGGTCTTGAATCCATCCGCTCCTTCCATTCGCGGAGTAGACCTCCTCGCGGTGGAGCTCGCGGTGGCCGCTGGGAATGGCGCCCGTACTGAAGAATGTTAGTCCGCTGTTCTTCCTTTTCTTCTTCTCGCAAAAGTTTGTAATAATGGTAGTCTCGCCCAAGTATGCAGGGAGCTTGGTCCCTTGCGGGACGATTTCTGGACATATACATTTTTATGGCTTAATTTTTATTCCCTTTTTTAATCCTCCTTTTAATTTATGCTAAATAAATATTTATATATTTTTCCTGATTGTGATGGGTCGCGCCGATCGAGGCTTAGGAGAGAGAAAATTCATCGACTCTTCCCCTCCCCCCATGTTTTCCCGCCCATTCAATCATTGGCCATGTATCAGTTATAAATATGCCTAGCCCGGGATTATATGCCGCACTTTTCGCTTCTTCCGTTACCCGAGTTCTCGGCTTTCTGACCTCTCCGTCTCGCCGGACCCTTCTCGCCTAAAACGATGGGTAAGAAGAAGGTGGAGGAGGGTGAGGGGCGCAGCCGCTGCGGGAAGAGGTTTACTGACCATGACTTCCCGCTCGGCCGGTTCTCGCGAGAAGATTATGACAAGTTTGCCCACGAGTACCTAGAAGAAGGGGTCGAGTCGCGTCCTCCCAAGGTCGGCGAGTGCATCAACACTTATTACCCTGGGGAACTCGCTTTTCCCGTCTCGCATTTCGAGGCGGGGCTGCAGCTGCCCCTTTGGCCTGAGGTGAAGCAGGTCTTGAAGTACTTTGGTGTCGTCCCGGCATAGTTCAACCCTAACGCCATCTCGGTGTTGATCGCGTTTGCCTGCTACATGCGCCGGGAGCGCATCGAGTTCAGCTTGACGGCCTTCCGCAAGCTTTTCATCTACCACGCCAACGCCGATGGCGTCTCGTATTTTACTGGGCAGGGGCTCAAGGTATGCGAGACGCCTAACAAGAACCATCACTGGCTCACCTGATTCGTCTTCATCCGGGGAGACCGCGCGGAATTCGGCGGCATCCCTCTCGCGCCGGTCTCTCCGCCAGAGAGCTTCTACGCCACCCCCCAAGTCAGCGGCCCAGAGAAGCTGCTGTGCGAGTACCTAGTTGGCAAGAACTTCGAGGTCAACTTCTTGCGGCGAGGTCTCGACTCGCTTCTCCCCGTGCTCCCGGGCGAAGGTATTCTTTTCTTATCCTTTCGTTCTTCTCTTCTCGCTATTTGCCGTTTTGCTTCTTCCTAACCCCTACTCGCTTTTAGGTGAGCGAATTGTTCCAGCGTCCCCTCCTTACAAGAGAAATATTCACCCTGCCAAGGGTCTTGATCTCGCCAATGCAGCGACAGAGGCGGCGAGAGAGTCCCTGGCGGTCATCCCGCCCAAGCGTCCCGCAGATGACACGGCCCCCTCTCGCTCCAACCCTCCTAAGAAGAAGATGAAGAAAGCTGTAGTTATTTCCAAGGAAAGAAGGAAGGCTCCTCAAGGGAGCCCTATCTCTATAGGGGAAACTCCACCGCCTCCCTCGCCTAATCACCAGGCCGTCTCGCCTACTCGCGAGACGGTACTCCCCGCTCAACCTGCTGCCACCTCCAACCTGCCCGCCGGGGCTACCAACCCGTGAGTTGTTCCTCCTGAACAGGCGGCTGCCACATCTTCTCGCGAGGGCGATTCCTCTGGCCGTCCCGCCCCCTCCTCCCATATGAATTACAATCTGGGTCCCGTGGTTCATGATGCCGTCGGCGACCCGGTTCTGTTGTGGGGGCGGGACGCCAACCGCGTGTCCATCTCCACTCTCCTTCCATCATGGAAGGAGCAAGAGGTCTCTTCCAGCCACGCCTTCGCCATCGGGTACGGCCTCTATGGTGGCCTAGACGCCACTTCGCCTGAAAGCGAGTCCACCAAGGACCTCGTGCTGAAAACTTGCCACCACCAAATGCGGGCCTTAGAGTTCTCGCACCGCTCCTCTCGCCGCCTTATTTATATTAATTCAAAGTGGAAAGCTAGCGAGGAAAATCTGGAGGCGGAACGGGAGAAATCCACTGATCTAGCGAGAAGGTTATCAGATGCCGAGTCTCAGCTCGCGAAGGCCCAAGGCGGCGTGGTAAGCCATGACTTTCTTTTCTCTTGGGTCTCTTTCCTTTCCCATCATTCTTGGCTAATTGCTAGGTCACCCCGCAGGATGCCGAGACAGCGGAACAACTGCGTTCGCGCGTGGCGACTTTGGAGGAGGAGGTCGAGGTGCTGACGGCTGAGAACGCGTGCCTTCAGGCGGCTGCCGCATCGTCGTCTCGCCACGAGCCCTTCCAGACTCCCCTGCAACATTATTCTTATGAAGAAGTCGAGGAACAATGCCAAGACGCCGGAGTTCGTGCTGCAGAGCTGGTGCTGCAAATGATGAAAGACCTGGGGGTTGTGAAGGACGAGTCCGAGTCGGTGACTGCACGCGACTTGGTCCCTGAGCTTTTTAGCGAGGAGAGTGATGATTCTTTATCTGGCGAGGAGGACTGATGTGCCGCCTCCAAGATTTAGAATCACTTTCTCCTCTTTTTGTTGTTTGTAAAACTTTTAAATCATATTTTTGCGGCATATGCCGAGTGGCGAGCGAGTGCTCATTTTTTGTTATCTCTATTTTTTTTCTATTTTGCGAAGTTAATCTCTGGCTTGTTCTTTCCTGTGGGATGGTGCTACCACTTCGTCTCGCCGCGCAACCTTTCTGTGCATATATATCTTGTTTTATGTTCTACGCGAGATGATTTCTCGACGCGCTTAACGACCGCGAGTTGGCTCAGTGCCCTGCCTTGTGAATGCCCTTTCGCCACCGGCGAGACGATCCTTAGCAGCCATCCGCTGCGAGTACTGCTTCCTGCCCTATTCCACTCTTTTTTTTCCTTAGTTTATTTTTTGTACTTTAGTACTAAGTTGAGATACTGAGGTGTAATGTCGCCTTAAGAGGACTTTTCACCCTATTCTGCCAAAGTGAATACTCTGTCCTGTCGGTTTGATGCTGATGGAGATTGCCTGACCCAACCCTATCCCCCGCAGGCGAGCCTTCGGACCTGCCAGCTAGATGGGAGCCTGCGCAGCGGGTCTACGTGGGGCCGAGCCGAACTCGGGGTGCCGATGAAGATCTCAAACCAAAACTTATCCCCCACAGGCGATCCTTCGGACCTGCCAGCTAGATGGGAGCCTGCGCAGCGGGTCTACCTGGGGCCGAGCCGAGCTCGGGGTGCCGATGAAGATCTCAAACCAAAACCTATCCCCCACAGGCGAGCCTTCGGACCTGCCAGCTAGATGGGAGCCTGCGCAGCGGGTCTACCTAGGGCCGAGCCGAGCTCGGGGTGCCGATGAAGATCTCAAACCAAAACCTATCCCCCACAGGCGAGCCTTCGGACCTGCCAGCTAGATGGGAGCCTGCGCAGCGGGTCTACCTGGGGCCGAGCCGAGCTCGGGGTGCCGATGAAGATCTCAAACCAAAACCTATCCCCCACAGGCGAGCCTTCGGACCTGCCAGCTAGATGGGAGCCTGCGCAGCGGGTCTACCTGGGGCCGAGCCGAGCTCGGGGTGCCGATGAAGATCTCAAACCAAAACCTATCCCCCACAGGCGAGTCTTTGGACCTGCCAGCTAGATGGGAGCCTGCGCAGCGGGTCTACCTGGGGCCGAGCCGAGCTCGGGGTGCCGATGATCTCAAACCAAAACCTATCCCCAAGATCTCAAGCCTGCGCACCACCTGGGCCGACAGCTCGGGGTGCCTATCAAACCAAAACCCCCACAGGCGAGCCTTCGGACCTGGGGCCGAGCCAGCTCGGGGTGCTAGATCTCAAACCAACACCTATCCCCCACAGGGATCCTGCGCAATGGGTCTACCTGGGGCCGAGCCGAGCTCGGGGTGCTGATGAAGATCTCAAACCAAAACCTATCCCCCACAGGCGAGCCTTCGGACCTGCCAGCTAGATGAGAGCCTGCGCAGCGGGTCTACCTGGGGCCGAGCCGAGCTCGGGGTGCCGATGAAGATCTCAAACCAAAACCTATCCCCCACAGGCGAGCCTTCGGACCTGCCAGCTAGATGGGATCCTGCGCAGCGGGTCTACCTGGGGCCGAGCCGAGCTCGGGGTGCCGATGAAGATCTCAAACCAAAACCTATCCCCCACAGACGAGCCTTCGGACCTGCCAGCTAGATGGGAGCCTGCGCAGCGGGTCTACCTGGGGCCGAGCCGAGCTCGGGGTGCCGATGAAGATCTCAAACCAAAACCTATCCCCCACAGGCGAGCCTTCGGACCTGCCAGCTAGATGAGAGCTTGCGCAGCGGGTCTACCTGGCGCCGAGCCGAGCTCGGGGTGCCGATGAAGATCTCAAACCAAAACCTATCCCCCACAGGCGAGCCTTCGGACCTGCCAGCTAGATGAGAGCCTACGCAGCGGGTCTACCTGGGGCCGAGCCGAGCTCGGGGTGCCGATGAAGATCTCAAACCAAAACCTATCCCCCACAGGTGAGCCTTCGGACCTGCCAGCTAGATGAGAGCCTGCACAGCGGGTCTACCTGGGGCCGAGCCGAGCTCGGGGTGCCGATGAAGATCTCAAACCAAAACCTATCCCCCACAGGCGAGCCTTCGGACCTGCCAGCTAGATGGGAGCCTGCGCAGCGGGTCTACCTGGGGCCGAGCCGAGCTCGGGGTGCCGATGAAGATACCTCTTCCTGTTATTAGGACTCCACGAGAAATAATGAACGAGAAATAATTTGAGAAGTACATTATATTAACTATGCTTTGAGTACATATCTTCCGTTCTACCCTCTCATGGGTAGAAGCGTTTTAAGTCATCCCCACTACAGGAATGGTTCAAGATCCTACCCTCCACATCCTGGAGGTAGTAACCCCCCGCTTTCAACACTCTCTCTACAATATAAGGTCCCTCCCAATTTGGGTTGAGCTTTCCCACCAGGGCGGACCTCCCTGCCGCATCAACCTTTTTTAGTACTAGGTCTCCTTCCGCGAATTGTTTTATCCTGATATGCTTGTCGAAGTGCTTTGTCATTCGTCGCTTGATTTCTTCCTGTCTGATGGCTGCTACGTCTCGCAGCTCCTCTGCCAGGTCTAGCGAGAGGCGCAAGCCTTCCTCATTTTCCATCCTCCATGCCTCGTCTCCGTCTCCTGCAGCCGCAACTCGTGGGGATCGGACCTCGAACTCCACCGGTAGTACCGCCTCACAAGCATGGGAAAGCTTGAAAGGGGTCTCACCAGTGGCCGTGTTCGGGGTTGTTCTCAGAGCCCATAGGACCGAGGGGAGCTGCTCCACCCAATTCCCTCTCAGATTCTCTACCGTCTTCTTTAGCAAGTTAACGATAATCTTGTTTGCCGCCTCCACCTGACCGTTGCTCCTGGGGTGGTGGACAGAGGCAAACCTGAGGTCGACGCCCAGCTGAGTGCAGAAGCTGATGAACTCTTCGCTAGCAAACTGGGGGCCGTTATCCGTGACGATGGCCTGAGGCAGCCCGTGCCTGCAGATGATCTCCCCCCAGACGAAGTTCCTGATGACTTGGGAGGTCACCTTTGCTAGCGCCTTAACCTCCAGCCACTTGGAGAAGTAATCTATCATAACCAGGAGGAATCTTCTTTGTCCACTAGCTGGAGGAAAAGGCCCAACTAGATCCATTCCCCAAATGGCGAAAGGCCATAGTGTTGTGATGCTTCGGAGCCTTTGAGCCGGCAAGAGCTGGAGGGGGGCGTAGAGCTGGCACTTCCGGCACTTCCTCGCAAACTCTGTCGCGTCCTTCCTCAGGGTGGGCCAGAAGTACCCTTGTCTGACCACCCTTGCTTCCAATGTCCTCCCTCCGGAATGACTACCACATTCCCTGGAGTGCACCTCCTCCAGAATGTGCCTGGTCTCCTCTTCCGTCACGCATCAAGCTAGGAGACCCGAAAGCATCCTCCGGTGTAATCCTCCTTCATGCATGAGATAGTGGGCCGCCTTATGGCGGAAGTTTCTTGCCCCCTTGACCCCCTCCGGGAGGGTTCCTGTCAGAAAGAAGGTAACGAAAGGATCTACCCACGAGGGCCGCCGGTCAACCTCCATTAGCTACCCTTCTTCGATCGCTGGATGGAATAAATCAGTCAGAGCACCCCCTTCCCAAGGTCCGAACTTAGCCAATCGATCAGCAGCAGTGTTCTCTTCTCTGGGGACGTATTGGATGGAGAACGTTCGGAACCCCCCGATGATCGTCCTTACCTTGGACAAATATCTCGCCAGGTTGGGCTCCCGGGCCTCGAACTCTCCACGTATCTGAGATGCCACCACCAATGAATCTGTGAAAACCTCAACGTCCTTGATCTCGAGCTCCGTAGCCAAGCGAAGGCCGGCTATCACTGCGTCGTACTCTGCCTGGTTGTTGGTTGTGGGGAAATGCAAGGTGACGGCTTGTTTTATGGTTACCCCCTGGGGACTTGTTAGTACCACTCCCGCTCCGAGAGAGTGTTTTCCCGAGGCCCCGTCGACCATTATCTTCCATGCCTCCGGTGGCCGCGACTCCTCGCCCCCGACCTCCGCGACGTAGTCTGCCAAGAAGTCGGCCACCACTTATGCCTTAATGGAGAGCCTTGGCACGAACGAAATGTTGAATTCGCTCAACTCGATAAACCACTTGGCCAGCCTACCCGAGTGCTCTACCCCTTCAAAAATCTTTCGGAGAGGATGGTCTGTCACCACCCTAATCGAATGTGCCTGGAAATATGGCCGGAGCTTCCTGGCCGAAACAACCAAGGCGTATGCCAGTTTTTCTAGGATAGGGTAGCGAAGCTCCGCCTTCCTTAGGATCCTGCTAACATAATAAATGGGCAGCTGCTTCTTTCCCTCTTCTCTGACTACGACGGTGCTCACCGCCTCTGCTCCCACTCCTAGGTACATGGTCAAATCTTCCCCTCTTTAGGGCTTTGAAGCAGAGGAAACCCGGGAGAGTTGCTCCTTCAGTTTTTGAAAAGCTTCTTCGCACTCCGCTGTCCATTCAAATCTCTGATTCCCTCGTAGCACTTTAAAGAAAGGCGAACACTTCTCTCCTGACCTAGAGAGAAATCTGCTAAGGCCGGCCAGCTTTCCTGTCAAGCGTTGTACCTCCTTAGCATTTCGCGGTGATTCTAGCTCCAGAATGGCTTTTACTTTATCAGGATTAGGTTCTACCCCCGCCGGGGTCAGAAGGTGCCCGAGGAACTTCCCACGACTGGCCCCGAAAACACATTTTAAGGGGTTCAACCTCATTTTGAACTTTCTCAAGGTGGCGAACGTCTCCTCCAGATCTTGGAGATGCGAGCTCACTCCCTTGCTCTTTACCATGAGATCATCAACGTAGACTTCTAGGTTCCGGCCCCTCTGGCCCTGGAAAACTCGATCCATCATCCGTTGGTATGTTGCCCCCGCGTTTTTTAACCCGAAGGGCATCATGTTATAACTAAAGCACCCTTCCCTGGTGATGAAGGAGACGTCCTTGAAGTCAGGAGGGTGCATCCGGATCTGATGGTAACCTGAAAAAGCATCCAGAAAACTCATAACAGAAAAACCAACGGCTGAATCAACCAGCACGTCGATTCGAGGCAGGGGGTAGCAATCCTTGGGGCACGATTTATTCAATAACGAAAAGTCAATACACATTCTCCATTTTCCTCCCCCCTTCTTCACCATTACAACATTGGAGATCCAGCCTGGGTACTGGATCTCTGAGATGAAGCCCGCCTCCAGGAGCTTCTTGACCTCCTCTCAAATGGGCTCCTCCAGCTTGGTGGCGATGGCCCTCATCTTCTGACGTATGGGGCGCGTCCGAGGGTCCAGATTTAGGCGGTGGCAGGCCACATCCGCATCAATGCCCGGCATGCCCGCCGCGCTCCAAGCGAAGACGTCGACGTTGCTCTGAATGCAGGCCCGCATCCGCTCCTGGTCTTCGGGACTCAAGCCCCCGCTGATCCGTACCCTTCGTACCTGCCCCTGGCTGGTGCGGACCTCCATCTCCACCACTTCCTCGGCCACCTCCAATCGCGACTGCTCCCAGCCGTCCCCTGCTTCTTCTTCCTGCTCCATCTCTTCCTCCCCTCCAACTCCCTCAACTTCTATCACCTCGTCCTGCTGCTGCTCAATTTCCATGTCCCTTCGGGCTTCCTCCTCAGCCCCTTCTTCTCCCGCTTTCTCCTGCATTCTTTCCCGTGGCTCCAACTCCCCGCTCCTCCGGACTTCCTGCACATCTTCTCCCCTCTGCTCCTCCTCAATCTCCATCGCCTCCTCCGGGCTCTCCCGTTGCTGCTCGACCTCAACACCCCCCTGAGCCTCCTGCACACCTCCTCCTTTCTGCTTCTCAGTCTCCTCTTCCCCGACTTTCTCTTCGGCTCCTCCTCTCGCTTCCTCTAGGCTCACCTCTTCTTCCCTGAAAGCTTCTTCTTGCGCTGCCATCTCCTTCTCCAACTCCTCCGCCTCTGCCATCCAAGATATGGTGTTAACCGCCCCGACGTAACACTGCCTCGCCACTTTTGGATCTCCCCTGACCCTGACCTGCACCCCTCCATTGTTAAACTTGAGACATTGATGGAAAGAGGAGGGGACGCAGCGAAAGGCGCTGATGAGGGGACGCCCAAAGATGGCGCTGTAGCTGCTCGGGGCATCTACAATCACGAACCGGCAGTTCCGTGATACGCCCCCCAACCTCACGTGCAGCCCTACTCCCCCTTCCACTTCTTTCCTCTCCCCAAAGAATCCGAACAACGATCCATCCGAGGCCAAAACCCTCTTGGCCTCCACCTGCATCTCATCGAAGTCCTTCTTAAAAATCACATTTACGGAGCTCCCGTTATCCACTAGGATCTTGGAGACCGTAAAGTTTTCCACCGCCGTCTGAATCACCAAGGCGTCGCAGAATGGGTCCTCGTACTCCGGCATATCCTCTGAAGAGAAGGTAATTTTTTTTAGTGGGGGTGGGGTCTGGGAGGTTGAGGCTACCCCCTTTCGGAACATGGTCTGGAAGCTCCCCTTCCGGGTGGCCTCGATCCCAATCCCCCCATGGATGGCCCCGATACCCCCCCGGGTTCCTACATCCACCCTGTCCTCGCACCTGTCTTCAGCCTCCCCTTGCTGCACTTCCACAATCCTCTCCGGCGGATCCTGCCTCCTCAATCCCCTAGCCTCTCTCATCTCCAAGAACTCTGGACACGTGGCCGTTGCGTGACCTCCCTCCTGATGGAAGTCACAGAAAGGCAACGCCACCCCACCCCTTCTCCCTTCTCCTCTTCCTCTTCTTACTCCTCCTCGAGCTCCTCTTCCTCGTCCGATCCCCATTGCCTCCTGCTGATGCTGAAAACGATCCCTCACCCCCTGTCTCCATGCTGGTTGATCGAACCTCCTTGGCTCCCGAAAGTTATCTCTTCCCCGGAAGCCTCCTCCTAACTCCTGGGGGTGACCCTCCTGAGGCCTCCAACCTATCCGGTTGTTCGGCTCTCGGGCCCCCCGGTGATTCTGTCCTTGGTGCCCCTGGCCTCGGGGTTCCTCCCTCCTTCTTTCTTCTCTCTGCTCCCTCTGCTCCTTCCGCTTCCCTGCTCCTGGTTCCTTTGCGTCATCCTCCGCCAACCTGGCTAACCTCCTTGCAAACGCCGGATTGGCCCTCTTGAAATCCGTCTCCTTCGCCGCCCTCTCCATAAGCTCCTCAAAAGAGAGGGGGCACCCTTTTCAACTCCATGCTGAAGAAGCCTGGCCTCAATCCCAGGGTGAATGCAAGCATCAGCGTATACCCAGGGACCTCCTGGACCTGGAGGATCTCTTCCTGAAATCGGTCTACGTAGTGCCCCAACGTTTCATCCTGGCTCTGCCTTACCGAGAACAAGCACTCCGCCTCCTTCTTACGCTTCTTCGATGTTGAAAACCTCAATAAGAAACCCCTCCGCAGATTCTCGAAACAATAAATCGATCTTGCCGGTAACTGGTGGAACCAATCTCGCGCCTTCTCCTTCAAGGTGATGGCAAACAGTCGACACTTAAACGCATCCGTCATCTGTCTGATCGAGACCACATCTTCAAACCATTGTACATGCTGTACCAGATCATCCTTCCCTGAGTAGTAGGACATGTCGGCCACCCGGAACCCCTCTGGCACCGGAGCCGAGATGACAAGTTCGCTGAACGGGCTCTCGCCGACTGCTTGCCGAGAGGGCACGTCTCGTGGCCTCGGCTGACTGGCCCGATCTGCGAGACCATGCCTAGGGAAGAGTTCTCGCACAGCTGCCTCCTTCTCGCCGTCTTTTGCAGGGACCTCATTCCCGGGACGCTGGCCTGGGAAAAGCTCTCGCGCCGCCACGTCCCTCTCGGCAGCCTCCGTGGGGACCTCCTTTCCCGGGCGCTGACCCGGGGCGTTCTCGCCTAAAAGCGGGACCACCTCGATCGGGATCTGAGGTGTCACCCACTCGCTGCTTGCCGAGAAGGCCAAGCTTATGGTTTGCATGACCTCTCGCCTGAAGTCCTCCAGCATTTTCCTCGTCGCCTCTTCTACCTGGGAGGGGGAACCTCCAGAACCAGATCCTTCTCCTTCACCTCCTATCATAGGACCAAACTCAAACTTTTCTTGAACCGACTACCTCCACGCTCACCGCAGTAGAACTGTTGAAGCCAAAATTTGACTCCGACAAATGTTCACAAAATAGGGGCGTAGCCGACTCCTACTTGGCCCAAGCTCCGACCTCCGACCGGTCGTGAAGGATTGAAAAACTGGCCCAAAGCCGCATCAGGGAGGTCCCACCGCTTACCCGGAAGGTCACAGAGAGCTTCCCCTCCAAAGCCAAAAGTTGGGCTTGGAGTTCCTCAGAAGACTGTGTCAAATGAATCCTCTTAAGAGTCTGGAAAAAAGTCCCTTCTGAAGAACCCCTATGGGCTTATTTATAGATTTCAGAATCTGAACTGCCAATAATAAAACTGCACCGGTCTGAAATTATCGGGATACCCTTGGCTGGGTCTGCCAACATCCAAACTCCGCTATTTTGAGGAGCTATATGCCGTCCACTATGGGTAAGAGGGTAAAAGTACCCGGGGTATAAGAGTAAAAACCTATGTTTGACAGGGAAATATAACATATAACACAAAGAAAGGCCTCTTCTCGCCCTGGCGAGTGGAAAGGTACCTACCGGCGAGAGGGGCCCCGTTGCCCGTCTCGCCGGAGCCTCTCACCCCTTACAGCGAGATCTCCTTGTTGTTGGAGACTCTCTCGCCCATGGGGGCCCTCTCGCCTCCGGAGGCCCTCTCTCCCCTTGGAGAGTCCATCATCTCGCTGCTTGCGAGTGGGCCCCCCTGGTCCCATTTGCCTATCTCGATCTGTTTGCTTCTTGAGGGCTCTTTGCGAGCCCGAGGTTGTACATTCTTTCTTTCAGCAATGCCATTTTGCTGAGGTGTTCTAGGTGAGGAGAATTCCTGATGAATCTCAAATTCTTCACACAACCTTGTCATACATTCAGATTGGAATTCAGTTCCATGGTAACTTCTTTTTTTGACCACTGAACTATCTAATTCATTCTGAATTTGTTTGACAAAATTGTAGAAGACCTTTGGGGTTTCAGATTTCTGCCTCAGAAAGAATACCCATGAAAATCTAGAATAGTCATCTACAACCACAAAAGTATAGACATTCCTACCTAGACTATGAACTGGCATAGGACCAAATAAATCCATATACAAGAGGTATAAGCACCTCACTATGTCTTTAGTTTCTAGGCTATGAAAGGAGGATCTGGTCTGCTTGCCTTTTTGACAAGTTGAGCATATTTCATCCTTATAACACTTAACTTGAGGACCATTCCTCACTAACTCTTTACTAAAGAGTTGGCCAATAGTCTTGTAGTTAAGATGAGCTAGCCTCTTGTCCCATTTGACATAATGAGAGGCTTTCTCATCAGCCACAAGATAGGTAGGAGAATTGTTATTCTCACTCTCAAAGTTTAGGCAATACACATTTCTTTTTTTTATAGCCAGTCAATATGACTTTTTGATCACTTGACCTCTTGATATGATACCCTTTCTTGATAAATGAAATGTCATATGCAAGATCACTCAGCTGACTTATGCTTATCAAGTTATGTTTCAAACCCTTCACATAAGCCACTTGAGTGATTGTAATTGAGTTGTTAGAAATGTTACCAAAATCTTTGATGACTCCTTTTTTATAACCACCAAAGATTACTTTAGACCCATTCAATATTGGTGAGTAGTCCTTCAACAATCCTCTTGTTCCAGTCATGTGCCTGGAACATCCACTGTCCAAGTACCATATAGGGGCATGGCAACTTGGACTCACCTACAACAAAGATTACTTAACCTTAGAACCCAAATAACTTTTGGGTCTTTGGTTCAAGTTAGCCTGAAACTTGTCAAATCTGCCTGCAGCTCTTCTAACAGGTAGACTGCTATTCTTACTAACACTGGTGTTGTTCCAACAGTCTAAGGCATAATGGCCTATCTTGCCACAGCACCAGCACTCATACTTATTATACTTATTTTTAGGTATAATCTTAGCTGTATTGTTGGCAGCAGATCTTTTATTTTGTGCTGGGGCTTTGCCTTTATTATTGGACTGGGCAACCCATGCAGTTCCCTTAAAGCCTAATCCTGCCTTATCATTTTGAAACACAAAGTCATCAATTAAGGGGAGGACAGATTTTGGCTTAGAGAAACTAGCCACTATTTCCTTCTCTTTCTGAAGTTTGTCTTCCAGACTTTTAATCTGATCATTTTTGAATGTGATTGTTCCCATCTGAATAACTGTTATGTTTTTCAGCTTGGCAATCTCATTCATCTTCTGATCCAACAGCTTTTCTGAATCAGATGCAACCAACTTAAGAGCTGCAATTTCCTTAGCCTGATTTTTGGCCAGGTTTTTGCTTCTCTTTAGTGGTTGCAACAAATCCCCATATTCATCTATGAGCTGATGAATATCTCCTTCGGATTCAGACCCATCTACATCTTTTGAAGCAGATGCATCTGATTCTGACCCAGTGTAGTAATCAGAATCTACAGATAAACTTTTTACCTTACTGGGACCAAGTTGATCCTGGAACTGGTCTTCTTCAAAAATAGCCATCAGTCCTTTGCACTGATGATCTTCTTGCTCATTGATAGAGTCCAGTACTTTCATGAACTCATCCTCTTCTTCTGTTGCAAACAAACCAATATAGGCCTCAACCTCAGATTAAGACTCTGAAGTTGATTGATCTGTCCAACTTTTCTCTTTCTTAGCTACCAAGGATTTCTCCTTCTTGCTCTTGTGCTGAGGCTTCTTTTTATCAGCATACTCCTTCCTTTTGTCTGGACAGTCAGCCATAATATGTCTAGGTATGTTACAGCAATAGCAAATAATCTTTGATGTAGTTGACTTGCCAAGCTTTGTCTCACTCTTGTCCTTCCTGGATGATTTCCTCTTCTGATAATAGTCATCCTTGGACTGAGATGAGGATGACTTAGATTTCCACTGCTTCTTCCTTAAGAATCTCTGAAATAGCCTTGTGAAAGTAGCAAAGTCTTCATCAGAATTACTGTTGTCTGAACTGTGATTATCAGAATTTTCTGAGATCACTTCTGCATCTTTCTTAGGAGAAGATGGAGACATCCTCCTATTCTTCCTGGTGGATTCTACCTTGAAGGCCACTGACTTTTCTCTATAGTCACCCTTGAAATTTTTCTCTTCATCCTTTCTGGCCAATAGCTGCATCTCATAAGACAGCAATTTGCCAGACAGTGTTGGAGGTGAAATTTCTGCCAGTCTGGCCACTTCCCTTATGGCATAAATCTTTATATCCCAATCCTTAGTCAATGACCTAAGGAATTTGTCATTCAGCTCATATGTACTGAAGATTCATTGCAATATATGGTCCTTCCTGAACTGTTATATAAATTCTAGGATCAGATGCCTCCATAAATTTTCTGACCCTTTCCTTCCATATTCCAATGATTTCCTTCCTACAGATAGGCAACTTCATTGAACCAAGTTCTTTATGGTTTTCTCCTGAACCCATCTTCTTTAACTTACTTCTGCCTTACAGATCTTACTCAGACTGTTAAGTCTATCTTTGATTTACCTCGCTTTGATACCACTGGAAAGAATTGGTTCCTAAACACCTAAAGGATGGGTGAATATGTGCAATTCCTTTTGACACTAAGGCAGAATATTAATTCATACTTAATGTGGTGGAGTAGCTGGGGCGGAGATTCCCCTGACAAAAGAGTGCTTCCTCCAAAGACATCCACTATGTCAAGTGGAATGCTATTTTTAGGCCGGAACTAGATGGTGTACAGGGCCTCCAGTCTCTTAGATGCTGGGAGGGGCCCTTGCATGCTCGGTTGGCATGGGACCTGTTGTAGCCGCCCACCTCTCTATTTGGTAATCTCTTTCATGCTAAATACGGACCGCGGGTGGCCTGCCCCTCCTTCAACCGGGCAAACTCTCCGGCTTGGGCAACGATTCAGCACAGGCTCTCTAGTCTCTCTATTATCATTCAGTGGCAGATAGGGAATGAGAGGAATATGAAAGCGCTGTAGGATTGCTGGATTTTTGACTCCCCGCTTTGTCGCTGGCCTACATTTGTTTACTCGGTTGTGTTGGAGGGCCTAAGGTTGGTGGATCTACTCGACGACGATGGTTTTTGGCATTCTGATTTTCTTGATCAAGTCGTTGGCCATGAATTGCGGTGCTCCATTATGCAATTGCCTTGGTCTGAGGGAGATGATACTCCAAAACTATTGCGACAACTGAGCAGGAGGTCTATCTCATCCCATGTATACTCCCACTCCTACCAGCTCAGTGGTTGATACGTCGGTGCTGAAGCAGCTCCGATTGCATCCATGCGAGAAGCTCTTTTGTTGGCGGCTTTGTTAGGATGCTCTGCCCACTCGGGCTTGGCTGCATCGACGTGGGCTGATTGACTCGCTCCTATGCCCATGGGATTGTGGAGTTATTGAGGATCATGATCATCTCGCCGGGGCCTGCACTCGGCTGGCTGCGGTCAGGCAGGAACACTTGAGATGGGGAATGTGCATACCATTTAGTTGGACATGTGATGAGCTTCAGGGGGCAGTGATTCATGGTGGTGACTCGGCAGTGGACCTGACTCGTCTTCTATGCTATACCATGTACCAGTGTTGGCGGGCCCGGAACACGATGGTGCATAGCCGGGAGGTGGGTACCCCCATGGTCATAGCAGCTATCATTGTAGATAATATTGTCCTCTTTGACCAAAATCGCAAGTTGGGATGTTCGGGTACCTCTTGCCCCTCGGAGCTAGTATACTCTTCCTCTTGTTGCCCCCCACCGCCCGATTGGATTAAGGTTATTGTGGACGACTCTCTTCTTACTTCACGATGCGCTGGTCTGGGTATTTTTGTCTGCTCGGAGGCTGGGGCGGTGTTCGTGGCGGTGGGTTTTGCGTGGCAACACTGGGACCCGGGTCGACTTGAGCTTGAGGCGGTCCTTGCTATCTGTCGGGTTGTCTGTCCTGCTCTCCTCTCGGCGCGAGGAGTCATTGTGGAGGGGGATGCTGTCAATGTTTTGGATTTTTGTAGTTTGGAGGCTTGGAGCTCGGTGCTCCTTTCTTCTTCCCTCCCGGAGGTCGACCTCTCCTTCTTATCCAACTTCACGGCGGTCCGATTCTAGCTGATCCGGTGGGGGGCCTATCGGTCGGCCAACCATTGCGCACAGATTGCTGTGGCGGGAGATTTTTTCTAGGACTCTAGTGCTGGTGCTGATTATACCTTCCTAGGCCTTGTGACTGAGGACAACCGAGGTCTAGAGGGTGGCTAGTTCTTCCTTTCCTGTGTTTTTTCACATGTTCTCCCCCCCATTGCACTCTTTTTATTTTTTCATGCTAGTGCAATATTCACGAAAACCAATATTCACGGAACCCAAGTTTTATGGGATGATCCAGGTCCTACTGGATGGAGTTCTTCTGGTGCCACAAGTGATGTTGACAAGATGATGGTGCTGTCTTGTCCCGCTTTGCGTGTTCGACAAGCCAAGGAGCTGGAGGTTGGTTTTAAAACCATGGAGTTGGGTATTGCATCCACAATTACCTGGATTTGAGGAAGCCACCTGTCAAGCTAAGATGAATTCACGATGTATTTGATGAAACCTCTTAAGTTGTGCTTGCAGTTCTTCCACGCTAAGTGCACACCAATGTCAGGGTGCAGTAGGTCAATATACACGGGTCTGCACGACGTAATCCCTCATTGAGCAGATCAGTGTGTTAGCCTACGTGTACTCTCTCTATTGGAGTGCACTTACTTTCAAGTACAGGGCCGTGTTTATGCAAGAGAAGACAAGTAGCAAGGATGGGTCAAGGAGAAGCTCTTGGGTGGAAAGACGAAAATTCGTCTAAGTACAATTCGACGAGAATCACCAAGTGATTCTCGCCGATTCGGCGAGAATCACTAGTGATTCTCGACGACTCTATCCGACTGCCTCAAAACCGTGTCAAGTAAGATTCGGCGAGAATCACTAGTGATTCTCGCCGAACCCGTCGCTGAGCAGATCATGAATACCAAGTGAAAATCGTTGAGAATCGACAAGTGAATCGTCGAGAATCACTAGTGATTCTCGACGAATCGTCGAGAATCATTAACTGATTCTCGCCGATTCGTCGAGAATCACCAATGATTCTCGACGAATTTTACTTGGCGTTTTCTCTGGATGCTGCTGGACCGGATTCTGCCGCTGGACTATTTTGAACCGGAATTCGGGTGTCTACGTGTGGGACCCACAACTGTCATATTGTAAGTGTCTACAGTGTATAAATACTCGGGTATTTTTGAACAGTAGAGTGTGCGAAGAAAAGAAGAAATACGCGATCACGGACGAACCCTAAATCTCCGCTTCCGCTCCGCCGTCACCGCCGCTGCCGCTCGCTACAAGGTGTTCGCCGGTTGATCGTGGTTTCGCCCAGATTCTCCTGCGACAGAAGCCTAGCTAAGCTTAGCGTCTCACGTGTCTATCCGGAGATCTCTTATCTCTCGATTTGTAGATCAGGAAAATCTTCCCCATCCGAATCGATCTAGACGATTGATCCTAGTGTGACCGTTGGTAGACCTAGCTTGCTTCGCTACCAAGTTTGGATCGACAAAGAAGTGCATCCTCACATCGTTGTTGCCGCCGATCCCGTGAACCTAGCCGCCGCTCATCTTGCCGCCGCCGGTTCCGGGGAGATCCTCTCCAAGAGAGATCTAAGGTCGTGGACTCCTTGTGGACGTCAAGAACACGTCGTCAACAAAGAGGGACATCTTAGTCTCCTAACGAAGTTTGTATCTCGTGTACATTCTAGATTTACTTTTGTTGTAAAGGAACGTTTGTTCCGTGTTGTAAGGGTTGGGTGCAACCCAGTTTGTGGGAGTGTTGACTCCTACGTGTGGAAGGGTTCCTTCCGATAGTGCAAGGATTGGATTTCAATCCTGTTGGAGAAGTGACCGAGTCGTCCCTTGTTGGGAGATAGGTCGGAGGGGGAAAGTGGATGTACCCAAGTCGGGGAACCACTATAAATTGCCTGTGTATTCTGTGTGCTGTGCTGGTTATTTTTATTGTGCAGGTACAATCTTAAATTCCGCAAAAACGCCGCCCGTCACCTATTCCCCCCCCCCCTAGGTGAGGCTAGTTGACACTAGGTGGACTTTCAAGTGGTATCAGAGCCAGGTTGCTCATCAAAAAGGTTAACACCTTGAGTAGTATCCAGCCACCGGTGTCAGAAGCATGGAGCTGGATTATGAGATATCGCCTCTAAGACTTCCCGCATGTACAAAGGAGTATTATCCCGTCTGGAGGATGAGGGTATCATGTCACTTGGAGGCCATCGATCCTCGAGCATCTCTCATCCTGGAAGAGGGTCCTTTTGTTCCTATGAAGACCTCCTTCTCTGGAAAGAATATCGAAGTGCCCAAATGCATTGCAGAGATGTCAGAGACAGAACGATCACTATTTAACTTGGACGAGAGGATTCGTCAAATTATCTTGGATATCTGGTCTGGAGCTTCTCGCTCTAGATTGGAAAAATGCAGGACTGCTAAATCTATGTGGGTGATGATCTCAGAGTTGATGGGGGGGGGGGTCAGAGAAAGCTGAAATCTGCAGTCAACCAGAGGATGAAGCCTATGTGGGGATCCTTACCTCTGAAGATGAAGGCATGGATCTCTCGGACAACATCAGATCTCCAGTGTCCGTGTCAGAGACTGAAGAGGGCAGTGAGGAAAGCAGCTCTGATGAGGATGAAACAATGGTCACTGGCTCTAATGACAATAACACAGAAGAGCAGGTAACTTCTTCATCCTGCCCCATATCTTTTGAACTGTCTGAAGACAGGAACTGCTCTCCTCTAGAAAATTCTGATTCCCTAAAGAGAGCCCTTCAGGAAAGCAACCTACTTGCTGAGGAGCAAGCTCAAGAGATTGCTCGACTGAAGATCTTGTTGGTTCTCCAATTGGTGTCCAACAAGGTCAAAGACTCTAAGATCTCAGCTCTAGAGAGTAGTCTAGAGAATGAGAAAAGAATAGTATCAAACTTTTCCAAGGTTGATGCTATAAACAGAAAGCAAGAAAACGGGTGGATCTCCCGGATTATCAATTCGTGGAGAAATGGGGAAACGGTATTCCGACCCCCCACTCCAAACAGGAAGGCAACTCATCATGCCTTCAGGTATGACCATAGGAATAGTCGTGGTCACTGCAAGGGTGATCTGTCCCCATGTGGAGACACCCGTAGTGCAAGGGCCGTCGTGGCCACCCATGAGAGAATACCTAAGGCTCACTCTGAGCCCTTTGTATTCACTGCCACTGCCCCAACTCGGTGCGAATCTGCATGTCCCAGCTCACAGAAGACTTCTCACCACCTGAGGACACAGGATAGGGAAGTTAGCAGTCATGGTGTAAGTTTTCATGAGGCCTCAGGAAGGGGGATGCCTGAAAGGAAGACACCACCTCCACGGCCACATGCCGCTTGCAACGTGCATTCCTTCCACCCTTCCACGTGTCACGGTGGAAGAGAAAATTTTGTGAGGAGATCATGCCCGATCCCGTTTAGACCTAGAACCGTGACTACCTCAGTCACTAGATCAGGTCGGAAACAGTGATACAACATTCACTCATGTTGGTGCTGTGGCAAAGTGGGACACTTTGCCATCGACTGTTGGCACAACCCCTCTGTGCCAAAGGCAAGGGCTGACCCACATTCACAGGACAGAGGTGGTCTTCCTGACAGGTTTTCTGGGGGAAGGCAGTCGAGTGCTTATGCTAACAGAAACCTAGGACCCAACATGATTTGGGTTCCTAAGGTAAGGTAATTCCTTTTTGCAGGGTAGTCTAGGTTCCCGTAAATATGATGGGAACTAAACAGTAAGTGTTCCTCGACTGAATTGGAACATGCATCTGGAATAACAGAAGTGATATATATATATAAGCATACTCACATCGAGCACCTGGTATGTTATAGTCAGAGAGACTAAATGTTAACTCTCATAATCCCAGGTACTTTTGATCAGTTCAAGGACTTGAGTCATATTGCATCCACATTTACACATATATCTCTATCTATATGTATATTTATACTTATGCTTATACATGTATGTGTGCACATCTAAGGATAGGTTAACTCGATACATACAAACCTTTTATATACATCTATTAAGAGTTAACGAAGATATGTCATTGTGAATCTCGACAACTCACAATTGACATCAAGAAGTGTTTGGAAAAGCCTCGTTCAGACCCAAATAGATTGGCTTTAAAATATATATATATTTATCATTTTTAAATTGACTTGACATCAGAAGAATTCGAAAATGTCGCAATGCCTCTTAACTTGAAGTTTCCTAGTAAAGAAACCTTTCGATTTCGACTTAGACCAATCCCGCCGACCTCTCATTTCCACGGGGAACTTACCGCAGCATACTCGTCGAATGAGCTGAAATCCCGCCGACCCTTTATACACTTAGAATCCCGCCGACCCTTCGCCTTCCATAAGAATCCCGCCGAAGGAGCAAATCCCGCCGCACTTCACAGGAAATACACCAAATCCCGCAAGAGTTCCTCCGCCACCTCTTCCCTTACCCGCCGACTCGCCGAAGCCCGCAGGAAAGCTCGCCGAATCAACTCCTCCGCCGGAAACTCGCCGACTCCTGCAAGAATCTCGCCGAACCGATCTCCATCGAAGGTCTTCCGCCGATTCCCGCTGGAATCTCTCCTAATCGTCTTCCCCTTTCATCGTTGCTCACCGCAAGTTTCCCGCAGGACGCTCACCTTGCTCTTGGAAGCTCTTCCGGTTTCGATTCTTGCCTCCAAGAATTTATAGGCGTACACTCATCGGGTGTCCCTCGTCTTCATCGCACTAACCCACCGTCTACACCTTTAGGTAACCCTTCCTCACCCTCACTTGGACTTGATCGCTAGTGTCGCATCCTTTTTGATTTTTGATTAAGCGTAGCATAGGGCTTCTCTCCTTGTTAAGATGTCTGCCAGCAAGCTGACCCGCTTCCTGCAGCTTTCTAGCTCGGAGCATGAGGAATATCTGGAGGACGATGACAAAACCAGAACTCTCTTATTCTGCGGTCTCCCATGAGGAACTCGGTCAATAAAGAGAAAGGATATGAATGAAGAAGGGAAGCTCCTGTCCGACATAATTGGAAAGGTACTCATCTGCAAGCCAGGATCTCATGACCATATCTCTGCGGATATGTTCAAGATCCTGGTGGCAATTGTCTGCCGTAAAAGGTTCAACTAGGGGGCGTTGCTGTTCGAGAAGATAAAGGACACCTTGAGCTCTCCGAGTTTTGGCCGAATCATAAGTCTGTATCTAAATCAGCTAAATGGAGACAAGTTTGACATGAGCAAAGGTGTTCCTCTACACTACTTGAAGAAGATGGGCTCAAGTGTGTTTGACCGATGGGAGAGGCGTATTGGGCAGACTGCTGTGGAAGAACAACAGGGAGTATCTCCAGCAGTCAACCCCAGTGAAATTCCTGATACTTTGACTGCAGGAATCGAGGGGGAGCCTTTACCCTCTCATACTGATGTAGTATCTGACATCTCCTAGCTGGCCAGAGATGCTGTGGCAGATCTACATGTAGAAAGTGAAACTGTGCTGGAGCATGAGGAGGCCCTGAACCGAAACGATGAAGGAGCCGAAGCTACTGTGTTGGAGACTGCTGACAAAGAGTCGGAAGAGGCTGCTAATGAAGATGAATTCATGGATGATGACAGAGAGGAAGACGGGAATGAGGGACATGAAGCATTGGAGGCTCCGGATCTCTTTGAACCTCCATCTGACAAGCATGCACCAGTGGAGGGGGAGTCAGAAAAATCTACAGAGGCCGCCAGCATTCCCCCATTAGAGACTGTGCTTGTATCCAGCTCTACAGATGCGTCTGCTGAAGAGCAAGGCCAGGAAGTGCCTCCGGCTCTTCCATTACGAGATGAGCTTGCCACTCACACTGTAAATATCATTCAGGGCATCGTGAATGAGCTTAAAGCTTCCTTTGATAAAGCTCAGAATCAAATGCTGCAAAGAATTAAGAAGTCTGAAAATCTCATGCTCAAGAATATGGTAGAGATCAATCATAAACTTGACGTGATGGATAAGAAATTTGAAGAGAAGTATACCGCGGCCGGCGAAGCTGTCACACTTCTTATGGCCGGATTGAAAAAGAACACCGACAGTCTTGCTGTAGTAAATCAGAACGCTCATGTTGTAGCCAACAACATTCAAAAGTTTGACGGTAATATGGTCACTCTCAACGCCAATCAGCAGGCCTTGGTCACTGAGTTCTCCCGGACCACCAAGCATATTGATGACTCCCTGCACTCCTATGCAAACTTCATCGTTGTCGAAGCCAAAAAGGGGGAGAAGGACTACATAGCTAAGATGGCTGAGCTCCGAGAAGTCATGATCAATAACTTCGAACAGTCAAACAAGTACGTCTATGACAGCAGCTGGTGGATGCTCCACCAGGCGTTAGGCATCGCCGTGCCTGAAAACCTACGGATACTCATGCTCCTGAGACATCTACGGCCGCTGAGGGAGTAAGTGCTGCTGAGGGAATAAGTGCAAGTGCTGCAGATGTTCCCATAAGTGAAGCTGATGCTAGGGCTCTATCCAAAGCTAAACTGAGGAGCATGTTTGACCAAGAGGCCCTAGCAAAAGCCAGGGGCAAGAGAAAAGCTCAGGAAGGGACCGCCAAGGAGACACTAGCTGAAAAGAGAATCAGAATGAGTGAGGAGGACGTACGAAACGAAAAGTGGAGTCCAGTTTCAAAGAACATCATCTTGGACACCTTCTGGCTACAAGAAAAAGGCGAACTCAATCGAAACAAAGTATACAACCAGTATGAGTGGGAAAGGTACAAGACGTATGAAGCAAAACGAAACATCTTCTTCAGAAACAACACGGATGCAGATAAAGTTCCTCCTCCCAATACTATCTGAAGCCTAAAGAGTACATGGAGAGACAAAGGAAGAAGTTTTTGGCACAAAAACTCAAGGATGACTTAGTTAAGGAAAGATAGTCAACAACTTGTAGCTTGTCATTCTCTCCTAAGAACATTTAATGCTTATTGTTATGATATGAACATTCTGAGATTATATATATATATATATATATATATATATATATATATATATATATATATATATATATATATATATATATATACATGTGTATTTGAATTTGTGAATGACTCAAGTCCTAATCTGGTTGCTTATATTCTCTTGTGCTGCATGTTTAACTTCGGAATGCTGTTTTTATTATTTAATTGGTGTTATTCATCTTAGCTAGTAGGGTTTTGGCTTCGTCAAATAGGGGGAGATTGTTGGGTATTGTATCCACAATTACCTGGATTTGAGGAAGCCACCTGTCAAGATAAGATGAATTCACAATGTATTTGATGAAACCTCTTAAGTTGTGCTTGCAGTTCTTCCACGCTAAGTGCACACCAATGTCAGGGTGCAGTAGGTCAATATACACGGGTCTGCACGACGTAATCCCTCATTGAGCAGATCAGTGTGTTGGCCTACGTGTACTCTCTCTATTGGAGTGCACTTACTTTCAAGTACAGGGTCGTGTTTATGCAAGAGAAGACAAGGAGCAAGGATGGGTCAAGGAGAAGCTCTTGGGTGGAAAGACGAAAATTCATCTAAGTACAATTCGACGAGAATCACCAAGTGATTCTCGCCGATTCGATCATTAGTGATTCTCGACGACTCTATCCGACTGCCTCAAAACCGTGCCAAGTAAGATTCGGCGAGAATCACTAGTGATTCTCGCCGAACCCGTCGCTGAGCAGATCATGAATACCAAGTGAAAATCGTTGAGAATCAACAAGTGAATCGTCGAGAATCACTAGTGATTCTCGACGAATCGTCGGGAATCATTAACTGATTCTCGCCGATTCGTCGAGAATCACCAATGATTCTCGACGAATTTTACTTGGCGTTTTCTCTGGATGCTGCTGGACCGGATTCTGCCGCTGGACTATTTTGAACCGGAATTCGGGTGTCTACGTGTGGGACCCACAACGGTCATATTGTAAGTGTCTACAGTGTATAAATACTCGGGTATTTTTGAACAGTAGAGTGTGCGAAGAAAAGAAGAAATACGCGATCACGGACGAACCCTAAATCGACGCTTCCGCTCCGCCGCCGCCGCCGCTGCCGCTCGCTACAAGGTGTTCGCCGGTTGATCGTGGTTTCGCCCAGATTATCCTGCGACAGAAGCCTAGCTAAGCTTAGCGTCTCACGTGTCTATCCGGAGATCTCTTGTTTCTCGATTTGTAGATCGGGAAAATCTTCCCCATCTGAATCGATCGAGACGATTGATCCTAGTGTGACCGTTGGTAGACCTAACTTGCTTCGCTACGAAGTTTGGATCAACAAAGAAGTGCAGCCCCACATCGTTGTTGCCGCCGATCCCGTGAACCTAGCCGCCGCTCATCTTGCCGCCGCCGGTTCCGGGGAGATCCTCTCCAAGAGAGATCTAAGGTCGTGGACTCCTTGTGGACGTCAAGAACACGTCGTCAACAAAGAGGGACATCTTAGTCTCCTAACGAAGTTTGTATCTCATGTACATTCTAGATTTACTTTTGTTGTAAAGGAACGTTTGTTCAGTGTTGTAAGGGTTGGGTGCAACCCTGTTTGTGGGAGTGTTGACTCCTACGTGTGGAAGGGTTCCTTCCGATAGTGCAAGGATTGGGTTTCAATCCTGTTGGAGAAGTGATTGAGTCGTCCCTTGTTGGGAGATAGGTCAAAGGGGGAAAGTGGATGTACCCAAGTCGGGGAACCACTATAAATTGCCTGTGTATTCTGTGTGCTGTGCTGGTTATTTTTATTGTGCAGGTACAATCTTAAATTCCGTAAAAACGCCGCCCGTCACCTCTTCCCCCCCCCCTAGGTGAGGCTAGTTGACAGTAGGTGGATGATGAGTTGTAAATATACGTGTTTTTATATACATTAAATAAGATGTATTCGTTTCTTTTTGTAATTTTTAGTTGTTTTTCCTTAATAATTTGCTTCCTTTTTGTAAATATTTTCTAACTTAGATTTATTTTTATTTTCTGAATTTTTCAGGAAAAATTGCCAAAAACTCAAAGTACACGCCCGTGTACTGTTGGTCACGCCCGTGACCAGGGCGTGATACGTCAAATTCCCGAGAAATGACATATTATTGAAGAAATAGCGTGACACGCCCGTGTCACGCCCGTGTCACCCAAGTCACGCCCGTGACCCATGCCCGTGACCATCCAGATCGACGGAATCGCGCTCAACGATCGTCGACCCAGCTGACACGCCCGTCGACACGCCCGTGTCACCTGACACGGGGCGTGACCCAAGCCCGTGACACTCCACTCGACGATTTCATCTCGACGATCGTCGAGTGTCGACACTAGCAGTCACGCCTAGAGTCACGCCCGTGACCTAGGGCGTGACACCTCTTTCCGCTCGATGATTTTCAACTCGACACTTTCAGCTCGACATTCGTCGAGTGTCGACACCAGCCGACACGCCCAGAGTCACGCCCGTGACCTGGGGCGTGACCTTTCCAGCTAGCCCGACAAGACCTGCCCGAAGACTTTCGGCGCGCACCGCGCCCAGATCCACCTGCCTGTCACGCCCCCTGTCACGCCCGTGACCAAGGGCGTGACCACTGCGAGACCGCCACGTGTCCAGCCCGAAGTCAACTTTCCCGTCAAATCGCCGGCCGCCTTCCAAATAGTATTGTCACGCCCCCTGTCACGCCCGTGACCAAGGGCGTGACCCTTGTAAATTTTTTCTATAAATTCAGAGCTGCTGCTTAGGATTTCTGTTCCTTTTTTTGAACCACTTTGCTTAGGGTAGGTGCTGCCGAAATGCCTTCTTATGCTATGTAAGGGATTTTCTTCCCCCTCTCTTAGTGTTTGTTTTTAGCTTTCTTGTAATCACTTTTTCATTAATAAAATGTGTTAGTTTTTTCTCTCTTTTCTTAGCTTGGAATCCATTTATGCGCCCTACTCGAAGTGATTTTTAATGTTTGTTTTTTTATTTTGTTTTTCCTTTATGTCTCCTAAAATCTTTGTAGCGTATAACTTTTGTCTAATTTCTAGCCGTTATAATCGCAATTTTATTTTCATGCAAATACTTAGTTTTGGTTAACTTAGATATATATAGCTTTTATTTCATTCCTATAACCCGTAAAAATGCTTTAAAGTGTCTTTCTTTTTTCTTTAACTTAGCTTTTTTTTGTTTTAGGTTGTAAAACTTTTTCTTTCTTTTTACTTTATTTACACTTTTTTAGCGTTTTTATCAAGTTATAGAAATGATACATAGTCGTTTTAATTTTTCGCGCACTTTGATTTTTGTTTAACATTTTGCTCCTTTTATTTTTCTGTCTTCTTTTAATCATTTCTACCGCATTTTAGCGGTAGAAATGTATTCGTTTTAATTTTTCGAGCACTTGCATTTTTTCGTTTATTTGCAAACTTTCTTTCCAGTTAATTTTTATTTTCTCTTTTTATGCATTTCTACCGCATTCTAGCGGTAGAAATGCAGTTGTTTTCAATTTTAGATAACTTAGTTTTTTACATTTTTTGTACTTGCGCATTTATTTCCGCCTACTCGTTAAGAGTTAAATGGCGCCTGCTTATTTTAATTCTGTAGAGTGCGTGAGTTTGTAATTTTCTTTATTTCCGCCTACTCACTTGAGTTTAATGGCTGGATTTCATTTCAGTAGAGTGCGTGTGTTTTCATTTATGTCGAGAGAGTGTGTGCGTGCGTTGCATTTATTTTGTCCTACTCGGTTGAGTAGGACCCGCATTTATTTTCCCCTACTCATTTGAGTAGGACTTGCGTGTGTGCGTTTTACTGCTTTCTTTCTCCCGCCCACGCATTTGCGCCGGGACTCGCAATTTACTGCTTTCTTCAGTCCTACTCGTTTGGGTAGGACTTGCAATTTTCAGCTTTCCTTTACTGCTTTCATTTTCCTGCTTTCATTTACTGCTTTCTTTCCTGCTTTCTTTATGCTTTCCTCGCAAGCCGTCCCCATTCCGATGAGTGGCTAATCGTTCTTAGCCCTCGGCATCGAAGAGCATTGGGACAGATAAAATAGCTTAAAATAACTAAAGGTCTAATCTTTCTAATTAATTAATAGCACTTAAGGTTTGCCCGGGGTTAACGACGCGTAGGACCACATATCGATGTGTGGGCCCTATTTCCGTTTTCCATACGCTCGCCGAGAGGCCGTGCGTATGGACAGATCACCCCTTGGCAAAGAGAGTGCCAACTCTACCGGATTGGGTTTCCCCACCCAATAGCGGGTTCTAGCGTAATGCGGGCGTTAAGAGGAATCCTTCGTCGGACGAGAGCCCGGTCGAATAGTCTTAGCGTTCAGGTGAGCGATAGCCCTATAGCTAGGTGAGCTCATTTTAGTGGAACCTCCACGGCCAAGTCTCCGCCTTAATTAATTAGAAATTTAGGAGCTCTTTTTATTTAAAGTCTATTTTAGTTCAATTGTTTTCTCGGTGCCATCGAGCTAAGCTCTTCATCGGCACCACCTTATTGCTTTCTTTTCATGCTTTCATTTTCTTTCCGCCATTTTTTGTATTTTTATATAAAATATCCCGACAAGATAATTATCGGTAAAATAATAGTCCCCTCCAGGGAAGAGTAGAAATAATCGAACCGGACCCGAGAACAATACGACCTCGATATTCCACCCGGAATATCCTGTACTACTCACGATAGGTGCACTTGCCTCCTTTCGTTAAAACTCGATTTCTAAACCTTTTTTATATCCAAAATAAACAAAATAAATACGCGCGCCCCGTTTTCTTAAATAAATTCACTTCCGCCTTTTTCTCAAATAAAACCGCCGGGTCGCCGCGTGACCGCAAA
This sequence comes from Platanthera guangdongensis, assembly GCA_039583875.1. NCBI lineage: Eukaryota > Viridiplantae > Streptophyta > Magnoliopsida > Asparagales > Orchidaceae > Platanthera > Platanthera guangdongensis. The sequence continues at coordinate 10,366,548 of CM077159.1, read as the reverse complement.
TAATTTTGGAGTTTTAACCATCAAGTTTTTGGCGCCGTTGCCGGGGAAGTGATTTTACGAAATAAAAAGCGAGCTGGGTCCCGCTGAAAATCGGGACGGTCACGCCCCATGTCACGGGCGTGACTATGGGCGTGTCGACACTATTAAGCAGAAGATTTCGGTGACTTGACGGCGAGTTGACGTTGCGGCGGAAAACACGGCGGTCACGCCCCGTGTCACGGGCGTGACGGTGGGCGTGTCGTGCGGCGATTAATGGCGTTGTTGACTTCGGGAGGTTGCCGGCGGCAGTTTGTCGGCCAGGTGGAGGAGTCACGCCCTAGGTCACGGGCGTGACTCTAGGCGTGTCGGGTTGGCTCGACGAATGTCGAGCGAAAAACATCGAAAGGAGTGGTCACGGCTTGGGTCACGCCCCGTGTCAGGTGACACGGGCGTGTCGACGGGCGTGTCAGCTGGGTCGACGATCGTTGAGCGCGATTATTTAAAGGAATTTTTTCTGTCCCAATGCTCTTCGATACTGAGGGCTAAGAACGTTAGCCACTCATCGGAATGGGGACGGCAGCGATTGAAAGCAATAAAATTAAAGCAGAAAAATAAAGCAGGAAAATTAAAGCAGTAAATGGAAAGCAGTAAATTGCAAGTCCTACTCAAACGAGTAGGACTGAAATGAAAGCAGTAAAATTGCAAGTCCCGGCGCAAATGCGTGGGCGGGAAAAAGAAAGCAAGTCCTACTCAAACGAGTAGGAGAAAATAAATGCATTTACAAGGGCATTCCAAATTATTACAGTAAAGACCGGCCATTTAACTCAAGTGCGTAGGCGGTAATAGATGCACAAGTACAAAAAATGTAAAAAAAACTAAGTTACCGACTTCATTTATATGCAAAGTTGCCCTGGTTCCATTTTTTTGGATCCATTTTGCTTAGGGCTTTGCTGTTAGGTGCTTCCAAATGCTATGTAAAGTTGTTTTCTCCCCCTCTCCTTTATTTTTAGCTTTGTAATCTCCTGTTTCGTTCAATAAAATTTGTATATTTTCTCCTTTACATTGTTATGGACTTCATTTATATGCAATCCCGCACGCACACGTACAAAACACACGCACACACTCTACAGGATTTGAAATAAAGCCATAAAAACTACTCATACACGCACGCACACGTACAAAATTCAGAAAAACTAAGTGACTGAAAAATTAAAACTACTACATTTCTACCGCTAGAATTCGGTAGAAATGAATAAAAAGTGAAAATAAATTTAAAAGAACCCGGCAACGGTGCCAAAAACTTGATTGTTAAAACTCCAAAATTATTTGCGGTCACGCGGCGACCCGGCGGTTTTATTTGCGAAAAAAGGCGGAAGTGATTTTATTTAAGAAAACGGGGCGCGCGTATTTATTTATTTGGATATAAAACGAGTTAAATCGAGTTTTAACGAAAGGAGGCAAGTGCACCTATCGTGTGTAGTACAGGATATTCCGGGTGGAATATCGAGGTCGTATTGTTCTCGGGGCCGGTTCGTTTATTTCTACTCTTCCCTGGAGGGGACTATTATTTTACCGATAATTTTATCTTGTCGGGATATTATTTATATAAAGAAAAGGCAGAAAATAAAAGCATAATAAAGGTGGAGCCGATGAAGAGCTCAGCTCGAGGGCACCGAAAAGACATTGAACTAAAATAAACGTTAAATAAAAAGAGCTCCTAAGTTTCTAATTAATTAGGGCGGAGACTTGGCCGTGGAGGCTCCACTAAAATGAACTCACCTATCTCTAGGACTATCGCTCACCTGAACATTAAGACTATTCGATCGGGCTCTCGTCCGACGAAGGATTCCTCTTAATGCCCGCATTACGCTAAGAACCCCGCTATTGGGTGGGGAACCCAATCCGGTAGAGTTGCCGCGCCTCCTCTCTCGAGGGTTAGTGCGGAACTCCATTTACCAAGGGGTGATCGGTCCATATGCACGGCCTCTCGGCTAGCTAGCATATGGACTACGGAAATAGGGCCCACACATCGATTATGTGGTCCTACGTGTCGTAAACCCCGGGCAAACCTTAAGTGATTTTTAATTAAATAGAAAATAAGACCTTTAATTATTTAAAGGAATTTTTTCTGTCCCAATGCTCTTCGATACTGAGGGCTAAGAACGTTAGCCACTCATCGGAATGGGGACGGCAGCGATTGAAAGCAATAAAATTAAAGCAGAAAAATAAAGCAGGAAAATTAAAGCAGTAAATGGAAAGCAGTAAATTGCAAGTCCTACTCAAACGAGTAGGACTGAAATGAAAGCAGTAAAATTGCAAGTCCCGGCGCAAATGCGTGGGCGGGAAAAAGAAAGCAAGTCCTACTCAAACGAGTAGGAGAAAATAAATGCATTTACAAGGGCATTCCAAATTATTACAGTAAAGACCGGCCATTTAACTCAAGTGAGTAGGCGGTAAATAAAAGCTAACACTCACGCACTCAACATAAAATTAAAACACACCCACTCTACAAGAAGTAAACACACTCTACTGAAATAAAATCCAGCCATTTAACTCAAGCGAGTAGGCGGAAAAATAAAAATACACACACTTGCTTGAATAAAATCCAGCCATTTAACTCAAATGAGTAGGCGGAAAATTAAAAATAACACACGCACACACTCTACAGGATTTGAAATAAAGCCATAAAAACTACTCATACACGCACGCACACGTACAAATTAAGAAAAACTAAGTGACTGAAAAATTAAAACTACTACATTTCTACCGCTAGAATTCGGTAGAAATGAATAAAAAGTGAAAATAAATTTAAAAGGAGCAAAAGTTTTTGCAAAATAAACGAAAATTGCAAGTGCTCGAAAAATTGAAATGAATACATTTCTAACCGATGGAATGCGGTAGAAATGCATAAAATGAAGAATAAAATTTAAACGGGCAAAAAGTTTTTTGAAAATAAAAGCAAAATGAAGTGTTTGAAAAATTAAACGACTATATAAACGTTCCTATAACTTCGCAAAAGTGATTAAAAAGTGAAAATAAAGTGAAAATGAAGAAAAGTTTTTACGACCTAAAAGGATAATCTAAGTTAGTGAAATCAAAAACCACTTTGAAAACGCTTTTACTGGTTTATAGGAATGCATAAAAGCTATAAAAAACTAAGTCTAACCAAAACTAAGTAAGAAATACTAAGTATAATAACATGAAAATTAATCTCATACACCCACACACGCGTACAAAAAGAAAGCGAAAAAAAAAAAAGTAAAAAAACAATAAGATTGCTTAGGGATTGCATATAAATGAAGTCCATAACAATGTAAAGGAGAAAATATACAATTTTTATTGAACTAAACAGGAGATTACAAAGCTAAAAATAAAGGAGAGGGGGAGAAAAACAACTTTACATAGCATTTGGAAGCACCTAATAGCAAAGCCCTAAGCAAAATGGATCCAAAAAAATGGAACCCGGAATTCAGACAGGAAATCTGAATTTATAGAAAAAATTTCACGGGACACGCCCTCGGACACGGGCGTGTCCTGGGGCGTGTCTACACTATTCACATGGCGGCCTTCCGATTTGACTGGAGATTTGACTTTGGCCGCTGAAAATCGGGACGGTCACGCCCCATGTCACGGGCGTGACTATGGGCGTGTCGACACTATTAAGCAGAAGATTTCGGTGACTTGACGGCGAGTTGACGTTGCGGCGGAAAACACGGCGGTCACGCCCCGTGTCACGGGCGTGACGGTGGGCGTGTCGTGCGGCGATTAATGGCGTTGTTGACTTCGGGAGGTTGCCGGCGGCAGTTTGTCGGCCAGGTGGAGGAGTCACGCCCTAGGTCACGGGCGTGACTCTAGGCGTGTCGGGTTGGCTCGACGAATGTCGAGCGAAAAACATCGAAAGGAGTGGTCACGGCTTGGGTCACGCCCCGTGTCAGGTGACACGGGCGTGTCGACGGGCGTGTCAGCTGGGTCGACGATCGTTGAGCGCGATTCCGTCGATCTGGAAGGGCGGTAGAAATGCATAAAAAGAGAACGAAAAAAATTAAAAGGGCGAAAGTTTAAAATGAAAAACTAAGGTGCACGAAAAATTAAAACGACTATATAATCATTCCTATAACCCCGTAAAAACGATTAAAAAGCGAAAATAAAACTAAAAGAACGAAAAAGTTTTACGAATAAAAAGCTAAGTAAAAAAAAAGGAAAACACTTTGAAAACGTTTTAGGATCTATAGGAATGAATTAGAAACTATAAAAACCTAAGTTAACCAAAACAAGTAAAATAACTAAACATAAAAACAAGAAAACTAATCTCATACACACACACACCCATTACAAAAGAAACGAAAAAAGCTAAGTTATGACAAGAAAGAAAGATAAGATTGCAAAGGGAAGATTTGCATTAATCCATTCCAAAGCCATATTAAGAGAAGAAAATAACACATTTATTAAGTAAAAACACGGTTACAAAGGAACGAAAACAAAAAGCTAAGGAGGGGGGGGGGAGAAATATCTCTTACATAAGCTTGGAAGCATTTCGGCAGCACAACCCTATACAAAATGGTGCCCAAAAGGGGAACAGAAATCCTAAGCAGCAGCTCTGAATTTATAGAAAAATTTACAAGGGTCACGCCCTTGGTCACGGGCGTGACAGGGGGCGTGACAATACTATTTGGAAGGCGGCCGGCGATTTGACGGGAAAGTTGACTTCGGGCTGGACACGTGGCGGTCTCGCAGTGGTCACGCCCTTGTCACGGGCGTGACAGGGGGCGTGACAGGCAGGTGGATCTGGGCGCGGTGCGCGCCGAAAGTCTTCGGGCAGGTCTTGTCGGGCTAGCTGGAAAGGTCACGCCCCAGGTCACGGGCGTGACTCTGGGCGTGTCGGCTGGTGTCGACACTCGACGAATGTCGAGCTGAAAGTGTCGAGTTGAAAATCATCGAGCGGAAAGAGGTGTCACGCCCTAGGTCACGGGCGTGACTCTAGGCGTGACTGCTAGTGTCGACACACTCGACGATCGTCGAGATGAAATCGTCGAGTGGAGTGTCACGGGCTTGGGTCACGCCCCGTGTCGGGTGACACGGGCGTGACCCCGGGCGTGTCAGGCTTTGGTCTTAAAAAATTGCTGATTCACGGGATTTTGACGTGTCACGCCCAGGTCACGGGCGTGACCAACATGTCACGGGCGTGACAGGTCAATTTTTGGCAGATTTTCATTTTTTCCTGCAAAATAAAATAAACTAAGTTAGTATAATATTTACAAAAATAGGAGCATTTTATTGAGTAAAAATAAGTAAAAACGACAAAAATAAATGAAAACATCTAAATTAATGTACACAAAAATAGGTATATTTACAATTCATCAGTGGACTTTCAGCTGTCTTGTCCCACTTTGCGTGTTCGACAAGCCAAGGAGCTGGAGGTTGGTTTTAAAACCATGGAGTTAGGGCGTGGAGCTTTTTATCATGGCGTGGCTTTGGTGATGCAGCCGGCGAATCTCTCACCTTCCCTGTCGGAGCTCTCTAGAGATGGATCAGCGCCAGTGCTGGATGTTTCTTGCATGACGGCGGAGGAGCGTACTAAAGTCACCTTGCTGGACGTTGCTACGCACTTCCTCCCTGTGGTAGATCTATGCAGATTTGGATTTGTTAGAGCCAGTGTTTGGGCTGACAGAGCTGATGCTACTCCACACGATTCGTATGTGGGGAGGGCTCCCCCATCCTCTAATTGCGAATGAGCAAGGGTATAAATCACTGGATTTAGACCCGCCAGGCCCGATCTGGGGACTGATGTTGGTGCAGCTTCACCCCCCCCCCCCCCCCCACTAGCAGCCTCATCTGGAGAAGGTATCATTTATCCTTGCTGGTAGAGTCTGAGAGTGTGTTTTGGCGGTGGAATGGTTAATGGAGCCGGTGCTGAGCCAAGGGTGTTTGGAGGCTCATTGCCGATGGGGAGTGAAGGCTCCTTGACCCTGGAGACCAGTGACATCGATGAAAGGGTGTTTGGAGGGTCGACACTGCTAGTGGTGTTCGGATCGACTTCGAGAAAGGTTGGGGGAAATGTTGTTATCAGTGGGTCAGAGCAGTTGTTGGACAAGGTGGAAGTGGCAGCTCACTCAGTTGCATTCCCTGACCAGGGTTTGGATGCTGCTGTAGCTACCCCAATGGAGATGGATGATGATGTGGGTTCGTCTCCGCCACTTGATGACTCCACGCTGGAAGATATGGAGGAATTCTTCCACCCCCTGGCTGGAGGTGCTATCTCTGTAATGCCTCCGAATGCCGGTGGGTGGGGTGGGGGTGGGGAATATATCAATGTTCAAATTTCCCTGGAAATGATCCATCATCATCTCGTGGTACTATGCCAAATGATGCCGGAGCGGTTGGTAATTTCTGGACCAGTTACTGACGCCCTACAGCTGGGCGCATGCTGGATGCTCGACGAAATGCCCAGCTGGGTGCGCCGTCTGTGACTAGGCCCCCCGTCTGCTTACCCGCATTAGGGGCTAACCCTAACCAGGGTGCAGGTGGGTCGGTCAATGCCTGTGCAAATAAGCCTCCTTTGCCTTTGACACTTCTGGAAGATAGGAAGATTTTCTATGATGACGATGATGTTGTGTTAATGTATGATGTTATTGCAGAAGAATTCATCACCCAGTTCGAATGCGTCCTTGTTGGTAGGCTCTTAGGTCGAAAACTCCCACCTCAAGTTCTGTCATTCAAACTGCGGATACAATGGGAGAAGTTTGGTCAGTTCAAGTTGACAGTGGTGAATGCGGAGTGCTTTATTTGCGTGTTTGACTCTATATTGGTTCGTGATGAAGGTTTGCACAACAGACCTTGGTTAATTGGGGGCTTTGTGCTGGGTTTGGATGTGTGGTCGCCAGACTTTCACCCTGTGAAGCTACCGGAGGTGTCAACCCCGCTATGGATTCGTTTACCCAACCTACCGTTATTATTATGGGATCCAAAGAACATTAGACGAATTGCGAACAAGATTGGGAAACCTCTGTGTATTGTTGGGATGACTAGTTCACTCGATCGCATTGAGTATACTTGTGTTTGCGTCAAGGTGTGAACCTCACGAGGCCATTACCGCTCAGTGTCTGGGTCGAGAGCAGACTCCAGATCTTTTTCCAGAAGGTGGAGTATGAAGAGCTAAAGGTTATTTGCTTGCAGTGTAGCTGTATTGAGGATAAAACAGAGGATTGCTCGGCTGAGGTACATGCTGGAGGTGGGAAAGCACATCCACTCCAGGTGTGCCCAGACTACCCTCCTGAGCCCGCACTGCACGGTAGGCCAGCTGGTGGTGGGAGCTGAGAGCCACAATAGCCTAGCTGCTGGGGGTGATTGCATAGAGGAGATGGGTTACGACACGTTGACTCTGGTTCAGCATAAGCCTCGACCTGGCGATGGGGGGTGTGGACCGATGGTTGAAGGTGGTGCGGGGGGGGGGGGGGGGGGGGCGATGGTTGAATGTGGATTGACTAAGAAAGAGGCCCAGGGGTGGCCGTGGGGGGGACAAATGGTTGAAGCTGGGTTGGCTCATTTGGCAAAGACTAGTGGCCACTTTTGCTCAAAGAAATGGAGGAAGGAGCGTTCGATTACCTCTTGGTCCTCCGAAACCTCCGAATCTGACATCTCCACAAATAAGATTTAGTTGTCACGATGTTGAGCATAAACCATAGAGTGAAAGCTGATGAGTCCGATTTATATATGGTTTTTCGGACTCATCTGGGCTTGTTTTCTCACTCGTGCATTGCATTTCAACCGATAATCGGTTATATTTGCTTTGTTCGTTCAATGACCACACTATGCACCGCTTTGGCCTGAGGGTGTGCAATTGCGCATTCTGTTGTCGGGGGTAAGCACATGGTGCTCCCCATGGCTCTTTTTGGCTATTTTTTGCTGTATATTTGGTGTTGGGAGCTTTTGCTCCAGCTTTGGTTTTGTTGTGCAGGTAGTGCATTTTCCCCAAGGCAGGAATTCTGATTTGTGGAAAACGCATGGTCGTGCATTTCCTTCATGCACAGTTTGTGCCTGATTGTGCGTATTGTTGAGCTGGAGAAACGTCGAGTGGAGCTCGACGAATTTTGTCAAGCTGAGCTCGATGATCTTCACGCACGGTTTCTTCGGAACCGTGCGCGAAGGAAATGAACGGTTTTCCTGTGACTGCCTTGATTTATTGTGCTCTGTGGTTAATCATGCGATTTGTTCACGCATGGGCAGAAGTGACCGTGCGCGAGTAAAATACACGGTTCCACTTGCTTGCCAGAAATTTCTGCTTTTTGTTTTGACACGTTCGTTTTCTTTCACGCACGGGCGTTTACACCCGTGCGTGAGTAAAATGCACGGGTCAACGCTTCTTCCTCGCAGGCCAATTTTTGTGCGTAAATAACGCATGGTTAACCCACGGTCGTGTGCCAAACCGTGTGTGACCATTTTTTTTGACTTGCTTCTATTTAAGCACAGGTTTTCTTCCAAATGGAGAGATCCGCTTTTTTGCCATTCCTGCCGCCGTTTTAGGGGAAAACTCCTCCCTTTCTCCTCCGCCCTTCATCTTCCACTAAGGAGAGAAGCTCCGGCCATGCTCGCGAAGCTTACCTCTCGCCGGTGCTTACACTCGTCCTGGTTCTGCACTTCCTAGTGTACAACCCCGTGTTCGTCGAACGGGCCCTGCCAGGAAGATCGAGCGAACCCAGTTCCACAACCCGCACCCAATCAACAAGCAGGCATGCGGCAAGAGGCTGGTCCGCTCCTGCTCAGTTCAAGCAAGTGAGCCAGGCGAGACGACTCCCCCACCCCTCCCGCTCGCTCAGAGAATCGTCGACCGGAGCGGGGGGCGCCATTCATCGAACTGGTATTCGCGGATGGGTTCGACGACCCGCGATATGCGAGCCATTCTGATGGTCACAATGGGCGCCAGCCCGTCCCCTATTCGCGACCTGGCCGCCTATCCGCCTCGGCAGAGGACTGGCGGGTCGCGGCGGCCCGGCTCGCACTCGCCCAAGAAAAATAGGCAAGCCGCTAGAGCCAGGTCGCGCCCGCGTATCGCGGAGAGGGATTGGTGGCGAGCTGACCTTCCCATGGGTGCGAATAGCTTCTCAGAACAGCGGAGCAACGCTGTTGGCAGACCAGGTTGGACTGCACATAGCTGTTCAGAACAGCGGAGTTTGGCTGTTGGCAGACCCAACTAAGTGCTTTTTGGTAATTTCAGGTCAGTTCTTTTGGTTATTGGCAGCTCAGATTCTAAAAATTATAAATAGAACCCAAGGGGGGCACCTCAGGACACGCTCTCATATTCTCTTGCTCCCCGGATTTAGCAGTGCTTCCTGAGGTTTCCTTAGCTTGGCCTGTGGCTAAGGAGGGCAAGTATTCTCTAGTCTTCCGGGTGTGTGGTGGGTCCTCCCCGCCGAGTCCCTTGGGTCGGTTTCTCCCTGTTTTCTCTGTTGTTTTGCTTGCAGGAGTGAAGTAGGCGCGAGACCACCCCTTCCCCAAGGTTCGAACTCCATAGGAGACCGAATTTTTGTTTCAATATTTTGGTGCGGTGAGCGTGGAAAGTGGTCAATGCAGAAAACCTTCAGCAGGTTCGATGACAGGAGGACAGGGATCAGACAGGCCAAACTCGCCGCTCCCCCGCCTCTCGCCACAGTGGGGATGTTGGAATATTTCAGGAATGAGGTGCTGAGCCTTGTCAAGCTCGCACTCGGCATGCGGGCCGAGTGCTCGACTCCGGCAGTCCAGATCGCGGCCGCCCCCTCTTTGGGCGAGGATGCTCCTGGCAGGCGAGCTGGGAAGGAGGTGGCCGAGGAAGGCCGGGGTTGCGAGCTCCCCGGGGGCAAGCTCTTCCCCGGCTCGGCAGGCCGAGGCCCGTTCGGCGAGCTGGGCTCGCGAGACTCGCCGGCTCGCCCAGTGGGGGGAGGCAGTCCTTTCAGCGAGTTGGTCTACTCAGCTCCAGTTCCAGATGGGTTCAGGGAACCCGAGATGTCCTAATACACCAGGAAGGGAGACCCGGTCCAGCATGTGCAATGGTTCGAGGATGTAGTCTCCATCCGATAGATGTCGGACGGGTTCAAGTGCCGGCTCTTCGCTATCACCCTCAGGGAGAAGGCAAGGGAGTGGTTCCATCAGCTACCGGCCAGCTCCATCTACTGCTTTGAGGACTTGCGCCGAGGGTTCATTCTGAGGTTCACTACCTCGAAGAAGAGGAAGAAGGAGTCCGAGTCCCTGTTCCACATGAAGCAGGGGGTGAACGAGACGTTGAGAAGTTACGTGGACCAGTTCTAGGAGGAGGTTCCTCAGGACCAGGAGATGCTGGGCCATAGTCTGATGATGACCTTTACCCTGGGACTGCAGCAGGGGTTCTTCCGGATGGAGCTGAAGAGAGTTCCCCCCCCCCCCTCTCCTATGAGGAGCTGATGGAGAGGGCTGTTAGAGAGGTTGACGGGGAGGCGTCGAACCCGGATTTTGTAAGGAAGCTGGCCAAGTGGGCCACAGAGGAAGAGAAGGAGATGAGAGGAGGAAGAGGACAGGAGGAGAGAAGAGGAGAGCCCGACCGTCGACTGGGCTGGAGACCTGAGTGGCAAGGGCAGGGGCCACAGAGGGGATACCACGGAAGGGATCACTACCAGGGAAGGCAAGATCAGTTCCACCCCCCAGGATGGTGGCAACCCCAAAGGCCCCGACTTCCCGATCAAGAGGAGGCAATGGCCATAGCCTTGGGGGCGAGGATGGGAATGATGAGGAGGAGGAGGAGAGAAGTGAGGGTGGAGTTGCCCTATTGCGACTTCCATCAGGAGGAGGGGTACACAACAGCCACGTGCCCGAAATTTCTTGAGATGAGAGAGAATAGGGAGCAGCAGCAGCAGCAGGGGCAACAAGAAGTGAGGATTGAGGAGGTCCTGCCTCGGGCGGAGGAGGATCGTTGCGAAGACCGGGTGGATGTTGGAACCCGAGGAGGGATCAGAGTGATCCTCGGGGGAGTGGGGGTCGAGGCTTCCCGCAAGGCGAGCCTCCACGCCATGTACCGCCGGAGCGTTGCCTCCACTTCCCAGACCCCGCGTCCGGAGGAGAGGATCACCTTCTCCAGGAGTGACATGCCAGATCACGAGGATCCAATCTGTGATGTGCTGGTCATCAAGGCAGCCATCGAGAATTTTACCGTCTCTCGGATCCTCGTGGACAACGGGAGTTCCGTCAATGTCGTCTTCAAAAAGGCGTTTGACGCGATGAAGGTGGAAGCAAAGAGGGTGCTGGCCTCAGATGGACCCTTATTCGGGTTTTCAGTAGAGAGGAAGGAAGTGGAGGGAGGAGTAGGCCTCCATGTTACCTTGGGGGGGGGGGGGGCGGCAGTTCAGAAACTGTAGGTTCGTCATTGTGTACGCCCCCAGCAGCTACAACGCCATCTTCGGGATGCCCCTTATCAGCGCCTTCCGCTGCGTCCCCTCATCTTTCCATCAGTGCTTGAAGTTCAACGCTGAGGGGGTCCAGGTCAGTGTCAGGGGGGACCCAAATATGGCGCGGGAGTGTTATGTCATTGCAGTGAACACCATCTCCTAGCAGGAGGGAACCGAGGAGATGGGGCGAAGGATGGAGGAGGCTGAGCAGGAAGCAGGAGGGGAGGAGCTGTAGATGAAGTGCTGCGCAGAGGAGGAGGCGGCAGGAGGAGACCTGGGGGAGGTGGCCGAAGTGATGGTCATAGGGGAAGAGATGGAGGTAGAGGTCCCCGTCCCGGAGGAAGGGGATGCTGAAGAATGGGGAAGGCAGTCAAGGCTAGAGGCTGCGTAAGAAGTGGTGGAGCTGGAGGTGCTCACCCGTGGAGGCAGGGCAGAGAAGATCCGTGTCAGCGGGAGGCTGACCCCAGAGTACCAAGGGAGGATGCTGGAGTGCATCCAGAAGAACATGGACATCTTCGCTTGGAACGCCGCGGAGATGCTAGGGGTTGACGCGGATGTGGCCTGCCACCGCCTCAACCTGGACCCGGGAACACGCCCCGTTCAACAAAAGAAGAGGTCCACTGCGGATAAGCTTGCGGAGCCCATTAGGGAGGAGGTGGCGAAACTCCTCAAGGCCGGCTTCGTGTTTGAGATTCAGTACCCCGGTTGGGTCTCCAACGTTGTCATGGTTAAAAAAGGAGACGGCCGATGGAGGATGTGTATCGATTTTTTCCTTACTTAATAAAGCTTGTCCTAAGGATTGTTATCCTTTGCCTCGAATCGACGCGCTGGTTGACTCAGCCGTCGGTTTTTCTGTAATGAGTTTTTTAGATGCTTTTTCAGGTTATCATCAAATCAGGATGCACCCCCCAAACATCAAAGATGTCTCGTTCATCACATGGGATGGATGCTACTATTACAAGATGATGCCCCTTGCGCTGAAGAATGTTGTGGCAACCTACCAGAAAATGATGGATAGGGTCTTCAAGGAGCAGAGGGGGAGGAATTTGGTGGAGTATGTAGATGACCTCATGATCAAAAGTCGGGATGTGGACTCCCACCTCCGGGACATGGAGGAGACCTTCACCACCCTGCGCAAATATAAGATGCGGTTGAATCCCCTAAAATGTGTCTTCGGGGCTAGCAGGGGAAAGTTCTGGGGGCACCTCCTCACCCCGCGGGGGTCGAGCCGAATCCTGATAAAGTCAAGGCTATCTTGGAGCTGGGGGCGCCACAGAATGCTAAGGAGGTACAACGACTGACGGGAAAGCTAGCAGGGATGAGTAGGTTCCTCTCTCGGGCAGGAGAAAAGTGCTCCCCCTTCTTCAAAACGCTGAGGGGTGGTCAGGTTCGTGGACCAAGGGGTCAGAGGCGTTCCAGCCCTCAAGATCAGTTGACTCAGGCTCCGCTATCCAAGGGCCGAAGGAGGGGGAAGACTATTTTTGTACCACGGGGTTGGGGCAAGGCCCTGGCTCCGTCCTGTTCGTGAAGAGGGGGAGGCTCCCTATCTATTACGTGAGCCGGTCCTGATGAAGGCCGAGCTCGGTACCTGATTTTGGAAAAGCTGGCTTTGCAGTCAGCCCGGAGGCTGACCCTACTCAGGCACACTCTCCGAGTGGTGCTGACCATCCCCTCCGCCATCTTTGAGGGGGTGGGCATTCGAAGGCCAAGTCGTCGGTGGGGGGAGTTCGAGTCTCAATCGTTCCTATTCGATCAATTCAAGCGTACCACTTCTTGGGACTACGGTGAAGTGGCGGAGGAAGAGCTCACCCGCCCGGCTCCTTAGAAGTAAAGGCGGTGCCTCGGGGAGCATTCCCTGGGATTGGGGGTGATCCTGGAGAGCCCTCAGGGGAATCGAATTGAGCAGACGGTGGTGGTACACTTCCCCATTACAAATTCAGGCCGAGTATGAGGAAGTGTAGCAGGGACGCCTGGCAGAGGGGGGGGGACGTGGAGGTCCTCCCCGACTCCATGGTGGTAGCTCCCAGATCCGGGGAGTTCGAGGCGAGGGAGCCACCCTCGATAATATTACAAAGTGAAGGGGGACATGAGTTTTACAAACCTTCTCCATCTGACAAGTTGATGGTTAAAACTCCAAATTATTTGCGGTCACGCGGCGACCCGGCGGTTTTATTTGAGAAAAGGCGGAAGTGAATTTATTTAAGATAACGGGGCGCGCGTATTTATTTATTTATTTTGATATAAAAAAGTTTAGAAATCGAGTTTTAACGAAGGAGGAGCACTATCGTGAGTTCGGTATTCCGGGTGGAATATCGAGGTGATTGTTTCGGGTCCGGTTCGATTATTTCTACTCTTCCCTGGAGGGGCTATTATTTTACCGATAATTATCTTGCGGGATATTTATATTTAAAAAAAAGGCGAAAACATAAAAAGAAAGCATAAAAAGAAAGCTTGAAGGTGGTGCCGATGAAGAGCATCGATGAGAAAAAACAATTGAACTAAAATAGACTTTAAATAAAAAGGCTCCTAAATTTCTAATTAATTAAGGCGGAGATTTGCGTGGAGGTTCCCTAAAATGAGCTACTTCCAGACTATCGCACTGAACTAAGACATTCGACCGGTCTCTCGTCCGAGTGGTGACCCCGCTATTGGGTGGGGAACCCAACCATGGCGCGCCCCCTCCGAGGGTTAGTGCAACTCTCTTTGCCAAGGGGTGATCTTCCATGATGGCCTCTCGGGGGTGGAAAACGGAAATAGCCCACACATCGATATTCAGGCGTTAACCCCGGGCAAACCTAAGTACTTTTAATTAATAGAAAGATTAGCTTTAATTATTTTAAGCATTTTATCTGTCCCAATGCTCTTCGTCGGTAAGAACGGAGCCACTCATCGGATGGGGAGTGCGAGAAAAGCGGAAAATAAAGCAGAAAATGGAAAGCAGGAAATGACGTAAAATAAAGCTAAAGGAAAGCTGAAAATCGTCCTTCCGAGTAGGACTAAAGACAGTAAATTCGAGTCCCGGCGATCAATGAAAGCTAAAACGCACACACGCAAGTCCTACTCAAATGAGTAGGAGAAAATAAATATGTCCTACTCAACCGAGTAGGACAAAATAAATGCAACGCACGCACACGCTCTTGACATAAATGAAAACACACACACTCTAACGAAAAGTAAAACACACGCACACACTCAAGTCCTACAAATGAGTAGGAGAAATAAATGCGGGTCCTTCAACCGAAGACAAAATAAATGCAACGGAGGAAAACACAGCACTCTACTAAAATAAAATCCAGCCATTAAACTCAAGTGAGAGCGGAAAAAAAAAGGAAAATTCACCCGCACTCCAGAAAGTAAATAAGCGGCCATTTAACTCTCGAGTAGGCGGAAATAAATGCGCACACACACATAGAAAAATTAAGAAAAACTAAGTACCGAAGAATTAAAACAACTACATTTCTACCGTAGACGGTAGAAATGCATAAAAAGCTAAAATAAAAATAAACGGAGCAAAAGAGTTTGCAAATAAAACGCAAAATGAAAGGATCGATAAAAACGAATACATTACCGCTAGAATGCGGTAGAAATGCATAAAAAGAGAGTGAAAAATTAAAAGGCAAAAGAGAAAAATCAAAGGGGAAAATTAAAACAACTAAAATATCATTCCTATAACTCCGTAAAAATGCTAAAAAATCGAATAAAGGGAAAAGAACGAGAAAGTTTTGAAATAAAAAGCTAAGTTAAAAAAAGAAAAACACTTTAAAGCGTTTTTACGGGTTATAGGAATGAAATAAAGCAGTTAACCAAAACTAAGTATTTGCATGAAAATAAATCGAATAACGGCTAGAAAGAGCAGTTATACGCTACAAAGTTTTTGGACATAAAGGAAAAACAAAATAACTAAAAAAAAAAACATTAAAAACACTCGAGTAGGGCGCATGAATGGATTCCAAGCATGCAAAGAGAGAAAAAACTAGCACATTTTAAATGAAAAAGTGATCAGAAAGCTAAAAAAAACAAACCTAAGAGAGGGGGAGAAAATCCCTTACATAGCATGAGGATTTCGGCAGCACCTACCCTGCAAAGTGGTTCAAAAAAGGGAACAGAATTCAAAGGAGACCCTCTGAATTTATAGACAAAATTTTCATGGGTACGCCCTTGGTCACGGGCTGACAGGGGCGTGACAGTACTATTGGAGGCGGCCGGCTGGGGGTGACTTTTGGACGTAGCAGAGGACGCCCTTGGTCCTCCCCGATCTGGGCGCTCCATCGCCGCGCGGGGTGGTAGCTGGAAAGGTCACGCCCAGGTCCCACTCTGGGCGTGTCGGCTGGTGTCGATCAACGGGGAGAAAATTCGAGGCGAGGGAGCCACCCTGCGATAATACGAGTGGAGTTAGCTTGGGTCACGCCCGTGTCGGGTTAAGTGACCCCGGGCGTGTCAGGGGTCTTCAAAAATTTCTGACGGGATTTTGATCACGCCCAGGACGGGCGTGACCAACATTCACGGGCGTGACAGGTCAATTTGTGGCAAATTTTTTCCTGAAAAATAAAATAAAATAAGTTAGTATAATATTTACAAAAATCATTTTATTGAATAAAAATAAGTCCAAAAAGAAAGGAAAATCTAAATTAATGTACAGAAAAATAGGTATATTTACAATTCATAAGTGCCCCGGGAAGAAAATGAACAAGTCGACCAACTAGCAAAGCATGGTCCCCAGGTGGGGGGTACAATCACCGACCTGTTCCGCCCCTCCATCGAAGAGGGGGAGCTCATGGAGATTGACCAACAAACTTCATGGATGGACCCAGTTGTGACTTTCCTCTCCACGGGAGAGTATCCGGTGGGGGCAGATAAGAAGAAGCTAAGGCACAAGTCAGCATACTACCTCCTCCAGGACGGGCAACTGTACAGGAAGACACTCTCAAGGATGTTGGCTCATTGCGTGGCTGACGAACAGGTACAAAGAATCTTGGAGGAAGTCCACATTGGAGAATGTGGGAGTCACTCCGGGAGTCGGACCCTGGAGGGAACAATAGTCAGGCAAGGGTATTTCTGGCCCACCCTAGGCCAAGACGCCGCGGAGTTCGCGAGGAGGTGCTATAAATGCCAGCTGTTTGCCCCCCTCCAGCTACAGCTGGCCCAGCGACTCAAGAGTATCACGGCCCCCTGGCCCTTCGCCATTTGGGGAATGGATTTGGTTGGGCTATTCCCCCAGGCCAGTGGGCAGAGGAAGTTCCTCCTAGTGATGATCGACTACTTCTCTAAGTGGTTGGAAGTGAAGGCACTGGCCAAGGTTACCTCCCAGGTAATCAGGAACTTCATTTGGGGGGAGATCATCTGTCGCCATGGGCTGCCAAAAGCCATCGTCACGGACAATGGGCCCCAATTCGCCAGCGCCGAATTCACCAGCTTCTGTGAGCAGCTTGGAATTGACCTCAAGTTCTCCTCAGTCCATCACATCCAGGAGCAACGGGCAGGTGGAGGCCGCGAACAAGATCATCGTCAATCTCCTCATGAAGAAAGTGGAAAATTTGAAGGGGAGCTGGGTGGAGCAGCTTCCCGCGGTTCTCTGGGCCATAAGAACCACCCCCAACACGGCTACTGGAGAGACCCCCTTCAATCTCTCCCATGGGTGCGAGGCAGTGCTCCCCATGGAATTTGAAGTTCAAACACCTCGAGTCGTTGCAAGCAGGGAACGAAGAGGAGCTGAGGCTCTCCCTGGACATGGTTGAAGAGCTGAAGGACCTTTCCACTATCCAGCAGGAGGAGGTGAAAAGAAGAATGGCCAAGTACTTT
The DNA here is from genome assembly GCA_039583875.1 of Platanthera guangdongensis. NCBI lineage: Eukaryota > Viridiplantae > Streptophyta > Magnoliopsida > Asparagales > Orchidaceae > Platanthera > Platanthera guangdongensis. Next base: position 10,349,380 of record CM077159.1, on the reverse strand, counting down.
GACAAGCATGTCAGGGTCAAGCAGTTCGTGGAAGGTTTAACACCCCAAAATTTGAGAGGGGATCGACCAACGTTTTCTAGCCAGTTTTGGTTTCTAGCAGGGGGCACACGGCCTGGGACACGGGCGTGTCCCATGGCGTGTCAGGCTAGAGTCGACGACTTGGCCGCGTAGTCGATATTTTTCGCTCGACAAAGTGTCGCGACTGGGCACACGGCCTGAGACACGGGCGTGTCTCAGGGCGTGTCGAGCCCGTGTCGACAACCGGCCCGGGGTGTCGACATTTTTTCGCTCGACGCTGTGTCGAGACAAGGCACACGGCCTAGGACACGGGCGTGTCCAAGGCCGTGTCAGTCGAGTGTCGAGAGTTCACTCGACGAAGTTCACTCGACAAGTGTCGAGTGTCGAGACAGGGGCACACGGCCTGTAATATGGGCGTGTCACAGGGCGTGTCCCGCATGGTCGACGGACTTCGCTCGACGTTTTCCCGCGGTGTCAACACAAAGGCGGTCGACGAGTGTCGAGACTTCGCACACGGCTTAGGACACGGGAGTGTCCCAGGCCGTGTCCTTCTCGGGTTGTTTTCGGGGCTGTGTCGATGGAGGCACACGGCCGACCACACGGCCGGGTCAGTCGGGACACGAGCGTGTCTGGTCGAACACGGGCGTGTCAGATGCCCGTGTGTTGTTCCAGGCGCATCGATTTGAGACGGTGAATGAGGAACACGGTCCTGGACACGGGCGTGTGTCAGGCCGTGTTCGGCCCAGGTGTTTTATTTTTCAGACGGATCGTAGCCATTCTTTCCCTTATTTTGGGATCTGATGGTTCAGTACTGCTCCTGGGGAGCTAAGTCCGAGAATAGGGTTGGAAACCCTCATTCTTCTCGAAGCTTTCTCTTACTAAGTTCTAGAGAGAAGTGAGAGCAAGGAAGAAGGAGAAGGAGGGTTTGGGCTGTAGGAGAGGTTTCGGTGCTCCAAATCACGAGCCGAGTCCAGATCCGTGGAGGCTAGAGCTTTGTGAAGGCTTTCATCCGGATATTTTTCCATGGCTAGGAAGAGGAGTCGGAAGGTAACGACACTTCTCCTCTCGGTTTTAGGATGCATGTCTTAGCATCATTTTCTTTTCTAGTTTTGGGCACCAAACACTCAAATGAGAGGGGTTTGGGTCGCCAAGGTTCAAGAGGAACCTCCAGGTCGATTGAGTCCGTCCCCGGCATGTTTTGCATTAGAGATCCGCTCCGTTAGTGGATTAGGCATGGTGGGTGAAGCCGTAGTCGCGACCGTTAGTCCGACACGGTGATGTTGCATACGAACTTTAAGGATTCATAGAGATTCCGTTACGGCATGATGCCGTTTGTGATGTGGTGATGTTTTCCCCTTTTTCTCAAGTGAGTACGTGTAGCCGGAACCGGACAAGGTTAGCTCCTCAATGGAGGTAGATGGTTTCCTTGGTGGACAAGGTTAGCTCTGCATTGTTGGTAGATGGTTTCCTTGGTGCGCGGGAACGCTGCAGTACAAATGAGGGACTAGGGTGGAATTGTCTTGGTTTGTGATGTGCCAAGGCGTGGCTGTGTCTCTGTGGTCGGCTGGCTATCCCGTGATGTACACGTCATGTGTGGAGAGTGTCCCGGCGAGACTAGTCCCCTTCTGCGAGACTGACGAGAATGCCAAGCATGGGGGCAAGCCCGGGCAATGAGGCCATGAGCGGGTGGGGTCCGGCAATGCTTCTTAGAATCAGTCAGTTTATGTTTGTTGGAATCTTGACTTGAGACGTCAAAGCTTGCAGGCAAGCCCGGGTCTAAGACCATGAGCGGGTGGGGCCTTAGCAAGGGTTCCTTGTGGTGGCCTGTGAGCCGTTGGGGGGAATTGTGATACCCATTTGTTTGTGGCTTTATGTCGATGGGGAAGCGATGAGTACCCAATTGGTGTGATGTTGTTCTAGATGCATACGTTTTAGGGTGCCTTGTGTGAATCCCGGGTGTTGCATTCATGTTGCATAAGTAGGCCCCTTTTTAATTATATGCTCAACTAGTAGAGAACGTGTATGATGTTTGAGACATCCAAGCTTATTCTTGATGCACTTCTTTTTATATTTATATATATTGCATACGAAGTGCTGACTTACAGGTTGGAGGGTTCCCCGGGGTCCGTTTGGGGCGGCCGGGAGGAGATGTGTTTATTACATAGTTTGAGGTCAACCTTTGCTGACCCACGTTACTAATAATTTTTACAGGGCAAGGATCGCAAGCAGGAGCTAGATCGCCGGCCAGAAAAGCCTAATCCTCATGAAGTGTTCCTCTCTTTTGTAGCTCTACTTATATGATGTTGTATGTTTGAGACTCATGTTGTCCGGCTTGCATGCCGAGGTAGACTAGGAGTGCTTAAGCACTTTCATGACTATTGTACTCTTTGAGTTTTGGACTCATTTGTGTTGTAAGGCTATAAGGCCATTGTTATTACTCTTTTAGTGGTGGATAACTTCTAGTCTTGTTTGTGTTTCCGGTGTTTTGTGCAAAGAGTTTTGAGTATGGGTAGTTATATCATCTTATAATACTAAAGCTGTGGCATTCGTATGTTGTGGGGCCCCGGTCGGACTCATATTATACAGTCATTACAGGGGAGGTGTTACAGAAGGGGACTTGGTGCTGAAGAAGGTGGATGCAGCAGGGAGGTCAGCATCCGTCGGAAAGCTCAACCCCAGCTGGGAGGGACAATTTATTGTAAAGGAAGCTTTGAAGTTAGGAGGCTATCGACTCCAAAATGTAGAGCGCGAGACCCTGAGTCTCACCTGGAGTTGTGACGACTTAAAACGATTTTTCCCCTGAAGCATGTAAGCGATACTTTGATTATAATAAATTTCTTCAACACTCCAGTACTGTCATAGCTAGCCTGCATAGAGAAATGGAATGTGTTTGGACCATGAGCAGATCCCGCTGCCAGGCTCTCATCTAGCTAGCAGGGCCGGAAGTCACTCGGTGTCATCCTTGGCCTCGAGCAGATCAAGCTGTCAGGCTCTCACCTAGCTGATAGGGCCGGAAGTCACTCGATGGAATGTGTTTGTACCCCGAGCAGATCTTGCTGCCAGGCTCTCACCTAGCTGGCAGGGCCGGAAGTCACTCGGTGTCATCCTTGGCCTCGAGCAGATCCCGCTGTCAGGCTCTCACCTAGCTGACAGGGCCGGAAGTCACTCGATGGAATGTGTTTGGACCCCGAGCAGATCCCGCTGCCAGGATCTCACCTAGCTGGCAGGGCCAATTGTCACTCGGTGTCATCCTTGGCCTCGAGCAGATCCCGCTGTCAGGCTCTCACCTAGCTGACAGGGCCGGAAGTCACTCGATGGAATGTGTTTGGACCCCGAGCAGATCCCGCTGCCAGGCTCTCACCTAGCTGGCAGGGCTGGAAGTCACTCGGTGTCATCCTTGGCCTCGAGCAGATCCCGCTGTCAGGCTCTCACCTAGCTGAAAGGGCCGGAAGTCACTCGATGGAATGCGTTTGGACCCCGAGCAGATCCCGCTGCCAGGCTCTCACCTAGCTGGCAGGGCTGGAAGTCACTCGGTGTCATCCTTGGCCTCGAGCAGATCCCGCTGTCAGGCTCTCACCTAGCTGACAGGGCCGGAAGTCACTCGATGGAATGTGTTTGGACCCTGAGCAGATCTCGCTGCCAGGCTCTCACCTAGCTGGCAGGGCCAGAAGTCACTCGGTGTCATCCTTAAACCCGAGCAGATCCCGCTGCCAGGCTCTCACCTAGCTAGCGAGGGAGGAAGCCACTCGATGGTATTGATAATGGACTAGAGTCGCGAAGATTAACCGAAAGGGGGTCTAACGTAACCACCCAGCCCCCAGAACGACGGCTGAAAGGAGGCGAGAACCTAGGCCGCATTACAAAGGGGTCAACCCGCAAGAAATCTGATGACTTAGGCGAGCGACGAGCCGGCTTGCCTCACCTGGTGAGCGAGTAGCCACCACAGCGGGGAAGGGCCGCAGAGGCAGGTCGCCCCTAGCGGGACGACCGATCGGGTCTCCTATGACTCCAAAGCCAAATCCGTAAGCATGCGATCTCGTCGACACAACGCGAGATGAACGACCGCGAGCACGGAAAGGGAGAATTTACATCGCGCAATAATAGCAAATATGCATATGAGGCGGGCGAGGAAGCATTTATAAGAACGTTAATAGATGAAAACCGCGAAGTCTAGGCGCGGCTCGTGCTTACATCTCAAACAACTAAAAAATACATGGGGTATACACCTAACAAGTAAATGTCAAAGGAGCGATGGCGATGCGAGATCCTGGGTGGGAAGTCATAGATGGGCTGGTAGGGCTTATCCCCGGGGTCCGGCACGAGAAGGAACAGCGCCGGCACCACGTCGCCCGCCGAGAGTTCCGTGTCGTCGATCTTGAGGAGGTCCGTACGTCGCAGCATCTGCATTGTGTACTTCGCGGCGCTGGCGGCATTCTTTTGCATCAGTACCTCCAACTCGTAGTCAGAATGGTGTTCGAGCGAGCAACCCCTGTTATCTGGCGGAGGGGCAGCGGCAGTAGCCACCAGCTCGCGCACCCGTGCCTCCAGCGCTGACTTGTCCTGACCAAGGGCGGCGATCTCAGCGCCCATCCGACTGGCCGTCGCCGCATCATGAGAAAGGAAAAAAAATCGTAAGGTGGATTCGCGAGAAGAAGCGGTAATTGGAAGTAAGCACGTACCATGCCTCCCAAGTACTGCGCGAGGGTCTCCTTGGCGTGTCGGCCCGCTTCCTCTGGAGATCCGCGTCCTCCTGAGCAAGTTTTCGGGCCTCCTCCTTCTCGTCCACCAACTTCTTGAGAGAGGTGGCGTTTCGCTCCAGCTGGGTGCAGCGCCTCCCAACCATATGGGCCAACTCCATGCCACGCAGTTGGGCCCGCACGCTCTCATGCACCAGTACTCGTGTCGCCTCCTTGTCGTAGATAGCGGCGTCCTCTCGCGAGTAAAGGCCGAATGAGAAGTTATAAGCCTCCCCGCCGATGGTGTCCTGCTCCAGCCAACTCGGCAACAGAGTCGAGAACACCGCGCGATTTGTCTCCTTGTCCCATGACAGAAGCGGGATGCCGAGCTCGTCCAGGTATTTCTCGCCGTAGCCGAAATTGCGGTGCCCTCTCGGCACCAGCTTCGCAGCAGTTTGCGACCCGTCCGGCGGCCCAGAAGTGCCCGCGGCCCCGCCGGGGGTGTTGCTGGTCGAAGCGACCAAGGAGGGGAGACCCTCGGCCTGTTGATCCGCCGGAGCCTTGCCTTTTCTCTGGCCCCCGGTGAGTTGCTGCCCCATAGTCTTCTCCATCTTGGGGGGGAACGGGCTATTCGCGTCCCGGCCGCTTCTTAGCAGGGACCGACAGGGCGTCGCGCTGAGCGGCGTCAGCGGCCTGAGCTCGGGCGAGGACCCCGGAGGCGATCCGAGCACTCTTGTAGGGGGGGGGGAGGGTGAAGGGGAACATCTCGCTCGCCTGCCAAGAAGAGAGGGTGAAACCAAAGAAGAAAAGAGCGAGACAGAGCAATGGCGAGTGGCAAACCTCCCCCAGGCGGGACGACAACTAGTTCATCGAGGTTGCGGCGCAAGTACGCGACCTCGAAGTTCTTCCCAGCGAAGAACCCCCACAGGTCGGCTTCATGGCCCCCCAGGCTGGGCGGGCGGTAACTCGCCTCGCTGAGCTGCACCGGTGAGAAGGGGACGTTGCCAAAATCCCCCTTGACGAACAAGAACTTCTTGAGCCAGTTGTGACTCTTATTAACGGTCTCCCGCACCTTGAGGTGGGCACTGGAGAAATAGGCGGTCCCGTCCCGGTTCGCGCGGAAGGAGAATAGTTTGCAGAAAACCACGAGACTGAACTCGACTCGCTCCTCCCGCAGGAAGCAGGCGAACCCTACTATAACAGCTACGGAGTTTGGGGTCATCTGGCCTATGACGACCCCGAAGTACTTCAGCACTTGACACACCTCTGGCCACAGGGGAAGCCGAAGACCCACCTCAAAGTGAGCCAGGGGTATGGCGAGCTCGTCCCTGGACAGATCATTGATCTTCTCCCCTTCCCCGGGCCTTCTCGCCGAAAATCCAGGCGGGACGTGGTCGCCAAGGGCATCTAAGTACTCACGCTCTGAGATGACGGCGTGGAGAAAGTCATGCTCTGAGAAGGTCCAGGTGCATTTTCTTCGCCCGTCCTCATCGCCGCCGCCGCCGCCCATTCCGCCGAACTGCCGCCGTTCAAGCGAGACAGATCCAGAGGGCGAACGCGAGCCGTGCTTCGCGAAGAGCAGGAAATGGGAGAGTGCTTTGAAGCGGTGGGAGGATAAGAACCGACAAGGCCTATTTATAGGAAGAAAGAAAGAGCGGGAAATTTCCCGCCGATAGGAAAGGTGCGTGTAGCAAAAATCAGGCCTGACAGTTTGACTTCCCGACGCGCAACCGCACTGCCAAGACCGTTCAGGAGCGGGTCTCGCCCGTCCACATCCGCGCGAGGAATGAGCAGGCAAGTCTCGGCCCGCACCCGCCCAGGATTCTGAGCGAGTCGGGGAGACTCTTAGCGGCGAGCTCCTCGGCCCGCTCCAGCTACAATCGGGATGGCGGGTTGAGCGAGTCCATCCCCTGACCTGCCCTCGCACCAGGGGGGGCGAGCGGAGGACGCGGGTACACTCGAGCCCGCCTCGTGGAGAATAAAAGCAGCAACATGGCAATTCCGACATGCATCAGAAATCAAAAACCAGACCCATAGGTGGGCGGGGAGAGTCACAAATAGTTACAGATACAGAATGAGTCTTTGAAATAATAGTACCCCCACCCCCCTCAGAGCGGGCCGACTCGAAGCACAGACACGGCCCGACCCAGCGATATTCCGCTAACGGGGAGAATAAAGTGCGGATCAGTACTGGATCCACTTCCATCTGCCCCGCCGTTGCGTTCCGGTACGCGGCGGCACGCGAGGATAATGATAATCGCACACCGCCCCCAACTCCTGCTGGGCCAGGCCAACTTGCTCCGAGATGCTCTTCAGACTCTCCTCGACCCGCATAATGTGCACGCCGGGTGAAGTGACCTCGCCACCTTTTGTCGCACGCGGAGCCCCCTCCAAAGCCGTGAGCCGAGCCTCGGTCTCGGCCTTGTCTCGGTCGACCCTCTTGACGAGCTCCTAAAGCAGCAGGGTATGCTTCTGAAACAGCCGTGTCACCTGCCTCTTCATCCCCATCGCATCAGCCGGATCACCCAGGTAATTCGAGACGCCCTCCATGTCCGGCGGAGGCGAGTACCCTTCGCTCATCTCAGTTTCGGAGGAGATCGCGTTATACCCTGCATAAAGGAGATTCAGAAGGGACGTGCGAGAACAAGGCAAGCGCTGAGTACGAACTTACAGGGGTTGGCACGTCGTCCACACCGATGGAAGGACAAGAGGAGCCCAGCCGACCCTGAAAGGGTTCTCCCTTGAAGGCCGCAAGAGATTTCCCTAGTCCGGGGGAACCGGCGAACGAGGGGTATTCGGGGGTGGACGGTCCAGACCTGAGGGACTAGCAACCCTCTCAGACGACAAGGGAGGGGAGCGATCCTCCCCCCCCCCTCATCCCCCTCATCTTCACGAGGCAATACCTGCAAGACAAAGGATCAGAAATGTAGCAACAAGCCGAGAAGGAAGGTCACGTACCTCAGAAACGACCTCGACACAAGCCGTCGAGCTGGAACCCGGGAAGTTATTCGTCGGGGACCGCCTCACAATCTTTCCCTTTACCGGTCTAAAGAGAGGGCCGGGAGACCCATGCGCTAACCAAGGTGCGGCCTCAAGGGCCTCCTCCCGAGTCTTCTGGCCCGCGGCCGCCAGGAGGGCTCGCACCTCTTCGCTGACAGGCATCAAGAAACGGCAGTCTGCTTGAAAAAACGAGATGGCCTATGGAGATCCCCTGGGCTCGGTGGTATATTTATAGCCGAATAGTGGGGCCCCACCAGAAGATTCCATGCCAGCTCAGCACAGTACTCGCCGAACACGAGGGTTGGATGGTTCTTTCCGAGCTTTATCAAGCTCGAAAAGAGCGGGTATTGTGTACAACCCCATGTTCGTCGAACGGCCCACGCCAGGAAGATCGAGCGAACCCAGTTCCGCGACCCGCACCCAATCAACAAGCAGGCATGCGGCAAGAGGCTGGTACGCTCTCGCTCTGTTCAAGCGAGCGAGCCAGGCGAGACGACTCCCCCACCCCTCCCGCTCGCTCAGAGAATCGTCGACCGGAGCGGGGGGCGCCATTCGTCGAACTGGTACTCGGGGATGGGTTCGACGACCCGCAATCTGCGAGCCGTTCTGATGGTCACAATGGCCGCCAGCCCATCCCCTATTCGCGACCTGGCCGCCTATCCGCCTTGGCAGAGGACTGGCAGGTCGCGGCGTCCCGGCTCGCACTCGCCCAAGAAGAATAGGCGAGCCGCCAGAGCCAGGTCGCGCCCGCCTCTCGCGGAGAGGGATTGGTGGCGAGCTGACCTTCCCATGGGTGCGAATAGCTTCTCCGAACAGCGGAGCCACGCTGTTGGAAGACCAGGTTGAACTGCACATAGCTGTTCAGAACAGCGGAGTTTGGCTGTTGACAGACCCAACTAAGGGCTTTTTGGTAATTTCAGGTCAGTTCTTTTGGTTATTGGCTGTTCAGATTCTAAAAATTATAAATAGAACCCAAGGGGGGCACCTCAGGACACGCTCTCATATTCTCTTGCTCCCCGAATTTAGCAGTGCTTCCTGAGGTTGCCTTAGCTCGGCCTGTGGCTAAGGAGGGGAAGTATTCTCTAGTCTTCTGGGTGTGTGGTGGGTCCTCCCCGCCGAGTCCCTTGGGTCGGTTTCTCCCTGTTTTCTCTGTTATTTTGCTTGCAGGAGTGAAGTAGGCGCAAGACCACCCCTTCCCCAAGGGTCAAACTGAATAGGAGACCGAATTTCGGTTTCAACACCTAGCTCTATTGCAAGTTTTGAAGCTGTATCCATCAAACAAAGGGAAGCTTGCAACCTTCTTCCGGATCGTGATATGAAGAAGACGGGTCCATTGGAGGGTAGTGACAACCTTCTCTACCCCAGACGTAGTTGAGGACCGGGCTTGGACGCGGATTGACAACTCGGCGATTCCTTCCGTGACTCCTGTACGAGCCTTCAGATTCGGTCGATTTCATGGCTTGTTCTTGCTTTATTGATGTATATGCGTGGATAAATTTTTATATGTAGTTAATGTGACACTTTAGCTATAGAGTTATTAGTTTCATGTCTATGTGAATCTTTATCGTTTTACTACTTTAGTTGCTTGTGAAGTGCCTTTTTTCCGCCTGCCGCCATAGTTTGATCTGCCGCTCTTGCGATTGCTAGATGCGCGCGTTGCGCCGAGGTGTTTGTGACCCTTAATCCGTCGTTCTATTCACTTCCTATGCATGTAACTCCCTCCATTCCACCAAGCGAAGCAACGCATGGCGGCCTACATAGGAGTAGATTTAGTTAGCTTTTATTTTCTTGCTAAAACCAATCCCCTTTGTACTTCAATCTCAAGTCCTCCTTGTTAGACAACTCCACCTTACGGTTTTCCTTGAGAGATTCGATACTTGGGAAAGACTCCCCATTTTATATTACTTATACGAGCAGTACACTTGTCATAAGCGCATCAAGTTTTTGGCGCCGTTGTCGGGGAACACCGTCGTGTGAGTTTTCTGAAAGGAAGTCTTGCGATTGTTGTTTTCTTTTTATTTTAGTTGCTTGTTGTTTCTTTTGTTTATTTCTTTTTGTCCATTTTCTGATTTTTGATTTAGAAAGCGAGTCAGTGTTTTTTTATTCTAGCTGTGTAGCACTCTTTCGGCAAATATTTTTGTTCGGAATGTATTCTGTTGCTGAATGCCATCTTTATGACACATTGCGCTCATACATCGACGCCTTGGTTATTTTAAATGTCGAGCATTGTATTAGGTTTTTGCTATGTCAAGGTATAGGCCACATGTTGAAGGATTACCCTCGTCTGTGCAAGCCTCCTCCCTCTGAGGGCGTGCGTACATCAGCCCCCCGTTTACGAAGCACTATTGTGGACAGGCCTACCAGGGTATTGTCGGGCACATACACTGACATCGCACACCTTGCTCGCTCTTTGCCCGTTGAGATTACCAAAGAATCTCTCATCGCATACAGATCTTTCATGGGTCCCTTGCTCCCTTTTTACGAGCTTCCCTTGAGTGATGATGATCACTCTGGTGGTATCCAGCAAAAAGAGGATCATAAACACATGGACGCTCCTGTATGAGACGTAGAGATTGTTGCCATCGATGGGGAGGTGTCTGCGGATGATTTTGCGATGGGGCCTGCTCGTTCAATGCCTGATTTCGAGAGCAGTATTGACCCTCTGCAATTTTTTCTTGATCGTGCTACTCCTTTTTTGTGTGAGTCGGCTAATTATGCCATATTTGTTGGTGATTCGGTGCCTGAGGTTGCGCCGAAGTGGGATTAAGATTTTACTATCTCCGACGGAGAATGTGGATCTTCAGAACAGGTGGGATGAGGAGTATCCCATGTCTAATGCGGAAGTTTGCACCTCCTTATTGGACGAGGCGGTCCCTTTTACCACCGCGGACCTCGAGTTCTCGAATTCCCCCCGATACGACTTATATGATACCGACAGTGATCTATGCTCGGATCCTGCTGAGGGTGATATTGGGATCACTCTCCCATATTCTGTACATTTTAGTTTTTTCTCTCATTTATTACTTGACCCCCCTTCTTTATCTGAGCCTGTGCTGGTTGAGGTTCCACGGGTACGTTGTGATGACGATGAGCTATGTGCTCATGCCGACGGCGAGTGCATCAGCTTGTGTGAGAAGGTTCCTACCTCCTTCGCAGTGGAAGCCCCTGTCGTCGCCATCTCCTCCTACGGACCTGCGGTGGACAACGCCTTGCTAAGCAAGGATTTCTTTTGTGATAAGATGAGCGAGGACCAGTGCTCCTCCTTTTCTTATCTCCTATTTCCTCTACCTGAGTTGTTTAGGTATTATTATTTAGGTAGAGAGGTAACTGCATTATCTCTATATCGATACTCGCTACCGCAACGGATATTCGGCCAGTTACCTGTGCATCTTTTGTTTCATAGGCCCGTTAGCCAGAACTTTTTTGTTAGCCGAATAAGTCGTGCTGGGTGGACAATAACCTCAGTACTTATCTAGGAGTAGGTATAGTTAGTTATTTTTACTCTTTTAAAAATTGCTCTGTGTTGAAACCGGAATCCGGCGTCTTGTGGAGTTCGACCCTTGGGGAAGGGGTGGTCTCGCGCCTACTTTGCTCCTGCAAGAAAAACAATGATGAAGACACAGACCCAAGGGCTCGGCATGGAGGTCCCACCACAAAACCGGAAGATCTCTGAGCGCTTCCCCTCCTTAGCCAGAAGCCGAGCTAAGGCACCTCAGAGAACACTTGAAAACGAGAGTAAGGGGGGACTTGAAGCATGTCCTCTGAGGTACCCCTTGGGTCTTATTTATAGATTTTCAGAATCTGAACTGCCAATAACCAAACGGACTGACCTGAAAATACCAAAAAGCCCTTGGTTGGGTCTGCCAACAGCCAAACTCCGCTGTTCTAAGTGGCTATGCGCAGTCCGGCCTAGTCTGCCAACAGCGAGGCTCCGCTGTCCTGAGTAGCTATTCGCACCCCACGGGGGGTCAGCTCGCCTCCAATCCCCCTCCGCGGGAGGCGGGCGCGACCTGGCTCTCGTGGCTCGCCTATCCTCCCTGGGCGAGCGCGAGCCGAGCCGTCGCGACCTGCCTGTCTTCTGCCGGGCGGACTGGCATCCAGGTCGCGTGTGGGGGTTGGCCGGCGGTCACCGCGACCACGATCGACTCGCCAGTCGCGGGTCGCCAAACTCATCTGCTTTGGCCAAGGACTCTTCGCGCGACCCGCTCGCTCGCCTCGCCGGCTCGCTCGCCTGAAATGGGCGGGAGCGGGCCAGCCCTTCTGCCGTATATCTGTTTTGTCATTCGGGTGCGGGTCGCGGGACCAGGTCTGCTCAACCTCCCTGGCGGGACCCGCTCGCCGGACACGGGGTTGTACACAATCCCCGCTCTTTTTGAGCTTTATTCAAGCTCAGAAAGAATCATCCAACCCGCGTGTTCGGCGAGCACTGTGCTGAGCTGGCAGGGAATCTTCTGGTGGGGCCCCACTGTCCGGCTATAAATACATACCGCTGACCCCTGGAGGAGGCTCCCCAGATCCCTTCATTTTCTTTAAGCAGACTTTAGTTTCTCGATGCCGGTCAGCGAAGAGGTGCGAGCTCACCTGGCGGCAGCGGTCCTGAAGACTCAGGAGGAGGCCCTCGAGGCCGCCACTTGGCTAGCACATGGGTCTCCCGGCCCTCTCTTTAGGCCGGCGAAGGGAAAGATTGTTAGGCGGTCTCTGGCGGGTGACTGTCCGGGCTCCAGCTCGGCGGCGGGTGTTGAGGTCGTCCCTGGGGTACGTGACCTTCCGCGGATTATCGTTGTACCTCTGATCTTTTGTTTTGCAGGCGATTCCTCGTGAAGAGGTGGGGAACGGGGGAGAGGATCACCCCCCTCGCTTGTCGCCTGAGAGGGTCGCTAGTTCCCCAGGTCTGGACCGCCCACCTCCGGAAACCCCCCACCCGCCGGCTTCCCACGGACTGGGAAAATCTCTTGAGACCCTCGAGGGAGAAACCTTTCAGGGTCGGCCGGGATCCTCTCGCCCATCCGTCGGTGCGGGCGACGTGCCAACCCCTGGTGAGCTGGTATTTACCGTTGGCTTTGTCCTTGTTCGCTCCTTCTGGCTCGCCCGTTTGTAGGCTATAACAGGGCCTCCTCCGAAACTGAGACGAGCGAAGGGTATTCACCTCCGCCCGATGTGGACAGTGTCTCTGATTACCTGGGAGACCCGACCGATGCGATGCGGATGAAGAGGCAGGTGACGCGGCTGTTCCAAAAACACACGCAGCTGCTGTAGGAGATCGTGAAGAGGGTCGATGAAGACGAGGCTGAGAGTGAGGCCCGGCTCGCAGCCTTGGAGGGACCTCCACGCGCAGCGGAAGACGACGATGTCACTTCACCGGGGGTGCATATAACGCGAGCCGAGGGGCAAATTAGGATCGCCACAGAGCAAGTCGTCCTGGCTCAGCGGGAACTGGTGGCGGTTCGCGATTACCACGCCCTCGCGTGCCGCCGCGATCGGGAACGAAGCAGCGGCACAGGTGGAAGTGGGTCGAGTACTGATCCAGCCTTCAGCCCCCCCGCTTGCGGGATACCGCGGGGTTGCTGTTATTTCAAAGTTGTCTTGTATTTGTAACCACTTGCGACTCTTTTTGCCCGCCTATGGGCCTAACTTTTTATTGCTGAGGTTTATTGAAAATATCATGTCGTTGCTCTTGCTTTCTGCGGGCGGGTTAAGGGAAAGATCCGCTCTTCCCCTCGTGCTGATCGGGGCGAGGGCGAGCCGAGGAGCTCGCCAGACGGGAGCCTCCCGACTCGCGCGGAATCCAGGGCGGGTGCGGGTCGAGGCTCGCCCGCTCGGGTCTTCCGCGGATGCGGCCGGGCGAGACCCGTGCCTGATCGGCCTTTGGGTGCGGTTGCGTGCGGGGAAGTCGAACCGTCGGGCTGATTTTTGCTATCTGCACCCCTCTTTCGGCGGGAAGTTTCCCGCCCTTTCTCTTTCCCTATAAATAGGCCTTGCCGGCTCTTATTCCCTCACCGATTCCAAATGTCCTCTCGCTTCCTTTTTCCCGCGAAGTACGGTTCGCGCTCGCCTTCTGGATCTGTCTCGCACGTTCGGCGGCGATCTGATGGGAATGGGCGGAGGCGGCGGCGACGTGGATGGACGAAGTAAGTGGACTTGGACCTTCTCAGAGCACGATTTTCCTCACGCCGTCATCTCTGAACGCGAGTACCTGGATGCTCTTGGCCACCACGTGTCGCCGGGCTTTTCTGCGAGACGGCCCGGGGATGGAGAAAAGATCAACGACATATCCAGGGACGAGCTCGCCATCCCACTAGCTCACTTTAAGGTGGGCCTGCGACTCCCCCTGTGGCCCGAGGTGCGCCAGGTGCTGAAATACTTCGGGGTCGTCCTCGGTCAGATGACCCCGAACTCCATAGTCGTCATGGTGGGGTTCGCCTGCTTCCTGCGAGAGGAGCGAGTGGAGTTCAGCCTCGCTGTTTTCCGGAAGCTGTTCTCCTTCCGGGCGAATCGGGACGGGACCGCCTACTTCTCCAGCGCCCACCTCAAGGTGCGGGAGACAGTCAATAAGAGTCATAATTGGCTCAAAACGTTCCTTTTCGTCAAAGGGGATTTCGGCAACGTCACCTTCTCGCCGGTGCAGCTTAGCGAGCCGAGCTACCGTTCGCCCAGCCTAGGGGGCCATGAAGCCGACTTGTGCACGTTCTTTGCCGGGAAGAATTTTGAGGTCGCGTACCTGCGCCACCATCTTGACGACCTCGTCGTCGTCCCGCCAGGGGGAGGTTTGCCACTCGCCGTTGTTATGCCTTACCCCTCTTTTTTCCTTTACCTCACCCCTTCTTCTTGGCAGGCGAGCGCGACATCCCTCTTCACCCCCCTTACGAGAGCGCTCGAATTCCCCCCGGGGTTCTCGCCCGAGCTCAGGCTGCGGATGCCGCTCAGCCCGACATCTCGTCAGTCCCGGCCAAGAAGCGGTCGGGTGGCGGACAGCCCACCCCTCCGCCGAAGGTGGCGAAGACCGCGGATCAGCAACCCACCGCGAGCCAAAGGAAGGGCAAGGCCCCTGCGGTCCTACCGGTCGAGGGCCCTTCGCCCCCGCTGGTTGCTTCGACCAGCGACTCCCCGGTCAGGGCGGCGGGCACCTCCGCACCGCCGGGTGGGTCTCAAGTTGCTGCGGAGCCGGTGCCGAGGGGTCACCGCAACTTTGGCTACGGCGAGAGATATCTGGACGAGCTCGGCGCTCCGCTCCTTTCGTGGGACAAGGAGTCGAATCGCGCCGCGATCTCGACCTTGCTGCCGAGTTGGATGGAGCAGGACACCATCGGCGGGGAAGCCTAAAACTTCTCGTTCGGCCTGTACTCGCGAGAAGACGCCGCCATCTACGACAAAGAGGCGACGCGAGTATTGGTTCACGAAAGCGCGCGGGCCCAGCTACGCGGCCTGGAGCTAGCTCACATGGTAGGGAGGCGCTGCACTCAGCTGGAGCGGAACGCCACCTCCCTGAAGAAGCTTGCGGACGAGAGGGAGGAGGCCCAGAAGCTCGCTCAGGAGGACGCGAACCTTCAGAGGAGGCGGGCCGACGCGGCAGAGGAGACCCTCGCGCAGTACCTGGGCGGGGTGGTACGTACTTACCCTGAACTACCGCCCCTTCTCGCGAATACAGCTCACGATTCTTCTCCTTCCTTTTCCTAGGATGCGGCGACGGCGAGCCGGATGGGTGCCGAGATCGCCACCCTTGGTCAGGACAAAGCGGCGTTGGAGGCACGGGTTCGCGAGCTGGAGGCCGCCGCTGCTATCCCTCCTCCAGACAGCAGGGCCTGTCCGCTCGAGCACCACTCCGACTACGACTTGGAAGTGCTGATGCAAAAGAACGCCTCCAGCGACGCGAAGTATACGATGAAAATGCTGCGACGCGCGGATCTCCTTACGAGCGAGGCGGCGGAACTCTCGGTGGAAGACGTGGTGCCGGCGCTATTTCTCCCCGTGCCGGACCCTGGGGACAAAGCCTTTCAGCCCATTTATGACTTCTCGCCCCGGATCTCGCGTCTCCCCTGCCTTTTGACGTTTATTTTTTAGATGTATATTATCATGTATGTTTACCTGTTTTGAGATGTACGCGCGGGCTGCGCCTATACTTCGTGTTTTTCAGCTATTGTTGCTTTTATAAATGCTCTCTCGCCCGCCTTATTTATACATTTGCTATTGCCGGGCGACGCGACCTGCCCCTGCGGCCCGGCTCTGATGAGGCGGCTGCTCGCCCACCGAGCGAGGCGAGCCGGCTCGTCCCTCGTCTGTATTGCATAATTTCTTGCGGACTCTCACCCAGGTCCTCGCGTCCAATCGGCCGCCTTTCCTGGGGCTGGGGGGCTATGTTATACCCCTCCCCTTTTTGATTAACTTTTGTGATTCCGACCTGTTGTTAACGTCGTTTGAGTAGTTCCCGGCCTTGCCGGCTAGGTGGGAGCCCGGCAGCGTGATTCGTTCTGGGTCGCAAGTTATTGCTATTGAGTGACTCCCGCCCCCGCCAACTTGGTGAGAGCCTGGCGGAGGGATCTTCTCGGGGTACAAACTCATTCCTCCGAGTGACTTCCGGCCCTGCCAGCTTGGTGGGAGCCTGGCAGCGGGATCTTCTCGGGGCTAGGGATGACACCGAGTGACTTCCGGCCCTGCCAGCTAGGTGAGAGCCTGGCAGCGGGATCTTCTCGGGGTCCAAACTCATTCCATCGAGTGACTTCCGGCCCTGCCAGCTAGGTGGGAGCCTGGCAGCGGGATCTTCTCGAGGCTAGGGATGACACCGAGTGACTTCCGGCCCTGCCAGCTAGGTGAGAGCCTGGCAGCGGGATCTTCTCGGGGTCCAAACTCATTCCATCGAGTGACCTCCGGCCCTGCCAGCTAGGTGGGAGCCTGGCAGCGTGATCTTCTCGAGGCTAGGGATGACACTGAGTGACTTCCGGCCCTGCCAGCTAGGTGAGAGCCTGGCAGCGGGATCTTCTCGGGGTCCAAACTCATTCCATCGAGTGACTTCCGGCCCTGCCAGCTAGGTGGGAGCCTGGCAGCGGGATCTTCTCGAGGCTAGGGATGACACCGAGTGACTTCCGGCCCTGCCAGCTAGGTGAGAGCCTGGCAGCGGGATCTTCTCGGGGTCCAAACTCATTCCATCGAGTGACTTCCGGCCCTGCCAGCTAGGTGGGAGCCTGGCAGCGGGATCTTCTCGAGGCTAGGGATGACACCGAGTGACTTCCGGCCCTGCCAGCTAGGTGAGAGCCTGGCAGCGGGATCTTCTCGGGGTCCAAACTCATTCCATCGAGTGACTTCCGGCCCTGCCAGCTAGGTGGGAGCCTGTCAGCGGGATCTTCTCGAGGCTAGGGATGACACCGAGTGACTTCCGACCCTGCCAGCTAGGTGAGAGCCTGGCAGCGGGATCTTCTCGGGGTCCAAACTCATTCCATCGAGTGACTTCCGGCCCTTCCAGCTAGGTGGGAGCCTGGCAGCGGGATCTTCTCGAGGCTAGGGATGACACCGAGTGACTTCTGGCCCTGTCAGCTAGGTGAGAGCCTGGCAGTGGGATCTTCTCGGGGTCCAAACTCATTCCATCGAGTGACTTCCGGCCCTGCCAGCTAGGTGGGAGCCTGGCAGCGGGATCTTTCCAAGGCTAGGGATGACACCGAGTGACTTTCGGCCCTGCCAGCTAGGTGAGAGCCTGGCAGCGGGATCTTCTCGGGGTCCAAACTCATTCCAATTCTCTGTGCAAGCTGAATATGGCAATTCTGGGGGGGGGGGGGAGAAAAAGGACTTCATTATAACAAATCGTGTTGCTTACAGGTGCTTAGGGAAAAAACCTCTTTAGGTCGTCTCCACTCCAGGTGAGACTCAGGATCTCGCCCTCTACATTTTGGAGCCGATAGCCCCCTGACTTCAAAGCTTCCTTCACTATGAATGACCCCTCCCAGCTGGGGTTGAGCTTTCCTACGGACGTTGACCTCCCTGCCACGTCCACCTTCTTCAGCACCAGGTCCCCTTCTGCGAACTGCTTGACCCTGACATGCTTGTCAAAGTATTTTGCCATCCTCCTTTTGACCTCCTCCTGTCGGATGGCCGAAAGGTCCCTCAACTCTTCCACCATGTCAAGGGAGAGTCTCAGCTCCTCCTCGTTCTCGGCTCGCCATTCCTCTCGACCCTCTCTGGCCGCCCCGACTCCCGGCGTTTGGACTTCAAATTCTATGGGGAGCACCGCCTCGCACCCATGGGAGAGCTTGAAGGGGGTCTCCCCCGTGGCCGTGTTAGGGGTGGTTCTTAGGGCCCAAAGAACTGCGGGGAGCTGCTCCACCCAGCTCCCCCTCACGTTTTCCACCTTTTTCTTGAGGAGATTGACGATAATCTTATTCGCGGCCTCCACCTGCCCGTTGCTCCTGGGGTTGTGGACCGAGGCGAACCTGAGGTCGATTCCAAGCTGCTCGCAGAAGCTGGTGAACTCGGCGCTGGCGACAGATGGCCTGGGGCAGCCCATGGCGACAGATGATCTCCCCCCAAACGAAGTTCCTGATTACTTGGAAGGTCACCTTGGCCAACGCCTTCACCTCCACCCACTTCGAGAAGTAGTCGATCATCACTAGGAGGAACCTTCTCTGACCGCTGGCCTGGGGGAACGGTCCAACCAAATCCATTCCCCAGATTGCAAAGGGCCAGGGGGCCGTGATACTCTTGAGCTGTTGGGCCGGCTGTAGCTGGAGGGGGCGAACAGCTGGCACTTATGACATCTCCTTGCGAACTCCGTGGCGTCTCGGCCCAGGGTGGGCCAGAAATACCCTTGCCTGACTATCCTCCCCTCCAAGGTCCGACTCCCGGAATGACTCCCGCACTCCCCGGAGTGGACTTCTTCCAAGATCCTCTGCGCCTCACCCTCAGCTACGCAGCGAGCCAGCATCTCGGAGAGGGTCTTCCTGTATAGCTGACCGTCTTTAAGGAGGTAGTAAGCGGACTTGTGCCTCAGCTTCTTCCGGTCTACCCCCTCCGGATACTCTCCCGTGGAGAGGAAAACTATTACTGGATCCATCCACGAAGCTTGCTGGTCGATCTCCATGAGCTCCCCTTCTTCGATGGAGGGGCGGAACAGGTCGGTGATGGTGCCCCCACCCGGGGGGCATGCTTTTCTAGTTGGTCGTCCTGTTCATTCTCTCCCCTTGGCACGTGTCGGATGGAGAAGGTCTGGAAGGTCCCTATGACCCCCTTCACTTTGGCCAAGTATAACTTCAGAGCGGGCTCCCTTGCTTCGAACTCCCCGTTGATCTGGGAAGCCACCACCATGGAGTCGGTTAGGACATCCACATCCAGCACCCCCAACTCCCTGGCCAGGAGCAGCCCCGCTATCACTGCTTCGTACTCGGCCTGGTTGTTGGTAATGGGAAAATGCACCACCACCGTCTGCTCAATCTGAGTCCCTTGAGGGCTTTCCAGAACCACTCCTACTCCAAGAGAATGACTTCCTGAGGCTCCGTCCACCCTCACCTTCTAAGGAGTCGGGCGGGTGAGCTCCTCCTCCGCTACTTCTACCACGTAGTCGGCCAGGAAGTCGGCCATCGCCTGAGCTTTGATCGAGAGCGGCGGAACGAAGGAGACATCGAACTCTCTCAGCTCCACCGACCACTTGTCCAGCCGGCCTGAATGCTCCACCCCCTCGAAGATGTTGCGGAGAGGATGGTCGGTCACCACTCGGATCGAGTGTGCCTGGAAGTAAGGTCGTGGCCTCTGAGCCGAGATGATTAGTGCGAATGCAAGCTTCTCCAAGATTGGATACCGGAGCTCGGCCTTCCTCAGGACCCGGCTGACGTAATAAATAGGGAGCTGCCTCTTCCCTTCTTCACAAACCAAGACGGAGCTCAAGGCCTCTGCCCCGACTCCGAGATATAAGAACAAATCCTCCCCCTCCTTCGGTCCTAGGAGTAGCGGAGCCTGTGTAACCTGCGCCTTGAGGGCCTGGAACGCCTCCTCGCATTCCTTGGTCCATTCGAACCTCTGGCCTCCCCTCAGCGGTTTGAAGAAGGGGGAGCACCTCTCCCCTTCCCGAGAAAGGAAGCGACTCAGTCCTGCTAGCTTCCCTGTCAACCGTTGGACCTCCTTGCATTCCGCGGGGACCCTAGCTCCACGATAGCCTTGACCTTGTCTGGATTCGGCTCGACCCCCGCGGGGGTGAGGAGATGCCCCAGGAACTTCCCTCGGCCGGCCCCAAAGACACACTTGAGGGGTTTCAGCCGCATCTTGTATCTGCGTAGGGTGGCGAAGGTCTCTTCCAAGTCCCGGAGGTGGGAGTCCACATCCCAGCTTTTGATCATGAGGTCGTCCACGTACACCTCCAAGTTCCTCCCCCTTTGCTCCTTGAAGACTCTGTCCATAATTTTTTGGTAGGTGGCCCCGGCGTTTTTCAGCCCGAATGACATCATCTTGTAGCAGTAGCAGCCGTCCCCTGTGATGAATGAGACATCCTTGATGTCCGGGGTGTGCATCCTGATCTGATGGTAACTTGAAAAGGCATCTAAAAAACTCATTACAGAAAAGCCGACGGCTGAGTCAACCAGCGCGTCGATCCGAGGCAAAGGATAACAGTCCTTGGGACAAGCTTTATTAAGAAGGGAAAAATCGATTCACAATCGCCAGCGGCCGTCTCCTTTTTTGACCATCACAACGTTGGAGACCCAGCCGGGGTACTGAATTTCGGACACGAAGCCAACTTTGAGAAGCTTCGCCACCTCCTCCCTGATGGGTTCCGCCAGCTTGTCCGCCGTGGATCTCTTTTTCTGCTGGACGGGGGCGTGTCCCCGGGTCCAAGTTGAGGCGGTGGCAGGCCACATCCGCGTCAACCCCCGGCATCTCCGCGGCGCTCCAGGCGAAGATGTCCACGTTCTTCTGGATGCACTCTAGCATCCTGCCTTGGTCCTCCGGGGTCAGCCCTCCGCTGACGCGGATCTTCTCCATCCTTCCTCCCTGGATGAGCACCTCCAGCTCCACCACTTCTTCTGCCGCCTCCAGCCTGGATCGCTCCCCCCATCCTTCGGCGTCCCCTTCCTCCGGAACGGGGACCTCTACCTCCATCTCTCCTCCCATGGCCCTTACTTCGGCCACCTCCTCCAGATCTCCTCCTGCCGCCTTTTCTGCACAGTCCTTCACTCCCAGCTCCTCCCCTCCTGCTTCCTGCTCGACCTCCTCCATCCTCCGCCCCATCTCCTCGGCTCCCTCTTGCCAAGAGATGGTGTTCACCGCAGTGACATAACACTCCCGCGCCACCTTCGGGTCCCCCCTGACCCTGACCTGGACCCCCTCAACGTTGAACTTCAGACACTGATGGAAAGACGAGGGGACGCAGCGGAAGGTGCTGATGAGGGGCCTCCCAAAGATGGCATTGTATCTGCTGTGGGCGTCCACAATGACGAACTTGTAGTTTCGGGACTGCCCCCCCCCCCCAGGGTGACATGGAGGCCAACTCCTCACTCTACTTCCTTCCTTTCTCCCGAGAACCCGAACAAGGGCCCGTCTGAGGCCAACACCCTCTTAGCCTCCACCTTCATCGCGTCAAACGCCTTTTTGAAGACGACGTTGACGGAGCTCCCATTGTCCACGAGGAATCGAGAGACAGTGAAATTCTCGATGGTGGCCTTGATGACCAGCGCATCACAGAATGGATCCTCATGGTCTGGCATATCACTTCTAGAGAAGGTGATCCTCTCCTCCGGGGGCGGGGTTTGGGATGTAAAGGCGACGCTCCGCCGGTACATGGTGTGGAGGCTTGCCTTGCGGGAAGCCTCGATCCCCACTCCCCCGTGGATCACTCTGATCCCTCCTCGGGTCCCGACATCAACCCGGTCCTCGCAACGATCCTCCTCTGCCCGAGGCAGGACCTCCTCGATTCTCACTTCTTGCCGCGCCTCCTCCTCCTGCTGCTGCCGCCCCCTATTCCCTCTCATCTCAAGAATTCCGGGCACGTGGCTGTTGCGTGCCCCTCTTCCTGATTGGAAGTCGCAATAGGGCAGCTCCACCCTGAACTCTCTTCTCCTTATCCTCATGATCCCCCTCCTCGCTCCCAAAGCTATGGCCATGGCCTCCTCCTGATCGGGGAGCCGGGGCCGGTGACCCTGCCTCCAGCCCGGTGGGTGGAACTGGTCCTGCCTCCCCTGATAGTGACCCCTTCCGAAGTACCCTCTCTCTGGCCCCTGCCCCTGCCACTCTGGTCTCCAGCCCAGCCGATGGTCGGGCTCCTAACGCCCCCACCCCAGCTGCTGTCCTTGGAGCTGCCTCTGCTCCCTCTGCCTGGGCTCCCCTCTTCTCACCTCCTGCGCTCTTCCTCCCTTCGACTCCTTCTCTTCCTCGGTGGCCCATCTGGCTAGCTTCCTTGCGAACTCCGGATTCGACGCCTCCCCGTCGACTTCTCTTGCCGCCCTCTCCATCAGTTCTTTGTAGGAGAGGGGAGGAACTCTCTTCAGCTCCATTCGGAAGAAACCCTGCTGTAGGCCCAGGGTGAAGGCCATCATCAGACTATGGCCCGGCATCTCCTGGACCTGGGTGACCTCCTCCTGAAATCGGTCCACGTAGCTCCCCAACGTCTCGTTCACCCCCTGCTTTATGTGGAACAAGGACTCAGACTCCTTCTTCCTCTTCTTTGAGGTAGTGAACCTCAACATGAACTCTCGGTGCAAGTCCTCGAACCAATAGATGGAACTAGCCGGCAGCTGGTGGAACCACTCCCTTGCCTTCTCTCGGAGGGTGATGGCGAAGAGATGGCACTTGAATCCGTCCGACATCTGACGGATGGAGACCACGTCCTCGAACCATTGGACGTGCTGAACCGGGTCTCCCTTCCCGGTGTAGTAGGACATCTCGGGCTCCCTGAACCCTTCTGGTACTGGTGCTGAGGAGACCAGCTCGCTGAAAGGACTGCCTCCCCCTACTGGGCGAGCCGGTGAATCTCGCGGACCCAGCTCGCCGAACCTGCCTCGGCTTGCCGACCCGGGGAAAAGCTCTCACCCCGGGAGCTCACATCCTCGGCCTTCCTCGGCAACTTCCTTTCCAGCTCGCCGGCCAGGGGCGTCCTCGCCCAAAGAGGGGCGGCCGCGATCTAGGCTGTCGGCGTCGAGTACTCGGCCCGCGCGCCGAGCGCGATCCTGACGAGGCCCAGCACCTCGTTCCTGAAGTCCTCCAACATCCCTACTGTTGCGAGAGGCGGGGGGGGGGGGGGGGGCGGCGAGTCCTGCCTGTCAGATCCTTGTCCTCCCGTCATTGAGCTTGCCGAAGCTTTTCTGCACTGACCACTGTCCACGCTCACCGCACCAAAAATGTTGAAACCGGAATTCGGCCTCTTGTGGAGTTCGACCCTTGGGGAAGGGGTGGTCTCGCGCTTACTTTGCTCCTGCAAGAAAAACAATGAAGAAGACAAGAAAACACAGACCCAAGGGCTCGGCAGGGAGGTCCCACCACAAACCCGGAAGATCTCTGAGCGCTTCCCCTCCTTAGCCAGAAGCCGAGCTAAGGCACCTCAGAGAACACTTGAAAACGAGAGTAAGGGGGGACTTGAAGCATGTCCTCTGAGGTACCCTTTGGGTCTTATTTATAGATTTTCAGAATCTGAACTGCCAATAACCAAAAGGACTGACTTGAAAATACCAAAAAGCCCTTGGCTGGGTCTGCCAACAACCAAACTTCGTTGTTCTAAGTGGCTATGCGCAGTCCGGCCTGGTCTGCCAACAGCGAGGCTCCGCTGTCCTGAGTAGCTATTCGCACCCCACGGGGTGTCAGCTCGCCTCCAATCCCCCTGCGCGGGAGGCGGGCGCGACCTGGCTCTCGTGGCTCGCCTATCCTCCCTGGGCGAGTGCGAGCCGAGCCGTCGCGACCTGCCTGTCATCTGCCGGGCGGACCGACAGCCAGGTCGCGTGTGGGGGTTGGCCGCCGGTCACCGCGACCTCGATCGACTCGCCAGTCGCGGGTCGCCAAACTCATCTGCTTTGGCCAAGGACTATTCGCGCGACCCGCTCGCTCGCCTCGCCGGCTCGCTCGCCTGAAATGGGCGGGAGCGGGCCAGCCCTTCTGCCGTATATCTATTTTGCCGTTCGGGTGCGGGTCGCGGGACCAGGTCTGCTCAACCTCCCTGGCGGGACCCGCTCGCCAGACATAGGGTTGTATACTTTGCATGTTGTATAACTTGTTT
The DNA here is from genome assembly GCA_039583875.1 of Platanthera guangdongensis. Classification (NCBI taxonomy): domain Eukaryota; kingdom Viridiplantae; phylum Streptophyta; class Magnoliopsida; order Asparagales; family Orchidaceae; genus Platanthera; species Platanthera guangdongensis. The sequence goes on along the minus strand of CM077159.1, from coordinate 10,325,515 downwards.
TTTTTTGCTTTAGTGTATGCTTGCGAGATTTTCTTGCAAGCATAGCTTAGATTTAATTTGATATTGCTACTGTGTATACAAGTTTTGCTGGAGCTCATTTGTAGGTTTGGGCTTCACTTGCGCGAAGGAGTTATGAAAATTTTTGCAGGTTTAGCTTCAAGCTTTCTCGCGTCTTCTGGTATGCTCATTTTGCTGAGTATTGGGTAACCTCTCCCCCGACTTATATTTAATTGTTCTTATTGCAAATCTTTTGATAGGTTGCATGTATTAAGTCTGGTGGGGGAGAGACTGGAGTTATTATCCGCTCACGTGCACATTCCACTCACATACTAGAAGCTTTTATTGTTATATCATTTGCATTTGATTTGCACTCCACAGCACCCACTTGAGAGCGTGAACTTATGCACTTACACGCGCCGAGCTTGTTTATCAATTGTGCGTAGAATAAAGAATGATGTGTTGACATAGGATTTCATGATGGAGTAAAATGTTGACTCCAGGAGTGTTCCTAGGCATACACTCAGGCTCACTTAGAGTCTGTTTAGATTAAAATTCTTTATATGTTTATAGTTTCTAATTTTCTATTAGCGTAGATTTTGTTTACGGTACTCTAGTTGTGAATCTGGTTATGAATCAAACGGTGGTGTAGGATTGTGTGTGGGAGTTCAATAGCCTCGTATTTCTCGAGTCGGGAGGAAGGGTTGTCTTTCTCGGTGGCTAAGAACTTGCCCCTAGCTACTCTCGAAGCATGGGTACATGGTTAGCCAACTGCGCGCGTGATGTAGGCTGTCACATTGTCTAGTTTGATCCATATACCATTCCCAACGTCTATCCGTTGCTATCCCCGTTGAGCCTACCCCTCCCTTTGACATCCCTACGCCTCGCTACCAAATCCATATAGCCTTCCCTACTCGCACATCCAAGCGTGGTCGCTCGGTTAGTTTTTTTTGTTGTAGTTTGTATCTTTTATGTGTGGCAGTTATGTGGGTGTTTGTGCAGCTTGTGGTGTTGCCGTGTTTTCGTATTTTGATTTGGTTATTTGGATAAAAAGAAAAGGAAAAAAAACATAATAGTAAATGAAATGAAAATTCCCAATGTGAAATAAAAGAGAAGAAAAAAAATTGTTGTTGAGTTGTGAAATCTTGTTGTGTTGTGTTCGTTATGGGCGTGCACACGCCGTCAAAAGTCCAATTCTGGTGGTGCGCCGCACGTGTTTGTTCGTTGAGTACTGTTGTGAGTGTTTTCAAGCGATCGCATTTTGGGTGTGCGTGTCCGTCTTGTTTATCTTTGCATACCCCGTCTTCGCCTAAGCCTTTATTATACTCCAACTCCTACGGATTCGTGCTTGAGTCAAAATAGTGTCGTGGAGAGAGTGTGAATGGGCAAGCATATGGTTTTCGACATTGGTGGATTCCTTTGGATATTCTCCTAAAGACCTATTTTTGGCAATGCTCACCTCATTGTCTGCCTGCTTTCGTTCTACGCACAGCCTAATGATTCACCGTGATTCACTTTAGGAGTATTTGTAATATCTTCTCTACGTTTTCAGAAATTAGAAATTATTATGCATGCATAGATGAGTTTTATACTATTGCTTTTTGTACATGAGGGTATGACTTCACATGGTACTCTATTTATGCAATTGCTTAATCAACTAGATTTCTTAAACTCCGCTCAGTGATCATTTGCTTGGGACGAGCAAATGTTCAAATCTGGTGGTGTGATGAGTCCAGTTTATATAGGGTTTTTCAGACTCATCTGGGTTTGTTTTCTCACTCGTGCACTGCATTTCAACCAGTAATCGGTTATATTTGCTTTGTTCGTTCAATGACCACACTGTGAGCCGCTTTGGCCCGAGGGTGTGTAATTGCGGATTCTGTTGTCGGTGGTAAGCACATGGTGCTCCACATGGCTCTTTCCGGCTATTTTATGTTGTATATTTGGTGATGGGAGCATTTGCTCCAGCTTTGGTTTTGTTGTGCAGGCAGTGCATTTTCCCCAAGGCAGGAATTCTGATTTGTGGAAAACGTACGGTCGTCTGTTTACTTCACGCACGGTTTGTGCCCGATCGTGCGTTTTGTTGAGTTGGAGAAACGTCGAGTGGAGCTTGACGAATTTCGTCGAGCTGAGCTCGACGTTCTTCACACACGGTTAACATAAGGTTTCTTCGGAACCATGCGCGAAGGAAACGTACGGTTTTCCTGTGGCTGCATTGATTTATTGTGCTCTGTGGTTAATTGTGCAATTTGCTCACACATGGGCAGAAGTGCATGTGCACGAGTAAAACGTACGGTTCCACCTTCTTGCCGGAAATTTCTGCTTTCTGTTGTTACCAGTGCATTTTCCTTCACGCACAAGCATTTGCTCCCGTGCGTGAGTAAAACGCACGGGTCAACGCTTCTTCCTCGCATGCCAATTGTTATGCGTAAATAACGCACGGTTAACGCATGGTCGTGCGCCAAACCGTGCGTGACCATTTTTCTGACCTGCTTCTATTTAAGCACAGTTATCTTCCAAATGGAGAGACCCGCTTTTCTGCCATTCCTGAAGCCATTTTAGGGCAAAACTCCGCCCTTTATCCTCTGCCCTTCATCTTCCACTAAGGAGAGAAGCTCCGGCCATGCTCGTGAAGCTTACCTCTCGCCGGTGCTTGCTCTCGGCCTGCTCCTTTACTTCCTAGCTCTATTGCAAGTTTTGAAGTTGTATCAGTCAAGAAAAGGGAAGCTTGCAACCTACTTCTGGATCGTGACACAAAGAAGATGGGTCCATTAGAGGGTAGTGATAGCCTTCTCTACCCCGAACGTAGTTGAGGACCGATCTTGGATGCGGATTGACAACCCGGCAGTTCCTTCCGCGACTCCTCGACGAGCCTTTGGATTCGGTTGATTTCTTGCCTTGTTCTTGCTTTATTAATGTATATGCGTGGATAAATTTTTATATGTAGTTGATGTGGCACTTTAGCTGTAGCATTATTAGTTTATGTCTATGTGAATCTTTATCGTTTTACTGCTTTAGTTGCTTGTGCAGCACCTATATTACCGCCCGCCGCCATAGTTGGTTCTGCCGCTCTAGCGATTGGTAGATGCGCGCGTTGCGACGAGGTGTTTGCGACCCTCAATCCGCTGTTCTACTAACTTTCTATGCCTGTAAGTCCCTCCATTCCTCCAAGCGAAGCAGCGCATAGGGGCCTGTATAGGAGTAGATTTAGTTAGCTTTTATTTTCTTCCTAAAACCAATCCCATTTGGACTTCAATCTCAAGTCCTCCTTGTTAGAGAACTCCACCTTGTGGTGTTCCTTGAGGGATTCGATACTTGGGAAAGACTCCCCATTTTATATTACTTATGCGAGCGGTACACTTGTCGTATGCGCATCAGAAGCCAGGCTACCCTGGTTCACCATAAGGTTGATGAAGAGAGCCGATCAGGCTGGGAGGTGCCCCAATTCCCCTGGGAGGAGTGAAAGATGCCACATGAGAGGGAGGTAAACACAGTAGCCGCAATGATCGTAGGGGTAGGAAATTACTGGTCGTGAGATTTAGCATTCCTTGCCCCCAAGCATTGGTAGACCATTTAGCAGAAGGCCAACACCGCATCAAAGCCATCCCGATCCGTTCGTTGACATTGGTCACAAAACTAAATCCACGACCTGCAGTCAGGTAGGGCAACACCCCACCGTAGCAGCACAACACTCGCTGCCTGAAAAGCCATACAAGCCCCAGTAGATGCTCCACAGTCTCCACCGTGTTGCATCACCATGGGCAGCCCGTCTCCTGCCCAAGCCTCCACCTTTCAAGCCACACATTAGTAGGAAGAGCTCCCCGAGCCATTGGACACCAGAAGAATCGTTCACTCCGGTGTAAATGCAGCTTGGAGAGCCTGAAAAATGAGTACCCATATGGGGGAATTGGGCGTCATATGCACGTCATGCAATAGTCCGCCCCCCAAACCGCGAGGTGAGCTTTAGCACATCATCGTCAGTCCGCCCTAGCTGAGGAATGTGAGTGATAATATCCATTAGGTTCGAGTTGAAGAGGGAGTCCAATGGTTCGATCCCAATTGACCTCGTCATCCATGAAAGTGTAGCTAGATCTGATATACTCTAGAGGGGGGGGGGAATATAGTATATGGTGCTTTAAAACTTTTTACAACACTTGTTGTAATATGAGTGAGCAGGGAAGCAATTACAAATCTAATTACAGAACTAAACTGATCAAAAACTAATCACAGAATAATCAAGGCCAGAAACAAAAAATAAAGACAAGCAAAACTAGAAGACACAAGGAAATATAGTGGTTCCCCTAAACTTGGGTACATCCACTCTTCTACCACTCTAGGTAGGAATCCACTGCATGATGAGTTGATCAGGTGTCCTGGGCACCAATGAGCTTTTGATAAGGTGCTCAAAAACCAAATCAGATTTTTTGATCAGGTGTCTTGCCACCAATGAGCTTTTGACAAGGTGCTCAAAAACCAAGCTCAAACTTTTGAAGGGAGTTTGAGAAACCCTATACAGAGAGGGGTGAGAGAGTGATGGAAGTCTTCTCTTTCTCAAACAACTGAGAAGACTATGTGGATTGGTGGTGTCAAAGCTCCCCCTGAGTACTTGAGATCTTCAGGAAAAGAAACTTTGCTGTAGGGTGATAGGCCTTCACAAGTTCAACTCCAGCAATAGATGATTTCAGCAATAACTGAAATGTTGGATGTCTGGAGTCTTGAAATATGTTGGCCTTGAACACTTGAAAACTAGAGAGATCTGAAGATTGATCTCCTTGGATGTGTGTTATTGAGAATTCTTTGAGACAGAATATTTTGTCGAAGATTACTGATGAATACTGAAGTCTGTTTATGTATCTCTGTAATCTGTGTGTCTGTGTATCTGTCTTAGAGATTCAAAAAATTCTATTCTTTTATTCTCTGGTACTGAATGGAAAAACATTCTCTGAGAAGAATAGTCGTTGACCTGCATTAATTGCATCCTTTATTGCATGATCTCTTCTGGAGTAAAGTCCATAGAATTATTCCTTGAAAATCCCTTGAAACTTGGTCCAGAAATGAATGAAAACGGCTAGGAAATCTTCAGAATTAATTGCAGAATAACTCCTTAACTGATTTGAATTTGAATCTAGAAACATCCTTGAAGTTATCTGAAAACGTCGAACTGAGCTCTACTATCGTTGAACTGAGCTCAGAGATATGGACTAATACAGCAGCAAAATATCGTCGATCTGAGCTCAAAGATCGTCGAACTGAGCTTAGAGATAAAGATCCAAAGCGGAGTCAAGATCGTCGAACTGAGCTCACCGATCGTCGAATGGAGTTCGACGATATGATGAAGTTGAGCTCAGCGATCGTGGAATGGAGATCGACGATCTGTCGAAGTTGAGCTAGACGATCGTCGATCGGAGTTCGACGAATCGTCGTGCTGAGCTCGACGATATGACTTAGTCTCCAAACAGAAAATCCTGGTCTTGAGGGCAGCTTCCAAATCTAGACTTCTAACCCTTAGACTCAATTCTAATTGACCTATTGAGCTATACAGGAGGTCAAACATTTGTTTCCTAGAGACATAGTGATCCTGACCTAAATTAGTAATAGGGTGTTCCAACAATCTCCCCCTATTTGGGTTAGGATTACTATTTACAGACTTTGGAAAATTTAAATAACAACATACAAGCAACAAAACAGAAAAGCAGCAAGCTAGACATTGCAGAATCACAGAGATATATATGACATCCCAGATAATAATCAGAAATCACAGAGATTGTCACCTTACATTGTCATTTCCTTTCCTTGCCCTTAACAAGTTTGATTTCTCTGTTGGGATTGAGGGCTTCTTTCTTTGATCTGGTATCATCTGTTGCTCCTAAAGATGTTTGTTGTTTAGGCCTGGGAACTACAGCTTCAGGATGCAGTTCCATATAGCTGTCAGAATCAAAAAATTTGCTTGATGCATATCTTTCTAGCTCTTTCTTTCTCTGTTCAGACATTAGAAATGTTGGAGGAATCTCTTCCTTGCTCTTTAGCCTTTTTGATCTGATCCAGTGCAGCAAGTTCCTTCATTCTTGCAGTCCAGGTAGCTGGATTGTTCTCAGGGTCCTCAAAAGGTACTGGTGGCTCATATATGTTAGAAGGATTGTCCTGAGGAGGCCTGGAAGACACAGTTTCTTTCAGCTTATAGGGAAAAGGACCAGATGTGGTATCAGATGAAATTTGTCCTTCCCTGGAGTATGGGTGTTGCCTTGAGTAACCTTTAGAGTAGACCTGGAGATCTCTTTGATTGCCTCTGTATCCTACTCTCCTGGATTGAGAACCCCTGGATTGGCTTCCCCTATGGTAAGATCTAGCATGAGGCTGATAGAGGGCCTGACTTCTGGCAGTGGGTTGAACAGCAGAACTTCCACCTGCACCTGCATCAGGAGGAGGTGGTGGAGGAGGATGAGAGTGTTGGAATTGTGAAGAACCCTTTTCATATTTTCTCTTCTTTTTCATTGCTTTCAGTTGGTTCTTAGAGTACTGCATCCAGTGCTCAGTGATAGGGCAATCATGAAGAATGTGGTATGGAATATCATTGTTATCCTTGACCTTGGCAGGAGGTACTCTCTTCATGGCTTTGCTCCTTGCCTTTCTTTTCCTAGCAATGGTAGCAGAAGAATCATCAGAGTCTGTTCTGTACTCATCACTTTCAGAACTCTGGTCATCATACAGGGCATCAATTTTCTTCATCAAATCCTTCTTAAGTTGTACAGAAGCAGATGAGGCAACAGAGGGTGTAGCAGTAGATGTTGAAGCAGTAGCAGAAATGACAGCAGTAGATACAGAAGGTGTTGCAATAGAAGTAGAAGCAGTAACAACAGCAGCAGACATTGCAGGTTCTGGAGAAGTGATAACAGCAGCAATAGTTTCACTCACAGCAACATCAACAGTAGAAATATCATCAAAAACTGCAGAAGGCTCAAACTCAGGTGCCTCTGATATAAGAATTTCCTTGGAAATTGGCTCATCAGCAATAACAGAAATTTCAGCAGCAGTATCAAAACTTTCAGCAGCAGTAGAGGCAACAACATCAACAGCAATGCTTTCATCAGAAGAAGCAGCAGCATATACTAAGTTGACAAAAGAGGTGATGATGCTGGGGTCTGATGAGTCCACTTTATATACCTATTTTCGGACTCATCTGGGCTAGTTTTCATGCATTTGCAGTTCACTTTTAGTTCATTATCATATATATTTCATCCTGTCTTTATTTCCATAGGAAGTGCACATTTATGCCCGTGGTTGTGTATTTTGTTATTCTTTTAGTCTGTACTCCTTTTTGTTATTGTCTGGAATGTCTGCACAGATTAGTGATTGGTTTCTCCTTTCGGTACAGGGGTCGTGTGCGTGTTCCGGGACGGTTGTGAAACAGGAATACTGCGCACGATCATGGGATCTAATGCGCACGACCACTGGTCGTGTGCCCCTGATCGTGCGCACTACTCTACGTTTCCCAGAATCAGCCTGGGGTAAGCGCACGACCAGTGGACATATTGCGCACGACCACTGGTCGTGCGCCACTGATCGTGTGCATTGATTCCTCATTTCTGGAGTCCTGTCTGGGTAATCGCACGATCATTGGACTTAGTGCGCACGATCACTGGTCGTGCGCCACTACTCGTGCGCATTATCCCAGTTCTTCTTCCTGATATTCCATGTCAGTGTGCACGAGCACAGGATATAGTGCGCACGACCACTGGTCGTGCGCCTGTGATCGTGCGCATTGTTCATTTCTGCTTTTGTATAAATAGTGCAGGTCTCGCCCTAATCGGAAGATCCGCAGATCGCCCATTTCCTCCGCCGTTTTCCGCCTTCTCTGCCGTTCCCCTTCATCTTCCACCCTAGGGAGGTGCTCCGGGCAAGCTTTCACCGCCAAATCCAAGCCGGAGCTTCCTCTCGGCCTTCTCCTTCATCCATGAGCTTCAAGTAGGGTTTGACGCCATAGCCATCAAGCAAAAGAAAGCTAGCAAACTTCGTCTGCTATCGTGAGACGAAGAAGACGGGCCATTGGAAGGTGGTGACAGCCCTTCTCTATCCCGGAAGCAGTTGAGGACCGAGCTTGGACGCGGAATGACAACCCGACGATTCCAACCGTGAATCCTCAGCAAGACTTCGGATTCGGTCGATCTCTTTACTTGTACTTGCTTTCTTGTTGAATATTGGTGTTTAACTTTATTTATATTGACGAAGTATGCTTAGTTTGTAAACGTTGTGTACAATTATGTCTATGTGATTGTATGTTTTCGTTATATTTACTTGAGTTGCGCCATATTCCATCCACCATCCATCCACCCTTGCCGCACTAGCAGTTGCTAGTGGCGTGCGCAGCGAAGAGGTGCTTACGACCCTCATTCCGCCATTCTCACCACCTCATCCGCTAGCCTTCTCGTCCATCTGCCTAGTGATTCGGTGCATAGTGGCCCGACTAGTCTTCCATCCTGCCTGGCGAAGCATCACATAGCGGCGTTGCATAGGAGTAGTTGATAGCCTTTTATTTTCTGTTTCCGCAACCATCAAAACCCCCTTAGTTAGCTCCGACCTGAGGACTTCAATCTCAAGTCCTCCTCGAAATTAACTCCACCTTACTGTGTTCCTTGTGAGATGGATACTTGGGAAAACCCCCATTTTATATTACTTGTGCGACCGGTTCACTGCCGTGATCTATAGCATCAAGTTTTTGGCGCCGTTGCCGGGGAACACAGTCGTGTGAGTTTTTGTAGAGGAAGATAAGAGATAGAAGCCCTTTTTCATTTGTTCATATCACTTTCTTCTTTATTTTCGTTTTTAGCATTTGTGTTTGTTTTTATTTGTTCCTATTCTAGTTTTAATTTTGCTATAGCAGGTTTTCCTATTCTTTTATTTGTGTTGTGTAGTTAATTGTTGCTTAGAAACTTTCTGTTGGTGAATTATTCTTGTTGCACCATGTATTCTTATATAAATATCCGTTGCCGATGGTGCGGGGATTATAGGCATGGTAGTGATGAGTGCCCCACTGAAGAATGGGAGCATAATTCTCGTGGTTCTGTGTATGGAGCACCGTCTTCTTATGGTACTTCATACACCCAACCCAGGTCTTATGGTCACTCCTCTTCTACGCCTTCATCTTTTTCTTATTCCTCTCCGGTCCCACCTATACCGAGGAGTAATGGAAAACGATGTTTGTGTTGTCGTAGCACCGACCACGTGTTGAAAGATTGTGCAGAATTTCAGCGCCAGTTGGAGGAGGATGATGAACCGGGTATCCGATTCATTCCATCCACCTCTCAATCGGCTGCCCCTTCTGATTCTAATGATATGTTCGCAGCACCACCTTGTCTATGGGGGAATGCTGTGAATATGCCCATCAGACTTTCTGCTGATCGGTGTGATGATATTGTGGCACCGTCTCTCCCCATGCACTCTTCCCCTCTTGTTGATTCACCCTCGGAGGAACCTGCACATATTTTCTCTGATGATGTTGTTCCTCCGCCTTCTTTGCAAGAATTATCTATCCCTATTTTTATTGAGTCGGTTGATGATGTTCGGCCGGATTGTGATTCTGAGCATGAGGATGTGCCCAAGTTTGACGAGGATATTATTTTCATTAATGGACAGTATTACGTCTTGGAACATGTGGACGCACCGAGGTGTGTTGATGAGGATATCCTCTTTGTTGAGGAAGTTTCCACTTCCTTGATGGATGAGGATGTCCAAACATCCACCGAGGACCTCGAGCTCGCGGATTCCCCTCACCATGACTCATATGATGCCGTCGATGATCTATGTCGGGATCCTGCTGGGAGTGAGACCGGGACCACTCCCCTTATTTCTGATTCTTTTAGTTATTCATCTCATTTATTTCTTGATCCCATTTCTGTATCTGAGCCTGTGCGGGTTGAGTCTTCGCAGGTTCTTCAGGAGGACTTGGAGCTTTCAGCTCGAGTCATGGATGATAACATCCTCTTTTGCGAGGAGGTTGATTCCTCCTCTGTCGAGGAAGCTCCACTCATCGCTTTCTCCTCCTGCAGACTCCCTGTAGACGATACCTTGCTAGGCAAGGATTTCTTTTGTGATAAGATGAGCGAGGACCAGTGCTCCTCCTCTTCTTATTTCTTATTTCCTCTACCTGTGTTGGGCAGGTATTACTATTTAGGTAGAGGGGTAACTGTTCTATCGTCGTATCGGTACCCATTACCGAAACGGATATTGGAACAGTTACCTGTGCATTTTTCTTTTCATAGACCCATTAGCTAGAACCTTTTCATAGCCGAATAAGTCGTGCTGGGATGACAATAACCCCAGTACTTATCTTTTATTTCCTGCAATTTTATTTTCCTGTCTATTTTATTTTAGCATTTCTTTTGTATATTTTTGTTTTGTTTTTGCGGAGCTCACCCCTGTAGGTATTCTTGGCAAATTGCATTGGCAGGGTTCTGATTCTTCGTATGGCGGGCCTGCTTCAGGTTTCCACGCGTCTTCTGGTATGCTCACTAGCTGAGCATTGGGTAACCTCTTCCCTTAGCTATTTATGATTTTAATTTCTCTATCTTATGATTTGTTGCTTAGTTTAAGTCTGGGGGAGAGATTTGTTACCTATTACACGCGCACATTTCTTTTGCATACTAGAAGCTTTTATAGATTTATTATGATTAGTCATTGCATCACACACCACTGCACCCACATGAGCGCGTGCTTAGCTTTTTGCGTGCTGCGAGTTAAACTCATTTGTTCGTTAGATTTGGGAAAATTATGGTGCTGACATAGGATTGTGAGACGGAGTAAAATGTTGGCCTTGCTGTGTTTCTAGTCAACTGCTCTCGTCTCGTGTAGAAATTCGAGTAGATTTAATTTTTCTGTATGCTTTTAGTTTTATATTTTTCTAATTGCGTAAATACTTTTTATTCTACTCAAAAGTTGGTGAATCCGGTGTGAATCAAACGGTAGTTTAGGGATGTGTGTAGACGGCCGTTAGGTTCATATTGCTCGAGTCGGGAGGACGGATAGTCTTTCTCGTTGGCTAAGAACTTGCCCCAAGCTATTCTTGAAGCATGGGTATAGGTTAGTCATGCATGAGTGTGATGTAGGCCATCATTTTGGCCCGGTTGAGCTTTGTACCATTCCTGAAGTCTTATCCTCGCTATCCCCGTTGTGCCTACCCCTTCTTTTGATTCAGCTCCACCTTCATTCACCAAAGCCGCATAGCCAATCCTAGTCGCACACCCAAGTTGAGCTTTAGAGTTTTACATTTTCATTTTGGGATGTGATGTGGTGATTTCACTTGTGATTATGTTGATGTGCTCCCAAGTTTATATCTGCTGAATTGTGTAAATAAAATGAAGAGAAATAAAAAGAAAAATATTTGTAAAGAAAAAAAGAAAAAAAAGTGAAAAGTAAAAGTAAAATTGAAAATCATATTTGAGATGTGCTTATTTTTGGAGTAGGCAGTGCACACACCCATATGTTAAAAGTTTAGTTTGGGGGTGTGGTGTACCCGCATATATTTTGGTTAGCTGATGGATTCCCTTCATACTAGCTCCTTTGGGTTAGGTGCATAGCCTTCTTGTTGAGAATGCGAAAAGACAGGCATATGGTCACCGACATTGGTGGATTCCTTTGGAGGTTATCCGGAGCCCCGATCTTTTGCAATGCTCGCCTAGCGATTACTTTACTTTCTCCCTACGCATGACCGGATGATTCACCGTGCTTCCATTTTTGAGTAATAATAAAATGTTGATACGCATTGTGAAAAGTATAAACTATTTTGTATACTTAGACATTTCTTCTATTGTATTTTTACGAGTGCGAGCATGCGACTTCGCATGGTACTTCGTTTCGTAATTTCTTTGTTAACTAGTATTTTTCCCTATCTGCTTAGATTTTTGTTTGCTCGGGACGCGCAAACAGTTAAGTCTGGGGGTGTGATGAGTCCACTTTATATACCTATTTTCGGACTCATCTGGGCTAGTTTTCATGCATTTGCACTTCACTTTTAGTTCATTATCATATATATTTCATCCTGTCTTTATTTCCATAGGAAGTGCAGATTTATGTCCGTGGTTGTGTATTTTGTTATTCGTTTAGTCTGTACTCCTTTTTGTTATTGTCTGGAATGTCTGCACAGATTAGTGATTGGTTTCTCCTTTCGGAACAGGGGTCGTGTGCGTATTCCGGGATGGTTGTGAAACAGGAATACTGCGCACGATCATGGGATCTAATGCGCACGACCACTGGTCGTGCGCCCCTGATCGTGCGCACTACTCTACGTTTCCCAGAATCAGCCTGGGGTAAGAGCACGACTACTGGACATATTGCGCATGACCACCGGTCGTGCGCCACTGATCGTGTGCATTGATTGCTCATTTCTGGAGTCCTGTCTGGGTAATCGCACGATCATTGGACTTAGTGCGCACGACCACTGGTCGTGCGCCACTACTCGTGCGCATTATCCCAGTTCTTCTTCCTGATATTCCATGCCAGTGCGCACGAGCACATGATATAGTGCGCACGACCACTGGTCGTGCGCCTGTGATCGTGCGCATTGTTCATTTCTGCTTTTGTATAAATAGTGCAGGTCTCGCCCTAATCGGAAGATCCGCAGATCGCCCATTTCCTCCGACATTTTCCGCCTTCTCCGCCGTTCCCCTTCATCTTCCACCCTAGGGAGGTGCTCCGGGAAAGCTTTCACCGCCAAATCCAAGCCGGAGCTTCCTCTCGGCCTTCTCCTTCATCCATGAGCTTCAAGTAGGGTTTGACGCCATAGCCATCAAGTAAAGGAAAGCTAGCAAACTTCGTACTCTATCGTGAGACGAAGAAGACGGGCCATTGGAAGGTGGTGACAACCCTTCTCTATCCCGGAAGCAGTTGAGGACCGAGCTTGGATGCGGAATGACAACCCGACGATTCCAACCGTGAATCCTCAGCAAGACTTCGGATTCGGTCGATCTCTTGACTTGTACTTGCTTTCTTGTTGAATATTGGTATTTAACTTTATTTATATTGATGAAGTATGCTTTGTTTGTAAACGTTGTGTACAATTATGTCTATGTGATTGTATGTTTTCGTTATATTTACTTGAGTTACGCCATATTCCATCCACCATCCATCCACCCTTGTCGCACTAGCAGTTGCTAGTGGCGTGCGCAGCGAAGAGGTGCTTACGACCATCATTCCGCCATTCTCACCACCTCATCCTCTATCCTTCTCGTCCATCTGCCTAGTGATTCGGTGCATAGCGGCCCGACTAGTCTTCCATCCCGCCTGGCGAAGCATCACATAGCGGCGTTGCATAGGAGTAGTTGATAGCCTTTTATTTTCTGTTTCCGCAACCATCAAAACCCCCTTAGTTAGCTCTGACCTGAGGACTTCAATCTCAAGTCCTCCTTGAAATTAACTCCACCTTACTGTGTTCCTTGTGAGATCGATACTTGGGAAAACCCCCATTTTATATTACTTGTGCGACCAGTTCACTGCCGTGATCTATAGCATCAGGGTCACACCAGGAGAATGGCACAAGTGCCTTGGATAGATCCTCTGGGGGCTGGACAGCAACTGGCTCTGGCAGACAGCTGAAATAAAACTGATCAAAGTTTGAAAGCAAAGACCTGAGGTCTATTGCAAAGACAGCAGCAGGAGGAATTTGTTCTTGAGACACAGCAGCAGCAGCAGTAAGAACAGGAGCTGAAGAAACAGCAGCAACAGCAGCAGCAGCAGATAGGCTCATAGAAATAGCAGCAACAGCAGCAGCAGCAGACAGGCTCACAAAAACAGCAGCAACAGCAGCAGCAGCAGACAGGCTCACAGAAAGAGCAGCAACAGTAGCAGCAGGAAGACTCACTTCATAGGGCATCTCCCCCTGCCTAGATTCAGATAAGGCTGGATCAAGGCATACTGCTGTAGGGGCTACCTGAGGGAATAGAGATGAGAGCCTGGCAGAGAGAGCTACCACTGACAGGTGTAATGGAGCCAAGGAGGTCTCCAAAAGAAGAGATAGCCTGGGGGCTAGCAATTCATACAACCTGTCAACAAGGGCTGGGATGTCTACTTGCTCAAGGGTGACTGGAGTAGAGTTAGAAGATGGAGGAGCAGCTGTTGGTGATGGTAGTGGAGAGCTGGTGAATGGGGGAAGAAAAGGCTGAGGTGTGGGTAAGGTGGATATGGAGGACAGTGGGATGGAGATAGATGGGGTGAATATGGGTTGGTCAATGATTTGTTGTAGAAGATCTTGATAGGAAGTGGAGGATGAGGGTAGCTCAGGAGGAGAGGATGGAGAGTCATCCATAAAGGACTCATCAATGAGGGTGAAGGAAGGATGGGAGGGTGATGAAGTGGAATCTGGTTGAGGGTAGGAGAATAAGAGATGGAATTGTTCTTCTGGTGTTGGAAGAATAGGTACTGGAGATGGTGTAGTGGTTGGAGAGGGGCTGGAGATGTTGATGGTGGATGGAGATGGAATGGTAGATGTTATGGGAAGAGAGGGAATTGGAGGAGGAGGAGGAGAGGCAACATCAGCAGGCAGGTCATCTGCAGGGGCAGAGACCTGTGGGGAAGTGACTGTGAGAGTCCTTGTGCCTGAAGGAGTGCTGGAGGAGGGCCTGCTGGGCTTGATGATTTGTCTGTCCCATTTACCAAACAGGGCACAAGACAGTCTCTCGGATGCATTGATATGGATTCCAGAAGAGACCAGCAAAGCAGGGCACCTGTGCTGCAGAAACACCCCTAAGATTATTCCAAAGTTGACAAAACTTTTGTTTATCTTCTTCTTGATAAGGTCAAAGAACACTTCTCCCCAATTCAAATTCTTCCTATCTACAAGGGCTCCCATGAGGCAAAGCTGATACCTTGAGATTGTATCATGAGCAGAGCGCTTAGCCAGTATCACTTTTCCAACTACATCTGCCAGGAATCTGTATTCCACAGACAGGTTCTTTTTCAAGAGATTGCTAGGGTTGGCCTCAGAATGACCCATTCTGGCAAGCAGATCAGTATACTCTTCTCCAGACAAGTCAGCAGTATCTTCACCATTTCTCAACTCAAAAATCTCTGATAAAATTGCTGGGGTTAGAGGTATCTGTGTGCCAGATATTGACCCAACAATGGTGGAGTTGTCTTGATTGTGGGCAGTGTAGACCCATTCCTTAATCTCATCAGATGCAAGCTTGATCCTTGTGGTCATAATTGCAGTCAGGTTCTGTTCTTTGAATATCCCCAAAATATCCTGAAAAGCCTGGTCGGTTGTGCTGAAGGATTCCATGTCGATGTCGAAGCCAGCATCAAACTTCATGGCGGCGAGAACAACAACAGACACAGCCATGGGTACCTGCAAAAATTCAACAAACAAAACGACCAAGTGCAGAACTGATTGGAGGGAAAGAAAGTTCCTGCAGAGAAATCGAAAGCGCAAAGGAGAACGATGACAAAAAAGGAATTTTATATTAGTGTTCGACGGAGAATTGGAAAGATCGTTGAACTCAGTTCGACGATCGAGGCTTCTAAAGGAATCTGAAGAGTCTTCAACATCGTCGATCTCCGTTCGACGTTATTGGAGAGCGTCGAGCTCTGTTCGACGATCGTTCAGAGAACAAGATCGTCGAGCGCCATTCGACGATCGTTGACCGGAAGAGATAGTTCATAGTATCTGAGAAACGCTGAACTCAGGTCGACGATCTCAAAAATCGTCGATCTCCGTTCGACGATCTGGGGGAAAATCGTCGAGCGCAGTTCAGAGATCAGAAAAACTCTAGACACTAAGAAAAATCAGGATGTTTGCCTAGTCTTGGTCAATTTTTAAGCTTTCAAAATCTTGGATATTATTTAAGACTTCATCCATCTAACATTCCTAACTGATTTATGAAGAAGGTGTGTTTCTTTTCATCAAAGGGCTTGGTGAAAATATCTCCCCTTTGTAAATCAGTTGGGATATATTGCAGTTCAATTTTATTCTTTTCAACATTATCCCTTAAGAAATGATGCCTAATCTCTATGTATTTTGTCCTACTATGGAGGACTGGATTTTGAGCTAAGAAATAGCACTGGTGTTATCACAAAAGATTTTAAACTTCTCTAAGTTGTAGCCATAGTCTAGGAGTTGGTTTTGAATCCACAAGATTTTTGAACAACAACTGCCTGCAGCCATATATTCAGCTTCAGCAGTTGAAGTTGACACAGAAGTTTGTTTCTTACAAAACCAAGAGACAAGTCTGTCACCAAGGAACTGATAAGTTCCACTGGTGTTTTTCCTGTCAATTCTGCATCCAGCATAGTCAGCATCAGAGAATCCAGTTAAATCAAATGCTGAATCTTTTGGATACTAGAGACCTAGATTTGGACAACTTTTAACATACCTGATAATCCTCTTTACTAATGTTAGGTGTGACTCTCTAAGGCTTACTTGGAACCTAGCACATATACATGTAGCAAACATTATATCTGGTATACTAGCTGTAAGGTACAGTAAAGAGCCAATCATTGCTCTATATATTATCTGATCAACAGGTTTCTCATGTTCATCAGCATCCAATACAGCATTAGTAGGCATGGGTGTTTTCATACAAGATGCTTCAGACATGCCAAATTTCTTAACCAATTCATTTGCATATTTGGTTTGAGAAATAAAGATGCCTTCAGCATGCTGTTTGACTTGCAATCCTAGGAATAAGGATAGCTCACCCATGCTACTCATCTCAAATTTAGAGTGCATTAGGTTGGAAAACCTTCTGCACAATTTGGAGTCAGTAGAACCAAAAATAATATCGTCTACATAAATCTGTACTAGTAGGGTATGAGACTTATGGGTTCTAATGAAAAGAGTTTGGTCTACTCTACCCCTTATAAAACCATTTTCCAAGAGAAAGCATGCTAGGGTCTCATACCATGCTCTAGGAGCTTGCTTGAGACCATATAATGCTTTATTCAATCTAAAAACATAATCAGGATAAGTTGGAGAGAGAAAACCTGGAGGTTGTCTGACATATACTTCCTCTTTAATATCTCCATTTAAAAATGCACTTTTGACATCCATCTGATATACCTTAAAGCCTTTATGTGCTGCATAAGCTAAGAATATTCTGATGGCTTCCAATCTTGCAACTGGTGCAAAAGTCTGGTCGTACTCTATTCCTTCTTCTTGAGAGTATCCCTGAGCAACTAACAATTAGCCTTGCACTTTGTTCCAATAATGGAGTGATCCTTAGGCCTTGGTACTAGTTCCCATACTTTGTTTCTCTCAAATTGATGCAACTCCTCTTGCATTGCAATGATCTAGTGTGGATCTTGCTCTGCATCTTGAATGGACTGAGGTTCAATTTGAGATAGGAAGCAGGTGTGCAACAGGTTTTGGTTGACCTGATTTCTGGTTTGCACACCAGCTGAGATGTCTCCAATTATTTGGGAAATTGGATGATCTCTTGATGTTACTAAATCAACAAGGGGTGTTGATTGTTCACCAACCTGTGTTGTTGTTTCCTCTTGTGGTACAACAACTGGCTCTTCAAGTTGTTCTTCAATATGTTGAGCATTTTCTTCATCTTCACTGCTTTCCTCCCTTTGGGTAACCTGTAACTTGTTCAAGTCTTCAACTAGAGAATGTTCCTGCAAGGGTTCTATGGTAGAAGAGATCTTCTCCTTGAAAGCCATGTTAGATTCATCAAATGATATATGGACAGATTCCTCAATTTTTAAAGATGATTTATTATAAACCCTATAAGCCTTGCTGATCATGGAGTATCCCAGAAACACTCCTTCATCAGCTTTGGCTTGAAATTTTGCTAAATATTTCTTGTCATTGTTATGAATGTAGCAAATACAACCAAAAACTATAAAATAATCAATTTTAGGTTTCTTCCCTTTGAGTAATTCATAGGGAGAGTTTCCCTTTAGTTTATGTATCAAACTTTTATTCAGCACATAGTTGGAGGTGTTCACTGCCTCTGTCCAAAAGGATAGAGGTAGATGAGCATCTGACAACAATGTAGTGGCAGATTCAATAAGGGTTCTATTTTTTCCTTTCAGCTACCCCATTTTGTTGAGGAGTTCTAGGATCTGAGAAAGTATGCCTGATCCCTTCACTCTGACAGAACTCTTGCATAAGAAGAGAATCAAACTCTGTCCCATTATCACTTCTGATCAGGGTAATGTAAGTATTGAACTCAATCTGTATACATTTGAGAAACTCTGTCAGACACTTAAAGTTATCAGACTTCTTCCTTAGAAAAAACACCCAAGTGAATCTAGAGAAGTCATCTACAACTACTATAGTGTAGGATTTCCCTCCTAGGCTTTGTACTGTGATGGATCCAAAAAGATCCATGTGTAACAGATACAATATCCTAGGTGAATCACTCTTATTAAGTGACTTAAATCTGTTTTTAGTTTGCTTGCCTAATTGACAAGCCCTGCAGAGTCCTTCCTTCTTGTAGGGGCCAGAAGGTAGTCCTCTAACAAGGTTGTCCTTGGATAGCCTAGCAATAGTTCTAAGGTTTAGGTGTCCTAGTCTCTTATGTCATAAAATGTTTGGTCTACAGACAGAATTAAACAGGCAAATATCTACATCAGTTGAAAGAAAATCTACTAGATAGATGTTACCTTTCCTTTTACCTGTCAACACAGTTGTGTTATCCTCTGACTTGATTTTGCATAATGCTTTGCTGAAGGTCACCTGGTAGCCTTCATCACATAACTTACTGATGCTTATTAAGTTGTGCTTTAGTCCTTCCACATAAGCTACCTTCTTGAAAGTTACTGAGCCAATCTGGACTGCACCATATCCTTTAGTCTGTCCAAAGTTTGAATCACCAAAGATAACTTTGGGTCCAAACTTGGCTCTAAAGGAAGTGAGGTTGTCCTTGTTCCCTGTCATGTGCTTAGAGCACCCACTATCCAAGTACCATTGCTGGTTAGATGTTGGATAGGTCTTCACCTGCACATAAGACAATTCATTTATTTTTGACCCAGTTTACCTTGGGCCTAGGTTGATAACCTTTAAATTCTGAAATAAAGGACATCCCATGTTGACTCTTACATCCTTCAGGATGATATCTCCTTGGAGGTATAATCCATTCAGTATAAGGGTTAAATATTTGGGATGAAGGACCATTAGGATTGAATTTTGATTTGCCCTTGAAAAATTTTCCAGAGCTCCGACCTCTGTTCAACGATCTTGGGGCTGCGTTCGACGATTTTGGGTCAGATCGTCGAGCTCCATTCGACGGTCGACTATGGCTGAGTTCAGGTACTTGAGATCGTCGACCTGAGTTCGACGATCTTGCCTGAGATCGTCGATCTCCGTTCGGCGATCGTCGATCTGCATTCTGCGATCGTCGATCTCTGTTCGACGATTTCTGCTGGGACTCAGTTTTCTGGGGCAGATCAGAATTTTTCCTGGCAACCTCTACAACTCCCTTTCCTTTATCAGAAATGAATTTGATTGGAGTTGTTAGAACTATAGGTTGGCTGGATGAAGCACCCAAGCCCAGTGTACTATTAAATCTGGAGTTCACTGTTCTTGTGATGTCTATCAGCTTGATGCTTCTCCCATTAAGGGATTCTTCAAGCTTCTTGGCCTCAGACTGCTCACTTTTCAGTGAAGCTATCTGCTCCCTACAGCACTCCAACTCCTGAGAGAGTTTGAGGTTTTCTGATTTTAAAGTATTATGTTCAGATAAATGATTTCTGAGAGAGATAATTTCTTTCTCAGATTTTAGCAGGTCTAAACACAATGCTTTAAATTCAGATTTAAAGTCCTCTGAATTAAAATCAAAAGAACCAATTACCTGATCTTCTTCAGGTTGAGTCTCTGAGTCTGACTCTGACACCTCTTCTTCTGAATTGTGCTATGAGGCATTGATTGCCATCATGCAGAACTCTTTCTCTTCTGCATCATCTTCATCGTCACTGGAGCTGGATGATGCTTCTGACTCCTCTTCAGTCTCACTCCAGGATTCAGCAACAAACCCCTTTCTTGTATGTTTGTTTTTGCTTGATGAGGGTTTGCCATTGCCATTCCTTTTGGAGTCTTTCTCCTTTATTCTTTCTTTCCGGTCCCTTCTGTCCTTGTTTTTGTTTTCTGGACAGTCAGGAACTATGTGGCCTGGTTTCCTGCACCCAAAGAAAATAATGTCTTTATTATTATTATTAATGGACTTGTCATACCTTTGTTTATCATGTTCCTTTTATGATCTACTTTTGAAGTCCTTTTTGGGCATCTTATAAAATCTTTTGGCTAACAGACTGAGCAGTTCATCATTGCCTGTGGCTTTGTCTTCAGCCTGATCTTCAGTTGCCTTGAAGGCTATGGTCTTCTCTTTTCTTGTGGCTGGTGAGGCAGCCTTCTGTTCTTCTTCTCTATTTTTGATGAGTAGCTCATAAGATTTGAGCTTACCCAATAGAGCTTCAGTGGTGATCTCATTCAGACTTCTGGCATCCTTAATTGGCCAGATTCTTGAATCCCAAGTGCTAGGGAAGCACATTAGAATCTTGTCATTAAGTTCAGTTAGTGAGATCTCTTTGTCCAATGTCCTGAGTTCACTGACAATTAGACTGAGCCTGTTGTACATGTCTCCCACTAACTCAGTTTCTCCCTTCTTGAAATTCTCATATTGAGATATGAGATGAGATCTCCTATCCTTTCTCTCATCAGCTGAGCCTGAGACTATTTCTGAGAGTTTGTCCCAAATTTCTTTTGCTGAATTGCATTCAGCCACCTTTTGAAATATGTCATCAGACATTGTCTGGGCTAAGATGTTCATAGCCTTGGCATCAGCTACCTTCCATCTCTTGATATCAGCATCTGTTCCTGATGGAGGTGGAACAGCATTTATACTGGAGTTCTCTGGAGGTATTGGACACACTGTCAAAATAGAGTTGAAAATATCTTCGTAAATAGAATTCATGTACAGTCTGATCCTTGCTTTCCAAAGTGCAAACTTGGATAGATTGCACACTGGAGATCTGGTGCTAGCATAATCTTTGTTTTGGGCCATGATTTGTGAAAACAAAATTTAATAATAAAATACAAAAGAAAACAGATCTAACTTGGGATCTTTGGGTTCAGGTTTTAGCCTGTGCAACCACCAAGGTGTGGTATGTTTAACCAACCTCGCTCTGATACCAATTGAAAGTGCAGCTAGATCTGATATACTCTAGAGGGGGCTGAATAGAGTATATGGTGCTTTAAAACTTTTTACAACACTTGTTGTAATATGAGTGAGCAGGGAAGCAATTACAAATCTAATTACAGAACTAAACTGATCAAAAACTAATCACAGAATAATCAAGGCCAGAAACAAAAAATAAAGACAAGCAAATCCAGAAGACACAAGGAAATATAGTGGTTCCCCTAAACTTGGGTACATCCACTCTTCTACCACCCTAAGTAGGAATCCACTGCAGGATGACTTGATCAGGTGTCCTGGGCACCAATGAGCTTTTGATAAGGTGCTCAAAAACCAAATCAGATTTTTTGATCAGGTGTCTTGCCACCAATGAGCTTTTGACAAGGTGCTCAAAAACCAAGCTCAAACTTTTGAAGAGAGTTTGAGAAAACCTTTACAGAGAGGGGTGAGAGAGTGATGGAAGTCTTCTCTTTCTCAAACAACTGAGAAGACTATGTGGATTGGTGGTGTCAAAGCTCCCCCTGAGTCCTTGAGATCTTCAGGAAAAGAAGCTTTGTTGTAGGGTGATAGGCCTTCACAAGTTGAACTCCAGCAATAGATGATTTCAGCAATAACTGAAATGTTGGATGTCTGGAGTCTTGAAATATGTTGGCCTTGAACACTTAAAAACTAGAGAGATCTGAAGATTGATCTCCTTGGATGTGTGTTCTTGAGAATTCTTTGAGACAGAATATTTTGTTGAAGATTACTGATGAATACTGAAGTCTGTCTATGTATCTCTGTAATCTGTGTGTCTGTGTATCTGTCTTAGAGATTCAAAAAATTCTATTCTTTTATTCTCTGGTACTGAATGGAAAAACATTCTCTGAGAAGAATAGATGTTGGCTGCATTAATTGCATCCTTTATTGCAAGATCTCTTCTGGAGAAAAGTCCATAGAATTATTCCTTGAAAATCCCTTGAAACTTGGTCCAGAAATGAATGAAAACGGCTAGGAAATCTTCAGAATTAATTGCAGAATAACTCCTTAACTGATTTGAATTTGAATCTAGAAACATCCTTGAAGTTATCTAAAAACGTCGAACTGAGCTCTGCTATCGTTGAACTGAGATCAGAGATATGGACTAAATCAGCAGCAAAATATCGTCGATCTGAGCTCAAAGATCGTCGAACTGAGCTCAGAGATAGAGATACAAAGCGGAGTCAAGATCGTCGAACTGAGCTCACCGATCGTCGAATGGAGTTCGACGATATGATGAAGTTGAGCTCAGCGATCGTCGAATGGAGATCGACGATCTGTCGAAGTTGAGCTAGAAGATCGTCGATCGGAGTTCGACGAATCGTCGTGCTGAGCTCGACGATATCACTTAGTCTCCAAACAGAAAATCCTGGTCTTGAGGGCAGCTTCCAAACCTAGACTTCTAACCCTTAGACTCAATTCTAATTGACCTATTTAGCTATACAGGAGGTCAAACATTTGTTTCCTAGAGACATAGTGATCCTGACCCAAATTAGTAATAGGGTGTTCCAACAATCCATCAAGTCCGCAACCGAGAGCCCGACCAAGTCCGCACCATTGACAAAGGTGGGCCACCGTGAAAGAGGTACATCGAAGATCCAGGCATCCAATAGCACATCAACATCTCGCTCACAGCCGATCCGCGATTAGAGGAGTGGTTGCGAAGCCTCCATTCCATCCATCAAAAGTCGCAGCACGAAAGAGTCGCCGCGCCGCACCGACCCCGACCCAAAGCCTTGCAGGTAGAGACTATAGAAAGTCCATTGTAGAAGGGACTGGCCCGACCTCATTACATCCCAGGACAATCTTGCACGTAGAGGGGCTCGCCATTTCAGGGTAGAGTGAAATCCAAGGCCTCCACAAGCCTTTGGAGTGCACACAGAAGCCCAAGCAACATAAGGTCTGTTTGATTAAGCTGTGGCGGTGCAGGAAGTAGTGGTGGGACCTAGCTGGAAGTGACCCCGACCCCGAGCAGATCCCGCTGCAGGGCTCTCACCTAGCTGGTAGGGCTGAATGGCACTTGATGGTGTCGATCCCGACCACGAGTAGATCCCGCTGCCAGGCTCTCACCTAGCTGGCAGGGCTGGATGTCACTCGATAGTGTCGACTCCGACCCAGAGCATATGCCGCTGCCAGGCTCCCACATAGCTGGCAGGGCTTGATGTCACTCGATGGTGTCCACCCCGACCCCGAGCAGATCCCGCTGTCAGGCTCTCTTCTAAATGGCACGGCTAGATGTCACTCGATGGTGTCAACCCCGACCCCAAGCAGATCTTGCTGTCAGGCTCTCACTTACCTGGCATGGCTGGATGTCACTCGATGGTGTCGACCCCAACCCCGAGCAGATCCCGCTACCGAGCAGATCCTGCTTCCAGACTCTCACATAGCTGGCAGGGCTGGATTTCACTCGATGGTGTCGACCCGAGCTCCGACAGTGCACTCCACCCCCCTTCAGTTTTACTTTGAGATTCTTGGTAATTTTAAGCTTCACATTGGCGAGAATGGAGGCAGCTTGCGAGCGATCTAGGGGGTGGCGAGCCTAGTGCGGCGAGTGGTACACCCTCGAATCGTCTAGTGCTGGCGAGCCCTGAATACCTACTCGCTGATGCAAATCCTAATGTCTATTCTAACGGCAAGATCTATGCACACGAGGTCCCCCGAGGAGGAGAGCTCGCAAGCGAGTACATCACGGCAAGGAAGTTCAGAAAAGAGATAGAAAAAATTAAGAGGAAGTTCATAATGAAGCTGTTTTCATTCATATAATGATGTTACAAAAAGAGGAGCTCGCCACGGCGAGGTTACATAAAGAGGGCTGAAAGAATTACATGAAAAAAGAACGAAAAAATGGGGGGGGGGGGGTGGGGTCAGCTCTTGAGCCCCCCCCCCCCCCCCCCCCCCCCCCCCCCCCCCAAGACTGGCGGTCTTCGCCCACTCCTCCAGATAGGTCGTCTTTGTAGCCCTTCCCGAAGAGCATGTCAAAGCTATCCTCCTTCTCGCTAGGCGGCATTGGCGGGAACAGACTCGACTTTAGATCCTGGGCCGTGATATCTTCGCAGCCCTCCACCAGCACCCCCGTGTCTTTCATCATCTTAAGGGTGAGCTCGGTGGACTCGATTGAGTTTACCCGCAGCCGTTCCATGACCTCGGCCTCGCCAAAGCGGCCTCTTGTACGGGAAGGGGGGCTCGTTGTTGCATGGGGGAGAAGATTTCCACTTGGCGGAGGATCTCGCCATGGAGACCCTTATTCTCCTCTTTCAGCGCCCCGTTCTCCTCCTCCAGCCCGGCAAGGTGAGCCTCCAGCTCGGCAGAGCAGGAACACAGCTGGCTATTCTCATTCTCCAACCCCATGGTGCGAGCCCACAACTCATCAGCGTCCTTGGCATCCTGGAAAACAAAAGGGCTAAACGAACTTATAACGAAGAAGGCAGGAAAATCCTAAGTAAAAAGTGAAACAATCAACCTGGTACTTACCAGCCCGCTGAATGCTTAGGCGAGTAAGCTCTCGGCGATGCTGAGCTGCCTCGCCAGGTCGATAGCCTTGTCCTTGGCAACATCGCGTGCCTGTTCGGCCTTCTACAGGTGGTTGCTGAGGTTGAAGCCACGACGGATCATCATGTGATGCAGCTACATAGCCCGCATATGGGCTTGCATGCCCTCGTGGTCGAGTTGTCATACGGTCATACCCTTATAGGCCTCGAAATCCTCGCGCCCATATAGGCCGAAGCCGAGTGCATAGGCATGGCCTGTGGAGAGATGGCGGTGGGTCCAAGAAGGGTGAAGGGTGGAGATGGCGACTCGGCGGGCCAGCTCGTCCTACTGGACCATAGGTTCGCCGGCTGAGTCTTTCCGCCTTCCCCTAAAGCCAAAGACGGGGTGGCCCTTCGGCGTGAGTGAGTCGTTGGCCACCTTCTTCGTAGTAGGGGGAGCAGAGGATGCGTCACCCCCGTCCTTTTCCTGAGATCTCCTTCAACGAGCTCTACAGCGACCCATTTAGGGTGGTCTCGGGCGAGCTCATGTATTTTGGATTTTGTTGTTGTTGATGTCTCGCCCAGGGAACCACCCATTTAGGGTGCTGGATCCCGCAGGATCAGGTTGCTTCTTGCTAGATGTGGGCTTGGATAAAGCCAGCTCATCTCGACAGGTTGTTGCTGACTTCTCGCGTGCGAGGGGGTCAGGGAATAATCCCGAGTCCGCGAATGGCGGGTTCACGGTAATTAGTCGCTCCCCTGCATGAAAAAAACTTAGTCAGCAAAATTCTATGGTGTTCGGCGAGTTGAGAAAAAAGAAAAAGAAAAAGTACCTTCGCTAGGAAGAACGGGGAGGAGCGAGTCGAGGCCCCTCCGAAGGAAGGCGACCTCGAAGTCTTTGTGGAGGAAGAATTTGTGGAGCTCGGCGTCGTTGTCAGACACTGTTGGGGGGTGGGGGTACACTTCCTCTCCTTTTTGCTAGGGCAAGTAAGGTATGTTGCTGAGATCGCCCTTGACAAAGACGATCTTGGTCATCCAATTGTGATGCTTGTTCGCGATCTCGCGAACTTTGATGAGGGAACCCCCAAAGTAGGCGATGCCATCCTGGGTCGCCTTATAGGAGAAGTGTTTCCTGAAGACGGTCAGGTTGAACTCTATTCGCTCTCTGGGGAGGAAGCATTTGAACCCCACCATCATGGCAATGGAGTTTGAGTTGAGTTGTGCGTGCACTGTGTTGGGTACATTGGAATATATGTACCTGATTTGAAGAAACCTCACCCTACTCAATGATATACATCAAGATGTATTTGATGTGCTTTGAGTTTATTTGTGCAGGTTAAGTAATTACAGGAAAAGCATAAAAGATTCTAAGTCCATGTGTCGACACCCAGAAAGATAGTGTCGACACTTAAGAAGGCTTGTGTCGACACCTAGAGAAGCTGTGTCGACACTTGGAGTAATTGTGTCGACACCAGGAAGGCAGAGTCGACACCAGAAGGAAAGTGTCGACACATACAGACAGTGTCGACACACAATGAAGAAATGTCTACATAATTAGTGTCGACACTTAGAAGCAGTGTCGACACTCAGAGAAACTTTGTCGACAACAAAAGTGTCGACACTCAGCAAACTTCAACAAAGTTTAAGTACAAGTGTCGACATAAAGGAGATGTGTCGACACTCAGCAAAGTCTCAACAAATGAAGAATGTGTCGACACAAAGGAGATGTGTCGACGCTCAGCAAAAGTTTCAACACAGAAGGCATGTGTCGACACTTAGCAGAAATCAACTAAGTATTGAAGAAGAAGGACTTGTGTCGACACACCGGATCAGTGTCGACACATTCTGAAGAAGCAGTGTCGAGAAGCTGTTACAACAACACAAGGAGTTGTGTCGACACCATGAAGGCTAGTGTCGACACTTAGTCTACTTGTGTCGACACTTGGTCTATTTATGTCGACACATAAAGACTATCTATCTCGACACTTTCAGACAGTGACAGAGATTTCAAGAAGTGACTGGATGACTTGACAGCTGCCATTTCAACCGGTCAACTGCTACTGTCAGAGCTGTCAGAAGATTGTTAGAAACCGGATCAGCCGGTCACCATGAAGAAAGCTTATATAAAGGCTTATTCCTTCAACAGAAGGGTATATTAAAAAAAATCAATAAAGTGAAAAACAACACAACAAGAAGAAGACCTTCAAGTGAAGATCTAAGGAGTTGGAGAGAGAAAGCTTCTTTTAAGAAGTGCAGTTGCTGAACCAGGCTGCTAAGTTAGATTCAGATTGAGATCTGAATCTCAAGACCGCAGTTGAATGAAGATCATCTGCATAGAGATACAACCCTACTGTGTTCTAATTCAAGAAGCTTTGAAGAAAGACAAGGGAGGTTGATCTCAGCCAAGTTCTTCCAAGAACTCATCAAGAAGTCAGTCAACTCATCTCTCTCTATCAGAGTTGGGGTTATATATTTTGTATTTTCTAATTTCTGTAGGATCTTGTATAGATCTGAGTTGTAAGCCTAAATCTATAAAGGCTGAGGTAGGGCCTGTGAGCCTGAGTGTAGGAGAATCATTTCTCTGAGTGTAGGCCTTGTTGAAGGCCGAGGTAGGGCTGTTGTGCCTGAGTGTAGGTCTTGTTGAAGACTGAGTGGTAGGGCTTTTGTGCCTGAGTTGTAGGAGTGGGATCACTCTGAGTTGTAGGAACCTATTTGTGGTTCTGAGTTGTAAGATCTGAGGAGAAGTGGAGAAGTTAGGCCGAATCTAGTACACTACTAGATAGGCGAAGGGGGAAAGTGGATGTACCCAGACCTTGGGGAACCACTATAAATCTTGTGTGCACTCTGTGAGTGTATGCTTGTATGGTTGCTGTGCTGTGATACTTGTTAAATTGCAATTACTGTACTGTATTTTTGCCTTTAAAGTCAAAAAGATATAGGTCACCTATTCAACCCCCCCCCCCTCTAGCTGATTAGGCACTGTTTCTTTCAAATGGTATCAGAGGGAGGTTACTCAAAAAGGACATAACAGTCTGAGTTAAGATCATGTAGGCAGAATCAGACTAATCAAGAATCAAGAAAATGGGTTCTACTGAGAATCACAAAGAGCTAGGATCCATGAAGTTGCCAATCTGCAGAAAAGTGATTTTTGGCATATGGAAAGAGAGGGTTAGACTCTTTATGGAAGCATCTGACCCAAGAATATACATCACAGTCAAAGAAGAGCCATATGTGCCAATGAAGATCTCCATTCTAGATGCAACTCAAAAAACTCCTATGGATTATTCTGAAATGACCAAGGATGAAATAATCTTGGCTACTATGGATAAGAGGGCTCAGAACATCATAGTAAGTGCCATTGATGACTCTACCTTCCAGAATTTGATTCATTGCAAGACTTCAAAGGAAATGTGGGATACTTTGATAGTCTATATGGAAGGGTCTAAAGAAGTTAGACAAGACAGGAAGTCCTTATTAAATCAGGAGTATGAAAGCTTCAAACAAGGAAAGTCTGATAGCATTACTGAATGCTACAAGAAATTCTATAGGATTGTTAATGAGCTGATGTCCTATGGGAGAGAATTCAACAATTATGAGCTGAATGACAAGTTTTTAAGATCCCTGACTAAGTACTGGGATACCAAGATTTGTGTCATTAGGGAAATTGCCAGATTAGCTCATATACCTCCTCCAACCTTGTTTGGAAAACTGCTATCTTATGAAATGCATTTACAGGGTTAGAAAGGAGGAAAAGAGGACTACTAAAGTGGAGCACAAGGAAAGATCTGTGGCCTTCAAAACTAAAGTCACTAGGAAGTACAGAAGTAAGTCTCCATCTCCACCACAAACAGTTGCTGAGACTGCTTCAAAAAATTCAGAGAACCAGAACTCAGACAGCAGTAAAAGTGATGATGATTTTGCTGCCTTTACAAGACATTTTCAAAAGTCTCTGAAGAAGAAGCAGTGGAGGTCTAAGCCATCCACTTCGCAGTCTAAAGATGACTACTATCAGAGAAGAAAGTCATCAAGGAATGACAGAAAAAGGTCCAAGACAAGCAAAGTTACATCCTCAAAGATTGTGTGCTATTGTTGTAATAGGCCTGGACATGTAGTCGCTGACTGTCCTGAAAAGAGGAAGGAGTCTACTACAGATAAGAAGAAGAATCAGGTTAAGGGCAAAAAGGAAAAGTCTTTTGTTGCTAAGAAAGACAAAAGTCTGACTGATCAATCATCATCAGAAACAGATTCAGAAGCTGAAGCCTATATTGGCTTGTTTGCTGAAGATGAAGAAGATGAGTTCTTGCAGCTAATGAACTCAATTTATGAGCATGAGGACAATCAGTGCAATGTACTGATGGCCTTAACAGAAGGAGACAAGATCCAGGATCAGCCTGGACCAAGTAAGGTACAATGTCTTTCAGATTATAGTACTGATTCAGAATCAGATACATCTGCATCAAGTGATGTGGGTGGGTCTGAATTTGAGGGTGATATTCATCAGTTGATGGATGAATATAGAGATGTATTGCAGGAACTTAAGAAGAGCAAAACTCTGGTCAAAACACTGACTAAGGAAATTGCTAATCTTAAGTTGGCAGCTGCTGATTCAGATAAAGTGTTAGATCAAAAACTAAATGAAATAGCCAGGCTGAAGAACATTACAGTTATTCAGATGGAAACTATTACATTTAAGAATGATCAAATTAGGAATCTGGAGGTTAGACTTCAGAATGAGAGAGATATTATTGCAAGTTTTTCTAAACCAAAATCAGTTTTACCTTTGATAGATGAGTTTATTCCTCAAAAGGGTAAGACTGGATTGGGGTTTACAAAACCTGCCAGGACAGTTAGGTCCAAATCTAAGGGCAAAGCCCCAGTACTCAACAAGAAGCCTGCTGTAGATAAGACAGCCAGGGTTGTACCTAAACAAAGGTACAATAGATTTGAGTGCTGGTGTTGTGGCAAGGTAGGCCACTTTTCCATAGCTTGCTGGCACAATTCAAGTGTCAAGGAGAGTAGCAAACTGCCTACTAGAAAAGCTACAGGTAGTTTTGTTAAAAGTCAGACCAACCTGCACCAAGGACCCAAGAATTATTTGGGTTCTAAGGTTAAGTAATCTATTTTGCATGTGAGTCCAAGTGGCCATGCCCCTATATGGTACTTGGCAGTGGATGTTCCATGCACATGACTGGAACTAGGGGATTGCTGAAGGACTATACATCAATCAAGGATGGTCCTAAAGTTACCTTTGGTGGTTCAGAAAAAGGAATCATCAAAGGCTTTGGTAACATTTCTAGCAACCTAATTACAATTACTCAAGTGGCTTATGTAAAGTGTTTGAAACATAACCTCATTAGCATAAGTCAGCTGAGTGATTTAGGATATGACATCTCATTTGTCAAGGATGGTTGTCATATCAGTAGGTCAAGTGATCAAAAGATCATTCTAACAGGATATATGAAGAGAAATGTCTATTGTCTAGACATTATGTATGAGAACATTGTTTCTCCTATTTATCTTGTAGCTGATGAGAAAGTCTCACATTGTGTTAAATGGCACAAAAGACTGGCTCATCTTAACTATAAGACAATTGGTCAACTCTTTAGCAAAGAGTTAGTGAGGAATGGTACTCAGGTTAAGTGTATAAAAGATGAGATATGCTCAGCTTGTCAAAAAGGCAAGCAGACCAAATCCACCTTTCATAGCCTTGAGAACAAAGATGATGTGAGCTGTCTATACCTCTTGCATATGGATCTTTTTGGTCCTATGCCAGTTCACAGCCTAGTTAGGATGGTCTACATATTTGTGGTAGTTGATGACTACTCAAGGTATTCCTGGGTGTTCTTCCTAGGGCTAATGTTTGAAACTTCAAGTATCTTGTACAGTTTTGTTAAACAAATTCAGAATGAATTGGACAGTACAGTGGTCAAAATCAGAAGTGACCATGGTACTGAATTTCAGTCTGAAAGTATGACAAAACTGTGTGAAGAATTTGGAATTTTTTAGGAATTTTCCTCACCAAGAACACCTCAGCAAAATGGTATTGCTGAGAGGAAAAATAGAACCTTGATAGAGGCTGGTAGAACCCTGTTGAATGACACATCACTCCCAGAATAATTTTGGGCTGAGGCAGTTAATACTGCATGTCATGTGATCAATAGGGCTACTATCACCAAGAGCCACAAGAAGACCCCCTATGAGATTGTGAAGGGCAGAAAACCAAATCTATCCTACTTCAGGATCTTTGGTTGCAAGTGCTATATCCTTAATAATGGTAAGTCTTATCTAACCAAGTTTGCTGCCAAATCCCAAGAGGGAATCTTTGTTGGGTACAGCAACAACAGTAAGGCTTATAGGGTCTATAACTTGATTACTCAAGTTGTAGAAGAGTCAGTTCATGTAGTCTTTGATGAAGCTAGACTCATTAACAATGAATTGCCTAGAAGTGTTTGCAGCTCTATAGGTGTACCTGAGAAGATGGACAAGCTTACCTTAATAGAAGGTCCTTCTACAAGTCAGCAAGTGGAGGATGGTAGCTGTTGTCCAGGGGGAGTACAAGATACTCATATTGCTGAAGAAGACCAAGAGGAGCAGCTGAATGAAGAAGCTGAAGGTGTACAATCAGAAGACAGGCTGCCTCCAGCAAATAGCCATTTAAAAGATCATCCAGCCAATCAAATTATTGGAGATCTCAGACAAGGGGTACAAACAAGGAGCAGGAATCTAAGTTCAGTTCTCTACTCCAGCTTTCTATCCCAGGTAGAGCCAAAGAAATTTGAAGAAGCAATCCTAGACCCTCATTGGATTGAGGCCATGCAAGAGGAGCTGAACCAGTTCAAAAGATGCAAGTTCTGGGAGCTAGTTCCTAAACCAAAGGATCACAACATAATTGGAACTAAGTGGATCTTTAGGAACAAGCTGGATGAGAATGGAATTATTATAAAGAATAAAGCTAGACTAGTTGCTAAAGGATATAGGCAGGAAGAAGGTATTGATTTTGATCAAACCTTTGCTCCAGTAGCCATACTGGAAGCATTAAGGATGTTCCTTGCCTATGCAACATTTTAAGGATTTAAGGTATATCAAATGGATGTTAAGTCAGCTTTTCTGAATGGAAACCTGAAGGAAGAAGTCTATGTAGAGCAGCCATCAGGTTTTGTAGATTCTCTTAAACCTGATTATGTATATAGACTTAGGAAGGCTTTGTATGGGTTAAAACAAGCCCCTAGGGCTTGGTATGAAAACCTGTCTAGTTTCCTCATTGAGAATAAATTCACAAGGGGGAAAATAGACAAGACTTTATTCCTTAGGGAATCCAGAGGCAAGATTATCTTAGTCCAAATATATATAAATGACCTAATATTTGGGTCTACAGAAAGTAGTCTTTGCAGAAAGTTTGCAAAACTAATGCAAGGACAATTTGAAATGAGCAGTATGGGGGAACTTAAGTTCTTCTTGGGTCTCCAAGTTAGATAGACTGAGGATGGTTTATCCATAGGCCAGTCTAAGTTCACCCTAGAATTGATAAGGAAGTATGGTATGGAATCATCCACTACCATGAAAACTCCTATGGGGTCAAGCATGTCTCTAAGCAAAGATGATGCAGGGAAACCTGTAGATGAAACTTTGTATAGAGGGATAGTTGGCTCCCTACTATATTTGACTGCTAGTAGACCAGATATCATGTATGCTACATGTGTCTGTGCTAGGTACCAAGCTTGCCCTAAAGAATCTCATTTGACAGCAGTCAAAAGAATTTTGAGATATCTTAAGGGCACACCTTATCTAGGCCTTTGGTACCCTAGGAATGGAGATTTTGAACTGACAGGTTATTCAGATGCAGATTTTGCAGGCTGCAAGGAAGATAGGAAAAGTACAACATGAACCTGTCAATGTTTAGGTGGAAGGCTGATATCATGGAGTAGCAAGAAGCAGACCAGTGTGGCTATCTCCACAGCTGAGTCAGAGTATGTTGCTGCAGGAAGCTGCTGTGCACAACTACTATGGATACAACACCAGCTAGAAGATTATGGTATTCAAGTAAGTAGAACACCTTTATTTTGTGATTCTACTAGTGTCATTTCTATTGCAAATAATCATGTCTCTCATACTAGGACTAAGCATATAGAAATAAAATACCATTTTCTAAGAGAACATGTGGAAAAAGAAGATATTTCCCTAGAGTATGTTAAGACAGAAAATAAGTTAGCTGATATGTTTACTAAGCTCTTAGATGAAACCAAATTCAATAAATTAAAAAATTGATTAGGGATGATCAACTTAGAATAGTTTACAAAATTGGCTAAGTAAAATGGTGTCGACACACAGAGTTGTCTGTGTCGACACATAGTAGTGGTGTCGACATTTCAGAGAAATGGTGTCCACATATCTAGGAAGTCTGTGTCGACACTTCAGAGAATTAGTGTCGACACATGCATTGTAGGTGTCGACACATCCAGGGTGGTGTCGACACTTAGGATTTACACAGAACTAGTCTAGTAGAGTCTCGACTAAGTGTTGAGCTGAGTGGTGTCGACACATATATAAGTGTCGACACATATATTCTGACGACTATACTTGTGTCGACACATAGTTGTCGAGACATTAGCAGTTAGTGTCGACACTTTTCAACAGTGTCGACACAATTTAAGTATTTTGACGCGCCTTTTCACCTTCGATTCTAGAAAGGTATAATTAGGTTTTCCCTAGTGTTTGTCGACACACTCACCTTAGTCTCGAGACCAAACTTGTGTGTTGACATCTCTCTTCTCTAAATTCAAAATTTCTTCAAACCTTAATGGCGCCCAAGCTAGAAGAGAACATTAATGAAGGATATGAGCTCGTGCGACACGCCTTTGATGATGCAGAACCCAAGATCAAAGGTGTGGTAACCCTAATTGCCGAGATTGGATTGGAATACCTTGTATCAGAACCAATCAAGATCTGGAAGAAGGAGGTCCTTGAATTTTTGAGTGCAGCTTCACTTGATGATACTGGACTCCAGATTAAGTCCAGAGTTCATGGGACCAAAGTCAAGGTCACACAGAAAAGTCTAAGGAAGATACTTCAACTACCAAGAACAAAAGAGGAAGAAGATGTATCTGCTTCTAAGACTAGAGAGATATTAAGATGGTGTGGACTGGATTCAAACCTGAATATTGGATCAGTTTTCAACAGAAAAGGGATGAACATTCAAGGAAAGTTTCTCTCTGAAATATTAGGTAAAGTAATACTGAGCAATCCTGGTGGGCATGATAGAATATCTGCTCATATGTTCAGTCTGATGACAAGAATACTTTTCCAGCTTAAGACTGACTGGTCAGTAGTACTGTTTGATAAGATAAAAGAGAGCCTGAAGAAACTCAATATGGGAAGAATTCTGAGTCTATACCTAGCTGGAAGTATTCCTGAGATGATGAATCAAGCTGCTGGTTCAAAGATAAACCACATGAGAAGAATGGATGTCAGAATTTTCTCTAGGTGGGATATAGTGTTGACAAAAGAATTGCCAACTCCAGAAAAGGACACACCACAGAAGAAGAAGAAGAAAGCCATTGTGGCTTCTGAATCCTTCAGCAGCTCTGAAGAGCAAGTGGTCTTTAGTTCTGATGATGAAGAGACTGGA
Organism: Platanthera guangdongensis; assembly: GCA_039583875.1. NCBI lineage: Eukaryota > Viridiplantae > Streptophyta > Magnoliopsida > Asparagales > Orchidaceae > Platanthera > Platanthera guangdongensis. Next base: position 10,291,286 of record CM077159.1, on the reverse strand, counting down.
AATGTTGGATAGTCACCAGCAAGACAAGAAGATGCACAAAGGCAGGGGGAGCTATCCTCAGCTAGCCCAATTCACCTGGATCCACTCCAGGGGGAGCCTCTACATGTGGAAGTGCCAACTCCACTAGAGAGTGAAAGGGCTACTCAAACCATACCAGAGGTAATCACTGAAATTAATCAATTAGATTTCACTATTGAGGATGAAGTTTTAACTGATTCATTACCTGATGTTCATTAGCAAACACAGATACAATCTCAACCACAAGATGTTGTCATGGAGGACACATCTGTTGTTGCTAAAGTGGTTGATGAGATCAGAGATTCTCCAGCCCATTCTCAACAGGAATTCACCTTAGAGGAGTTATTCCCTGATCTTGTACAGACAGACCTTGAGAGAGAAATAGCTGCTGTTGAGGGGGAGAAGGCAAATATTGAGGGGGAGCATGTGGAGATTGTGGAGGAAACTGCAAGCAAGGAGACTGAGGAGCCAAGAGATGCTGAAGGGCTACCAAGGACTGAGAAGGATTCACATCCTAGTCCTAAGGATAGAGTAGACATAGTTAGCACTTCTGCTTCAGACGATGAAGAGGCTGCTAGAGCCAAGAAAAGGAAGTTCCAAGTCTTCAAGAGAAGAAGCCAGAACTATAAGAAAGCCCTACAGATAATTGCTCCACAGCCTGCCCCATCTACTGATTATAGTTCATTGATGGTGGCTTTGCAGATCAAGCTAGATGAGCAAAGGAAGGCTTTACAAACTTATATGGATGAAGGGCATAAATCCCTGCAATTTGATCTGGCACAAGACATCAAGTCTATCAGATTTGAAGTAAATCAAAACAAGAAGGAAATGACTGACTGCTTTCATAAAGGAGGAAATGCAGTGGTCTATCTGGCAACACATCAAGAGAATCTCAAGAAACAGCTTGATGATCTGGCACTAAAACAAGGCTATGTCCTGGAGAATCAGCTGAGAATGAATGATAATCTGATAGCTTCTCATAATGCCATAGTCACTGAAATGAAGAATATAGCTACTAGCCAGACTACACACAGTGCTGCTGCCAAAGCTGAGTTTGATAAGCAACTCCAAGAAAGCCTACTTGCAGTTCACACTGCTATTGTAGATTCTCAAAAGTTTATTACTGACAGGCTAGAAAAGTTAAAACCTTTCTACAAAGATGGAGTCAACTATTTGAATGCACAGATAAGATTCGAAAAGGATGATCTTCGAGATCACATAGAGAGAGAAGTCATAAAGGGGGAGAGGGTACTAGTCAAAGCAGGCTCTGATCATGCCGAATGGATTTCAAATTCCATCAGAGCCACCCTTGGATATCCACCCTTATGTGATGATGACAATGTGGTAGAGTCTGGAATAAATCCTGCATACTTTGGAGGAGAGCAAGTTGAAGTGGCTCAAGTGATATATCCTCCTGCAGATTTTGATATGATACATCAGGAGATACAGTCTATATATAGTCCTCCTGAGGGTAATCAGAATATCATTCTTGAGAAAGTTGTCCAGCCTGTGCCAGAGGCAATCTTAAAAGAGCAAGAGGCTTTGTTAAAAGAACAAGAGGCCTAATTATCTAAGAAAAGATTCAGAGAGCAAGCTGAATTAAGGCCAGATTTTGAACAATGGAGCCCCACTTCCAGGAATATCATCTTGACTGCTTGGAAGGCTGTTAAGGACAATGTCCTGGATAGAGGCAAGTGGTATTCTGACCTAGAGTGGAGAAAACATGAGAATAGGCAAGAGGCCATAGTACAATATAGAAGAAAGGCTAAACTGGAAAGCTACCTCCTAATGCACAGGAGCCTAGCAAGTATTTCCCTAAGCCTTATCACTATTTTGAAAGGCAGAAGATAAAGGATGAAGAGCTGAAAAAGAAAGATCTCAAAGGGAAGAAGCCTGCTTCTGCTGATGACAATGAAGCTCCAGTTCAAGCAAAGATTCAATCTGGAAAGGGGATTGTAATCAAGGAACCAGAGCAGCCATAGGATAACATTTTCTTAAGTATACAATTTGTAATCATTTGTATTAAACTCTATGTAAACTTTTGATTAATGAAAATGTTGGAATTTGTAAGAACAATGTTATATGATCAATCTATTACATTAATTACTCTGAGATAATTGTTCATACATGTTCTGTTTATACATGTTTAAGTTCTTACCCTGTCATATATTACTGCTTTACATCATACTGAGAATTTGTTATGTATGGTGTATATCATTAACTAAGGGTTATGACTTCTCCAAATAGGGGGAGATTGTTGGGTACATTGGAATATATGTACCTGATTTGAAGAAGCCTCACCCTACTCAATGATATACATCAAGATGTATTTGATGTGCTTTGAGTTTATTTGTGCAGGTTAAGTAATTGCAGGGAAAGCATAAAAGATTCTACGTCCATGTGTCGACACCCAGAAAGATAGTGTCGACACTTAAGAAGGCTTGTGTCGACACCTAGAGAAGCTATGTCGACACTTGGAGTAATTGTGTCGACACCAGGAAGGCAGAGTCGACACCAGAAGGAAAGTGTCGACACATACAGGCAGTGTCGACACACAATGAAGAAATATCTACATAATTAGTGTCGACACTTAAAAGCAGTGTCGACACTCAGAGAAACTTTATCGACAGCAAAAGTGTCGACACTAGGAGGCTGTGTCGACACTCAGCAAACTTCAACAAAGTTTAAGTACAAGTGTCGACACAAAGGAGATGTGTCGACACTCAGCAAAGTCTCAACACATGAAGAATGTGTCAACACAAAGGAGATGTGTCGGCACTCAGCAAAAGTTTCAACACAGAAGGCATGTGTCGACACTTAGCAGAAATCAACTAAGTATTGAAGAAGAAGGACTTATGTCGACACACAGGATCAGTGTCGACACATTCTGAAGAAGCAGTATCGAGAAGCTGTTACAACAACACAAGGAGTTGTGTCGACACCATAAAGTCTAGTGTCGACACTTAGTCTACTTGTGTCGACACTTGGTCTATTTGTGTCAACACATAAATACTATCTGTCTCGACACTTTCAGACAGTGACAGAGATTTCAAGAAGTGACTGGATGACTTGACAGCTGTCATTTCAACCGGTCAACTGCTACTGTCAGAGCTGTCAGAAGATTGTTAGAAACCTGATCAGCAGGTCACCATGAAGAAAGCTTATATAAAGGCTTATTCCTTCAACAGAAGGGTATATAAACATCAATAAAGTGAAAAACAACACAACAAGAAGAAGATCTTCAAGTGAAGATCTAAGGAGTTGGATAGAGAGAGCTCCTTCTAAGAAGTGCAGTTGCTGAATCAGGCTGCTAAGTTAGATTCAGATTGAGATCTGAATCTAAAGACAACAGTTGAATGAAGATCATCTACATAGAGATACAACCATTCTGTGTTCTAATTCAAGAAGCTTTGAAGAAAGCCAAGGGATGTTGATCTCAGCCAAGTTCTTCTAAGAACTCATCAAGAAGCCAGTCAACTCATCTCTCTCTATCAGAGTTGTGGTTATATATTTTGTATTTTCTAATTTCTGTAGGATCTTGTATAGATCTGAGTTGTAAGCCTAAATCTATAAAGGTTGAGGTAGGGCTTGTGAGCCTGAGTGTAGGAGAATCATTTCTGTGAGTGTAGGCCTTGTTGAAGGCTGAGGTAGGGCTGTTGTGCCTGAGTGTAGGTCTTGTTGAAGACTGAGTGGTAGGGCTTTTGTGCCTGAGTTGTAGGAGTGGGATCACTCTGAGTTGTAGGAACCTATTTGGGGTTCTGAGTTGTCAGATCTGAGGATCTGAGGAGAAGTGGAGAAGTTAGGCTGAATCTAGTACAATACTAGATAGGCGAAGGGGGAAAGTGGATGTACCCAGACCTTGGGGAACCACTATAAATCCTGTGTGCACTCTGTGAATGTATGCTTGTATGGTTGTTGTGCTGTGATACTTGTTAAATTGCAATTACTGTACTGTATTTCTGCCTTTAAAGTCAAAAAGATATAGGTCACCTTTTCACCCCCCCCCCCTCTAGGTGATTAGGCACTGTTTCTTTCACACTGCGCCATAATATTTTAGTATCTGGCGGACTTCCTGCCATAGTGGTAGGCGCAAAACCACCGCTAAATGGGAGATGGGGAAGGCGAGCTCGTCAGAGTAGAAAATGTTGATGGCTTCTTGCTCCATGGGATGGTGCGCCTCAAAGCCAGGGGTACGTAGTCGGTGACGAACTCCGCGAACTCTGCTTCGGTCATGTTCCATTCAAACAAGCAGTAGTCGGTGAATTGTTGAGTGCCCTTGGGGCGGCCGTCGGTGTCGGGGTTTGTCTTGCCCATGCTCGTGTGAAGGCTAAAAGCGTGAATACAAAAGGAGGGGGAAAGCGAGAAGTGCGATTATGAAGGAAATAAAGGCGGTGGTATGGGGTTGGTGAGGGAACCTATTTATAGAAAAAGAAATCTGAGGCCGAGCTGACCGATCAGTCCAGCTCGACTGTCCCAGCTCGCGAACTACAGCTCGCTAACTTCTATGACTTGTCCCATCACATGCCTAGCTGAATATAAAGGGCGATATATTATTCGGATACCAAGCATTAAAATCTAAAAAATATTCAAAGTTATTACAGGCCAAGGGGCGAATACTGTTCGGGGAAATTTGATACAGAAGGAAAGAGGAACAAGTTCAAATGCGTGGGCTGAGGGGTCAGGAGGCGAGTGCCGGTAGGCTCGACAATGGAGCCGTTTCTATCTACCCCGGCCTCGCGTCTCCTTCCCTGCAGGTCGCCGAGAGTTGAGGAGCACTCGAATCCGCCCCGAGTTCCTCTGGGTGACCTTGAGGCTCTCGTCGATCTCATCTAGTAGCTAAGAAGGGGACATCACCTCGCATTCCGGGTTTCCCCTCACCTCGTCCGTGAGCCGCACATAGTCGCGCTGCAGTGCCTCGTTGTCCTCCTGCACCTGGCGCAGCCCGCGCACCTGCTTCTTGAAGAGCTCGACCACCCTCCTCGTCAGCTCGTCATTCTCCATTTCAGAACCCAGGAAGGTGTCTAGCGAATTTGGAGAAAGAAGGGGCGAGTAGCAGATTGGTCCCTGATAAGTCTATATTTATAGTTATTTTATATAGTTTTTATTAAATAAAGAATCAATTTTTATTTAGTTTAGATTAATATTTTTCTAAATTACTTTATTTTTCTAATTTTAGGTATAATTGGGCTTTAAATATCAATTTTAAGTCTGTTCCCATGTTCTGGAGGCAATTTGGAGAAAATTAACATTTTTGGTCGCGGATAGCTGAACTTCAAATGGTCATAACTTTCAAACCAGGAAGATTTACGAGACGTGCAACCAGTCAACGAAAAGAGGATGATGTCCTCTACAAATCTGGAGAGTTTTACAAGTACACGCCCCAATGACACGGGCGTGACCAGGTCATGAACACAGGCGTGTCTAGTTTAAGAAAGCAGTTTCCTCTAGAAATCTTCCCGGGGCAATTCTAGAACATTTCCCAAGTACACGCCCTGGGTCACGGGCGTGACCTAGGGGCGTGACACTTCAGGAACTGCCAGAATTTATTTCCCGGCGTTTCTCCTTCCCGCCGTTTCCAGCAACAGACTTGACACGCTCTAGGTCACGAGCGTGACCAAGGGTCGTGACCCGCAAAACGACGACATTTGGCGGTTTATCTCCAACGTCCTCGGGCTTTCAAGGCAGCGGTTTCCAAACATGACATGCCCTAGGTCACGGGCGTGACCAAGGGCGTGACATTCCAGAAGTTTTTCCTATAAATTCCAGATGAGTTCAAGAGCTGAGAAGAGGCAATGAGGTCAATCTAGGAGTAGTTCAGTAGCTAGTTTTCCTGTTTTATGTATTTTCTTTCCTGTAATTTCAATTTCATAATTGTAGTCTTTAATTCTAACCTTTTAATTTTTAGAATGTCTTTGCTTTTCATTTCATGTATCCATCTATTATGATAATGAGAATCTAATTCTATTAGCACTTGATCTTGTCAAGCTTTGGAATAAATTAATTTTCTTCTTTTTGTCAACTCTCTATTTATCACTTCTGATTTATCTTTGATTTATTACTTCCAATTTCGATCTAAGACCCATATCCTAAATGACCGAGAGGTTGCGGATACGGGGAGATCACTCAAAGATAAAAGGAGTTGATTGCACTCCTCGAGAGAGGACGACATAACTCTTCTGGATTGGAGTGAAATCTAATAGAGGGGTTCACTTCCTAAAGTAGGCTTAGGGGTTTCGACTGACCGAGGGGTCTTAATCGATCAACCTAAGTTTAGTCGAGAGCGTATTCTCGAGAGAGGCGTTTTCGTAATTTAGGAACCTCCACGGTCGAAGTAGGTAATTTAGAAGTTTACCTTAATGATGATGTTTATTTTATTATAAAGTAAGTCTAGATCAGGTGTTTTCGTTTTAGTTTTTTTTCTAGTTGTAATTTTAATTCACTTCTTTTATTAATCGATAAAATAATATTAATTTACGTGAGTAGTACTCAACAGTCCCCGAGTCTAATACGACATTTCTTATACTATATTTTGATTGGTACACTTGCCTATTTTGAGATTATAGTTTGGATATAATTTTTAAAACTATAAAATCCTCATCAAATTTTTGGCGTCGTTGCCGGGGACTCTTTTTGTTGATATTTAGAAAGCGCAAATTTTATTACTTTTATCATTCTCTTTCTTTACCCCAATTCTCCTTTTGATTTTCTTTTTCATTCACTTCCATTAGGTAAAGGTTGTTTTATTTTCTTTTTATATTAAAAAAAATGTTATCTCAGTTGGCCGTTAAAATTGTCAGGCTTCAAAATCAATTCGATATTTTGAAAGCCGCAAAACAGCGCCAAAGTGTTTGTTATTATTGTGGTGGTTCTCATCGAAGTGAGTGTTGTTATCTTTATAATTATAATTCACAGCTACCTTATGAAAATAAAATTGAATATAATTATGAAAATAACTATTCTCACTTTTATGATAATTCTTTTTCCAATTTTCATGAAAATAATTTTTCCAATTCCTTTATTTTCCATGAAAATAATTTTTTGAATTTAAACGAGAATACTTATTTTGATTTAAATAATTTTTCTTCTACCTCGGACGTTTGTTTTCCTTGTTCGCAAGCTCAACCAGAAAACTTTCCGAGTTATGAGAACAATTATTTAGATCCTAATTTTTGTTCTTCTTTTAGCACACCACAATCGCTTTCTTCTAATTTTGGGGACTTTACGCAATTCATTGTTGATCCTCCCCAAAATTTAGAAGAAATCATTTCTTGTTCTAATGATTTTTCACCCCCTCCAAATAGTTCACCTAGTACGGAACATGAATCTTCATGTGCCCCCTTGGTGACTTATTCGGAAGAGGAGGAAGAATTATTATATCAATAATATTTTAAAGTTATGGGCACACCGGGTGAAATAGGAGAAAAAAAGGTTTCTTTTCCTATTTCTCCCGATTTTCATTCTCTTCATGAATTTTCAAAATCTACTTATGAATTTTTAGAAATTGAAATTCCTGAAACTATAGTGCCCAGTAATTTTCTTTTATATAACAACTTTACTTTAGAAAATAAACAACCTATACCTAATCATATAACTTCACAAGAACCTCCTCCTTGCGAAGATTTTTCTGACGTGCTTACCTTTGATTTTTCTTTAATTAATGAATTTCATAAAGATGATGAGCCATTGCAATCACACGTCGTCAACGATCCATTTGCCGCTCATCTACAAAAATTCACATCGCCTCAGGTATGTATAGGTGATGTGAATTTACATTTTCAAGTCAAATGTTCAAAAACGGAGAATCAAGAAGCAAGCGGAGGAGTCATTAGGCGGGCGTCTTTGGCGTTTTCACCCAAGCATGAATTAAGGGAGTTGCCAGTGCACTTTACTTTTTATTTCTCTTTTTCCTAACTAAAATCGTTTAGCTTAAAGACGGGAAAAAGAAAAGCGCACTTGGGAGACACCCCTTGTTTATCTTTAATAATTTTTATTTTTTTGTTTAAAAAATAAATTTCTAAAAAAATTGAAATTTATTTTTTCTTGTTTCTCCCCTCTTACTTGACTTATAAACATTGGGGACAATGTTTATTTTTAAGTATGGGGGTGGATTTCTATTTATTGTTTTTATTTAAAAATTTAAAAAAAATGAAAAAAAAATCTTTAAAAATTTTCAAAATATAAAAATCTTAAAAAAATTACAAAATTTTGTTTTCTTTTTATTATAAAAAAAACAAAAAGAAAGAGAAAATTCCAAAACAAATTATAATAAACCCCTACTTAATCTCGTTGTGATTTTTAGAAATTTATTTTGAGTTTATTTATAAGAATTCTTGTAATTTTTGATTTTCTAATCTTTTATTTCATCAAAGTTAGTTAGAATTAATTTGTAGGTGATTTGATTTTAAGAAATAAATTTATAAAGTAAATTTATTCAGAGAAATTTATTTAGTCTTTTTCTCTCAAATTCTAATTAGTTTCAATTTCATAGTGCTTAGTTTAACAATTTTTAGATTTTAATTATCTCCACTTTAAACTTTAAGATTCTTAGGAAATTTTAATTTACTATAGTTGCTCTCCAACAATTTTAATTTAATCTAAATTTTTGCTAGCCTTTCCATTATTTTTAACTTTCTTGTTAGATCATATGTCATGAGAATAAGAGGATAAATTTCATTATCCCCTGGTACACATATGCAAGTTTTTATTTTTGGTTAGATCATATGTCATGGGAATCAAGTATTCCTTGGTACTCATATACAACCCCCAAAAAATGAGTAAGAGGATAAAATTCATTACTCCTAAGCAATTTCGTTTGAAGAGAAAAAAAATATATCAAAAAGGAAAAAAATTGTGTGGGGTGAGAGGATAAAATTCATCACCCCCAATCTAAGATCTCTTCAATTGCCTTATTTCCAAACCCAAAATCCAATATATTTGCTTTACATTTAAATTAAATTTATAAGAGAGCATAAGTAGTAGTTTGAAGTCTCCTTGATGTTTCTTTTTAGTGAAAAAAGTGTTTATAATTTTTAATCTAACTTTGTTTGCTAAATACTTAATTTTGAGTTCTAATTATTTTATTAGAGAAAATTTTGCTAAATATTTAAACCTTCACATTTTACTTTCATATTTTAGGACTTAAAAAATTTGAATCCCTAAAGTTAATCTTTAACTTTATTTTGATTTAATAAATTTTTAGTTTAATTAAAAATTATATTAATTCCTTATAAGTATTCTCATAGTTTTGCTCTGAAATAGCAAAAGATTAAGTACGAGGGTATTTGATAAGTCTATATTTATAGTTATTTTATATAGTTTTTATTAAATAAAGAATTAATTTTTATTTAGTTTATATTAATATTTTTCTAAATTACTTTATTTTTCTAATTTTAGGTATAATTGGGCTTTAAATATCAATTTTAAGTCCATGCCCATGTTCTGGAGGCAATTTGGAGAAAATTAACATTTTTGGTCGCGGATAGCTGAACTTCAAATGGTCATAACTTTCAAACCAGGAAGAGTTACGGGACGTGCAACCAGTCAATGGAAAGAGGACGACGTCCTCTACAGATCTGGAGAGTTTCACAAGTACACGCCCCAATGACACGGGCGTGACTAGGTCATGAACACAAGAGTGTCTAGTTCAAGAAAGCAGTTTCCTCCAGAAATCTTCCCGGGGCAATTCTAGAACATTTCCCAAGTACACGCCCTAGGTCACGGGCGTGACCTAGGGGCGTGACACTTCAGGAACTGCCAAAATTTATTTCCCGGTGTTTCTCCTTCCTGCCGTTTCCAGCAACAGACTTGACACGCTCTAGGTCACGAGCGTGACCAAGGGGCGTGACCCGCAAAACGACGACATTTGGCGGTTTATCTCCAACGTCCTCGGGCTTTCAAGACAGCGGTTTCCGAACATAACACGCCCTAGGTCACGGGCGTGACCAAGGGCATGACATTCCAGAAGGTTTTCCTATAAATTCCAGATGAGTTCAAGAGCTGAGAAGGGGCAAGGAGGTCACTCTAGGAGTAGTTCAGTAGCTAGTTTTCCTGTTTTATGTATTTTCTTTCCTGTAATTTCAATTTCATAATTGTAGTCTTTAATTCTAGCTTTTTAATTTTTAGAATGTCTTTGCTTTTCCTTTCATGTATCCTTCTATTATGATAATGAGAATCTAATTCTATTAGCACTTGATCTTGTCAAGCTTTGGAATAAATTAATCTTCTTCTTTTTGTCAACTCTTTATTTATCGCTTCTGATTTATCTTTGATTTATTACTTCCGATTTCGATCTAAGATCCATATCCTAAATGACCGAGAGGTTGGGGATACGGGGAGATCACTCAAAGATAAAAGGAGTTAATTGCACTCCTCGAGAGAGGACGACATAACTCTTTTGGATTTGAGTGAAATCCAATAAAGGGGTTTACTTCCTAAAGCAGGCTTAGGGGTTTCGACTGGCCGAGAGGTTTTAATCGATCAACGTAAGTTTAGTCGAGAGCGTATTCTCGAGAGAGGCGTTTTCGTAATTTAGGAACCTCCACGGTCGAAGTAGGTAATTTAGAAGTTTACCTTAATGATGATGTTTATTTTATTATAAAGTAAGTCTAGATCAGGTGTTTTCATTTTAGTTTATTTTCTAGTTGTAATTTTAATTCACTTCTTTTATTAATCGATAAAATAATATTAATTTGCATGAGTAGGAGTACTCAACAGGCCCCGAGTCTAATACGACATTTCTTATACTATATTTCGATTGGTACACTTGCCTATTTCGAGATTATAGTATGGATATAATTTTTAAAACTATAAAATCCTCATCAAATTTTTGGCGTCGTTGCCGGAGACTCTTTTTGTTGATATTTAGAAAGCGCAAATTTTATTACTTTTATCATTCTCTTTCTTTACCCCAATTCTCCTTTTGATTTTCTTTTTCATTCACTTTCATTAGGTAAAGGTTGTTTTATTTTCTTTTTACATTAAAAAAATGTTATCTCAGTTGGCCGCTAAAATTGCCAGGCTTCAAAATCAATTCGATATTTTGAGAGCCGCAAAACAGCGCCAAAGTGTTTGTTATTATTGTGGTGGTTCTCATTGAAGTGAGTATTGTTATCTTTATAATTATAATTCACAGCTACCTTATGAAAATAAAATTGAATATAATTATGAAAATAACTATTCTCACTTTTATGATAATTCTTTTTCCAATTTTCATGAAAATAATTTTTCCAATTCCTTTAATTTCCATGAAAACAATTTTTCGAATTTAAACGAGAATACTTATTTTGATTTAAATAATTTTTCTTCTACCTCGGACGTTTGTTTTCCTTGTTCGCAAGCTCAACCAGAAAACTTTCCGAGTTATGAGAACAATTATTTAGATCCTAATTTTTATTCTTCTTTTAGCACACCACAATCGCTTTCTTCTAATTTTGGGGACTTTACGAAATTCATTGTTGATCCTCCCCAAAATTTAGAAGAAATTATTTCTTGTTTTAATGATTTTTCACCCCCTCCAAATAGTTCACCTAGTACGGAACATGAATCTTCATGTGCCCCCTTGGGGACTTATTCGGAAGAGGAGGAAGAATTATTATATCAAGAATATTTTAAAGTTATGGGCACACCGGGTGAAATAGGAGAAAAATAGGTTTCTTTTCCTATTTCTCCCGATTTTCATTCTCTTCATGAATTTTCAAACTCTACTTATGAATTTTTAGAAATTGAAATTCCTGAAACTATAATGCCCAGTAATTTTCTTTTATATAAAAACTTTACTTTAGAAAATAAACAACCTATACCTAATCATATAACTTCACAAGAACCTCCTCCTTGCGAAGATTTTTCTGACATGCTTACCTTTGATTTTTCTTTAATTAATGATTTTCATGTAGATGATGAGCCATTGCAATCACACGTCGTCAACGATCCATTTGCCGCTCATCTACAAAAATTCACATCGCCTCAGGTATGTATAGGTGATGTGAATTTATATTTTCAAGTCAAATGTTCAAAAAAGGAGAATCAAGAAGCAAGCGGAGGATTCATTGGGCGGGCGTCTTTGGCGTTTTCACCCAAGCATGAATTAAGGGAGTTGCCAGTGCACTTTACTATATTTCTTTTTTCCTAACTAAAACCGTTTAGCTTAAAGTCGGGAAAAAGAAAAGCGCTCTTGGGAGACACCCCTTGTTTATCTTTAATAATTTTTATTTTTTTGTTTTAAAAAAATATTTTCTAAAAAATTTGAAATTTATTTTTTCTTGTTTCTCCCCTCTTACTTGACTTATAAACATTGGGGACAATGTTTATTTTTAAGTATGGGGTGGATTTCTATTTATTGTTTTTATTTAAAAATTAAAAAAAATGAAAAAAAAAACTTTAAAAATTTTCAAAATATAAAAATCTTAAAAAAATTACAAAATTTTGTTTTCTTTTTATTATAAAAAAAACAAAAAAAAAGAAAATTCCAAAAAAAAATATAATAGACCCCTACTTAATCTCGTTGTGATTTTTAGAAATTTATTTTGAGTTTATTTATAAGAATTCTTGTAATTTTTGATTTTCTAATCTTTTATTTCATCAAAGTTAGTTAGAATTAATTTTTAGGTGATTTGATTTTAAGAAATAAATTTATGAAGTAAATTTGTTTAGAGAAATTTATTTAGTCTTTTTCTCTCAAATTCTAATTAGTTTCAATTTCATAGTGCTTAGTTTAACAATTTTTAGATTTTAATTATCTCCACTTTAAACTTTAAGATTCTTAGGAAATTTTAATTTACTATAGTTGCTCTGCAACATTTTTAATTTAATCTAAATTTTTGCTAGCTGTTCCCTTATTTTTAACTTTCTTGTTAGATGATATGTCATAGGGATAAGAGGATAAAATTCATTATCCCCTGGTACACATATGCAAGTTTTTATTTTTGGTTAGATCATATGTCATGGGAATCAAGTATTCCTTGGTACACATATGCAATCCCTAAAAAGGAGTAAGAGGATAAAATTCATTACTCCTAAGCAATTTTATTTGAAGAGAAAAAAAATATATCAAAAAGGAAAAAAATTGTGTGGGGTGAGAGGATAAAATTCATCACCCCCAATCTAAGATCTCTTCAATTGCCTTATTTCCAAATCCAAAATCCAATATAATTACTTTACATTTAAATTAAATTTGTAAGAGAGCATAAGTAGTAGTTTGAAGTCTCTTTGAAGTCTCTTTTTAGTGAAAAAAATGTTTATAATTTTTAATCTAACTTTGTTTGATAAATACTTAATTTTGAGTTCTAATTATTTTATTAGAGAAAACTTTGCTAAATATTTAAACCTTCACATTTTACTTTCATATTTTAGGACTTAAAAAATTTGAATCCCTAAAGTTAATCTTTAACTTTCTTTTGATTTAATAAATTTTTAGTTTAATTAAAAATTATATTAATTCCTTATAAGTATTCTCATAGTTTTGCTCTGGAATAGCAAAAAATTAAGTACGGGGGTATTTGATAAGTCTATATTTATAGTTATTTTATATAGTTTTTATTAAATAAAGAATCAATTTTTATTTAGTTTAGATTAATATTTTTCTAAATTACTTTATTTTTCTAATTTTAGGTATAATTGGGCTTTAAATATCAATTTTAAGTCCATGCCTATGTTCTGGAGGCAATTTGGAGAAAATTAACATTTTTGGTCGCGGATAGCTGAACTTCAAATGGTCATAACTTTCAAAACAGGAAGAGTTACAGGACGTGCAAATAGTAAACGGAAAGAGGACGACGTCCTCTACAAATCTGTAGAGTTTCACAAGTACACGCCCCAATGACACAGGCATGACCAGGTCATGAACACGGGCGTGTCTAGTTCAAGAAAGCAGTTTCCTCCAGAAATCTTCCCGGGGCAATTCTAGAACATTTCCCAAGTACACACCCTGGGTCACGGGCGTGACCTAGGGGCGTGACACTTCAGGAACTGCCAGAATTTATTTCCCGGCATTTCTCCTTCCCGCTGTTTCTAGCAACATACTTGACACGCTCTAGGTCACGGACGTGACCTAGGGGCGTGACCCGCAAAACGACTACTTTTGGCGGTTTATCTCCAACATTCCCGGGCTTTCAAGACAGCGGTTTCCGAACTTGACACGCCCTAGGTCACGGGCATGACCAAGGGCGTGACCTTCCAGAAGTTTTTCCTATAAATTCCATATGAGTTCAAGAGCTGAGAAGGGGCAAGGAGGTCAATCTACGAGTAGTTCAGTAGCTAGTTTTCCTGTTTTATGTATTTTCTTTCCTGTAATTTCAATTTCATAATTGTAGTCTTTAATTCTAGCTTTTTAATTTTTAGAATGTCTTTGCTTTTCTTTTCATGTATCCTTCTATTATGATAATGAGAATCTAATTCTATTAGCACTTGATCTTGCCAAGCTTTGGAATAAATTAATCTTCTTCTTTTTGTCAACTCTTTATTTATCGCTTCTGATTTATCTTTGATTTATTACTTCCGATTTCGATCTAAGATCCATATCCTAAATGACCGAGAGGTTGTGGATATGGGGAGATCACTCAAAGATAAAAGGAGTTAATTGCACTCCTTGATAGAGGATGACATAACTCTTCTGGATTTGAGTGAAATCCAATACATGGGTTTACTTCCTAAAGCAGGCTTAGGGGTTTCGACTGGCCGAGAGGTCTTAATCGATCAACCTAAGTTTAGTCGAGAGCGTATTCTCGAGAGAGGCGTTTTCGTAATATAGGAACCTCCACAGTCGAAGTAGGTAATTTAGAAGTTTACCTTAATGATGATGTTTATTTTATTATAAAGTCTAAATTATGTGTTTTCGTTTTAGTTTATTTTCTAGTTGTAATTTTAATTCACTTCTTTTATTAATCGATAAAATAATATTAATTTGCATGAGTAGGAGTACTCAACAGGCCCCGAGTCTAATACGACATTTCTTACACTATATTTCGATTGGTACACTTGCCTATTTCGAGATTATAGTTTGGATATAATTTTTAAAACTATAAAATCCTAATCAGTCCCGAAGATTCTTCAGCCTCAGACTGGCTGGGAAGAGCTGCATAGGAAGTTAAGCATTAGTATGAAAGGCGAGTACCCCGAAAAATTATGAGATAGGAACTGATGAGGGCCAGCTTACCTGACGAGCTCGACACCCCCAAGAAAGTGCGGGGAGGGGGCAGCCTCAGATTCTTACGACGGCCCGAATGGTTTGTTCTTGGTGAGAGGAGGTTGAAGACCGGCATGGGGATGGCTTCAACACCTCCCCCTGCGGTCCCGGTAGGTTGTCGTTGAGCGGAATGGGCACAAACTTTTGAGTTCGGCCTTTGCAAGTCCAGCCCCAAGGTCACAAATGGCGGTGACGCTCTCGCGGGAGATTCTCTGGAGTTTCAAGCCGCGATTCACTGGGGGGAGGCTTGACTCACGGCACAGGCCTCGCCGTCATTCCGCTGGCTGTCCGGGTCGGCACAAAGGTCAATAATGTTTTTCCCCATCTCAACGACAGGCAGAGTAGAGGAACCAATCCCGTGCTCCAGGGTAGTTTTCAGGTCACCAAAGATAGGCTCAGCCGCTTGGGGGAATTGCTTCGCCCTCTTAGCATGATTGGGCTCAGCCGAACTGCTCTGCGGGATGCTGTGGGGAACTGCGGTCAGGCTGGTGACACGAGCAGAGGAGGCCTCGCGAACTCGAGCGAGCCTCTCTTGGATCTCTATGGGGATAGGCACCTCGACAAGTTTAGAGCAAAGGGAATGACAAAAGTCACCCAAGTATGCAAGCATATATATATAGTCACAGGTGGACCCCACCCGAAGATTCTCTCTGGCTCCGCCAAACTCACCGAACACTTGGGGTTGGATGATTCGTTCCAAGATTTTCTAAGCTCAAAAAGAGCAGGGATTATGTACAACCCCATATCCGGCGAGTGGGGTCGCCAAGAGCCAGACCGGCCGACTCCCTTTTTCAATTCAAGGGCGAGCACCTGGAGGGCACAGCTCGGCAGCCCCTACTCGCCAAGGCGAGCACGACAAGTGCCAGATGATGAGTCCGATATTTATAGGTTTTTTTGAACTCATCAGGCTTGTTTTCTCACTCGTGCAACACATTTCAGCCGGTAATCAGTTATATTTGCTTCATTCAGTCATTGACCACATTGTGCACTATTCTGGCCCAAGGGTGTGCAATTGACCATTCTGTTGTTGGGGGTATGCACATGGTGCTCCCCATGGCTCTGTTTGTTTGGTTTTGTTTACATTCTAGTGCTGGGTGCTTTTGCTCCAGTTTATTTTTATTGCTATGTAGGTAGTCGGGATGTCCCGGATTCCATTTCTAGGTCATGTGTAAAACGCACGGTCGTGCGAATTTGTTCACGCACAGTTTGAGATTAATCGTGCATTATACCCAGTAATTCTGGGGGCGTCTGTGCTTGCTCGTGCGTTTTGTTTTCGACGGATTCGGCCAAACCGTGTGAGAAGGAATCGCACGGACTTCATATATTTCTCTGAATTTCAGCTTTCTGGGGTTAATCGTGTGTTTCCTTCACGCACGGGCATACATGCCCGTGCGCGAGTAAAACGCACGGTTCCCCTGTATTATCTTGTTTTCCTACGCTCTGTGTTTACCCGTGCGATTTCCTTCACACACGAGCGGAAGTGCCCGTGCGCGAGTAAAACACACGGGTCGACGCATCTTCATCCGCAAGCTTGGCCTAGAAGTTAATAACGCACGGTTAGTGCACGGTCGTGCGCCAAACCGTGTGTGACTATTTTTCTGACCTGCTTCTATTTAAGCACAGATTTTTCTCCATTTGGGAAGATTTTTTTCCCACAATTCCTCCCGCTATTTTAGGGCAAAGCTCCGCCCTTCCACCTCGGCCCTTCATCCTCCACCAAGGAGAGAAGCTACGACCATGCTCGTGAAGCCTACATCTTGTCGGCGCTTGCTCTCGGCCTCCTCCTTCATCTTTTAAGCTCCATTTCAAGTTTGACGCCATGAACAACAAGGAAAAGGAAGCTTGCAACCTTCTTCCACATCGTGACATGAAGAAGACGGGTCCATAGGAAGGTAGTGACAACCTTCTCTGCCCCAGACGTAGTTGAGGACCGAGCTTGGACGCAGATTGACAACCCGGCGATTCCTTCCGCGACCCCTCGACGATCCTTCAGATTCGGTCGATCTCTTGACTTGTTCTTGCTTTCTTGTTAAATATGTGAGGGGTTAGATCAGGAATACTCTAGAGGGGGGGTGAATAGAGTATCTTTGGGTTTTATAAAACTTTTTGCTAATTAATAAATAACCAGTCCTAAGAAAATATGATCTATCACAGGTGCTGCAGAATATAAACTAATTAAACATAAACACATCAATCCTAACTAGCACAGCCACAGCAAGAACAAAAGAAAAGGGCAACTAGACAGCACAAGAGATTTATAGTGGTTCCCCAACCTAGGTACATCCACTCTTCTACCACCCTAGTAGGAATCCACTCAGGTTTTTGATCAGGTGCCTGACACCAATGAGCTTTTGATCAGGTGCTCAAAAACCAAACCTCAAGTCTTTTGGTCAGGTGACTTGCAACCAGGAATAACTTTTGAAGGGAGTTAAGAACCCTTTTTATAGCGGGGGATGAGAGATTGATTTTGTCTTCTCTTTCTCAAATACACTCTTAGAAGACTTAAGTGGATCATGATGTTAGTAAGGCTCCCCCTGAGATATAGAATGGTTTGGGAAGTTGGAGCTTTGTTGCAGGGTGATAGGCCTTCAAACTGTTGCTTTAACAAGATGAGCTCCAGGAACTTCTTGACAGATATTGTAGTTGTTGTCCTTTGAAGAATCCTAGAAGAAGACAAAAGAAGACTCTTGATTTTGATTAGCTGTTCTTCTTTTTCTTCAGATTGGTTTGATGTTTCTGGTCTAGAGCTTTTTCCTTATTTTTGTTTCTTTGTTTTTCTGTCGACAGTTATTCTGATGATTGCCCTTGTGTCTCACTGTAAGAGAAGGAAAAAGTTCCTTTTTTTATTTTCCATATAAATTTCATTTCAAAATTTGAATTCCTCTCTGCATTCATTACTGACGGCCTTGGGAAAATTTGCATTTATTAGTTTCCCCAACTGTCCCATTGAAAAATGACAAACAATAATTCTGAAGAAGACCATAATCAATGCTCCGTCTAATGGTAATATTCAGAGAATATTTTAGCATTAATTACTCAGGAATTATTGCAATAGAATAAGGACAGAAGGATGAAAATAACCAAGTCTAGAATCGTCGAACAGAGAACGGAATTTGTAGAGCTGAGTCCACAGTTCGTCGAGCTGATAAGTTATGTTCATCGATCTGATAATGGCTATTCGTCGAGCTGAGATCCAAGATCGTCGACCTAAGAACAAACAACTACTTTCTCCAAAACCTTCAATTCTGTGCATCAAGTTCGTCGAGCTGAGAATATAACTTCGTCGATTGGAGTTCAGAATTCCAGGTTTCTTGGACTTAAGTATGTTGAAGTAAAGTGTCCAAAAAACGTTGACCTCAGAACTGGGTTCGTCGACCTGAGATTGAAGTTTGTCGAGCTCAGCTCAGAGATTTGTCTCTGATTTCGTCGAGCTGAGCACGACTTTCGTCGACCTGAGTTTGACGAATGTCTAACTCATTTTCTGAGTCTGAAATTTCTCTAAGTCTTGAGTCTTTAGGCAGTATGTTGATGGCTGCTCCATGTAGTGTTGACTCAAAGGACTTGGTCTAGTCTCTAGGACATAACCATGACCCTGCCTATACATGTTGGGCCAAACATCCTAACTTAGTGAACCTAACCCAAATCCAACAAGGGATCCAACAATCTCTCCCTATTTGGGTAAGGTCACTAATTACAGACATACAAAATATACAAAGCAATAAAATATATATCTGGCAGGAAATTTTAAACAAATGCAGTAGATATATATGTACATAAGACTTTGTATCAGGAAATAAGAAATCAGTTTTTTTAAAACACTACAAAAACTAATCAGTTTAAGTATCATTTCCATTGCTTTTTCTCCTTGTGCTTCTCCTCTTTGCCTTTTTCTCCATACTGAGTGAATATGATTTCCCTGTTGGGATCTGCAGCTTGCACCTTTGTCATAATCATGTCAGCAGCCCCTATGATTTTTAGATGTAGCCCTGGGCACTACTGCTTCTGGATGCATGATGAATTGTAAATATACCTATTTTTATGTACATTACTTAAGTCATTTTCATTTATTTTTGTCATTTCTACTTGTTTTTATTCAATAAAATGCTCCTATTTTTGTACTTATTATATTAACTTGTTTTATTTTATTTTTCAGGAAAAAATCAAAATCTACAATTAAAATGCCATGTCACGCCCGTGACCAGGGCGTGACAGCTCAAAATCTCGTGATGTAGCCAATTTTGAAGAGAAAAGCCTGACACGCCCGGCCACACGCCCGTGTCTATCCGACACGGGGCGTGACCAAGCCCGTTTCTATCCCGCTCGACGATTTCAACTCGATATTCGTCGAACCAAGAGGAACACTCCCGTGTCCAATGAGCGCCACGCCCGTGTCATCCCGACACGCCCCGTGCCGAAGCCCGTGACCATCTCTCGACAATTTCCGCTCGACGTTTGTCGAGTGTCGACTCAAACGACACGCCCACCGTCACGCCCGTGACCTTGGGCGTGAATGCTCCACCTCGCCCAACAAACTGCCGCCGACAAATCCCGAAGTCAACAATGCCTTTAAGCGCCGAACGACACACCCACTGTCATGCCCGTGACCTGGGGCGTGACCGCTGCATTTTTGCCGCAAAGTCAAATCACAGTCAAATCCGTCAGATTGCCGAATTCTGCTATAAAAGAGTGCTGACATGCCCCCCGACACGCCCGTGTCGGAGGGCGTGTACTTGGAATTTTTTGCCTATAAAAAGGCAGCTGCTGTATGAGTTAAGGGTTCCAAAAATCTGAACCATTTTGATGTATAAGGGCTGCCGCTGGAGCTGCTTTAGTGCTATGTAAGGATTCTCTCCCCCCCCCCCTTTTTAAGTTAGTTTGTTTAAGCTCCTGTAATCAACTTCTTTTATTAATAAAATAGATATTTTTCTCATCCTTATATGCTCTGAATTTTCTCTAAAGGCCTCCTTTGCATCAATCTTATATACTTTTATTTTCATTTTCATGGTGCGTGCGTGTGTATGAGCTTAAAATTGCAAAAATTATGTTTTAAAACGAAAATGCTCTTGTTTTCCTTTCAATTTATAACAAAATTTATAGCCGTTATTATGGCCGATTTCATTCTCAAACTCTTAAAAATTGGTTAGACTTAGGATTTCCATGCTTTAAAATGCGTTCTTATGAACTTGTAAAACGTTAAAAAGCTGGTTTTCATCCCTCTTAACTTAACTTTTACTTTGTTTTAATTATAAAACTATTGCTTCTTTTTAGCTTACTTCCACTTTTTAAACCATTTTACAAGGCTATAGGAATGTATAAATTGTTATTTTTACTTTTCATCAACTTTCATTTTAAGTAATTACAAAAACTATTTTCGCTCGAACAATTTTTATTTTCACTTTTTAAGCATTTCTATCAAAATCTAACAGTAAAAATATAAACGTTTTAATTTTTCGGCACTTGCCTTTCTCTCTTTAATTTGAAAACTTTTTGCTCAAACAATTTTTATTTTGCCTTTTTATGCATTTCTACTGCATTCCAGCGGTAGAAATGCAGTCATTTTAATTTTTCGATAACTTTGTTTTTCTCAATTATTTTAGCACGAGTGTGTGCGTGTATGAGATATTTTTCAGCTCCTAAGTTAAAATTATGCAAGTGTGTGTGTGTGTGTGTTTATTTATGTCGAGTGCGTGAGTAGTTATATTCAAGTAGAGTGCGTATGTTGTTTTTATTTTTCCGCCTACTCATTTGAGTTAATTGGTCGGATTTTATTCAAGTAGAGTGTGTGTGTTTTGTTTTTATTTTTCCGCCTACTCATTTGAGTTAATTGGCTGGATTTTATTCAAGCAAGTGTTTGTAGCTTTTATTTTTCCGCCTACTCACTTGAGTTAAATGGCTGGACTGTATTTTCAGTCCTACTCATTTGAGTAGGACTTGTAATTTTCATTCTTTATTTTTCCGCCTACTCACTTGAGTTAAATGGCTGGATTTGATTTTCCGCCTACTCGCTAGGAGTTAAATGGTCGGATTTTATTTTGATGTAAATATTTAAGAAAGCCCTGTAATCGCATTTATTTTCTCCTACTCGTTTGAGTAGGACTCGCTTTCATTTCAGTCCTACTCATTTGAGTAGAACTTGCAATTTTCAGCTTTTATTTTCTGCCCCCACTCGTTTGAGTGGGACTTGCAATTTCAATTATGCAATTTTCAGCTTTTATTTCCCGCCCCCACTCGTTTGAGTGGGACCTGCAAATTTCAATTATGCAAAATTTCTCTTATGTGTAACTTAGTTTTGTTTCTGTCTCTTGTTATATGTTTGAATGAGTGCGGGTGTGTTTATTTGTCATAACTTTTCTAATGTTAGGATATTTTACTTTTCTTCTTATTTTCTTTATAACCTTTCAGCGAATAGTTTAGGACAATCGCACAACCAAACATATAAGCTATCCACATTCCGATGAGTGGCTAATTTCTTTTAGCCCTCGGTATCGAAGAGCTTTGGGATCTAAAATGTTTTAAATAACCAAATGTCTAATTTTTCGATTTAATTAAAAAACTTAAGGTTTACCCCGGGTTAACGACGCGTAGACCCACATATCGATGTGTGGGCTCTATTTCCATTATCCATACGCTAGCTAGCCGAGAGGCCGTGCGTATGGACAGATCACCCCTGCGTAGATAGAGTTCCGCACTAACCCTCGAGAGGGGAGGCGCGCTAACTCTACCGGATTGGGTTCCCCACCCAATAGCGAGGTTCTTAGCGTACTGCGGGCATTAAGGGGAATCCTTCGTCGGACGAGAGCCCGGTCGAATAGCCTTAATGTCTAGGTGAGCAATATTCCTAGAGATATGTGAGCTCATTATTTTGAACCTCCACGGCCAAGTTTTCGCTTTAATTAAATTGAAACTTTAGATATCTAGTTTCAAATCTATTTTTAATCCTAACACAATTCGATACCGGGAGTTATCTCTTCATCGACTATTTTCTTAAATCTATTTTCGTTCCTATTTTACTTAAAACCCTCAACTTCTATTTCGGTAAAATAATAGTGTTTTCGGAGGAGTAGGGGTAATCAACCTGTTCCCGGGAATAATACGACCTCGGTATTCTCCCAAATATCGAGTACTACTTGCGATAGGTGCACTTGCCTCATCTAGCAAGCCCGCGGCGATCGACTCACCGAACCAACCACAGTAAGAGTCAGTTCTCGAGCCAATCAAGTTTTTGGCGCTGTTGCCGGCGACTTCTCTTTGAGTTGTTATTCCGAATCCGAACTCTATTACTTTTAGTTTTATTTCTAAAAACTAAAAAAAAAACTTAAAAACTATTCTTCAAAATCCAAAAAAGAAGTTAATTTTCTGCTTTCCCTTTTAGGGTGTATGACCCGTGGACAGCCTTCGGAGTCCGAAAATTTGGATTTCGATCCTGAGATCGAACGCTAGTTGGATCCCTCTTTGGATCCCGAAATCCCTCTTTGGATCCCGAAGAATCCATCGGAGAACCCTCTGCCGTTGTTGTGGCCGACCCCAATCCGAACGCGGCCCTTGAGTGTACAATGTCATATTACGCCCGACCAAATTTGGACGATACTGGGTCCAGTATTGTTCGCCCGACGGTGGCGAACAATAATTTTGAGATCAAATCGAGCGTTATCCAAATGATCCAAAACGCCGTGCAGTTCGATGGACAGTCGGATGACGACCCGAACGTTCATTTGTCTAGTTTTTTGGAGATTTGTGATACTTTTAAGATAAATGGTGTCACTGATGACGCCATTCGTTTGCGCCTTTTTCCATACTCACTCAGATCCAAAGCTAAGGCATGGTTTAATTCCCTCCCACGAGGATGTATCACCACCTGGGCCGAGCTTGCGGAGCAGATCTTAACGAAGTATTTTCCTCCCGCCAAAACTGCAAAGTTGCGGGCGGACATTTCTTCGTTCGTGCAGAACGATTCCGAGTCTCTTTTTGAGACTTGGGAGCGCTTTAAGGAATTCCTTCGGAAGTGTCCTCAGCACGCGCTGCCTGCGTGATTGCAGGTCCAAATCTTCTACAATGGGCTTAATTATCAGACGCGTCAAATGATTGACTCGGCTGCTGAGGGTACATTGAATAATAAGACCCCCGAGGCTGCCCAAGCACTTATTGAAGAGATGGATACGAACGCCTACCAATGGAATGTCCCTCGGGGATGTCCCAAGCAGGCGCCCGGCCTCTTCGAAGTGGATGCCACTGCCCACTTAGCCCTTCAAGTTGAAAGGCTGATGAAGCAGGTGGCGGAGATGATTGCTACCTCCACCACTCCGCCTTGGGCGATTCCCCCTAATGCTGGCGTAGCAAATGAATTCGTAGACTACGTGGGAAATGCTAGGCGACCTTCCTTCAACTCCAATAATAAACCTTATAGCAATACCTATAATCCGGGTTGGATGAACCACCCCAACTTCTCATGGAGCAATGCGAATAATGCGCAATCCGAACGCGGCCCTTGAGTATACAATGTCATATTACGCCCGACCAAATTTTGACGATACTGGGTCCAGTATTGTTCGCCCGACGGTGGCGAACAATAATTTTGAGATCAAATCGAGCGTTATCCAAATGATCCAAAACGCCGTGCAGTTCGATGGACAGTCAGATGACGACCCGAACGTTCATTTGTCTAGTTTTTTGGAGATTTGTGATACTTTTAAGATAAATGGTGTCACTGATGACGCCATTCGTTTGCGCCTTTTTCCATACTCACTCAGATCCAAAGCTAAGGCATGGTTTAATTCCCTCCCACGAGGATGTATCACCACCTGGGCCGAGCTTGCGGAGCAGATCTTAACGAAGTATTTTCCGCCCGCCAAAACTGCAAAGTTGCGGGCGGACATTTCTTCGTTCGTGTAGAACGATTCCGAGTCTCTTTTTGAGACTTGCGAGCGCTTTAAGGAATTCCTTCGGAAGTGTCCGCAGCACACGCTGTATGCGTGGTTGCAGGTCCAAATCTTCTACAATGGGCTTAATTATCAGACGCGTCAAATGATTGACTCGGCTGCTGGGGGTACCTTGAATAATAAGACCCCCGAGGCTGCCCAAGCACTTATTGAAGAGATGGATATGAACGCCTACCAATGGAACGTCCCTCGGGGACGTCCCAAGCAGGCGCCCGGCCTCTTCGAAGTGGATGCCACTGCCCACTTAGCCCTTCAAGTTGAAAGGCTGATGAAGCAGGTGGCGGAGATGATTGCTACCTCCACCACTCCGCCTTGGGCGATTCCCCCTAATGCCGGCGTAGCAAATGAATTCGTAGACTACGTGGGAAATGCTGGGCGACCTTCCTTCAACTCCAATAATAACCCTTATAGCAATACCTATAATCCGGGTTGGAGGAACCACCCCAACTTCTCATGGAGCAATGCGAATAATGGGCAGCGCCCCCCCCCCCCCCCCACCCCCATTACTTTCGCGCCCGGATTTCTGCCGCCTCCCCCTCTTCCAAAACCCTCCACGATGGAGGATAATTTTTCTAAATATATAGCTTCCAACGAGTCAAATATCCGGAACAACACCAGATCGCTAAAAAACTTAGAACTCCAGGTTGGACAGCTAGCGCGAATGATGTCCCAGCGCGCGCTCGGGGCACTGCCGGGAAACACGGAGCCCAATCCGTGGGAAAATATCAACGCTATAACCCTCCGTAGCGGAAAGGAGGTGATCGATCCAAAACAGACCGATCATCAGGTACATATTTCACCTCCGACCCCTCTTCCCCCTTCTTTGATTACGCCACCTTTACAAATTTTAAATGAAAAAATTATTAAAATGCCCTTGCCGTATCCGCATAAACTTAATAGTGAGCGTAAGGACGCGCAATTTGAAAAATTTATTTTATTATTAAAACAAATTCATATTAATGTTCCCTTCTGCGAGGCAATCTCTCAGATGCCTAAATATGCGAAATACTTAAAACTTCTTTCCAATAAACAAAAATTAGAAAATATTTCGCATATTTCTCTTAATGCTGACTGCTCAGCGGCTCTTACTAATAAATTGACCCTAAAATGAAATGACCCGGGACGGTTCTCCATCCCGTGCCTTTTTGGCAATATATTAGTAAAATACGCTCTTGCAGATTTAGGCGCGAGCATTAATTTGATATCGTTCTCGCTCTTTCAAAAATTAGGTTTGGGCACTCCGGCCCCTATTAAAATGTGAATCCAACTAGCTGATCGCTCGGTTAAGTTTCCCGTCGGGGTAGTGGAGGACGTACTTGTCTGAGTTGATAAGTTTATCTTTCTAGTAGACTTCGTCATCTTGGACATCGAGGAGGACACTGATGTACCAATTATACTTGGTCGCCCTTTTCTCGCTACCTCCCACGCATTAATTGATGTCAGTAACGGTCGTCTCCTCCTTCGGGTAGGAGATGATGAGGTTACTTTCTCTATTAATCCCTCCATAGGAGACTCGTCATCGAGCGATGACTTTTGTTATAATTTAGATGCATATATTGGAGATTGTTCTTCCACTATTTTTGAGTCTACTTTTTTAAACGACGAAATTTTTGCGCTCGAAAATTTTAACTGCGATGAGGATACCTCTATAGACTTGCCTTTCGAACCAATTGGTAAGAAAGACATAGGAATTAAAACCTCGTTAGAACAACTGCCCTGCCTTGAACTCAAACCCCTACCCGATTCACTCAAATACGCCTTTTCGGGAAAAGATGATACACTCCTTGTTATCATTTCTTCGCATTTGAGCGAATCGGAGACTTCCGATTTATTGGGAGTTTTGCTTAAACATCGTCATGCAATTGCGTGGCAAATTTCTGATCTCAAAGGGATTAACCCGTGTTTCTGCACCCATAAGATTTTCCTTCTCGATAATTGCCGCAAAACTATTCAGCCGCAGCAACGTCTTAACCCAAACATGAAAGACGTCGTTAAGGCCGAAATTATTAAATTATTAGATGCGGGGATTATTTATCCCATATCGGATAGTACGTGGGTTAGTCTCATTCACGTGGTGCCCAAAAAGGGCGGTCTTACCATAGTGGAGAATGAGCACAATGAACTCGTCCCAACTCGTACTGTTACGAGTTGGCGGGTGTGCATCGATTATAGAAAACTAAATGACGCCACCCGTAAGGATCATTTCCCACTACCATATTTAGACCAAATTTTAGAGCGTTTGTCCGGTCATCCGTATTTTTGTTTTCTTGATCGATTATCGGGGTTTTTCCAAATCCCCATTTCCCCCGATGACCAAGAGAAAACAACTTTTACCTGCCGATTTGGTACCTTCGCATATCGAAGAATGCCATTTGGCATCTGCAACGCGCCCGCTACATTCCAACGATGTATGCTGGCAATCTTTGGCATGCTGGTAGTAGACATTATGGAAGTCTTTATGGATGACTTCTCTGTTTTCGGAAGCTCTTTTCCGTCCTGTCTTAGTAATTTAGATCGTGTCCTTCAGCGATGCGAGGACACTCATCTTGTTTTAAATTGGAAAAAATGTAACTTTATGGTTCGAGAAGGTTTGGTTCTCGGCCATATGATTTAGTCTAAGGGGATGGAGGTCGATAAGGCCAAAGTTGAAATTATAGAAAAACTTCCCCCGCCTTCCAACGTTAAATCTATTAGGAGTTTCTTAGGGCATGAGGGCTTTTATAGGCGTTTTATTCAAGATTTTTCAAAAATAACAAAGCCGCTTACTCGCCTCTTGGAAAAGGAATCAAATTTTGTCTTTGATAGTGAATGTGAGTCTGCATTTAATTTTATAAAACAAAAACTTATCAATTCACCTATTTTAGTGGCGCCCGATTGGACCCTTCCGTTCGAAATTATGTGCGACGCTAGTGATATTGTGGTAGGAGCCGTTCTTGGCCAACATATAAACAAATATTTTCATCCTATTTACTACGCTAGCAAGACACTCACTTCCGCACAAGGAAATTACACGACAACGGAAAAGGAACTTTTAGCCGTCGTATTTGCTTTCGATAAGTTTCGCTCGTATATTACGCTATCCAAAGTTATCGTATTTACCGACCATTCCGCCTTAAAATATTTGTTAGCGAAAACGGACGAAAAACCCCGCCTTCTTCGATGGATCCTCCTCTTGCAGGAGTTCAATTTAGAGATCCGGGATAAGAGGGGCGCGGAAAATTTAGCCGCCGATCACCTCTCCCGCTTAGAAAATCCCGCTGCCGAAGCGCTCGTCGAATCTGACATAAATGACAGATTCCCCAAGGAACGCCTCCTAGCCATAACTACTAGTTCCTCTTCTCCGCCGTGGTTCGCAGATTTTGCAAACTATTTAGTTGCGAGGGTACTTCCAAAAGACTTTTTAAGCCAGCAAAAGAAGAAATTCTTTTCTGACTTGAAATATTTCTTTTGGGAGGACCCTTTTCTTTTTCGTATCTACGCGGACCAAGCGGTCCGAAGATGTGTCGCGGGTATGGAGTGCACACAAATCCTTAGGCACTGCCACGAGGGTCCGGCTGGTGGGCATTATCAAGCTAACCAGACCGCACGGAAGGCGCTAGAGGCGGGCTTCTTTTGACCCACTCTATTCAAAGACGCTCACAATTTTGTTCGCGCATGCGATAGCTGTCAACGGTCGGGTAACATCTCTCGTCGCGACGAGATGCCCCAAAACATGTTTTTAGAGTGCAAAGTCTTCAATTTATGGGGCATAGATTTCGTTGGCCCCCTACCT
Source organism: Platanthera guangdongensis (assembly GCA_039583875.1). Classification (NCBI taxonomy): domain Eukaryota; kingdom Viridiplantae; phylum Streptophyta; class Magnoliopsida; order Asparagales; family Orchidaceae; genus Platanthera; species Platanthera guangdongensis. The sequence goes on along the minus strand of CM077159.1, from coordinate 10,263,382 downwards.
CCGTCTTTCAAAAATATGTATATTTTAGTAGCGGTTGACTACGTATCGAGGTGGGCGGAAGCGCAAGCTCTCCCCACCAACGATGCGCGAGTCGTCGTTACATTTCTTAAAAAACTATTTCCGCGCTTTGGCACTCCGCGCACTATTGTAAGCGATAGGGGGACGCATTTCTGCAACACCCAGATGGCTAAGACATTGCTAGATACGGCGTCACGCACAAACTTGCCACCCCCTACCACCCGCAAACTAGTGGCCAAGTAGAGGTAGTAAATCGAGAGATAAACCGCATATTAGAGAAAACCGTTTCACTTAATAGGAAAGATTGGTCCATCAAACTCGACGATGCGTTGTGGGCTTATCGTACCGCATACAAGACCGCAATTGGTTGTACGCCGTATCGATTAGTGTACGGCAAAGCGTGTCATCTACCCGTAGAATTAGAACATCGCGCACTTTGGGCTTTAAAACTTTTAAATCTCGACGCTAACTTAGCTGCCCAAAATAGAAAACTGCAACTAAACGAGCTCGATGAATGGCGTGCAAACGCTTATGAGAGCAATAAGTTCTATAAGGAGCGTTCTAAGTTTTATCACGACCGAAAACTCAAGCCCCAAAAAACTTTTTCTCCGGGCGATCTTGTCCTTCTTTATAACTCACGACTTAGACTTTTCCCCGGGAAACTTAGATCACGTTGGTCCGGCCCATTCAAAGTTGAAGAGGTTTGGCCTTATGGGACCGTACTCGTCTCCCACCCGGATAAAGGCTCGTTTAAAGTGAACGGTCATCGCTTAAAATTATACATAGCAAGCGATCCTGTGGGCGGTAATTTCGAATACATAACCCTCCTAGATATATAAACCGCCAATATAGTCAAGCTACGCGACTATAAACAAAGCGCTCCTGGGAGGCACCCCATGTTTATCTTTTTCGCTATCTCTTTACATTTTTTTTGCTATCTTTCTTCATAATGCAGGGTTCCTAAACTGCGCCTTCCCCACCTCCTATCAGGGAAGCTTCTACCCCCCCCCTCTATTTCTTTTCTTTGTATATACTCTCTTCTCTGTTTTGTTCCGCATACTTACGTTACAACATTGGGGACAATGTTGGACTTAAGTATGTGGGTGTTTTCTCGCTTTCTTTTTCGCATTTCTATTTTCTACACTGTATTTCTATTTTCTGCACTTCAAAAAAAAACAAAAAAAAAATCTGAAAAAAAAACAATTATATAAAAAATCCCAAAAAACTTAAGGTCTATTTTTTTGTCTTTAAAATGTTTTTTTTCTCTCTGTCTTTTTAAACCAAAAATCACAAAAAAATTGTAAAACAAAAAATCCAAAAAAAAAATATAAAACACACACTCCAAAAAAAATTAGAAAACCAAAATTTCAAAAAAAAAAAAAATCATTTTGTACAAATCTGTGTAAATATTTTTGTAAATAATCGTCTCTCCCCCTTCCTTTTCTCTCTCTTTCTTGTGAATACCGTTTCTTTTTCTCGCACTTTCCGCAAAACCTTAAAAAGTCTAAAAAAAGATAATAAGTTCAAAAATATTCAATAAAAAAGGAAAACTAAACAAAAATTCAAAAAAAATTTGAGTAAAACAAAACCAAAATACAAAAAAAAGAGATAATAAATAAAAAAACACAAAAAATGATGATGAAAAAACTCAAAAAAAACCAAAAAAAAAATATTTTGAAACAAATAAATCAAATATAACATCCGTAATTTTCTTGTTATCCAAAAATTTTGCTTTGAGTTTATTTATATTTGAATTTTATTAATTCTTTGTTTGTTATTCGTTTATTAATTATTGATTGAAAAATTTAAATATTCGGGGTTAAGTTTTAAAGAATTCATTATGCTTTGTTAAAAATAGCGAACTCGTTTGAGGCACTACTTCTAATTTTTCATTGATAGGAGCATGTGTATTATGTTAGAAAATAATGATTATAGGATTCAATTATGTTTACTTTTAGCTTTCTGAAAAATTGGAACTTACAATTTATTAAGGTTGCTCTCAAAATTGTTTTTTAATAAAAAATCTAGTTTTCTTTTCTCACCTTCCTTATCATGATCTACTTGACATGATAAAATTATTATCCTTAAAAGATCTTATGTCAATGGGAATAAGATTTCGTTTCGTAAACATAGGCACCCAATAGATTAAAAAGATTATATGTTATGGAGTAAGAGGATAAAATTCATTACTTCTACACATATACATTGGGTTAAAATTTATTATGAAGTTGAAAAAAATCGATATTAGGAAAATAAGATTTCGTTTTCCTAATAATCCAAAACAAAACATGGAGGTTCGAGAAAAAAATACCTCGCCTCAAAAATCAAAACTCTCTTCATAAACCAACATCAACCCCCTTAGCCAATTTCACGATTCTAGATTTAATTCAAAAATCTTTTTGAAAGCATAATTTGTAAATTGCATTATTTCCAGTAAAACTCATATAGGCTAAAAGTTCATATAATTCCAAACTATTCTTGTTAATCTAACCATTACAATTATTGCTTTCTATTTGATTATATCAAGAAGTCTTTTGGCCAAAACTTTTGCGCTATTTAAATCATCTTCATAAATTTAGGACTTAACTCTTACACCCCGTTTATTTATTTAGATCTCTCTTATAATTGATTAAGCGGTAGCTAAACTTAGAGTTTTTTATATTTCTTATAAGTTCATCTCAAACTTTTGCTCTGAAATAGTAAAAGCTTAAGTATGGGGGTATTTGATGAATTGTAAATATACCTATTTTTATGTACATTACTTAAGTCATTTTCATTTATTTTTGTCATTTCTACTTGTTTTTTTCAATAAAATGCTCCTATTTTTGTACATATTATACTAACTTATTTTATTTTATTTTTCAGGAAAAAAATCAAAATCTGCAATTAAAATGCCATGTCACGCCCGTGACATATTGGTCACGCCCGTGACCAGGGCGTGACAGCTCAAAATCTCGTGAAGCAGCCAATTTTGAAGAGAAAAGCCTGACACGCCCGGCCACACGCCCGTGTCCATCCGACACGGGGCGTGACCAAGCCCGTGTCTATCCCGATCGACGATTTCAACTCGATATTCGTCGACCCAAGAGGAACACGCCCGTGTCCAATGAGCGCCACACCCGTGTCAGCCCGACACGCCCCGTGCCGAAGCCCGTGACCATCTCTCGACAATTTCCGCTCGACGTTTGTCGAGTGTCGACTCAAACGACATGCCAACCGTCATGCTCGTGACCTGGGGCGTGAATGCTCCACCTCGCCCGACAAACTACCGCCGACAAATACCAAAGTCAACAACTCCTTTAAGCGCCGAACGACACGCCCACCATCACGCCCGTGACCTGGGGCGTGACAGCCGCATTTTCACCGTAAAGTCAAATCGCCGTCATATCCGTCAGATCGCCGAATTCTGCTATAAAATAGTGCTGACACGCCCCCCGACACGCCCGTGTCGGAGGGTGTGTACTTGGAATTTTTTGCCTATAAAAATGCAGCTGCTGTATGAGTTAAGGGTTCCAAAAATCCGAACCATTTTGATGTATAAGGGTTGCCGCTGGAGCTGCTTTAGTGCTATGTAAGGATTCTCTCCCCCCCCTTTTTGAAGCTAGTTTGTTTAAGCTCCTGTAATCAACTTCTTTTATTAATAAAATGTATATTTTTCTCATCCTTATATGCTCTGAATTTTCTCTAAAGGCCTCCTTTGCATCAATCTTATATACTTTTATTTTCATTTTCATGGTGCATGCGTGTGTGTATGAGCTTAAAATTGCAAAAATTATGTTTTAAAACGGAAATGCTCTTGTTTTCCTTTCAATTTATAATAAAATTTATAGCCGTTATTATGGCCGATTTTATTCTCAAACTCTTAAAAATTGGTTAGACTTAGGATTTTCAAGCTTTAAAATGCGTTCTTATGAACTTGTAAAACGTTAAAAAGCTGGTTTTCATCCCTCTTAACTTAGCTTTTACTTTGTTTTAATTATAAACCTATTGCTTCTTTTTAGCTTACTTCAACTTTTTAAACCATTTTACAAGGCTATAGGAATGTATAAATTGTTATTTTTACTTTTCATCAACTTTCATTTTAAGTAATTACAAAAACAATTTTCGCTCGAACAATTTTTATTTTCACTTTTTAAGCATCTCTATCAAAATCTAACGGTAAAAATGTAAACGTTTTAATTTATCAGGCACTTGCCTTTCTCTCTTTAATTTGAAAACTTTTTGCTCAAACAATTTTTATTTTGCCTTTTTATGCATTTCTACTGCATTCCAGCGGTAGAAATGCAGTCATTTTAATTTTTCGATAACTTTGTTTTTCTCAATTATTTTAGCACGAGTGTGTGCGTGTATGAGATATTTTTCAGCTCCTAAGTAAAAATTATGCAAGTGTGTGTGTGTGTTTATTTATGTCGAGTGCGTGAGTAGTTATATTCAAGTAGAGTGTGTATGTTGTTTTTATTTTTCCGCCTACTCATTTGAGTTAATTGGCTGGATTTTATTCAAGTAGAGTGTGTGTGTTGTTTTTATTTTTCCGCCTACTCATTTGAGTTAATTGGCTGGATTTTATTCAAGCAAGTGTTTGTAGCTTTTATTTTTCCGCCTACTCACTTGAGTTAAATGGCTGGACTGTATTTTCAGTCCTACTCGTTTGAGTAGGACTTGTAATTTTCATTCTTTATTTTTCCGCCTACTCACTTGAGTTAAATGGCTGGATTTGATTTTCCGCCTACTCGCTAGGAGTTAAATGGTCGGATTTTATTTTGATGTAAATATTTAAGAAAGCCCTGTAATCGCATTTATTTTCTCCTACTCGTTTGAGTAGGACTCGCTTTCATTTCAGTCCTACTCATTTGAGTAGGACTTGCAATTTCCAGCTTTTATTTTCCGCCCCCACTCGTTTGAGTGGGACTTGCAATTTCAATTATGCAATTTTCAGCTTTTATTTCCCGCCCCCACTCGTTTGAGTGGGACCTGCAAATTTCAATTATGCAAAATTTCTCTTATGTGTAACTTAGTTTTATTTTTGTCTCTTGTTATATGTTTGAATGAGTGCGGGTGTGTTTATTTGTCATAACTTTTCTAATGTTAGGATATTTTACTTTTCTTCTAATTTGCTATATAACCTTTCAGCGAATAGTTTAGGACGCTCGCACAACCAAACATATAAGCTATCCCTATTCCGATGAGTGGCTAATTGCTTTTAGCCCTCGGTATCGAAGAGCTTTGGGATCTAAAATGTTTTAAATAACCAAATGTCTAATTTTTCGATTTAATTAAAAAACTTAAGGTTTACCCCGGGTTAACGACGCGTAGACCCACATATCGATGTGTGGGCTCTATTTCCGTTATCCATACGCTAGGTAGCCGAGATGTCGTACGTATGGACAGATCACCCCTGGGTAGATAGAGTTCCGCACTAACCCTCGAGAGAGGAGGCACGCTAACTCTACCGGATTGGGTTCCCCACCCAATAGCGGGGTTCTTATCGTACTGCGGGCATTAAGGGGAATCCTTCGTCGGACAAGAGCCCGGTCGAATAGCCTTAATGTCTAGGTGAGCGATATTCCTAGAGATAGGTGAGCTCATTATTTTGAAACTCCACGGCCAAGTTTCCGCTTTAATTAAATTAAAACTTTAGATATCTAGTTATTCAAATCTATTTTTAATCCTAACGCAATTCGATACCGGGAGTTATCTCTTCATCGACTATTTTCTTAAATCTATTTCCGTTCCTATTTTACTTAAAACCCTCAACTTCTATTTCGGTAAAATAATAGTGTTTTCGGAGGAGTAGGGGTAATCAACCCGTTCCCGGGAATAATACGACATCAGTATTCTCCTGAATATCGAGTACTACTTGCGATAGGTGCACTTGCCTCATCTAGCAAGCCCGCGACGATTGACTCACCGAACCAACCACAGTAAGAGTCTGTTCGTGGGCCAATCAATGCAGTTTCATATAGTCATCAACATTGAAAAATTTATTAGCTTTAGCAAACCTGTTCAGCTCTTCCTTCCTGAACTTGGATATTGTTGTGTATTCAGATGGATTCTTCCCTTCAGCTCTAGCTTTGTTGATCATGGAAAGCCCAACCAGTTCCTAAAACCTGGCCATCCTTGCTGTTGTAGCTATTTCAGGATCTTCAAAAGGTACAGGGGAAGCAGGTCAGTTGGAGCTTTCAGCTTTTTGATGTTCAGGGAGTTGTTGCTATTTTTGTTGTTGTTGGTGCTGCCTGTCAGATGAATAGTGTCTGTGCTGGCTGCTTCCTGAAGATGAAGATCTACCTTATTGTCTTTGGTATGTTTTAAACTGGGTAGACCTTTGAGTTGTTGTGCCTGAAGCACCAGCAGCTGGAGGAGGAGGAGGAGGATCCTTTCTATATCTTTGAGTAGGAGGAGGTGAAATCTTCTGCTCTTCTTTCTCTCATTTTGTTCATTCTTGGACAGCCAAATCCATGCTATCATGCCCTTGTAAGGAGTGATATTATGAAGTATATAATAAGGTGTGTCATTTGCTGGGTTGGGCTTTGGAGTAGGAGGTGGAGGAGCTTTCCTCATCTTCATCCTCATCATCATCAGTGGAGTCCTGAGGGTTATCATATAATGCATTTAATGCTTTTAAGGCTTTAGTAGATATTGGAGGTTTCTCAGCCTAAGAGGGAGCTGGAGGAGGAGCTGCAACTGGAGCTGGAGGAGGAGCAGGAGGGCTATTAATAACAGTGCTTTCAGCCACTGTCTTATTTTCTTCTTCAATGTCAGCCGTGATAAAGGCATCAAGATCATGCATAGGTGAGTCATCCATTACAAAAACTAGAACAAAAATATCTGTTGGAGGAGATGAAATAATGGGTGAAATAGCTCTGGGTGGAGATAGAATGACTGGAATCTCTGGAGTAGCAAAAATGGCCTTGAGTTGCTTGGCAACTTTGGGGCTTGTGGGTGAGGTGCATGGTACTATAGCCCTTGATGGCTTAATGTTGTCTTCTAGAAGTATGTTGAAATAAGTTGTATTAAAAACTTTCAATAAATCTAACAAATCTACTGTGGGATTAATAATATAATCACCAACAATGGTTATTTCTTTTGTGGCAGTCTCATCCACACCCATGTTAGTATTAAGGAAATGAATCAAATCAAATAATTCATCATCAGCATCTGCTGCTGCTTCTTCTGATGCTACTGCTGCTGCTGTTTCTGGTGCTAATTCTGCTGTTGCTGCTGCTGGTAATGTTGTTGATGTTGTTACTGCTGCTAGGGATACTGCTGCTGCTGCTTCTTTTGATGCTACTGCTGCTGCTTCTTCATCAAGTATCTCCCCCTACCTGGTTTTAGTGGAAACTGAAGCCAGGCCCCTTACTGAAGAGGGGCAGTGACTTGAGCAGCTAAGGAGGAGAGGGAAATAGCAAGAGGTGAGATATCCTCTGCTATACGATTTTTGAGGAGAGGAGTAAGCAGTGCAATAAGAAATGGAATAAGGGATGGATCCAAAAGTGGAGTGGTAGAGGGTGTGGCAGAGGGTGTTGGAATGGTGACAGAAGGGGGATGATAGTAGTTGGTGGAGTGGGAGGGAGGGCATCTTGCATGTGGACATCTGGAAGAGAGGAAATATGAGAAGGGGAAGTAGGTAGAATAAAGAATGGGATGTTGTCCAGATGGTGTGGTAAAGGAGATGAAGTTGGTGATGAAATGTGTGTACCATGGGGGGACTGAGGTGGGGTTTGTTGAGGTGATGGAGAAGGAGAGGGTTGGTGAGATTCTTGAAGAGGGGAAGAGGGGATGTAGTGTAAGATCTATTGGTGGAGAAGTTGTAGGAGATGTAGCTGGAGTAGGAATGTGAACAGGTTATTGTGGTTGTTGTTGTAGTTGTTCTTGTAACAACCCCATCCGTTCATATGATATATTCTAGAAGGTCCGGCCGGGGCCCCACAAGATATATCACAAAACAGGCGGTGAAGGTACAGGATGATACCAGAGTAGCGCATCGCACCTATCACAAAGCATTCTAGCGGAAGCCTAGACTACAACTTGAACTCCTCATGAATGTCCAAACATAAAACTCCACATTTTATATCATATAGGAATGTCTTACAACAAGTCCAAAGAGTTGGCCTTATGGCCTTACATGGCTTTCAAACAGTGGCCTAAACAAATTGGTACGCAGGCCGGCCACAATAAAAGAAAACACACAACAACATAGATAGCATTCGAGGGCTAGCAGCAGTAGCAGCAACAACAGCAGGAACATCAACCTCTATGCATCCCGCTCGGCTCTCCAGCACCTATACAGGGACAATCCACCAAATGGTGGCAAACAAAAGCAACGGTCAGCGTTCAGCTGACCAAATTATAATGACCCTACCCCTTCTCTCGGGGCAGCGGTATTCTACCCTGCAGGCATAGCAAATCACAAGTATGGCAAGATATATCATTACAATGTGCTTTCACGCACACAAGCCATCACAACCGTTCGCTACCCGGCCCAACGGTCCGTGCACTCAGGGCACATTCTTGGTGTTCTGGCAAATCTCTTGCCCACCACCGTATTAGGGTCCCAACCCAACGGTAAATCTCTTGAGCATTTACTCCATGGCGTGCAGCCGGAGTTAGTCTTCCTACACCGGGATGGCCCGTAGCCCCCCATTATGTCATGGCGTGCAGGCCGAAGACTCTTGTTATGCGCTCCAACAGACCGCACCTTTTGGTCTCACGTCGGACGGACATACCGTAGGTCGGATCCTCCACCCCCCCCATTGCTCAAATCGCCTTGCCTTCTCCGAGTACAGCGTACTCATGGCTATATCAAAGGCGCGGGTCAGTCTCACCAATCCTGTTCTTGGCATTCAAGCCTGGGCATATCTCGATACCCATTTCCTTAGCACAACAGCGGGTCTTTCCTAGGCCTCCCAGTACTTCCTGTGACTCTCTCCACAGGTGGACACTGCACAAGCACAAATGTCAGGGGTCTTTCCTGGCTATCCTGCAAGTACTTCCTGTTACTCGCTTCACAGGTGGACACCCTACGACATCAAGCATCATAAAGGGCATTTCCTGGTCACACCAGTACTTCTTGTGCCTCATTCACAGGTTGGACCCAAAAACATAACACGGATATTTTCCTGGACTACCACTCCAGTACTTCCTGCTACTCCTTTTCGCAGGCATACCCCGTTGACTCCTGCAACTACACGTTATCACGGAGACTTCTCCGGTTCGTATGCAACATCACCAATCTAGACCAACCTGTCCAGATGGGCTTCACACAGCATTCCTATTCCGTACTCCATTTCTGGATCTATATGCTAACAAAGGGGATTTCAAGCATCCACCCAAAGATTCCCAAAATCAGCCACCTCTTGGTGGGGAAATCACAAGATATGCCAAAAAGAAGCCTTCACATGGCTAGGAAGAAAAGTCGTTACCCTTGACGACTGCTTCGGTGTCATGACCTCAAAGATTGCTTGAAAGACTCGCAAGAGCGTTTCCTCCGCAACGCCGGCTTCGGATTTCTCGTCGGTAACCTACAGCACCACCAACAGCAGCCCTTTCACTTCTTCCTCCTTCTTCCTCTCTCTCTTTCTCTCCAACTTGAAGAAAGATCAAGGCCAAGGAAAAATGAGAAGAAGTTCTCAGTTTCGGCCTTTAGGAACAGAGGAAAGCAGTTTCCGCCCTTGGATCCTAGCTAAAGAAATGGACGGCCACAAACCTGGCAGAAATGGTAAATTTGACCTGACACGGCCTGTGACACGGCCGTGTCCCAGGCCGTGTGCCTCAAGCAGTGGTCAACCGACTTATCCAAACTAGTGACACCCCCATGGAACACGCCCGTGTCAGGGGCCGTGTCACCAACACGCCTTCAGACACGCCCGTGTCTGTGGCCGTGTGCCTGGGCGAAAAAATCCCAAAACATCCCGAGACTTCACACGGCCTGTGACACGCCCGTGTCCCAGGCCGTGTGCCCAGACACGGCACAAAGACACGCCCTGTCGAAATCCTCCGGCGGGCTGAGTTCGCCGACCCGATTTGACACGCCCTGTGACACGCCCGTGTCACAGGCCGTGTTCAATCTCTCGACACTCAACACTCACGTCTCGACACTCGACGATCGTCGAGCTAAAGTCGTCGAGCACACGATACGGCCTTGGGCACGCTCGTGTCCTGGGTCGTGTGCCCCCTCTCGACACATCGTCGAGCGAAAAATCGTCGACACAAAGGCCGATAGTCGACACAACCTTGACACGCCCTGCGACACGCCCGTGTCGCAGGCCGTGTCCGCTGACACGCCCTGGGACACGCCCGTGTCCCAGGCCGTGTCACCCAAAAATTCCTATTTCAGAAATTTGGACTGTTACAATCCTCCCCTCCTACAGGAAATTTCGTGCTCGAAATTCAGACACAGGAAGGCAACAGTAAACATCAAGAAATATGTCACAACATACATAATTTTATGTTACAACATCCTCTCTAAAGATTACAAAAACAGCTCAGGGAACTCTTCTCGCATGGTTTGCTCTCGCTCCCATGTCAGTTCTTCACGGCCGCAATTGTCCCAACGGACTTTTACCATGCTGACTGTCTTGTTCCGCAGCTGTTTCTCGCCTCAATCTTCGATATGCATGGGTCTAACTCTCGTTGTTAGCCCATACTCCACCGGCACACGATCGTCCGCGATTACTTGAGCTGGATCTTTCACGGCCTTCCGAAGCACCGAGATGTGAAAGACATCATGCAACCCACCGAAGTCTGCCGACAGAGCTAGCCGATAAGCTGCTTCGCCAACTCGCTCAACCACTTCAAAAGGACCCAAATATCTTGGACTCAACTTTTTCAATCGTCGAATCCTGGAGACACCTCTAAAAGGCTTGATCTTCAAGTAGACCCAATCGCCAACCGCAAATTCCACGTTCCAGTGCTTGCCGTTGTAGTAATTTGCTTGTCGATCTTGAGCAATAAGCAATCTCTCTCGAATAGTCTGTATGGTTGAGTTTGCTTCATTAACCTCATTTGATTTAAAAACCCGAGCTTCGCCCGCTTCTGCCCAAGCCAAGGGCGTACGGCACTTCCTTCCATATAGCGCTTCATATGGTGCCATCCCAATGATCGCCTGGTAGCTGTTATTATATGCAAACTCTATCATATAGAGATGATCTTCCCATCTCTTTCCGACGTCAAGGGCGCACATTCGGAGCATGTCCTCCATTGTTCTGTTGGTACGTTCAGTTTGGCCATCCGTTTGGGGATGAAAGGCCGTACTGAAAGTTAACTTCGTGCCCAACAGTCGATGAACTAGCCTCCAATCATTTGACGTGAATCGCCCATCTCGATCACTTACGATGCTCCGAGGAACACCGTGAAGCCGCACAATCTGGTCAACATAGAACTTTGCCAAACATTGAACTGAATCATCCCGCCTGTTCGGGAGAAAATGTACTACTTTCGTTAGCCGGTCCACAATGACCCAAATGGAATCATTTTCTCGCTGCGATAATGGCAACCCATGCAAAAAATCCATGGAAATATCATCAAATTTCCACTCTGGGATCGGCAGTGACTTCAAATAACCGCCCAGCTTTTGGCATTCCGCCTTCACCATCGCACATGTTTGACATTTGGCTACATAAAGGGCAACAGCTTTCTTGAGCCCTGACCACCAGAAAAACTTCTTCATATCGTTGAACATCTTCGTGCTCCCGGGGTGAATGGAATACTTTGTATAATGCGCTTCATACGTCAGTTCTTCCATCAATTTCCCCACATTTGGGACGCACAAACGGCCCTCTGTTCGCAAAAGATCGTCAATCCAGGTGAATTTGCCCTCTGGCCCTTCATTCACATAGCGTAAGAGATCTTCATCCAACTCCGTTGCCCGTCGAACTCGGTCCGCAAGGTCACATTGTACCTCGGTCCAGTTCAAACATGCAGTGGCAGTGGAACTCTTGTCAACACAATAGATCTCTAATGCTTCCAACTCCTGGATAAGACGTTCATCATGCCTTTGCAACCAATTCGCTCTAGCCGAAACCCATCGACTCAAGGCATCCACGACAACATTCCCCTTCCCGGGTGTATAGTGAATCTCGAAAGTGTAGTCCCCAAGGAACTCCAACCACCTTCGTTGTCGCATGTTCAAGTCTTTCTGCTCCAAAAGATACTTTAGGCTCTTATGATCGTTATAGATCTCCACCTTCACACCATAAAGGTAGTGTCGCCACAACTTGAGTGCAAAAATCACCGCCGCTAGTTCCAAATCATGGACGGGATAGTTTCGCTCGTGCACCTTAAGCTGGCGTGAGCCATAAGCAATAACCTTTCCATTCTGCAGAAGAACGCAGCCTAAGCCGCTCCCTGAGGCATCACTATAAATCACAAATCCATCGGTTCCACATGGCGAAGACAACACCGACGCCGTGGTCAACCGACTCTTCAGCTCTTCAAAAGCTCGTGCGCACTCTGGCGTCCAAACAAACTTCTGATCTTTTCGCGTCAGTGTGGTTAGCGGCAAAGCGATCCGCAAGAAGTTTTCCACAAATCTTCTATAGTAGCCCGCAAGTCCAAGGAAACTCCGGACCTCGGCCACGGAAGACAAGATTGGCCACTCCTGTATGGCCCTTATCTTCGCGGGATCCACTGCAATGCCCGCTCCACTCACCACATGGACCAAAAAATGCCACTGACGATAGCCAAAACTCACACTTCGAGAACTTGGCATAGAGCAGATTTTGCCTCAACGTGTTCAACACCAACCGCAAGTGAATCTCATGTTCAGCTTCTGACTTTGAGTACACCAGGATGTCATCAATGAACACAATCACATACAGATCCAGGTACTCACGAAAAATACGATGCATCAGATCCATAAACACCGAGGGCGCATTGCACAGTCCAAATGGCATGACTGTGAACTCATAGTGCCCATAACGCGTTCCAAATGCGGTTTTGGGAATGTCACCTTCCCGAATTCTTAACTGGTAATAACCAGACTTCAGATCCAACTTCGAATAGACGGTCGAGCCCACCAGCTGATTGAATAACTCATCAATCCGGGGTAACGGATACTTATTCTTCTCGGTCAGCTTATTAAGTTCACGGTAATCAATACACAACCGCAACCCACCATCTTTCTTATTTACAAAAAGTACAGGCGCGCTCCAAGGTGACATACTTGGGCGTATATAACCTTGCTCCAACATTTCTTGTAGTTGAACCTTCAATTCAACAATCTCTTTTGGCGCAACGCGATATGGCGAGCGGTCCACAGGTTTTGCACCTGGCACCAACTCGATCGTGAAGTCAATCTCCCGCTGGGGTGGTAGCCTAGGGAGATCCGTGGGAAACACATCTGTAAATTCTGCCACAATCGGAACCTCGCACAAACTGACCTTAGGCTCAACAGCCTGAATTAGAGCAAAGTAACACTCCGCACCCTTCCGAACAACTTTGACGACCTGGAGTGCAGACATCAACGTCCCGCCCACTCCTCGCATACCCGCGAACTTTGTCTCCTGTTCGGTATTCTGGCCCAACGTAATTTCTTTGGACTGGCAATCAATCATAGCATGCTGCTCCGCAAGCCAATCCATCCCAAAAATCACATCGAATTCTGATATTGGCAAAACAAATGCAGTCAAACGAAAATCCCGACTTCCTAACTGAACCGCCACATCGCAAGCTTGATCCGCAAGCATCCAACAACCATTCGGCAACACCACTCTGACGCTATCTGTCTTTGCACGACTGGGTATCCCAAGCCGCGTAATAAACTCACTAAACAGAAAAGAATGCGATGCACCTGTATCAAACAGTGCTCACGCCAGCATGTCCCGAATCATCACAAAGCCTATGACAAACATGTCACACACACAAACCGCAAACATAGGGGTACTAAGCAAAGCATACAAACAATAGCATATGCAAAACTAAACTCATACCTGTGACCACGTCACTCTGCTTGATGGCCTCTTGCAGGCCAAGATTGTAGACCCGGGGTTGCGCCTGCGAGGCAGAGGAATCCACCACCGCCTTTCCTTTTTCCGCATAAGATGCTCCCGCCTTCTTTTCACTCTTTGGCGGCATCCGACAATCTCGCGCAATATGCCCCATTCGGCCACAATTGAAGCAGATACAAGTATCTGGCTTGGAGGTAGCCCCTGACGTTGCTCCCGTTGCAACTGATGAAGGAGCTTGTCCACTAGGCTTGGACTTCTTGCCCCATCTCTTCTTATAAAATGGTTTTCCCGATCGGGGCGCCTTCCACTCCGGTTGAGACACAGCCAAAGCTCTCTTCCCTTGCACCTTTTTCATATCCATCTCCAGCGCGCTCGCAGTGTCAACCAATGCTTGGAAACCTTGGTTCACCTAACTTGACACAAGGAACCTCAGCTTATCCCTCAGTCCTTCATAGAACCGATTAGTCTTCCTCTGCTCATCAGTAAATATCGAACCCGCATACCGCCCCAAGCGAGTAAATTCATGCAAGTATGCGTCAACACTGCCATCACCTTGTGTTAACCTTTGGAATTCATGTTCCATGGCTATCCGTTGAGCCGCAGGAAGGTGCTTTGCTAGGAAGAGTCTGGAGAATTCTTCCATCGATACTTGGGTTAACGGACGACCCGCCAAGTGATGCAACTCCATCTCATCCCACCACAATTGAGCTTCTCCTTCAAGCAAAAAGGTAACTAAAGTAACTTTCTAATGCTCCACCGTTCCTATCGCCGTCATCACTCGCTTGACGCGCGATAGCCAATCCTCAGCCTCCGTCGGAGTTCCCGCTCCCGAGAACGTAGGCGGATGGAAAGTCATAAACCGCGTTAGCTGCTTCTCAGCCGCTCGAGGAGCCAAATCCACAACAGGTTCAGGCCTTGCCGCCACCTGTTCTGGCCTCACAGCCGCTTGCTCCTGCCTAAGGGGCTGTCCTTGGATCATGGTAAATAAGGCCTCCGCAACTAAACGCACATGTTCCGCAGACGGTGGAGGTATAGGCACCGCGGCTGGTGCCGTACTTTCATCAGAATGCTGGGGCTCAGACGGCCAAGCTCCACTCCGTGTCACCTAAAGGTGGACAAGACACACATATTAGCGGTCGTACCCAAGCAAACAACACAAAATAGGAACACACAGGTTCCTCAAACACATCAAGTTTGCATTCCTATCATGGACATTCAGGAGTTCATTCGTAGACTTTGGTTTGCACAAACACGTGCTCGCCACCCCACAAAAGAAGTCGGCCACGACTTCGAGAGGGAAAGACCAAGACAACCGATACCAAAAATGTAACAACCCCATCCGTTCATATGATATATTCTAGAAGGTCCGGCCGGGGCCCCACAGGATATATCACAAAACAGGCGGTGAAGGTACATGATGATACCAGAGTAGCGCATCGCACCTATCACAAAGCATTCTAGCGGAATCCTAGACTACAACTTGAACTACTCATGAATGTCTAAACATAAAACTCCACATTTTATATCATATAGTAATGTCTTACAACAAGTCGAAAGAGTTGGCCTTATGGCCTTACATGGCTTTCAAACAGTGGCCTAAACAAATTGGTGCGCAGGCCAGCCAAAATAAAAGAAAACACACAACAACACAGATAGCCTTCGAGGGCTAGCAGCAGTAGCAGCAACAACAGCAGGAACATCAACCTCTATGCGTCCCGCTCGGCTCTCCAGCACCTGTACAGGGACAATCCACCCAACGGTGGCAAACAAAAGCAACGGTCAGCATTCAGCTGACCAAATTATAACGACCCTACCCCTTCTCTCAGGGCAGCGGTATTCTTCCCTGCAGGCATAGCAAATCACAAGTATGGCAAGATATATCATCAAAATGTGCTTTCACACACACAAGCCATCACAACCGTTCGCCACCCGGCCCAACGGTCCGTGCACTCATGACACATTCTTGGTGTTCTGGCAAAACTCTTGCCCACCACCGTATCAGGGTCCCAACCCAACGGTAAATCTCTTGAGCATTTACTCCATGGCGTGCAGCCGGAGTTAGTCTTCCTGCACCGGGATGGCCCGTAGCCCCCCATTGTGTCATGGCGCGTAGGCCGAAGACTCTTGCTATGCGGTCCAACAGACCGCACCTTTTGGTCTCACGTCGGGCGGATATAGCGCAGGTCGGATCCTCCACCCCCCGTTGCTCAAATCGCCTTGCCTTCTCCGAGTACAGCATACTCATGGCTATATCAAAGGCGCGGGTCGGTCTCACCAATCCTGTTCTTGGCATTCAAGCCTGGGCATATCTCGATACCCATTTCCTTAGCACAACAGCGGGTCTTTCCTAGGCCTCCCAGTACTTCCTGTGACTCTCTCCACAGGTGGACACCGCACAAGCACAAATGTCAGGGGTCTTTCATGGCTATCCTGCCAGTACTTCCTGTTACTCGCTTCACAGGTGGACACCCTACGACATCAAGCATCACAAAGGGCATTTCCTGGTCACAGCAGTACTTCCTGTGCCTCATTCACAGGTTGGACCCAAAAACATAACACGGATATTTTCCTGGACTACCACTCCAGTACTTCCTGCTACTCCTTTTCGCAGCCATACCCCGTTGACTCCTACAACTACACATTATCACGGAGACTTCTCCGATTCGTATGCAACATCACCAATCTAGACCAACCTGTCCAGATGGGATTCACACAGCATGTCTATTCTGTACTCCATTTCCGGATCTATATGCTAACAAAGGGGATTTCAAGCATCCACCCAAAGATTCCCAAAATCAGCCACCTCTTGGTGGGGGAAATCACAAGATATGCCAAAAAGAAGCCTTCACATGGCTAGGAAGAAAAGTCATTACCCTTGACGACCGCTTCGGTGCCATGACCTCAAAGCTTGCTTGAAAGACTCGCAAGAGCGTTTCCTCCGCAACGCCGGCTTCGGATTTCTCGTCGGTAACCTACAGCACCACCAGCAGCAGCCCTTTCCCTTCTTCCTCCTTCTTCCTCTCTCTCTTTCTCTCCAACTTGAAGAAAGATCAAGGCCAAGGAAAAATGAGAAGAAGTTCTCAGTTTCGGCCTTTAGGAATAGAGGAAAGCAGTTTCAGCCCTTGGATCCTAGCTGAAGAAATGGACAGCCACAAACCTGCCAGAAATGATAAATTTGACCTGACACGGCCTGTGACACTGCCGTGTCCCAGGCCGTGTGCCTCAAGCGGTGGTCAACCGACTTATCCAAACCAGTGACACGCCTATGGAGCACGCCCGTGTCAGGGGCCGTGTCACCAACACGCCTTCAGACATGCCCGTGTCTGTGGCCGTGTGCCTGGGCGAAAAAATCCCAAAACATCCCAAGACTTCACACGACCTGTGACACGCCCGTGTCCCAGGCCATGTGCCCAGACACGGCACAAAGACACGCCCTGTCGAAATCCTCCGGCGAGCTGAGTTCGCCGACCCGATTTGACACGCCCTGTGACACGCCCGTGTCACAGGCGGTGTTCAATCTCTCGACACTCAACACTCACGTCTCGACACTCGACGATCGTCGAGCTAAAGTCGTCGAGCACACGACACGGCCTTGGACACGCCCGTGTCCTGGGCCGTGTGCTCCCTCTTGACACATCGTCGAGCGAAAAATCGTCGACACAAAGGCCGATAGTCGACACAACCTCGACACGCCCTGCGACACGCCTGTGTCGCAGGCCGTGTCCGCTAACACGCCCTGGGACATGCCCGTGTCCCAGGCCGTGTCACCCAAAAATTCCTGTTTCAGAAATTTGGACTGTTACAGTTCTTGTGGTTGTTTTTGTGTTTGTTGGAGAGAAGGAATGGTGGAAGAGGATGGAGGTGTAGGAGGGACCTCTTCAGTAGGGTGGGAAGTGGCTGGATCAGCCCTTGTACTCTCAGAAGCCCTGATGGAAGAGGAGGAACCCTTGGAGGGCTTGGAGACGGTCCTCTCCCATTTGCCAAAAAGGGCACAAGTTAGCCTCTTAGAGGCATTTAAGAATATGGTCGGGGAAATCAGGGATTCAGCAGCCTTTTCTTTTAGGAAGATCCCTAAGATCCTTCCAAAGCAAACCTCTTTCTTTGTATACTTTTTCTTTATCAGATAAAACAGGATCTGAGCCCAGTTCACCTTTTTCTTGTTTACCACTACACACATGACCAGGAATTGGTGCCTGGTTATATAGTCATGGGCAGTATGCTTGCCTAGCAAGACTTTGCCCACGATGTCTGGTAGAAACTTGAACTCAGCAGACAGTTGTTTCTTCAGCAGTTTGTTAGGGTTTTCTCCAGAGTAACCCATCATACTCAGCATCATATCATACTCTTCATTATCAACTTCTAAGTCATCTTGTCCATTACTTAATCCAAATATTTCAGTTAGGACAGCGGGGGTAAGGGAAATAGCATTACCCACGATAGTTCCAGTCATGGTGTTGTCATCTGTTGTAGACGAAGTATAGACCCATTCCCTGATTTCAGTGCCAGAAATCTTGATCCTGGTCGACAGTAGATTCTTTAATTGCTGTTCTTCAAGCAGTTGCAGGATATCTAGGAAGATGGGGTCGGAATTTTGGAAGGAGTCGAAGTCCACATCGAATCCAGTATCAAATTTCATTGCTGCAAGAATCCCTACTGGAATCGCCATTAGAGTACCTACAAGAGAAAAATGACGATCAAGTGCAAAGGAACTGAAAGTGCAGGATGGAGGTCGAAGAGAACATAGATATAAGGTTTTCCAGAATATGAATTGACAAACTCCGTTCCACGAAAAATAAAAGAGTTCTTTGATCTGATGTCGACAAAGTAATTTGCAGTTAAATAATTCGTCGAGCTCAGGCTGAAGATTTGAAGACATTTCGTCGAGCTCCGTTCAACGAAAGTTTTCTGAAGTAGATTTGTCGATCTCCGTTCAACGAAAATGACTTCACTCACAGAGAGTTCCTCGATCTCCATTCGACGAATAACTCAAGAACCTTTCTCTGTTCGTCGAACTCCGTTTGACGAACTTTGAAAAATTCATCGAGTGCAGACAGAAACTAAACTAAGTCTTCTCTATTAGTCATTCCAAGTTGATTTATAAAGAATAAGTGATTTCTCTCATCCAGAGGTTTGGTGAATATATCAGCTATTTGTAAATCAGTGTAGATATAGACAAGTTTAATTTTGTTTTTATCTACACACTCTCTAATGAAATGATGTCTAATGTCTATATGTTTAGTCCTACTGTGATGGACTGGATTATGTGTTATGGCTATAGCACTTGTGTTATCACATAAGAGAGTTGAATTATTTAAGTTGAAGCCATACTCCAGTAGTTGATTCTGAATCCACAACATCTGTGAACAGCAGCTACCAGCTGCAATGTACTATGCTTCAGCAGTTGAAGTGGACAAAGATGATTGTTTCTTACAGAACCAAGACACTAATCTCATCCCAAGGAACTGACAAGTTCCTGAGGTGCTTTTTCTGTCCACCCTGCATCCTACAAAGTTAGCATCTGAGTATCTAGTTAACTCAAATTCTGACTCAGTAGGATACCATAGGCCTAGACTAGGACATCTCTTTATATATCTCAAAATTCTTTTTAAGAAAATTAGGTGAGATTCTTTAGGGTTCACCTGGAACCTTGCACAAAGGCATGTGATAAACATAATATCAGGTCTACTTGTTGTAAGGTACAGTAGGGACCTAACAATGCCCCTATATAGTTTCTGATCCACAGGTTTCCCATATGTATCAGAGTCTATTACAGCATTTGTAACCATGAGTGTTTTCTTTACTGAGGCATCAGCCATCCCAAACTTCTTTATAAGCTCTTTAGCATATTTAGCTTGGGAGATGAAGATGTCATCAGGGAGCTGCTTCACTTAGAGACCAAGGAAGTAGGAGAACTCATCCATGCTACTCATTTCAAATTTAGAATGCATGAGGTCAGAAAATCTCTTGCATAATTTAGACTCAGTAGACCCAAATATGATGTCATCCACATATATTTGTACTAACAAGGTTTGATCCTTATGACGTCTAGTGAATAAGGTTTTATCTACTATACCTCTAATGAATTTATGCTCTATCAAGAAGCTAGCTAGGGTCTCATACCAAGCTCTTGTAGCTTGTTTTATACCATAAAGAGCTTTATGCAATTTAAATACATGATAAGGATGAGTTGGAGAGACAAAACCTGGAGGTTGTTCAACATAAACCTCTTCTTTAAGTACTCCATTCAGAAATGCACTCTTCACATCTATCTGATACACCTTGAATTTCTTGTAGGCAGCATAGGCCAGAAAAATTCTGATGGCCTCTAACCTTGCAACTGATGCAAAGGTTTGATCATAATCTATGCCTTCTTCTTCTCTGTATCCTTGAGCAACAAGCCTAGCCTTATTCCTCACATTTGTACTGTGAGCATCTAGTTTATTTCTGTATACCCATTTGGTTCTAATGACTGGGTAGTCTTGGAGTCTTGGAACCAAATCCCAAACTCTACATCTCTCAAATTGATTTAGTTCCTCTTGCATAGTAATGATCCAGTAGGGATCCTGCTCAGCATCATGTATAGATTGAGGTTCAACCTGAGAGAGAAAACTAGCATGCATCAAATCTTGGTTGAGTTGATGCCTTGTCTATACACTTGCTGACATGTCTCCAATCACTTGAGATCTAAGGTGATCCCTTAGTGTGACAAGATCATTTGGTGGAGTTGGTTCAGCAATAGTATTTTGAATTAATTCCTCTTGTGGAATTATATTTGCTGTTGGATGAGGTTGAATTTCTCTCAGCTGTTCTTCTTCACTGTCTTCATCAACCTGTAGAGAAGGATGTGTTGGGGTCTCTTGGGTGAGGCTTAGTCCATCCAAATTCTCACATAAGTGAGGTACCTGCAAAGTATTATTGGTAAAAATCTCTTTCTCCTTACAAGACATGTTAGCCTCATCAAATGTTACATATATAGACTCTTCAATTTTCAAGGAGGATTTGTTAAATACACTATAAGCTTTGCTTACTTGGGAATATCCTAGAAAAATTCCCTCTTCAACCTTAGCTTCAAACTTTCTAATATATTTTTTATTGTAATTATGTATATAGCATATACAACCAAATACTTTAAAGTAGGTGATTTTAGGTTTCTTCCCTTTAAGTAATTCATAGGGAGTCTTGTTCTTTAGTTTATGTATCAAACTCCTGTTCAGTACATAATTTGTTGTGCTTACAGCCTCTACACAAAAGGATAGGGGCATGTAAGCATCTGTAAGTAATGTGCCTGTAGCATCAATTAGGGTTCTATTTTTCCTTTCAGCTACCCCATTTTGTTGGAGAGTTCTAGGAACTGAGAATTAGTTCCTGATACCTTACTTCTCATAGAACTCATGCATAAGAAGAGACTCAAACTTTGTGCCATGATCACTTCTGATCAATGCAACATGAGTAGAGAACTCAATCTGTATGGTCCTGAGAAAATCTGTAAGAACTTTAAATGTATCTGACTTTGATCTCAGAAAGAATATGATAACTCTAATTTTGTCCAAGTTTTTATATTATTTTATTTAATAATTAATTAGTTTATAATTATATTTTGTAATTTTATTATTGAATTTTTCTAATTTCTTATTTCAGGGCAATCTGGGCTGCAAATTTCAATTTGGAGTCTATAGGGTTGACCAGGAGACAAAATAGGGCAAAAGCGATAATTTTTCAAAAGACACGGCACAGTCACGGGCGTGACCGACATGGTCACGGGCGTGACATCCTGGCGAGAACCCGGCTCGTGGAAGGAGTTACCTGCCACGTCAATTAAAATTACACGCCTTAAGGTCACGGGCGTGACCATCATTTACACGGGCGTGTACTCCAGGCGTGACATCCAGTGCTCTGCCCTGACTTCCAGTCAACGGCAGTTTCAATTTGCAACAAGTCACGGGCGTGACACATTTGCACGGGCGTGACATACCCCGTGACAGCCCGGCGTGCCGACTTAATGCTGCAGTTTCAGTCGCTGGGAGTTTTCTCAAGACACGCCCATGGTCACGGGCGTGACCAGGGGCGTGTCCCTTCCAACAACGGCCGGAGTTATTCCCGCCGTTTCTGCTTCCCGCCGTTCTTCTACAACCGTCAAGACACGCCCTAGGTCACGGGCGTGACCTAGGGGCGTGACCACCCAGCAACTTTTTCTATAAATTCCAGACAGCTTCAGATAGCCAGGGAGGAGATTTTTGGGAGCTTAGTTCTGTTCTATTTACGGTTTTTCCTGCATTTTCAATTCCTAGTGTAATCTTTATTTTTCAAGTCTTTTCTTAAATCATGTCTTTCTTTATGCTTTCATGTAATACTCCCATCATGATGAGTAGCTAATTTCCCAATTAGCACTTGATCATGATGAACTTTGGAATGGAATAAAATTCTTATTTTTGTCTCAATTTAGCAAGCATTCTATTTTCTAAACTTTGATTTATCTTTGATTTAAATTTTCTTCAAATTCATAAGTTGCAAATTATGTTTATTCGAGCTTAGATTCGTATCCTAGATTTACCGAGAGGTTGTGGATACGAGTAGATCACTCAAGGATAAAGAGAATTTCTTGCACCCCTCGAGAGAGGAACGCAAAATTCTTCCGCCTTGGAGTCAACTCCATTAGTGAGGTTCACCGCCTAAAGCAAGCTTAGGTCTTTCGACTGGCCGAGAGGTCTTAATCGATCTACCTAAGGTTAGTCGAGTGCGTATTCTCGAGAGAGGCGCTTCGTAACTTTGGAACCTCCGCGGTCGAAGTTAATAATTTAGATGCTTGTGCTCTTTAATTTCGTGGATTTTATTCTAGCCCAAAGGGATTCTAGATCAAGTGCTAGCCTTTTATTCATCGAATTTCTCCTCTTCATTTAACATTCGTTTTCGTTTTTTCGCAAAACCAATTTTCCGATCGATAAAATAATAGTTCGTCCTTGTGAGTACAAATACTCAACGGTCCCCGAGTTTAAATACGATATTCCATATACTAAATTTCGATAGGTGCACTTGCCTAGTTGAGAGTTTAGTTTGGATCATTTTTCAAAACTTATAAAATCCACATCAAGTTTTTGGCGCCGTTGCCGGGGATTTGTTTTTCGTTGATATTTTGAAAGCAAGGCTCTATTAATTTTATCATTTTCTTTTGTTTTAGAAATATCAAAATCAAAAAAAAAAATTTATTTTGTTTTATTTTGGTGTATGACCCGAGGGAATCCGTCGTCTCTTTTCGATTTGGATCCGGAAATCGAGCGAACCCTTCGGCATCGCTTACGATTTCAAGTTCCGAATTTTCAAGATACGGACTCCTTAGGAGACACTCCTAATCCTTCATTAATCCTCTCTCCGTCACCGCCTTCTTCTTCTCCTTCTTCATTTAGTTCTTCTTCTCATTCTCCTAGATCTCCTTCTTCTGCTTCTTCCAATATGGGTGAGCCAAATGCGGTTGAACAAAGGACTATGTCCTATTATGCCCGTCCAAACTTGGACGAGACTCAATCTAGTATTGTTCGCCCCGCTATTGCCCCCAATAATTTTGAGTTGAAGCCAAGCATCATCCAAATGGTACAACAATATGTACAATTTGATGGGCTTCAAGATGAAGATCCAAACGCGCATATTTCAAATTTCTTAGAAATATGCGATACTTTTAAAATTAATGGTGTATCCGATGATGCCATCCGGCTAAGGTTATTTCCATTTACATTGCGCACTAAAGCCAAGCAGTGGTTGGGTTCTCTACCAAGAGGATCCATCACAACATGGGCTCAAATGACGGAAAAATTTCTTACGAAATACTTTCCGCCGGCTAAAACGGCTAAATTGCGCAATGATATCACTTATTTCTCCCAAATTGATTCGGAAACGTTATATGATACTTGGGAGCGTTTCAAGGAATTGCTTCGTCGATGTCCTCATCATGCAATTCCGGATTGGTTACAAATCCAAACCTTCTATAACGGCCTAAATTCTCAAACTAGGCAACATATTGATGCCGCCGCCGGTGGAACGCTTAATAACAAAACACCGGCGGCCGCACAAGAGCTTATAGAAGGTATGGCTTTGAATACCTATCAATGGAGTACACCTCGGTCTAAACCACCTAAACCGGCCGGGATGTATGAAATCGATACGGTTTCAAGTTTGTCTCTCCAGGTTGAGCAACTGCAAAAACAGATGAACGAGATGTCTGCTTCCTCGTCCAAATCTACCTGTGAGCCCCAATATTGGGAGCCTTCTACTATTGCCGAGCATGTGGATTACATGGGTAATCCGAATCGGCCACCTTATAATCCGGGTAACAATTTTGGCAATACCTATCACCCGGGTATAAGGAATCACCCCAACTTCTCTTGGAGTAATCCGGGGAACGCGGCGCGCCCGCCGAACACGATTCCACCCGGCTATTTTCCACCGCAAGCTCCCAAAGCTCCCAATCTCGAGGAATTGTTCACTAAATATACAACTACAAATGACGCCAACATCCGGAATCTCACCGGATCTCTTCGAAGTTTGGAGACGCAAATCGGGCAAATCGCTAAAATGCTCTCCGATCGTCAACAAGGAGCGCTACCGGGCAATACAGAGCCCAACCCCAAGGAGCATGCAAAAGCCATCACCCTACGGAGCGGGAAAGAGGTAACCACTTCTCCAAATCCGGTTGATACTTCTCCAATTCCGGTTGATACGGAGGTAATAATTTCTCCATCTTCTCCTCCGTCTAAGCCTTCTACGCTTAATAAACCAAAAGCTTATCAACCACCTCTTCCCTATCCATCTAGAATGCAAAAAAACCGGGTGGATGAACATCACGGTAAATTTTTGGACATGTTTAAACAAATCCAAATTAATCTACCGTTTTGTGAAATAATCGCACAAATGCCGAAATACGCCAAGTACCTCAAGGATCTTTTATCCAATAAAAAGAAACTTGAGGATATCTCCACGGTTCAATTAAATGCGGAGTGTTCGGCAGTTTTACTTAATAAATTACCTAAGAAATTACCCGATCCGGGTAGTTTCTCCATTCCATGTTTGTTTGGTGATTTATTAGTAAAACGTGCGTTAGCTGATCTAGGCGCCTCAATCAATTTAATGCCTTATTCTTTAGTTAAGAAGTTGGGATTAGGAGAACCTAAACCCACAAGAATGTGCATTCAATTGGCGGATCGGTCTGTCAAGCTCCCTATGGGGATCATAGAGGATGTGCTTGTCAAAGTTGACAAATTTATCTTTCCGGTAGATTTCGTCATCTTTGACATCGAAGAGGACACCGAGGTCCCACTCATTCTCGGTCACCCTTTCCTTGCCACCTCGCGCGCAATTATAGACGTTAGTAATGGGAAACTTCTCCTTAGAGTCGGAGATGAAGAAGTTACCTTTACTATTGACACGTCTATGAAAAACTCGCTCTCAAATGACGACTCATGTTATTATTTGGAGGCTTCTCTTGAAGAAGACTCTTTTCTTTTTTCTGAAAAATCTTTATCTTCTATTGATCATGAAGCCGATTTAGAACATTTAGATTTAATTGCTCATGAAAATAGTGATAATCTCTCGATCACGCACGCACCTATTTTTGAACTTTTAGACATTGGTAGTGATCGTTTGAAAACTTCTTATGATGAACCTCCCGCGTTAGAACTAAAACAATTGCCTGATCATTTAGAGTATTTATTTTTAGCGGAGGATTCAAAACTTCCGGTTATTGTGTCGGCCTACTTGACCGATGAAGAAAAATTTAAATTATCTCATATTTTAAAACTTCATCGCCGCGCAATTGCGTGGAAGATCACAGATTTGAGAGGGATTAATCCCTCCTTTTGCACCCATAAAATTTTTTTAGAAGAACACGCTCACAAAACTATTCAACCTCAACGCCGGCTAAATCCTAACATGAAGGAGGTAGTCAAGGCCGAGGTCATAAAATTATTAGATGCGGGTATCATCTATCCAATTTCGGATAGCTCTTGGGTGAGCCCGGTCCAAGTGGTGCCCAAGAAAGGAGGGTTAACGGTAGTTCCTAATGATAAAAACGAGTTAGTTCCCACTCGAACCGTTACCGGATGGCGGGTATGCATCGATTACCGTAAATTAAATGATGCAACCCGTAAGGATCACTTCCCTTTGCCGTTTATTGACCAAATACTTGAACGGCTATCCGGGCACTCATTTTATTGTTTTCTTGATGGTCTCTCGGGATATTTTCAAATCCCAATCGCACCCGAGGACCAAGAGAAAACAACCTTCACTTGTCCGTTTGGCACCTTCGCTTATCGAAGGATGCCTTTTGGTTTGTGCAACGCGCCGGCAACCTTCCAAAGGTGTATGCTAGCGATCTTTGACGAATTAGTGGAGGATATCATGGAGGTGTTCATGGACGATTTCTCCGTTTTTGGAGATTCGTTTGATTTATGTTTAGCAAACCTTTCCCGTGTACTCCAAAGATGTGAGGACACGAATCTAGTTTTAAACTGGGAGAAGTGCCATTTTATGGTACGGGAGGGTTTGGTCTTAGGCCATAAAATTTCTAATAAGGGCATAGAGGTAGATAAAGCAAAAATTGAAACTATAGAAAAGCTACCTCCCCCTTCAAATGTTAAGGCCGTTCGTAGTTTTTTGGGGCATGCCGGTTTCTATCGCCGGTTTATTAAAGATTTTTCTAAAATAACTAAGCCCCTAACCCACTTGTTAGAAAAAGACGCGCCGTTCATTTTTGACGAAAATTGTTTGCGTGCTTTTTCTCTTATTAAAGAAAAATTGATTAACGCTCCTATCATGATCGCTCCCAATTGGGAGCTTCCCTTTGAGATAATGTGCGACGCTAGTAGTTTTGCCGTTGGTGCGGTGTTAGGACAACGCATAAATAAAAACTTTCATCCTATCTATTATGCAAGCAAAACATTAACCGCCGCACAGGAAAATTACACGACCACCGAAAAAGAATTATTAGCCGTAATTTTCGCATTTGATAAATTCCGCTCATATCTCACTTTGTCTAAAATTATTGTTTTTACTGATCATTCGGCTTTGAGATATTTATTAGCAAAAACAGATGCAAAGCCGCGATTGATTAGGTGGATCTTACTACTCCAAGAATTTGATTTGGAGATTCGCGACAAGAGAGGAGCGGAGAACTTGGCGGCTGACCATCTTTCGCGGTTGGAGAACCCAAATTCGGGGGAGCTCATGGAGGAGGACATTGACGACACTTTCCCCGAGGAGCGCCTTCTCGCCATTCATAAGGTAATCACCCTCCCCACTCCTTGGTTCGCCGATTTCGCAAATTATCTTGTTGCGAGACTCCTCCCGAATGATTTTTCTTATCAAGAAAAGAAGAAATTCTTTTCTGATTTGAAAAATTATTTTTGGGAGGATCCCTTCCTTTTTCGTGTTTGCGCGGATCAAGTAGTTCGGAGGTGTGTTTCTCATGAGGAAGGCGCACAAATTTTAAAGCATTGTCATGAAGGACCCGCCGGTGGGCACTATAAAGCTAATCGGACGGCTCGGAAGGTACTTGAAGCGGGCTTCTATTGGCCATGCATCTTCAAGGATGCTCATGCCCATGTAAGTCGTTGTGAACAATGCCAACGCTCAGGTAATATTTCCCGCCGCGATGAAATGCCGTTAAATACATTTTTAGAAATAGAAGTTTTTGATTTATGGGGGATCGACTTTGTTGGACCGCTACCAACATCGCATGGAAATAAATATATATTGGTAGCGGTCGACTATGTGTCACGGTGGGCGGAAGCGCAAGCCTTCCCCACTAATGACGCCCGAGTCGTGACCCAATTTCTCAAAAAACTATTTTCACGATTTGGAGCACCGCGGGCAATAGTTAGTGATAGGGGCACCCACTTTTGTAACGCACAATTCGCTAAGGTTTTGTCTAAATATGGCGTTACACATAGGTTAGCCACCCCCTATCACCCTCAAACAAGTGGCCAGGTAGAAGTAGTTAACCGTGAAATCAAATGAATTTTGGAGAAAACGGTTTCTACTAATAGAAAGGATTGGTCGGTCAAGCTTGATGATGCTCTTTGGGCTTATCGGACCGCGTACAAGACCGCTATCGGTTGTACGCCGTACCGATTGGTCTATGGGAAAGCATGTCACTTACCGGTTGAGCTTGAGCACCGCGCCTTTTGGGCGCTTAAATTTTTAAATCTAGATGAAACTTTGTCCTCCGAGCTTCGGAAATTCCAAATTAACGAGCTCGATGAGTGGCGCTCCTTAGCCTATGAAAGTAATAAACTTTATAAGGAGCGCACAAAATTTTATCATGAGAAAAAAATTAAGCACCCTAAAGATTTCAAACCGGGAGACCAAGTTCTCCTCTATAATTCGCGCCTTTGACTTTTTCCGGGCAAACTCAAGTCCCGATGGTCCGGCCCTTTTATTGTAAAAGAGGTATGGCCATATGGGACAGTGCTTATCTCGCACCCGGAACAAGGCGACTTTAAAGTGAATGGGCACCGGTTGAAGATATTCCTCGCCGGTGATACTACTAATGAGTACCGGGAGGAAATTAACCTCCCGAACCCATAAACGAGTGCCCCGCTTGGGTCGAGCTCAACGACCATAAACAAAGCGCTTGTGGGAGGCACCCCATGCTTATCTTTTCTTCTTATTTTTTTAATTCTATTTAAATTTTCGCAGGTTTGAAGGACATCTTTTTCGGCGTGACGATCGAAGGAGTTGAGCGTCAAGTCTACACGTTTCTTCAAGTCGGTAACTTTTGTTTTATTATCGTTTAGTTGAATCTAACAAAATATATAAACAAAAAAAAAATCAAAAGAAGAAAACAAAAAAAACAAAGAAAAAAAAAAAAAAAATTTTCTGCTCCGACACGCCTCTGTCACGGGCGTGACCTATGGGTCACGGGCGTGAACGAGACGTGTTTAGTTCGTCGAGCGAAACCCGAGAGTGGTTTCGTCGAGCGCAGCGCTCCGTTCGTCTTTCGGTCCTATCACGGGCGTGACCATCATTGGTCACGGGCGTGGCTAGCCCGAAATTTCGTTCGAAGAAGTGAAGCTGAAAAACTTCTCTTCCTGCCCAGTCATGGCCGTGACAGTTAGTGTCACGCCCGTGACACTAACTAGTCACGGTCGTGACTAGCCCGAAAAAAAAAAACAAACCGAAAAAAAAAATATTTTTTCGTTTCAGATACACGCCCCAGGGTCACGGGCGTGACCCTGGGCCGTGTCTTCGAATCCGAGGCGTGACCCCGGGTCAACGCCTCGGATTCCCTTTAGTTTTTTTTTTTAATGTGACACGCCCATGGTCACGGGCGTGACCATGGGCGTGGCCTTGGAATCCAATGCCAGCGCATTGGATTCCTGCGCCGTACACGCCTTACACGCCCAGAGTCACGAGCGTGACTCTGGGGCGTGACCAGGGAATCCGAGGCAGGAGGCCTCGGATTCTTCTTTTTTTTTTGTCCCGTGCTTGTCACGCCCCCTGTCACGGGCGTGACAGGGGGGCGTGACCAACCCGAAAACCCTATAAATAGGGCCTTTCCCCCTCTTCTTCCTCCACACCATCCAACCCTTCTCTTCTCCCTTTGCTAACCCGATTCCTTCCTTCTTCTCCCCTCAACCAAAATGCCTCGCCACCACCCTCGCTCCACCGCTTCCTCCTCCGAGCACCCCGCGGATCCCGCCGCAGCGGAAGCCATGCTTCTTTTTCAAAACCAAACCCAGCAGGAGCGCAGCGAGCGCCTACGCGGCAAACCCCTTGGCGTGTTCCGCATTTTAGATTGGGCGATCCTCGCCACTTTTGGAGCTGCGGATTTGGTACGGGGATTTCTGTCCACCCCTGGATGGAGTTCTCTCTTCTCTATTTCCGAGCATGCCTTTCTTGAACTCACCGTTGAGTTCTTGGCTTCCTTCGAGTTCCGCTGGGCGGCCGATGACGACTTCATCATCTTTCGCATAGGTGGGATGGTGCATCAGCTCACCATCCGCCAGCTCAATGTCGTCATGGGCTTCTGCTCGGAGGCTTTTTCCCAATCTCCCGCCTATCTCGATTTACTTACTGATTTCCCGACCGATTTCAACCTTCTCGCCTTTTGGGCGGAAATCAGTAGTGACACCGCCCCCTACACCCCCAAGAAATCCAAAGGCAGCCAACTCATTTCTCCCGCCTTACGTATTCTCCACAACCTCCTTACCTTCACTATTTCTGGTCGCGGCGATAGCCACGGGGTGGTGACTCGGGCAGACTTACTATATTTATATAGTATGTTTTACCGGGTCCCCCTCAACCTTGGTTATCTGCTCGCCATTTTCTTTCGGCACCAGGCCGAAAATGCGAGGTTGGGAGCAGTGCACGGCGGGAACTTCATCACTTTCCTCGCGAAGCAGCTCGGCATTTGGGATGCTCTTCCACGTCTCAGCTGCGTCCAGACGCCGCAAGTTATCCAGTTCCAGACCCTTCAGGCCCTCGGCCTAGCGCGGCGACGTGATGGAGAGTTTGAGGCTATTCCCCCCGCAGTCGTTGGTGGAGATCTTGGCCTTGATTACGGTGCCGGTCCCAGCGGCACTATTCACTCGCCCCAGATTCCTCCACCACCGCAGGACCCTTCTTCCGAGCCCGGCCCTCAGAACTATTGGGATCGTCAGTTTGCGTCTCTTCACACACGCTTAGATACGATGCAGGCCGATTTTGATGCTCGATTTGTGAGTTTTGACACTCGATTTACCACGCTAGCGACAAATCAGGCCTCCTCCATGGCACGTATTGAGCGTGAGTTTTCCGACCTCCGGACGCACTATCAGGAGCCGCGGCAGCATAGCGATGAGGATTAGCCTGCTTTCTTTTTTTTTTCTTTGGGATTGTAGTCCGCCCCATTGTATCTTTTCTTTTATCATTTTATTTTTCCTTGTCATGTATCGTTTCTTTTTATTCAAATAATAAAAAAATTATGTTTTGCTTCAGCTTTGTCTTCCAGGTACATTTTGGTGCTGCATGACCCGCTTCAGGGAAGTCTCCAACATTTTCTCTTTATTTATTTCTTTTCATTGCGGATAATGTTTTATTTAAGTATGGGGGGACAGTTTTCTAGCAAAACATACAAAAAATAAAATTTTTTGTTTTTATTATTTTTTTTTTAAAAAAAAAACAAAAAAAAAAAAAAAAAAAAAAAAAAAAAAAACAAAACAAAACAAAACCAAAAATTCAACAACAAAAAAAGGGGGTAAATTTTCAAACTAGAGAAATCTGTATTTCTATATTTACTCACTTGCGCAATCTTTAGTATTCGACTTTTACATAGTGACTAGAATATTTTGATGTTTAAATTGAAATCTGAATTTTGGAGTAAAACTGTTGGTCATGCTGTGTTTCTAGTCAAGTGCACGTGTAAGTAGAATTTTATGTAGATTTAAATGTTTAGCATATAATTAGATTTTCATTTTTCTAAATGCGTGGAAATGTTTTATTTTACTTTCACTTTGAAAACCGGTAAAATCTAAAAAAAAACTTTAGGTGAGTAAGTAGAAGTTTACTAGAGAGATATTTCACGGATCAAGAAAGAGATATTCTTTCTCGATGTCTAGAACTTGCCCTCTAACTATTCTCAAGACTTTGCATAAGTTAAACTCATTAGCATAGATATGATTTAGGCACATCTTTTGGGCAGTTTGAGACTTTGCACCCTTACCTAAAATTTTATCTTTGACAAGCCATTTTTGAGCCTATTATCTTATCTTTTTGTTTTAGCCCCACCAAGTATTTTACCAAAGCCTAAAAAGCAACCTAATTGCACACTTAAAACCAAGCTTGCACATAGATATACAAAAACAGTTTGTGAGTGATTAACAGACTTTTTATTGTTGGTGGCTCTTTTTGTTTTTCTCTTAAAAATTCAAAACAAAAGTTGATTTTCATTTCCTCTTCAAAATAAAAAGAAAAAAAAAAAAGGGAAAAAAATTTTGAAGAGATAGAAGGAAATCTTCGGCTTGATGTGAGAATTGAAAAAAAAAAAAAAAAATTAAAAAAGAAAAAAAAAAAAAAAGAATGTGAAAGGGATTAGGATTTTGGCTGCGTTCTTAAAGCCATGATAAATTTTTATGTGCAAGCTTTCTCTAGGTTTTGGTGTGACTAAGCCATCATTCTTATCTTTCACCATCCTCACCAAAAGCCTAAGCCTACGTTTCTACCTAATTAAGTCCTTCTGATTTATGTTTATAAGTTAAACTAGTGCCGTGGCGAGAATGTGAAAGGGCAAGCCTATGGCCATCGACATTGATGGATTTCTTTGGAGGGTATCTTGATCTTCGTTCGTGCAATGTTATCTTAGTACACACGCTACACTCTCCCTGAATATAATTTTAAGATTTACCGGATTTTCATTTTACAAAGTAATAATAATAATGGAAACACATTTTAAGAAAAATAAAAACCTAACTTGTATGCTGAGTGAGTTTTT
Source organism: Platanthera guangdongensis (assembly GCA_039583875.1). NCBI lineage: Eukaryota > Viridiplantae > Streptophyta > Magnoliopsida > Asparagales > Orchidaceae > Platanthera > Platanthera guangdongensis. The sequence goes on along the minus strand of CM077159.1, from coordinate 10,230,967 downwards.
CTACTAAAATAGCTACGAGCATAGGCATAAGACTTCGCATTTTACTCCTTAGGTTCACTTTTCTTTTCTAGCATTTAAATTTTTCTACTCTCCATGTGAAGTTGTTTGCTCGGGACGAGCAAACGAGTAAGTATGGGGGTATTTGATAACTCTAATTTTGTCCAAGTTTTTATATTATTTTATTTAATAATTAATTAGTTTATAATTATATTTTGTAATTTTATTATTGAATTTTTCTAATTTCTTATTTCAGGGCAATCTGGGCTGCAAATTTCAATTTGGAGTCTATAGGGTTGACCAGGAGACAAAACAGGGCAAAAGCGATAATTTTTCAAAAGACACGCCACAGTCACGGGCGTGACCGACATGGTCACGGGCGTGACATCCTGGCGAGAACCCGGCTCGTGGAAGGAGTTACCTGCCACGTCAATTAAAATTACACGCCTTAAGGTCACGGGCGTGACCATCATTTACACGGGCGTGTACTCCAGGCGTGGCATCCAGTGCTCTGCCCTGACTTCCAGTCAACGGCAGTTTCAATTTGCAACAAGTCACGGGCGTGACACATTTGGCACGGGCGTGACATACCCCGTGACAGCCCGGCGTGCCGACTTAATGCTGCAGTTTCAGTCGCTGGGAGTTTTCTCAAGACACGCCCAAGGTCACGGGCGTGACCAGGGGCGTGTCCCTTCCAACAACGGCCGGAGTTATTCCCGCCGTTTCTGCTTCCCGCCGTTCTTCTACAACCGTCAAGACACGCCCTAGGTCACGGGCGTGACCTAGGGGCGTGACCACCCAGCAACTTTTTCTATAAATTCCAGACAGCTTCAGATAGCCAGGGAGGAGATTTTTGGGAGCTTAGTTCTGTTCTATTTACGATTTTTCCTGCATTTTCAATTCCTAATGTAATCTTTATTTTTCAAGTCTTTTCTTAAATCATGTCTTTCTTTATGCTTTCATGTAATACTCCCATCATGATGAGTAGCTAATTTCTCAATTAGCACTTGATCATGATGAACTTTGGAATGGAATAAAATTCTTATTTTTGTCTCAATTTAGCAAGCATTCTATTTTCTTAACTTTGATTTATCTTTGATTTAAATTTTCTTCGAATTCATAAGTTGCAAATTATGTTTATTCGAGCTTAGATTCGTATCCTAGATTTACCGAGAGGTTGTGGATACGAGTAGATCACTCAAGGATAAAGAGAATTTCTTGCACCCCTCGAGAGAGGAACGCAAAATTCTTCCTCCTTGGAGTCAACTCCATTAGTGAGGTTCACCGCCTAAAGCAAGCTTAGGTCTTTCGACTGGCCGAGAGGTCTTAATCGATCTACCTAAGGTTAGTCGAGTGCGTATTCTCGAGAGAGGCGCTTCGTAACTTTGGAACCTCCGCGGTCGAAGTTAATAATTTAGATGCTTGTGCTCTTTAATTTCGTGGATTTTATTCTAGCCCAAAGGGATTCTAGATCAAGTGCTAGCCTTTTATTCATCGAATTTCTCCTCTTCATTTAACGTTCGTTTTCGTTTTTTCGCAAAACCAATTTTCCGATCGATAAAATAATAGTTCGTCCTTGTGAGTACAAATACTCAACGGTCCCCGAGTTTAAATACGATATTCCATATACTAAATTTCGATAGGTGCACTTGCCTAGTTGAGAGTTTAGTTTGGATCATTTTTCAAAACTTATAAAATCCACATCAGAATACCCAACTAAACCTAGAGAAGTCATCCACTATAACTAGAGTGTAGGATTTCCCACCTAGGCTTTGTACAGCAATGGGTCCAAAAAGATCCAAATGTAGCAAGTACAAAATCGTAGGTGAATCACTCTTATTAACAGATTTAAAACTAGTTTTAGTTTGCTTGCCTAATTGACAAGCTCTTTTGAGACCTTCCTTCTTATAGGGACCAGAAGGTAGACCTCTAACAAGGTTGTGCTTAGATAGCCCAGCAATGTTTTTCAGATTTACATGTCCTAGCCTTTTATGTCATAATTCATTCTGATTACTAATTATGTTAAGTAAGCAGATATCTGAATTGGCAAAATAAAAATAAACTAAGTATATATTTCCTTGCCTATTCCCAATTAAAACATTTTGTTTTTCTTTATTAGAAATGATACAAGATATTGAGTTAAAATGTACCTGATAACCTTCATCACATAATTGTCTTATGGAGATGAGGTTATGCTTGAGTCATTTTACATAAGTCACTTTCTTGAAGGTGACTGCTCCAATTTTCACTTCTCCATAGACTTCTGACTGGCCATATTTTGAATAACCAAAGATTACCTTTGGTCCCAGCTTGGACTTGTAGTTGATTAAATTGTCCTTGCTGCCAGTCATGTGTTTGGAGCATCCGCTATCCAGGTACCAAGTTTGATTAATCACTGGACAACCCTTTTCCTGCAATAAAAATAGTTAGTTGTTCTTAACCCAGGTTACCTTGGGTCCTTTATATTTCTGATATGAAGAACTAGATATCACAGGAAATTCTGGTTGAGATTTGTATCCTAATAGATGATATCTTCTTGGTGTAATTATCCAATCAGCTAATAAATTAAATGGTTTTCTGGATTTAATAGAGTTTCTGTTATAGTTATAATTTTTGTTAAGTCTTTCTGGGTTCGACGAAATGTTGTGAGTTCGTCGACCAGAGTTCGACGAATTGGGATGAGATCGTCGATCTCTGCCCAGAGAATGAACATATTCATTTTCTGTGTCCCAAGTTCGTCGCTCTCTGCTCGACTAACCATACAGAGTTCGTCGATCGCAGTTAGATGAATAATTATAGCTTAAGTTTGCGTTCAGAGTTCCTCGACTAGAGTTCGACAAACTGGCCACATTTCGTCGATCTGAGTTCGACGAAATCTGCTGAACTTTATTTTTACTTGTTTTCTGGTTTCTGTTATTTTGATTTTTAAGGTTGGGCATATCTTCTGTGATTTGTTTATTAGTTATTATCTCTTTGCCTTTAGCAGAAACAAACTTGATGGGGGTTGACAAAATATTCTTCTTAAGAATGGGGGGCAAACTTGATGAAGCACCCAAGCTCAGCTTGTCATTCAGTCTGGCATTTACAGTGCTTGTAATGTCTATCATCTTGAGGCTTCTCCCATTGAGAGATTCCTCAAGTTGTTTGGCCTCACATAGTTGTGTCTTCAAGGAATTGATTAGTTCATTAGCTTCATTTAGTCCAGCCTTTAGCCTATTATTTTCAGAGAACATTTTCTTGGTTTCCAAGTTTTTTCCCTAAGTGTCTTAATTTCTTTTTCTGAATTTATCAGATCAATGCACATGGTTTTAAATTCAGATTTGAATGAATCAGAACTATAATCAAAAGTAGCAAGTACCTGGTTAGCTTCAGATTCTGAAGCTTCTTCACTATCAGATGCATCTTCATCTGACTGGCTTCTGGAAGCATCAATGGACATGAGGCACACTACTTTGGCCCTTGCCTCTTCTTCTTCACTGAAGCTGGAGGATGTTGATTCATCCACAGTTTCACTCCAGGATTCAGCTACAAAGCCTTTCTCTTTCTTCTTGTATTTTTTGGAGGAAGGCCTGCTTCTTTGCTGTCTTCTAGAATCCTTCTCTCTTCTCTTCTGCTTCTTCTAATTTTCTAGACATTCTGAGAGGAAGTGTCCAGGTTTCCTGCAGCCAAAGTAAACCAATTCTTTAGTGGGGGTTTTGTCATACCTTGGCTTGTCATCCAATCTGGATGATCTCTTCCTGAAGTCTTTCCTTGCCATCTTGTAAAATCTTTTGGCAAGTAGACCCATCAGCTCTTCATTTATTATTAGAGTCTCTGTCTCCTCAGCAACCTTGAATGCAATGATGTGCTCCTTCCTTGCTGGTGGAGGTGTTCTTTACTCAGCTGCCTCTCTGGATTTGATGAGCTGCTCATAGGACTTTTGCTTTCATAAAAGGTATTCAGTGGAAATCTCATTTATGCTCCTGGCCCCCTTTATGGGCCAGATCCTTGAATCCCATGAGCTTGGGATGCACATAAGGATTTTGTCATTCTCCTCTGTGATGGTGATGTCCTTATCCAAGGTCTTTAGCTCATTGATAATTGAGCTCAACCTATTGTACATGTCAGCTACTGATTCTGCTTCCTCCTTCTTGAAATTCTCATATTGGGATATGAGATTTGATCTCCTATCCTTTCTTTCATCGGCAGATCCAACCACCATTTTGTTGAGGGAATCCCAGATGGCTTTGGCTGATGTGCATTTAGCCACTTTTTGAAAAATGTCATCTGACATTGTTTGGGCCAGAATATTCATGGACTTGGCATCAATAATTTTTGCCTTCTTCTGGGCCTCAGTCCACTCAGGTGGTGGAACTGCATTTGTGCTTGAGGTTGCTATAGAGGTAGATGCTTGAGGGGGACCTATCACAATGACATTGAAAATATCCTCATCAATAGAGTTCATATATAGCTTGATTCTTGCCTTCCAGATGGAAAACCTATTTAGATTGTAAACTGGAGGTCTGGTGCTTGCATAGTCTTTGTTCTGTGCCATACTGTGTGTGAATATCTAATAGAAATGAAAAGACAGATCTAACTCAGGATCTTTAGTTCAAGGGTTAGCTTGTACATCCAAAGGAATCTAGGCTCTGATACCAATTGAAAGTGAGGGGTTAGATCAGGAATACTCTAGAGGGTGGGGGGGTGAATAGAGTATCTTTGGGTTTTATAAAACCTTTTGCTAATCAAAAATAATCAGTCCTAAGATAATATTATCTATCACAGGTGCTGCAGAATATAAACTAATTAAACACAAAAATAGTAATCCTAACTAGCACAGGAACATCAAGAACAAAAAAAAGAGAAACCAGACAACACAAGAAATTTATAGTGGTTCCCCAACCTGGGTACATCCACTCATCTACCACCATGGTAGGAATCCACTCAGTTTTTTGATCAGGTGACTGGCACCAATGAGTTTTTGATCAGGTGCTCAAAAACCAAACTTCAAGTTTTTTGGTCAGGTGACTTGCAACCAGGAATAACTTTTGAACGGAGTTAAGAACCCTTTTTACAATGGGGGATGAGAGATTGATTTTGTCTTCTCTTTCTCAAATACACTCTGAGAAGACTTGTGGATCTTGATGTTAGCAAAGCCCCCCCCCCCCCCCCCCTGAGATGTAGAATGGTTCAGGAAGTTGGAGCTTTGCTGAAGGGTGATAGGCCTTCAAACTGTTGCTTTAACCAGATGAGCTCCAGGAACTTCTTGACAGATATTGTAGTTGTTGTCCTTTGAAGAATCCTAGAAGAAGACAGAAGAAGACTCTTGATTTTGATTAGCTGTTCTTCTTCATCTTCAGATTGCTTTGATGTTTCTGGTCTAGAGATTTTTCCTTGTTTTTGTTTCTTTGTTTTTCTATTAACAGTTATTCTGATGATTGCCCTTGTGTCTCTCTATAAGAGAAGGAAAAAGTTCCTTTTTATATTTTCCATATAAATTTCATTTCGAAATTTGAATTCCTATCTGCATTCATTGCTGACGGCCTTGGGAATATTTGCATTGATTAGTTTCCCCAACTATCCTATTGAAAAACGGCAAACAATAATCCTGAAGAAGACCATAATCAATGCTCCGTCTAACGGTAATATTCAGAGAATATTTTAGCATTAATTACTCAGGAATTATTGCAATAGAATAAGGACAGAAGGATGAAAATAACCAAGTCTAGAATCGTCGAACAAATAACGGAATTCGTCGAGATGAGTCCACAGTTCGTCGAGCTGAGAAGTTATGTTTGTCGATCTGATAATGGTTGTTCGTCGAGCTGAGATCCAAGATTGTCGACCTAAGAACAGACAACTGCTTTCTCCAGAACCTTCAATTCTGTGCATCAAGTTTGTCGAGCTGAGAATATAACTTTGTCGACTGGAGTTCAGACCTCCATGTTTCTTGGACTTAAGTATGTTGAAGTAAAGTGTCTAGAAATCGTCGACCTCAGAACTGGGTTCGTCGATCTGAGATTCAAGTTTGTCGAGCTCAGCTCAGAGATTTGTCTCTGATTTCCTCGAGCTGAGCACGACTTTCGTCGACCTGAGTTCGACGAACGTCGAACTCATTTTCTGAGTCTGAAATTTCTCTAAGTCTTGAGTCTTTATGTAGTTTGTTGATGGCTGGTCAATGTAATGTTGACTTTAAGGACTTGGCCTAGACTCTAGGACATAACCATGACCCTGGCTATACATGTTGGGTCAAACATCCTAACTTAGTGAACTTAGCCTAAATCCAACTAGGGATCCAACAATATGTGTGTTTAAATCTATTTTTGTTGATGATGTGCACTTTAGTTGTAAACATTATTTGTTTCATGTCTATGTGTACTTATTTTGTTTTACCGCTTTAGTTGCTTGAGTAGCGCCCGCATTTCCATCGGCCACAACATCTGGTTCTGCCGCTTTAGCGATTGATAGAGGTGTGTGTAATGAAGAGGTACTCTCGACCCTCATTCAGCCGTTCTCACCACCTCATTGGCAAGCATACCCGTCCACCCGCCCAGCGATTCGGTGCATAACGGCCTGTGTAGTCTTTCATCCCGTCTGGCGAAGCATCGCATAGCGGCGTTGCATAGGAGTAGTTTTTTAGTGTTTTACTTTCTTTTTCTCCAACAATCAAAATCCCCTTAGTTAACTCCAACCTAAGGAATTCAATCTCAAGTCCTCCTCAAAATTAACTCCACCATATTGTGTTCCTTGAGAGATTGATACTTCGGGACATTCGCCAATTTTATATTACTTGTGCGACCGGTACACTTGTCGTTCAACGCATCAAGTGTTTGGCGTCGATGCCGAGGAACACAGTCGTGTGAGTTTTTGGAGAGGGAGATAGGAGATAGAAGCCTTTTTCCATTTGTGCATTGCATGTTTCTTCTTAGCTTTACTTTTTAGAATTTGTTGCTTATTTTTCTTTGTATCCCTTTTCTGATTTTTGGTAGAAAGCGGGACCGTGCTATTTTTATTCTAGTGTGTAGCAACCTTTCGGTAAATATTTTTGTTTGCGATGTATTCCATAGCCGAGTGCCATCTCTATGACACTTTGTGTCGATACATCGACTCCATGGCTGCTCTAAATGCCGATCATTGTATTTGATGTTTGCTATGTCAAGGTATAGTCCATATGGTGAAGGATTTTCCTCGCTTGTGCGAGCCTTCTCCCTCTGAGGTCATGTGCACAGCAACCTCCTGTTCGTGGAATACTGTTGTGGATAGGCATACCAGGGTGTTGCCTGGCCCATACACTCACATCGTTCATCTGGATCGTTCTTTACACGTTGAGATTACCGATTAATCTCTCGCTGCATACAGATTCTTCATGGGTCCCTCGCATCTTTTTTACGAGCTTCCCTTTAGTGATGACGATCACTCCGGTGTTAGCTAGCAAAAAGAGAATCAGGAATCCATGGGCGCTCCTGTATGGGACGTATAGATTGTTCCCGTCAATAGGGTGGTGTCTGCAAATGATTTTGCGATGGGGCAAGCTCATTCTATGCTTAATTTCGAGAGCAGTTTTGCCCCTCCGCAATGTTTGCCTGATTGTGCTACTCCCTTTTCTTGTGAGTCGGCTGATGATGTCGTAATCGTGGGTGATTTGGCGCATGAGGTTGCGCTGAAGTGGGATGATGACTCTACTATATCCGACGAAGAAGGTGGATCTTCAGAACACTTTTACACACCCCGGTAGGATGAGGAATGTTCCCTTTCCGATACGAAGATTTGAAACTCCTTATTGGGTGAGGCGGTTCCTCTTACCACCGCGGACCTCGAGTTCTCGGATTCCCCCCTTTACGACTCATATGACACTGACGATGATCTATGCTTGGATCCTGCTGGGAGTGAGATCGGGACCACTCCTCCTATTTTTGATTATTTTAGTTCATCATCTTCTTTATTTCTTGATCCCCTTTCTGTATCTGAGCCTGTGCGGGTTGAGTTTTCGCAGGTGCTTCTGGAGGAATTGGAGTTGTCAGCTCGAGTCATGGATGATAGCATCCTCTTTCGCGAGGAGGTTGATTCCTCCTCCATTGAGGAATCTCCATTCATTACTTTCTCCTCCTGTCGTCTCCCTGTAGACGATACCTTGCTGGTCAAGGAATTATTTTGTAGCGAGATGAGCGAGGACCAGTGCTCCTCCTCTTCTTACTTCCTATTTCCTCTACCTGTGTTAGGCAGATATTATTATTTATGTAGAGGGGTAACTTTTTTATCACCATATCGGTACTTGCTACCGCAATGGAGATTAGGCCAGTTATCGGTGCATTTTTCATTTCATAGGCCCATTAGCTAGGACTTTTCATCTTTTGAATAAGTGATGCTGGGTGGACAATAAGAACAGTAGTTATCTTTCATTTTCTGCATTTTTTTCATGTCTATCTTAGTTTTAGTATTTATTTGTATTTTGTCTATTTTTCTTTTATTTTTACGGAGCTCACCCCTGCAGGTATTCATGGCAAATTCGTATTTGCGGGGTTGTGATTGTTCCTTTGGCGGACATGCTTCTGTATTTTCATGCGTCTTCTGGTATGCTCACTAGTTGAGCATTCGGTAACATCTTCCCTTGTCTCTATCTGATTTCAATTTCAATATCATATGCGGTGTAGCTTAGTTTAAGTCTGGGGGAGAGCCAGTATTTGTTACCATTTGCACGTGCACATTTCATTTGCATACTAGAAGCTTTTATTATTTTATTTTGATTAGTTCATTATGAAAGAATTGGTTTCAAGATATCCTAAACACTTAGAGGGGGGGAGGGTGAATAGGTTCAATTCTTATTTTACTTAGGCAGTTCAATTATATCACAGTTAGCACACTTCTGCAATAATTATCACAGCATAGTTTAAAAAACAAACACAGCCGACACAGAATGCATAAAGATTTATAGTGGTTCCCCAAGTGATGGGTACATCCACTTTCCCCCTTCGCCTATCTAGAAGTATACTAGATTCGGTCTAACTCCCTTCTTTCTTCTCAAATTCTCAGATCTTACAACTCAGAACCCTGAAAGGTTCCTACAACTCACACTTTACCAAGTGATACAACTCAGATTCTTCCAGAGAACCCTACCTCAGAGTGAGTACACACTCCTACAAATCAGACAATTAAGCCCTACCAAAGCCTTTTCCCAGGCCTACAACTCAGAGAAATAAATCCCCTACCTCAGGCACTCAGCCCTACCTCAGCCTTTATAAACTTAGGCTTACAACTCAGAGAGATAACTCTCTTACACTCAGATCTATATAATATCCTACAGAGAAAATTGATTATAAAGAGAATAAATCCTTCACCCAGGTAGAAAGAGAAAAGGTTGAAGGTTTCTTGATCAGTTCTTGATAGATCTGACTGCTTAAGATCCAACCTGTCTTACCTTCTTCAAAGCTTCTTGAATCTGAACAAAGTAAGGTCGATCTTCTTATGAAGTTGGAGATGATCTTCAATCCAGCTTCCTTCTTCTATTCAGATGTAGCTCTGAATTCTTCTTGCAGACTTGTTCATGATCTGCCAGAGACTTGTTGATTTCTGGATGAAGACTTCTCTTCTTCTTGTTGTATGTCTATTTGATGATAGAACATGTCTTTATATTGACCCCATCCGATGTTACCGGTTGATCCGGTTCATAACAATCTTCTAACAGCTCTGACAGATGCAACAGCTTTGTTAGTTATGACAGCTGTCAAGTCTTCAGTCTTGACACCTGATGTCTCATTATACTTTGTCTCAGCAGAAAAGTGTCGAGGCAATACTTTAAATGTGTCAACACAAATAGACCATGTGTCGACACAATTCTTGAAGATGTCGACATAGCTCACATAATGTCGACTCAGCCCTTCTTTATCTTCTCAACACAGCTTCTGTGGAATGTGTCGACACAAGTCCTGTGTGTCGACACATTTTTTGTCGACTGAATATTTGTGTGTTGACAAAAGTCCTGTGTGTCGACACAATCTGCTTCTGGTCTCAACATAGTTGGTGTTGACAGAATTCTTGAGTGTGTCGACACAGTTGTTGTCGACAGAATTTCTGTGTGTCGACACAAGTCCTGTATGTCGACACAATCTGGCTTCTGGTGTCGACACATCTCCTTCTCAAGTGTCGACACTTGTACTTAGAAAATTTTCTGCATTTCCTTAACCTGCACATCAAAACTCAACAACCCATCAAATACATAATGATGTATATTATTGAGTTAAGTGAGGCTTCTCCAAATCAGGTACACAGTTTCTAATGTACCAAACAATCTCCCCCTATTTGGAGAAGTCATAACCCTTAGTCAATGATATACATCACTTACAATAAAAACAAAGATTATGATGTATAAAAGTATTACTCAGACAGGGTAACTCATAAACAGAAACAAAATGTATTATTATCACAAAATATGATAAGATACAGTGATCAGGAATCAGTTTTCTTTATTATATTAGAAGGATTTTTAGAACAACAAATTATATAGTTCTTAAACCTAGTCAATCTATCCTAGGATTGATCAGACTCCTTGATAACAATTCCTTTGCCAGACTGTATCCTAGCTTGAACATTAGTTTCAGTGTCATCAGCTGGCTTCTTTCCTTTAAGATCTTTCTTTTTTAGCTCTTCAGCCTTGACCTTTTGCCTTTCAAAGTAATAATAAGACTTTGGAAAGTATTTGCTAGGCTCCATAGAGTTAGCAGGTATTTTCCCAGCTTTGAGGTCTCTTCTGAACTGGTATATGGCATCTTGCCGCTTCTGATATTTGTTCCATTCCTGTTCAGAATACCACTTGCCTCTATCATGCATATTATCTTTAACAGCTTGCCAAGCAGTGAGAATAATATTTCTGGAGGTTGGACTCCATTGTTCAAAATTAGGCTTTAATTCTGCCTCCTCTCTGAACCTTTTCTTAGATAATTGAGCTTCTTTCTAGGCATCCCTAGCTCTTTGTGCTCTTGCTCTCTTTGCAATGCAACTCCAGACATTTCAACCTTTTCAATAAAAACATTATGTACCTCCTTTGGAGGACTATACATTTGTTGTACTACAGACTAAATTCCAGCAAAATCTGAAGGTGGATAAATAATTTGGGCTACTTCCTGCTAAACCCCTTCATTGTAAGCAGGTTGAATTCCTGAATCAGTAGTATTATCATCATCACAAAGGGGTGGATAACCTAGAGTAGCTCTAATAGCAATAGTTATCCATTTAGCATGATCTGAGCCTGCATTGACTAATACCCTCTCCCCCTTTATGACTTCTCTTTCGATACTGTCTCGCAGATCATCCTTTTGAAATCTTATCTGATTTGCTAAATAATTTGTGCCTTCTTTGTAGAAGGATCTGAACTTCTGAAGCTGATCAACAATTACCTTTTGAGAGGCTTGGATAGCAGTGTGAACATCAGCCAAATTTGCTTTGAGTTGTTTATCAAATTCAGACTTTACTTTAACAAGGTGGTCAGTTAAAGCAGTGGCTTTATTTTGGAGTTCTGTGACTATAAAATTATGAGATTCTGTGAGATTGTCATTCATTCTAATTTGATTCTCCAGAACATATCCTTGTTTTATTGCAGTGTCATTTATCTGTGTCTTGGCTTCCTGTTGTTGTTTGGCCAAGTAGACTACTACATGACCTCCCTTTTGGAAGCATTCAGACATTTCCATGTTGTGCATATTGACCTCAAATCTGATGGATTTGATATCTTGGGCCAAGGTAGACTGCAGTTCCTTATGACTCTCATCCACATATTTCTCAAGAGCAACTCTTTGCTCATCCAATTTCATTTGCAGTGACACTAAAAGGGAACTGAAGTCAACCACAGGAGCTTGTATTTGTGGGGCAGTTTGCAAGGTTTTCTTATAGCTTGAGCTCCTTTTCCTGAGCTCCACAAGTTTTCTCTTCTTAGCCCTGGAGGCCTCTTCATATTCTGAGGAATCAGATGATGTAGTAATATTCACAGTGTCTTTTGGACTTGAGGCAGCGATGGGTAACTCCTTCTCAGTCCTTAGCAGCTCCCCCTCAGTTCTTGCTTCTAATAAATCAGGAAATGGTTCTTCTAATGTAACCTCTTGTTGCATTTGTACTGGTGGAATAACTGTCTCTTTCTCAGTAGATGGTTCTCCTTCAAATTCAAAAGTTTCTTCCCTGGTAATGGCATCCTCAGGGACATTGTCTTGGTTATTTTATCAATATCAGTCATATGCACATCCAGTGCATCAGTCTCAGTGCCTATAGCAGCTTGATTTATATCTTGTATTACCTCGAGTATAGATTTAGTGGCTGCTTCACTGTCCAATGCAACTGTTTGGACATTGGGCTCTTGCTTAGTAGCTCCCCCTGAAGGTGAATCCACTCGTTGAGATGAAGCTTGAAGTGGCTCATTAGCTCCTCCTTGAAGAGGATCCTCTCGAACCTGATCCACTGGGATGTTGCTTGCAGGAATCTGCTCCCCCTGCACCTGACCATCATTCACAGTTTCTATAGTAGGTGATTTTCAAGTACTCTCTGGTCCTTCTCCATCTGAGCTGAAAACAACTTCTTCTTCTGAATCACTGGAATATTTTGCTGGCTTGTGTTGAGGTTTCTTCTTTATCTGAACCTATTTCTGGGATTTCTGAGGTGTAGAGACATCCTTGGTCAATACCCTATCCCATCTGGACAGTATTCTTAAATTCATTTTCCTCATGTGATTAATCTTAGAGAATGCAGTTTGATTCATCACTTCTGGAATAATCAAGACCAGATACATGCTTAGTATTCTGCTAAGATTAGGTTTCTTGATTCCTTCCTTTGATCTTGTCAAAGACAACAGCAGACCAGTTTGTTGTCACCTTGAAGATAACTCTGATCATGAGATTGAACATATAGGCTGAAATCCTATCATTTCCTCCTGATTTGCACAGAATAACCTTCCCTATAATCTCTGACAGGAACTTGCCCTGGGAATTCATTCCCTTCCTGGTCATCGAAGATCCAATCTTGGTTGTGGGATCCAGTCCACATCATTGAAGAGCATCTTTTGTCATGGAAGATGCTATGTCATCTTCTTCCTTAATCCTGGGAAGTTGAAGTGTTTTTCTTAAACTTTTTTGTGTTAGTTTTACCTTTGTTCCTTGAACAAATGACTTAATTTTCATCCCCGTCGAATCCATGGATGCCGACGAGTAGAATTCAAGAACTTCCTTTTTCCATATCCTTGTAGTTTCTGAGACCAAGTACTCCAATCCATTATCAATGATTAGGGTAATCACGTCTTGGATTTCTGGCGTGGTATTCTCAAATTCATGACCAACTAGTTCGTAGCCCTCGTTGATGTTCTCTTCCAGCTTTGGCGCCAATAGGGATGAGAGAGAGAGAAGAAGGAAGATGAAGGCTTGTCGACACAAAGGTTTGGTCTCGAGAATTCTGAGAGCATAGTCGACAGGGGTTTGCTTCGACCTATTTATATGTTTCTAAACAAAAAAGGTCAAAATGCGGGTGGAAATAAGCTTATTGTGTCGTCACTATTGGGATTGTGTCGACACAGACTACCAAAGTCTCGACAGAGGATTTTATGGTATTACAATACTATATGTCGACATCATTTGCGATGTGTCGACATAGATAACCTTAAGAGTCTACAATAATTTCTGCGTGTCGACACAGACGACTATATGTGTCGAAACCAATATCTAAGTGTCATGGGAGTTATGTGTCGACACAAAATTTTGAGTGTCGACACAATCTTCTTAATGTGTCGACAGTATTTTCCTTATGTGTCGACACCAACTACTAAGTGTCGACACATATGTCTTTATGTGTCGACACAGATTTACTTAGTCATTTTTATCATTCTTATTCCAAGTTGAGCATGCCTAATTCAATGTTAAAGTAATTGAATTTAGTTTCATCCAGTGGTTTGGTGAACATGTCAGCAATTTGATAATTAGTATTGACAAATTCTAAACTTATATCTTCTTTTTCAACATGATCTCTAATGAAATGAAACCTAATTTCTATATGCTTAGTTCTGCTATTTGAAACAGGATTTCTGGCAATAGAAATGGCACTAGTAGAATCACAAAATAATGGAGTTCTACTTACCTTGATGTCGTAGTCTTCAAGTTGATGTTGTATCTATAATAGTTGAGCACAGCAACTGCCTGTAGCTACATATTCAGACTCAGCAGTATATATAGTCACACTTGTCTGCTTTTTGCTGCTTCATGACACCAATCTTCCACCTAGGAAATGACATGTGCCATTGGTGCTTTTCCTATCTTCTTTGCATCCTGCAAAGTCTGCATCTGAATAACCTGTTAGTAGAAAATCTCTATTCTTAGGGTACCAAAGGCCAAGATTTGGTGTTCTCTTAAGATATCTCAAAATCCTCTTGACAGCAGTATAATGAGATTCTTTTGAACAAGCTTGATACCTAGCACATACACAAGTAGCATACATGATGTCTGGTCTACTAGCAGTCAAGTAAAGAACGGAGCCAATTATCCCTCTATACAACGACTCATCTACAGGTTTTCCTGCATCATCTTTGTCTATAGGCATACTTGGGAGTTATCATGGTGGAGGATGACTCTGTGCCATATTTTTTAATTAACTCCTTAGTAAACTTAGACTGGGATATGGATAAGCCATCATCAGTCTGTATAACTTGGAGTCCCAAGAAGAATTTCAGCTCACCCATGCTGCTCATCTCAAATTTCCCTTGCATAAGTTTAGCAAACTTTCTACAAAGGTTGTTTTCAGTTAATCCAAAGATAATGTCATCAACATATATCTGGACTAGGATGATCTTGCCTTTTGATTCCCTTAGGAACAGAGTTTTGCCTATTTTCCCCCTTGAGAATTTGTTCTCATGAGGAAGTTAGATAATGTTTCATACCAAGCCTTAGGGGCTTGTTTCAATCCATATAGAGCTTTCTTAAGCCTATAAAAATAATTAGGCTAAAGAGGATCTACAAAACCTGAGGGCTGTGAAAGATAGGGATAGATCTTAACTTGCACTAGTTAGAGTTATATCTATATTCTCAGAAAAGAAAATCACAACACAAAAGTAAAGCAAACAACACAGAAGACACAAGGATTTATAGTGGTTCCCCAAACTGGGTACATCCACTCTTCTACCACACTGGTAGGAATCCACTATAGGTTTTGATCAACTGACTGCCACCAATGAGCTTTTGATCAGGTGCTCAAAAACTAATCCTCAAGTCTTTTGATCACGAGACTTGCAACCAAGGGGGTTAACTTTTGAAGGGAGTTATAACCCTTTATACAGTGGGGGATGAGAGATGATTTTTGTAACACCCCCTATCTGTCGCATAGCATATAGCAGTAGGTCTGGTCGGGGCCCGACGCCATATACCACAGACAGACCGGGTGGTTACTCAATGGAAACCATCCAACCAATCCAACGTCCAACACAGAGCATTCTAGCGGAAGCAGTTTATAAAAGTTGCAACTAAGAACTCAGCACAAAGAGCACGAATGTCCACTAATAAACCAAATAGGAATGTAGTACATACACAAGTACAAGCCTTAAGGCCTTACAAAATGGTTTACTTAAAATTACATGTTTTACAAACCACGACACGCAGGTCGGTCATACATGAATAAAAGTAGTAAACACTCCAATTAGGCCTTCGAGGGCTAGCTTCGCAATTTGGGCATTAGCCCGCTATTGACCGCTTGGTCCAGCAGCACCTGCAAGCAACAAACCACCGCACGGTGGCAAACAAAAGCAACGGTCAGCAATGCTGACCAAATTATAACGATCTCGCCCCCAACTCGGGGCGGCGATGCTCCTTCCCTGCATTTTATTAGCATAAGCGAGCAATATATATCAATATTCATTTCATCACAGGCGTAGGCTCACACGGCCACACACCCCTTGCACTCAGGGCACATTCTCGGTGAACAAGCCAATGTCACGTCAATTTAAGCCATAGACATTCCGGACTCACCACCGCCACTTTGATGGCCAAACATATGAGCAATTTGACTTCCCGGCATGGGTCACGAAAATTTAAGCCATAGACCGCCGAAGACCCTCATCTATGCCACCGGCTCTAACCGAACGACATAGAAATGGGTACGGTTCCATCTAACCCATGCTCACATCGCAACGACAATTTAAGCCATATACGCAGGTCAAACTTCTCCCGAGTCTCATTTCCGTCACACAATTCATATAACTCGATTATGTTCAAGTTGGCTCTCAGGCCTCCAAGTTGGCAAGATCACGCATCCGCCCAGTTTTCCGGGTGCACCTTAGGGTTAATCCCCAAGGCTCCCTATTGCAATCTATCATGTAGAAAACCCGAAAAAACAACCAATCGCACGGAGTCTTCTCCGGCATTTATGCAATGCAACATCACCGATCCAGACCAACATGTCCGGGTAGGCTTCACACATCATGCCTATGTCCGTTCTCGCTTACGGACTCTACACAACGGGGACTTTATATATCTACCCGAAGGAACGCCTCCAACTCACTACAAACTCGCGAGAGCGGGCTTCCTATGTAAAGAAGGAGAGCTTCACAAGCTCAAGAAGAGAATCGTTACCCTAGCGTTCTTCCTCGACACCATGTAAATGTAAGCGGATGAAAAGCACCGCACTCTCTTCGCCTCCGTGGATCTGAAGTCGGCTCGCGATTTGGACCTTTAAAGCTCCTTCAATGGCCGGATCTAGCTTCTTCTTCCTCCTTTGCTCTCACCTCTCTCTTGACTTAGAAAGAGAACCACTCAAGTAAGAATGAGGGTTTCTAGGGTCCAATCCCGTGTATATCCAAGTACTAACAGCCCCCAGCCGTCGGATCCTGAATTAAAGAAATGAACGACAACGATCTAGATATAAACTGCAGAATCTGGGCCGAACACGGCCTGGCACATGCCCGTGTCCAGGGCCATGTCCCTCATTCGCCATCAAAATCGACACGTCTGGTACAGCACACGGGCATCTGACATGCCCGTGTTCGACCTGACATGCCCGTGTTCCAACTGACACGGCCGTGTGGTCGACCGTGTGACCCCATCGATACAGCCCGAAAACAACCCGAGACTCACACGGGTTCTTGGAAACGCCCGTGTCCTAACCCGTGTCCACTCGAACATTCCTGGGCTCCAGTCCATGTTCACGGTCTCGACACTTCGTCGAGTGAAGTTCGTCGACTGCTTGACATGGTCTTGGACACGCCCGTGTCCTAGGCCGTGTGACTTGTCTCGACACTTCGTCGAGCGAAAATGTCGACACCCCGGGCCGGTTGTCGACACACGCTCGACACACCCTGAGACACGCCCGTGTCTCAGGCCGTGTGCCCCGTCTCGATACTTTGTCGAGCGCAAAATGTCGACTTCGCGGCCAAGTCGTCGACCCCAGCCTGACACGCCCTGGGACACGCCCGTGTCCCAGGCTGTGTGCCTCCTGCCAGATTCCAACTCTGGCCCAAAACGTCGCCCGTCGCTCTTTTGAGTTTCGGGGCGTTACAACTCTCCCCCTCTTAAAAGAATTTCGTCCACGAAATTATATAAAGGAAAGACAAGTACCAAAATTATATAAAGGCCGTCTGCTCTCATTCCCAAGAGAGCTCCTCTCGACCGCAATTGTCCCATCGGACCTTGACCATCCTGATCTCTTTATTGCGTAGCCACTTGACCTCCGAGTCCTCAATCCGTACGGGCTTGACTTTTGTCGTCAACCCACTATCCACCGGCACTTGATCAACCGCGATCACTTGCGAAAGCTCTTGCACCACCTTTCGTAGCACCTAAATATGGAATACATCATGTAAACCACTTAGCTCCACTGAGAGCTTCAACTGATAGGCTGCTTCACCAACCCACTCCAAAACCTCAAACGGCACAAGGTACCTCGGGCTTAGCTTTTTCAATCGCCGCACCCGTGAGAAACCCTTGAACGGATTGATCTTTAAGTACACATAGTCGCCCACAGCGAACTCCACATTCCTGTGCTTGGCATTATAGTACTTCGCTTGTCGGTCCTGAGCGATAAGCAACCTCTCCCGAATGGTATGCACCAACGAAGTAGCATCCTCCACTTCTAATCGCTTATACAACTTTGACTCACCCGTTTCTAACCAAGGCAACGGCGTGCGACATTTTCTACCATATAGGGCCTCGAAGGGCGCCATTTGAATACTCTCTTAGTAGCTATTGTTGTACGCGAACTCCACCAAATAAAGATGGTCTTCCCATTGCTTTCCAAAATCCAAGACACACATGCGAAGCATGTCTTCCATAGTTCTATTGGCCCTCTCGGTCTGCCCGTCTGTTTGCGGATGGAAGGCTGTGCTGAATTTTAGCTTTGTTCCCAACATTTGCTGTACAAGCCTCCAATCATTGGACGTGAACCGCCCATCTCGGTCACTCACGATGTTGCGGGGCACAACGTGAAGCCGTACTATATTATCCACATATAGTTTTGCCAACTTCTCCACCGGATCATCCTTCCTATGTGGAATGAAATGCGACACCTTCGTTAGCCGATCTACGAACACCCAAGTGGCGTCGTTCCCCTTTTGTAACCTTGGCAAACCGTGCACAAAGTCCATAGAGATGTCGTCGAATTCGCACTCCGGAATAGGCAAGGACTTCAGAAATCCTCCAGGCTTTTGGCATTCCGCCTTCTCCAAGGCGCAAGTTTGGCACTTCGCCACGTAGAGCGCCACATCTTTCTTCAAACCGGGCCACCAAAATAGTTTCTTTACATCGCGGTACATCTTCGTGCTCCCCGGGTGAATCGAGTACTTGGTATGGTGTGCCTCGTACAACAATTCCCCTCGTAAATTGCCCACACTTGGGACGCACATACGACCGTCTTTCCAAAGCAATCCGTCCTCCACAACGAATTGGGAATTTGTCCCATCCAGAGCCTCTACCATGAACTGCTTCATATGGACATCCATATCCAAAGCCTGTCGAATCCGATCAGCCAGGTCATATTGGACTTCAGTCTAATTCAGTACTGCTTCAGCACTTGACTGCTTATCCACACAAACAATCTCCAACACCTCCAACTCCCGAACCAACCGCTCGTCATGGATCGACAGCCAATTGGCTTGAGCTGGGGCCCGACGACTCAACGTGTCCGTAACCGCGTTACCTTTACCAGGCACGTAGTGGATCTTGAACGTATAGTCCCTCAGGAACTCCATCCATCTATGCTGCTGCATAGTCAGATCTTTCTGATCAATCAGATACTTCACGCTCTTGTGACCGGTGTAGATATCCATCTTCGCACCGTACAAATAATGTCTCCACAGCTTCAAGTCAAAAATCACGGCCGCTAACACCAAGTCATGGACCGGATAGTTCCTTTCGTGCACTTTCATCTATCTCGAGCCATAAGCCATTACACTTTCGTGTTGCAGTAGCACGCAACCCAAACCGCTGCCCGAAGCATCGCTATAAATCTCATAGCCTTCGGTCCCACTCGGCGAACTCAGCACAGGCGCTGTGGTCAACCGACATTTCAACTCCTCAAAAGCTCGCGCGCACTCCGGCGTCCAAATGAACTTCTGCTCCTTCCTCATCAAAGTAGTGAGAGGTAATGCTATCTGCGAGAAGTTCTCTATGAAGCGCCTATAATAGCCGGCAAGCCCCAGAAAGCTCTGGACTTCCGCTACCGTAGAAAGCTCAGGCCACTCCCGTATCGCAACAATCTTTGTCGGATCCACTGCAATACATTCCCCACTCACTATATGACCGAGGAACGCCACTGAGGATGACCAAATCTCACACTTCGAGAACTTGGCATACAACTGATTCCTCCTTAGCGTCTCCAAAACCAAATGAAGATGCTTGAAGTGATCTTCCTCACTCTGCGAATACACCAAAATATCGTCGGTGAAGACGATCACAAAATGGTACAGGTAATCCCTGAAAGTCCTGTTCATCAGATACAAGAACACTGACGGCGCATTAGTCAGCCTAAACGGCATGACAGTAAACTTGTAATGCCCTTATCTCGTACTGAACGCTGTCTTAGGGATACTAGTCTCCCTTATCCTCAGGTGATATTAACCAGACTTGAGATCCAACTTCGAGTACACCGTCGACCCGACCAACTGATCAAAAAGATCATCGATCCGGGGGATCGGGTACTTGTTCTTTTCCGTCAACTTGTTGAGCTCCCGATAATCAATACATAGCCTCAAGCTTCCGTCCTTCATCTTAACAAAGAGAACCGGCGCGCTCCAAGGCGAAGAACTTGGGCGCACATACCCTTGCTCCAACAACTCTTTCAGCTGAACCTTCAGCTCCGCCATTTCCTTAGGCGCTACCTATAAGGAGATCGTGACACAGGCTTTGCACCTGGCACTAGCTCAATCGTGAAATCTATCTCCCGCTGCGGCGGGGCTCCAGGAAGATCTCTAGGGAAAACATCAAGGTATTCCGATACCACTAAAATACTATCCAATGCGGGCTTCGGCTTTGCAAACTCCACTAGTGTAAAGAACAGTTCTGCACCGGCACGAACCACCTTCACCACCTGAAGAGCAGACATCAATGTCTTACTTGACCCTTTAAGCCCGTAAAAGTCGTCTCACGACTTGCTCCCAGTTTGACTTCCTTGCGACCGCAATCAATATAGGCTTGCTGCTCCGAGAGCCAGTCCATGCCAAATATTACGTCGAACTCCTCCAGCGGCAGTAGAGATGTTAGCAAATGGAACTCCTGACTCCCGATACAAACCTAAGCGCAACAAATACTACCCGCGCACATGAGCGCCATTGGACCATAACGCATCCAATTTGT
Source organism: Platanthera guangdongensis (assembly GCA_039583875.1). Classification (NCBI taxonomy): domain Eukaryota; kingdom Viridiplantae; phylum Streptophyta; class Magnoliopsida; order Asparagales; family Orchidaceae; genus Platanthera; species Platanthera guangdongensis. The sequence goes on along the minus strand of CM077159.1, from coordinate 10,210,196 downwards.
CTCTTATCATCGAAGGAGGTACTCCGACGCACAATATAATTCCTAATAAAGGAATGCGAAGCTCCCTAAATGAACGGTGCTCTCTCCAGATAAAGTAAAGTCGTAATAAAGCTAAGCACAAGTAGTTCTAAGCTAACATGCATAAGGGCGACAAGTATTTAAGGTAAAACTATCTTTAAACCATACCTGGCCTAACGACGGCGTGCTTCCTCCATGGCTTTAGGCACTCACGGGCATAATGCCTCGGATCCCCACAGTTGAAGCATGCGCCCGGGGTTTGGCTTGTAGTTGCCCCCGAAGCACCGAAAGGAGGGACTAGACCCAAAGTCCTAGCCTTCTTATACCACCTTTGATATCCAGACTTTGAGGTGTTCGGCACTTTTAATGCCGTCTCCTTTGCACTAAAGTCCTCGACTGCTCCTGACATAGCTTTCTTGGCCTTCCGAGCACCTTTCCAACATCCTCGGGCAAAGTTCCCTTTCTTTCCACAAGTGTAACAAGTGTAAGTAGTTTTGCTAGTCGATGTCGTAGCCCCTTTCTCCAGTATTTTGCCGGATGCAGCTCTTATGGGGCTTGCATAGTTTGAAACCATGGTCGCTGGCATCGGGAGAGCCTTCCTCAAATCTGCCTCCAAAGATCTAGTTGATTCCACCAAAGCTCGGATGACTTTGGTCCTAGCAGTAGAACTCGTAACTCGGCGTGCAGGCCATTATAAAATCTATCGACTGTAGCTTGCTCATTATCCAACTCGAAGCATAGGTAGCGGCTTATCATAAGAAATGCTTACAAATATTCCTCCACTGTGTGCGCTCCCTGCACTAAATGCATATTTAGCTGCTGCCCCGATGGTCTACCAAAGCTCATCTTCTCCATCACGCCAACCGGCGTTGAAGCCACAACAGGGGCGCAGGGTTGTACATTTCTTCCAAGCTGTGCACCCGTCACAGCGAACACCGCTTCAACGATCCTTTTTACGGTTTCATACGAAGGAGGGGTCTCAAACACCTCAACGGGCGCACTAAACTCCTCAGAAACCGGATATTCTGACGGTCCAGCACCACTTCCGGTAACCTATAGTGGTACAAAACATCGTTAAGCGACCAAATAAAATTGCAAATAGCAATTATAGTAACACGCAGGTTCCCCAAACACGTGTATTTTCATTCCTAAGTGGCATTCATGGGTTCTTTTGTTGCTATAACGATGACGCACACACTTGTGCTCACCACCCCTTAAAAAGAATTCGTCCTCGAATTCATTATAAGTTGGACCGAAACCAGTAGTATGATACCAAATTGTAACACCCCCTATCCGTCGCATAACATATAGCAGTAGGTCCGTCCGGGGCCCGACGCTATATACCACAGACAGACCGGGTGGTTACTCAATGGAAACCATCCAACCAATCCAACATCCTACAGGCATTCTAGCGGAAGCAGTTTATAAAAGTTGCAACTAAGAACCCAGCACAAAGAGCACGAATGTCCACTAATAAACCAAATAGGAATGTAGTACATACACAAGTACAAGCCTTAAGGCCTTACAAAATGGTTTACTTAAAATTACATGTTTTACAAACCACGACACGTAGGCCGGTCATACATGAATAAAAGAAGTAAACACTCCAATTAGGCCTTCGAGGGCCAGCTTCGCAATTTGGGCTTTAGCCCGCTATTGACCGCTTGGTCCATCAGCACCTGAAAGCAACAAACCACCACACGGTGGCAAACAAAAGCAACGGTCAGCAATGCTGACCAAATTATAACGATCCCGCCCCCAACTCGGGGCAGCGATGCTCCTTCCCTGCATTTTATTAGCATAAGCGAGCAATATATATCAATATTCATTTCATCACAGGCGTAGGCTCACACGACCACACACCCCATGCACTCAGGGCACATTCTCGGTGAACCGGCCAATGTCACGTCAATTTAAGCTATAGACATTCCGGACTCACCACCGCCACTTTGACGGCCAAACATATGAGCAATTTGTCTTCCCTGCATGGGTCACGACAATTTAAGCCATAGACCGCCGAAGACCCTCATCTACGCCAATGACTCTAACCGGACGACATAGAAATGGGTACGATTCCATCTAACCCGTGCTCACATCGCAACGACAATTTAAGCCATATGCGCAGGTCAAACTTCTCCTGAGTCCCATTTCTGTCACACAATTCACATAACTCGGTTATGTTCAAGTTGGCTCTCAGGCCTCCAAATTGGCAAGGTTAATCCCCAAGGCTCCCTGTTGCAATCTACCATGTAAAAAACCCGAAAAAACAACCAATCGCACGGAGTCTTCTCCGGCATTTATGCAATGCAACATCACCGATACATACCAACATGTCCGGGTAGGCTTCACACATCATGCCTATGTCCGTTCTCGCTTACGGACTCTACACAACGGGGACTTTACATATCTACCCGAAGGAACGCCTCCAACTCACCGCAAACTCGCGAGAGCGAGCTTCCTATGCAAAGAAGGAGAGCTACACATGCTCAAGAAGAGAATCGTTACCCTAGCATTCTTCCTCAGCGCCATGGAAATGTAAGCGGATGAAAAGCACGGCACTCTCTCCGCCTCCGTGGATCCGAAGTCGGCTCGCGATTTGGAGGTTCGAAGCTCCTCCAATGGCCAGATTTAGCTTCTTCTTCCTCCTTTGCTCTCACCTCTCTCTTGACTTAGAAAGAGAACCACTCAAGTCAGAATGAGGGTTTCTCGGGTCCAATCCCATGTATATCCAAGTACTAACAGCCCCCAGCCGTCGGATCCTGAATTAAACAAAACGAACGACCACGATCCAGATCTAAACTGCAGAATCTGGGCCGAACACGGCCTGGCACATGCCCGTGTCCAGGGCCGTGTCCCTCATTCGCCGTCAAAATCGACACGTCTGGTACAGCACACGGGCATCCGACACGCCCGTGTTTGACCTGACACGCCCGTGTTCCAACTGACACGGCTCTGTGGTCGGCTGTGTTCCCCCATCGATACAGCCCGAAAACAACCCGAGACTCACACGGGTTCTTGGACACACCCGTCTCCTAACCCGTGTCCACTCGAACACGCCTGGGCTCCAGGCCATGTTCCCGTTCTCGATACTTCGTCGAGTGAAGTTCGTCGACTGCCTGACACGGCCTTGTACACACCCGTGTCCTAGGCCGTGTGACTTGTCTCGACACTTCGTCGAGCGAAAATGTCGACACCCCGGGCCGATTGTCGACACGGGCTCGACACGCCCTTAGACACGCTCGTGTCTCAGGCCGTGTGCCCCGTCTCGACACTTCGTCGAGCGCAAAATGTCGACTTCGCGGCCAAGTCGTCGACACCAGCCTGACACGCCCTGGGACACGCCCGTGCCCCAGGCCATGTGCCTCCTGCCAGATTAAAACTCTGGCTCAAAACATCCCCCGTCGGTCTTTTGAGTTTCGGGGCGTTACAATTTTGCCTTCTCTTTCTCAAGTTACAACTGAGAAGACTTAAGTGGATATGATGTTAGCAAAAGGCTCCCCCTGAGATGTTGAAGGGTTCAGGGAGATGGAGCTTTGCTTTAGGGTGAGTAGGCCTTCAGATTGATGATGTCTCCAGTAAGCTTCTTAGACTGATATTGATTGTGTGTCTCTTGAGAAGCCTGGAGCAGATGATGAACTCTGTGTGTCTTGATTGATGCAGAGTTTCTCCTTTTCTGTAAACTGAAAAGCCTTGACTGTGTTGTTATTCACAGTACATTCTCTAGTACGCTGTGTTTTTTGTTATTCTCGTCTTTGTCGAATTCAAACATTTGAATTCATTTATCTTGAAGACGGCTGAATCATTCCCGAGAATGGTAATTGTTTTAGGAATCAATTAGCATTAAATTCTGATTTAATCCATAATTAATGCAGCCTCCAAACGGCTATAAGAATATATAACATTAAATCTGATAGTTGTAATCTCCTTTAATTAAGCCTTAATTAATTCTGCCAGCTGTAAATATTTCCATCTGAATACTGCACAGAATTCCTCGACCGGAGCTCTCAGATCGTCGAGCTCAGTTTCTTATTTCATCGAGCTGTCTTGAGTTCAGCGATCGTCGACCTGAGCTTGGAGTTCGTCGAGCTGAGTCAACAGTTCTTCTTTAGCTTCTGGTGTCGACACAACTTCTGTGGAATGTGTCGACACAAGTCCTGTGTGTCGACACAATCTGGCTTCTGGTGTTGACACAAGTTGATGTCGACAGATGTTCTGTTGTGACGACAGATGTTCTGTTGTGTCGACACAAGTCCTGTGTGTCGACACAATCTGGCTTTTGGTGTCGACAGAAGTTGATGTCGACAGATGTTCTGTTGTGTCGACAGATGTTCTGTTATGTCGACATAAGTCCTGTGTGTCGACACAATCTGGCTTTTGGTGTCGACACAAGTTGATGTTGATTCTAAGGACTTGGCCTAGACTCTAGGACACAACCATGACCCTGGCTATACATGATGGGTCAATCTAAACAAACCTAATAGTGATCCTTGCCCAAATCAGAACTAGGGTTCCAACAATCTCCCCCTATTTGGGTGAGGACATTATTTACATAAAAACAAATAAAAATGAAAAGCAAAAACAATCTGCCTGATTTATAAGAATTTTCAGCAGATGTACATGGGTGCTTTGGGAAATAAAATAAATAAACTGTTGTTACAACTTAGACAATTTACTTTAGATAGTCTCCCCCTATTTTCATTTCCTTGCCCAAATCTGATTAGAATTTATAACTTAGTAGAGTACATAACCTCTCTCTGTTGTTATAGCCTTACAAATAATTTCTCATTATATAGCCACTGATATATCCTCTGTATTGCCTGAGACTAAAGTCTTTTCCTACAAAGAGATGTTAGAAGTTCTGGACCCAGACTACTTTGAGTCCTGGTTCTCTTTTATAATGATTAGAAATAAAAGAATATCCAGGTTGATTTATATAACCAAGTGGATGATATTTTCTAGGACGGATTATCCACTTGGTAAAAGAATTTGTAAAATGTTGATTATGATTTTGGAATAAGTCAAAATTTCTACTCTAAAATTTTGAGTTCGACGAATTAAGGTCATTTCATCGAACTGAGTTTGACGAATGGTATTGAGATCGTCAATCTCTGCTCAGAGAATAATGGAAATTGTTTTCTCTCTTCCATTTTCATCGACCTCTGTTCGACGAAACATATTTATTTCTTCGAGCATAGATTCCTGACCAGTTAAGATTGAAATCTTTGTTCATAGTTCGTCGAGCTTTGTTCGACGAATGGTGTTGTTTTCGTCGAGCTCGGTTCGACGAATTGTTTGGAACAAAAATTTTCTGAAAATTTTTAGTTTGATTTGGTAAAACTTCAGTTATTTTGTCTATGTTCTCTAACTTTTTTTTCTTTAATTGATTCTAAATGACTTATTTGTTCAAGAGCATTCTTTAAATCTTCTTTGAGTTTTGTATTTTCAGAAGATACTTTATTTATTTTCTCTCTGAGAAGTTTTATTTCCTTCTAAGATTGAATTAAGTCTTCACACAATAATTTAAAATCAGTTTTAAATTCTTCTGATGAAAGATCAAGGGTAGAGATTACCTGATCTTCTTCTGATTCACATTTTGATTCTTCTTTAGAGTCTAATTCTTCATCAGGATTGTTGCAGGAAGCATTTATTGCCATTAGGAAAAATTCTCTTGCTCTTGACTCTTCTTCATCTTTAGTTGTACAAGATGAATTTTCAGAGTCACTCCAGGTTTTAGCTTTAGGGTTTCTTTATTTAGCTGATCTAGCAACCATTGTTGTGAGGGAGTCTCACATGTCTTTTGCAGATGAACATTCAACAACTTCTTGAAAAATGTCATCAGACATTGATTGTGCAAGAATGTTCATTGCTTGGGCATCACCAATCTTCAGCCTTTTCTGGGCATCTGTCCATTGAGATGATGGAACATCATTGGTACTTGTTGTTTCCTGAGGTTGAGTTGGTCCTGTCAAGATGGAATTAAAAATGTTTTCATCAATGGAGTTCATATAAAACCTAATCCTTGTCTTCCATAGTGCAAACTTATCAAGATTGCACATAGGAGGTCTGGTGCTTGAAAAATCTTCATTTTGTGCCATGATGAACTCTAAAGATGTATAAGATCTATCAGATCGTTTTGGTTCAGGTGTTAGCCTGTACAACCAAGAAAACCTGCTCTGATACCAATTGAAAGATAGGGATAGATCTTAACTTGCACTAGTTAGAGTTATATCTATATTCTCAGAAAAGAAAATCACAGCACAAAAGTAAAGCAAGCAACACAAAAGACACAAGGATTTATAGTGGTTCCCCAACCTGGGTACATCCACTCTTCTACCACCCTGGTAGGAATCCACTATAGGTTTTGATTAGGTGACTGCCACCAATGAGCTTTTGATCAGGTGCTCAAAAACCAATCCTCAAGTCTTTTGATCAGGAGACTTGCAACCAAGGGGGTTAACTTTTGAAGGGAGTTATAACCCTTCATACAGTGGGGGGATGAGAGATGATTTTGTCTTCTCTTTCTCAAGTTACAACTGAGAAGACTTAAGTGGATATGATGTTAGCAAAAGGCTCCCCCTGAGATGTTGAATGGTTCAGGGAGATGGAGCTTTGCTTCAGGGTGAGTAGGCCTTTAGATTGATGATGTCTTCAGCAAGCTTCTTATACTGATATTGATTGTGTGTCTCTTGAGAAGCCTGGAGCAGATGAAGAACTCTGTGTGTCTTGATTGATGCAGCGTTTCTCCTTTTCTGTAAACTGAAAAGCCATGACTGTGTTATTGTTCACTATATATTCTCTGGTACTCTGTGTTTCTTATTATTCTCCTCTCTATCGAATTCAAAAATTTGAATTCATTTATCTTGAAGACGGCAGAAGCATTCCCGAGAGTAGAAGACGCCTTGTAAATTAATCCACAATTAATCTTCTGTAACTGCCCACTTTGAACGGCTATTTCCATTGGGAAAATTTAACATTAAATGTTCTGACTGTAATTCTGACTATAATTAATCCTTAATTAATTCTGCCAACTGTAGCTGATTGGACAGAATTCGTCGAGCTCAGTTTTTAGTTCGTCGAGTTGAGTCAACAGTTCTTCTTTAGCTTCTGGTGTCGACACAGCTTCTGTGCAATGTGTCTACAAAAGTCTTGTGTGTCGACACAATGGCTTCTAGTGTCGACACAGTTGATGTCGACAGATGTTCTGTGTGTCAACATAAGTCTTCTGTGTGTCGACATAATCTTGCTTCTAGTGTCGACATAGTTGGTGTCGACAGATATTCTGTGTGTCGACACAAGTCTTCTGTGTGTCAACACAATCTTGCTTCTGGTGTCAACACAGTTGGTGTCGACAGATGTTCTGTGTGTCGACACAAGTCTTCTGTGTGTCGACACAATCTTGCTTCTGGTGTCGACACAGTTGGTTAGTCTCTGGCAGTCTGTTGAAAGCTGGTCCATGTGATGTTGATTCTAAGGACTTGGCCTAGACTCTAGGACACAACCATGACCCTGGCTATACATGATGAGTCATTCTAAGCAAACCTAATATTGATCCTTACCCAAATCATAATTGGGGTTCCAACAGGCTGTTCAACATAAACTTCGTCTTTTAAGTCACCATTCAAAAATGCTAACTTTACATCCATCTGTAATACCTTGAACCCTTGATAAGCTGCATAGGCAAGGAACAACATTATTGCTTCCAACCTTGCCACTGGGGCAAATGTCTGGTCAAAGTCTATTCCTTCTTCCCTCCTGTAGCCTTTTGTTACCAGTCTTGCATTGTTCTTGACTATAATGCCATTTTCATCTAACTTGTCCCTGTAGATCCACTTAGTCCCTATGACATTGTGATACTTTGCTTTAGGAACCAACTTCCAGACTTTACATCTTCTGAATTGATTCAGTTCTTCCTGCATGACATCAATCCAATTTGAGTCTTGTATGGCCGCTTCAAATTTCTTGGGTTCCATCTGAGACAAGAAACTTGAGCAAAGGACTGTGTTCAAGTTCTTGCTCCTTGTCAGTACACCATATCTTGGATCACCAATAATTTGGTGTGCTGGATGATCCCTTACATGTCTTATTACTGGAGGCAATCTATCCACAACTTGATTTTCTCCAATCTCTTCATCAAGTTGTACTTCATTGTCTTCGTCATCATCAGATTGTGGCTCTTCTACTCCCCCTTAACAGCATCCATCATTTTCTTCATCCTGCCTTGCAGGTTGGTCTTCCTTAATGGTTAGCTTGTCCATCTTTTCCTTCAAACCTGTAGAGCTATAAGAGGTGCTAGAAAGCTCACAGTTAATTAGCTTAGATTCATCAAAGACTACATGGACAGATTCTTCTACAGCTTGAGTAGTCAAGTTGTAGACTCTGTATGCCTTACTGTTGTTGTTGTACCCAACAAATATCCCTTCTTGGGATTTGGCAGAAAACTTAGTTAAATGGTGCTTGCCATTATTAAGAACATAACACTTGCTACCAAAGATTCTTAAGTAGACTAAATTTGGTTTTCTGCCTTTCATAATCTCATAGGGTGTCCTCTTATGGCTTTTGGTAATGGAAGCTCTATTGAGAACATGACATGCAGTGTTTACTGTCTCAGCCCAGAAATATTCTGGGAAAGAAGTGTCACTTAGTAGTGTTCTACTAGCCTCAATAAGAGTTCTATTCATTCTTTTAGCAATACCATTTTGCTGGGGAGTTCTAGGCGAGGAGAACTCTTGATGAATCTCTAGTTCTTCACAAAATCTTATCATGCATTCATACTGAAATTCAGTCCCATGGTCACTTCTGATTTTGACCACTGAATTGTTATGTTCATTCTAAATTTGCCTAAAAATTTGTGGAAGACAGTAGGGGTTTCATATTTCTGCCTCAGGAAGAAAACCCATGTAAATCTAGAATAGTCATCAACAACCATAAATGTATAGACTTTCCTACCTAGACTATGAACTGACATAGGACCAAATAGATCCATATGCAGAAGGTACAAACACCTCACTGAATCTTTGGTATCAAGATTGTGAAAGGTGGTCTTGATCTGTTTGCCTTTTTGACAGGCTGAACATACACCCTCCTTGATGCACTTAACTTGAGGACCATTCCTCACTAACTCTTTAGTAAAGAGTTGACCTATAGTCTTGTAGTTAAGGTGAGCAAGCCTCTTGTACCATTTGACATAATGAGAAGATTTCTCATCTGCAACTAGGCAAACAGGAGAATCTTTATTCTCACTTATAAAATTTAGACAATAAACATTCTTTTTATATAACCTAACAAGATGACCACTTGATCACTTGTTCTTCTAATCTGACACCCATTCTTAATAAAAGAAGTTTCATAACCAAGATCACTTAGTTGGCTTATGCTTATTAGGTTATGTTTCAGACCTTTCACATAAGCAACTTGGGTGATAGTGATAGAGCTATTGGAAATGTTACCAAACCCTTTGATGACTCCCTTTTTAGATCCACCAAAGATCACTTTGGGTCTATTTTCTATGGGAGAGTAATCCTTCAGCATCCTTCTTGTTCCAATCATGTGTCTGAAACATCCACTGTCCAAGTACCATATTGGGGTATGTCCACTTGGACTCACCTGCATTAAATAAGATTACTTAACGTTAGAACCCCAATAATTATTGTGTTCTAGGTTCAGGTTAGACTGAAATTTGACATGCTTGCATGCAGCCTTTTTGACAGGTAAGCTGATATTTTTCCTAACAGTAGTGTTGTGCCAACAGTCAATGACATAATGACCCACTTTGTCACAACACCATCACTCATATCTATTGTATCTTCTTTTGAGTACAGTCTTAACGGCATTGCTATCAGCAGTCCTTAAAACTGTAGGTACAGTGGTTCTTTTATTGAGTGCTAGGGCTGGTGCATCAAACACTGATAACTCATGAAGAACATGTTGTGTTTGTTCATGGGCTACCCTATTGGCTTTGCCTTTTCTTCTGGAATTAGCTGCCCTAGATCTTCCCTTAAAGCCTAATCTTGTTTTACCCTCTTGTGCAATGAAGTTATCAATTAAGGGTAAGACTGACTTTGACTTTGAGAATTTAGCCACAAGATCCTTTTCTCTTTGTACTCAGACCTATTGCTTTTCTCCTCCTCCTTTCTGGCCATAAGCTACATCTCATTTGATAGCAGTTTTCCAAATAGAGGAGGAGAGGTGTCTGCAAGTCTGGCCACTTCCCTGATAGCACATATCTTGGTATCCCAGTCCTTGGTTAGAGATCTGAGAAACTTATCATTGAGCTCATATGTGTTAAAGACTCTTTCATATGACATTAGTTCATTAACTATTCTGAAAACTTCTTGTAGCACTCAGTCATACTGTCTGTTTTGGTTTTTCTAAAGCTTTCATATTCTTGATTTAGCATAGAATTTATGTCCTCTCTTACTTCTTCTGATCCCTCCATATAGACAATTAAAGTATCCCACATCTCCTTGGAGGTTTTGCAGTGAACTAAGTTTTGGAAGGTTGAGAAATCTATAACACTAACTATTATATTCTGTGCTCTCTCATCCATGGTGGCTAAGATGATTTCATCCTTTGTCATTTCAGAGTAGATTTTTGGAGTCCTGATGTTGACATCAAGAGCTGAGATATTCATAGGAATGAATGACCCTTTTTTGACTGTGATGTAGATTCTTAGGTCAGAAGATTCCATGAACAATCTGACTCTCTCTTTCCATATGCCAAAAATTTCCTTTCTACAGATAGGTAGTTTCATGGATCCAAGTTCCTTGTGAGTTTCACCTGAACCCATTTTGATTATAACTAATAACTGTCTTATAGATCAACTCAGACTGTTAAGTCTTTTCTTGAGCAACCTCCCTCTGATACCACTTGAAAGAATTGGTTTCAAGATATCCTAAACACCCAGAGGGGGGGGGGGGTGAATAGGTTCAATTCTTATTTTACTTAGGCAGTTCATTTATATCACAGTTAGCACACTTCTACAATAATTATCACAGCATAGTTTAAAAAACAAACGCAGCCAACACAGAATGCACACAGATTTATAGTGATTCCCCAAGTGATGGGTACATCCACTTTCCCCTTTCGCCTATCTAGCAGTATACTAGATTCAGCCTAACTTCCTTATTTCTTCTCAAATCCTCAGATCTTATAACTCAGAACCCTGAAAGGTTCCTACAGCTCACACTTCACCAAGTGCTACAGCTCAGATTCTTCTAGAGAACCGTACCTCAGAGTGAGTCCATACTCCTACAACTCAGGCAATTAAGCCCTACCTCATCCTTTTCCCAGGCCTACAACTCATAGAAATAAATCACATACCTCAGGCACTCAGCCCTACCTCAGCCTTTATAAACTTAGGCTTACAACTCAGAGAGATAACTCTCGTACACTCAGATCTATATAAGATCCTACAGAGAAAATTGATTATAAAGAGAATAAATCCTTCACCTAGGTAGAGAGAGAAAGGGTTGAATGTTTCTTGATCAGTTCTTAATAGATCTGACTGCTTAAGATCAAACCTGTCTTAGCTTCTTCAAAGCTTCTTGAATCTGAACAAAGTAAGGTTGATCTTCTTGTGAAGTTGGAGATGATCTTCAATCCAGCTTTCTTCTTCTATTCAGATGTAGTTCTGAATTCTTCTTGTAGACTTGTTCAGGATCGGCCAGAGACTTGTTGATTTCTGGATAAAGACTTCTCTTCTTCTTATTGGATGTCTATTTGATGATAGAACATGTCTTTATATATACCCATCCGAGGTTAATGGCTGATCCGGTTCATAATGACCTTCTGACAACTTTGACAGATGCAACAGCTTTGTTAGTTATGATAGTTGTCAAGTCTTCAGTCTTGACACCTGATACCTCATTGTACTTTGTCTCAGCAGAAAAGTGTCGAGACAATACTTCAAACGTGTCAACACAAATAGACTATGTGTCGACATAATTCTTGATAATGTCGACACAGCTCAAACAATGTCGACTCAGCCCTTCTTTATCTTCTCAACACAGCTTCTGTGGAATGTGTCGACGCAAGTCCTGTATGTCGACACAGTTGTTGTCGACTGAATATCTATGTGTCGACCCAAGTCCTATGTGTCGACACAATCTGCTTCTGGTCTCGACATAGTTGGTGTCGACAGAATTCTTGAGTGTGTCGACACCAGTCCTATGTGTCGACACAGTTACTGTCGACATAATTTCTGTGTGTCGACACAAGTCCTGTGTGTCGACACAATCTGGCTTCTAGTGTCGACACATCTCCTTCTCAAGTGTCGACACTTGTACTTAGAAAATTTTCTGCATTTCCTTAACCTGCACATCAAAACTCAACAACCCATCAAATACATAATGATGTATATTATTGAGTTAGGTGAAACTTCTCCAAATCAGGTACACACTTTCCAATGTACCCAACACATTGCATCGCACACCACTGCACCGACATGAGTGCGATCTTAAGCACGCGCTCGGCTCAAGTCAAATTTATTTCTTTTGTGTTACCTTCAAAATAGTGGTGCTGGCTTAGGATTTTAGGATAGAGTAGTTAGAAACTCGTGCAGTGCTCCTAATCAAGTACTCATGGTGTGTAGAAATAGTGTAGATTTAATTTTCTTTATGCTCGTAGATTTATACTGATGGCATTATGGATCCCCGTCTGAAAGCGTTCGTGGATTGGGACGGTCGTTGCCGCAAGCTCACGGATGGGATTTTCTACCACGACGCCCGCCTCCATCGCCGCTACATGTTTTGCACGACATCCACCGCCGTCATTCAATAAAATATATAATTATAAATTAAATAATTATAATTATATATTTTACCAATTATTATTTTAGCAATTTCTATTTTTTAAGCATTTTAATTTTCAAGCCTTATATCTGATGCAGGCTCAAGCGTCGACGTCAGGAGATCTACGGGTTAACACGTTTGTCTCCCTACGATTCGAATTTTCACTCGCACAAATTACCACATCACGCACACTCCGCGCAATATTATCACGTTAACGTTAACGAACGGGTAGCCAAACTTCTTAGGATCGCATAGAGGCGATATGCCAATATCCTTTCCGACTAAAAGGACCCACCCAGTCCGAGCGAGCGAAGGTTGTACCAAAACAGATCTACCAAAAGTACGATTCGAGAAAAGGTAGATCTCTCCCAACAAATGTTACGAGGTTCACCAAACCTTTGCGAAAATTATTTCAATTAAGATGAACACAAACAATCAAAGAAAACCACGAAAATTCAACGATTCTAAATCCAACGCCAAGAGTATCCACCACGAAATTATCTATGGAAGGAATCACACAAAGGTATAGATTTTTGTTACCCCAACTGGAATAGATGATTCCGGTTATCTCACTTGAATCTCTTTCCACGGTTCCGCCGGAGTTGCACCGGATGGAGAGGAAAACTCGTCCTCCTTCATCGCGTCACTCCTTGGCCGAGATCCACGAGAGCTAGTCACAAGCACCTTGATCTAGGCACCTAGATGAAAAGGGTGGCTGGTTTCTTCCTTGAAGGGGGAAGGGGTGGTCGGGTTGTGCTTGTGGGAGGGTGGTTGGCTATGGATGAGAGGGAGAGGAGACTAGGGGTTGGCGGCTTGGAAGGAGGGGGGTTGGGTGGCCGAGAGAATGAGGGAGGGAGTGAAGGTTGTCGGCCAAGAAGAGGGATGAGCCTAGAGTTGATAATAGGCCGAATTTAGAAGAGGAGGGAGAGGGGGAAGATTCCTTTGGAGGTATATTTTCAATTTCTCATTCAACTTGTCCCACAAGAAAAAAATACATGCCTATTTATAGGCTTTACATCATTCTTTGGCTACGTGCAGCCCATCATGAAAAATAGACTCTAATGTTTCAAACCCAAAATGAAATGATAAAATGCTCAAAACAAATAACATGATAAATTCAAAAAATAATAGAATTATTCAACTAAATAATATTAGGTGGTCTTGCACCGTGGGCGGAGGTTGTAGTGACGCTCCATACGATCACCATGGCGACACAAATCCTTTGTTGGAGATGGAGAAGGATCCTCCGCGAGCAAGCCTGCATCATCTTCCATAGGTTGGGGGTTGTCGTCTCTATCAACCCTCCCCCGCTCGAAAGTACTCATCACCGATGAGTTGTCTCGCAGGTACCGTCGTAGGAGAGCATCATCTAAAAGAGCCACCTCTGATTACGGAAGCCAAGAGTCAACGGAGGCCGGACGATCATGCCAGCGTATCAAGTAGCGGCGAACATCACCACCTAGAGAGGAAAACACTTCATCTTTGATGATCCTGTCTGGCAAAAAGTTTGTCCTGGGAAACCTAGGAAAATCATTAGGCAATAAAGGAGGAAAAGTTTATTCATCAACTATCAACGTACCTCCATTGGAAACCGATGGAGAGAGCGATCCAGGCACAAGCTCACCCCGCAACCCATCAGAAAATGTAGTGGAGCTAAACAGACAGTTAGATAATTCCAGTGGCGGAGAAACATACGACGTTAAATCAGAAACATTAAAAATAGGGGAAATACCCCAATCAGTGGGTAACTCCAAAAGATAGGCGTTTTATCCTAATTTTCGTAAGATCCGAAAAGGCTCAGCTCGCCGATGCGCTAACTTTTTTATAGTGCCCGAAGGCATCCATTCAGGGATGAGACACACCAAGACTAATTCGCCAACCTTAAACTGAGTTTCTCTTTTGTGTACGTTAGCATGAGCTTGATAAGATGCGTATTGTGTGGTTAGTATTTCATTTATGTGCTTATGCAAATTATGAATTTGAGAGGCAAAATCCTGTGAAAATTGACTTGATTTATAGGATGGCGGTAACAGAATCAAGTCAAGTGGCACTAGTGCTTTATAACAATGCACGATCTCATTCAGTGACAAGCCAGTGGACCTATTTTTGGAATTATTATATGCTAACTGAGCATGAGGAAGTATAAGGTCCCATGTACCCTTGTGGTCTCCCACAAGGCATCGTAACAAACTACCTAAACTTCTATTTACCACTTCTGTTTGCCCATCCGTCTGTGGATGGTAGGCCGAAGAAAACAAAAGTTTGGTGCCCATAATCTTTGACAGGGTCTTCCAAAAATAACTAGTAAATTTTACATCTCTATCGGTCACTATCGATTTCGGAACTCCCCGATGTCCAACGACTTCCTTAAAATATAACTTAGCAACATGTGGCGCGTCGTTGGTTTTACTACACGCAATAAAATAAGCCATTTTGGAAAATCGATCTACTACTACCAGAATAGAATCATGACGTCTAAACGTGATAGGCAGGCTTAGGATAAAATCCATGCTAACGTCTTCCCAGGGAATAGAAGGGATCGTAAGAGGGGTATAAAGTCCCGCATTAGTTTCGTTGCCCTTGGCTAATTGGCACGCCCGACAACTTCCCACGATTTTATTCACTGTTGACTTAAGACCGGGCCAATAAAACTTGTCTTCTACTAGAGCAATGGTCTTGTCATGGCCAAAGTGTCCACCCATCCCACCGCTATGCAATTCCCACACGATGAAGTGGCTTAGGGACGAATGTGGAATACATAGCTTTAAGTGATTGAATAGATAACTGTCACGAATATAAAAGGACCAAATGGTCGTGGGCGAGTTGTCTTGAGTGGATAAATAGATTTCCTTGAAATCCGGGCAATGGACGTACTCATCCTTAATTCTATCGAACCCAATCACCTTTACTTCTAGCGTAGATAGTAATAAAGATACACGACTAAGAGCATCACCTACGAGGTTGAGAGTTCGCTTAAGGTGTTTTATGATAAGTGTGTATTCTTAAAGATAGGAGACCCACTTGGCATGTCTGGGGCTCACTTTAGTTTGTGAGTTGATGAATCGCAAAGTTTCAAGATCGGATAAAATAACAAATTCTTTTGGAAGTAAATAATGCCACCACTGTTGGAGGCACCTAATAACTGCATAGAACTCTTGATCATAGTTGGAATAATTCAATTTTGGCCCCGCGAGTTTCTCACTGAAATATCCTATTGGGTGACCATCCTGACTCAGTACACCACCAACACCAACTCCAGATGCATCATAAGATAACTCAAAAACCTTAGTAAAATCTAGTAATCTCAATAGGGGAGCTTTCGAAATGCGTGTTTTAATGATTTGGAACGCGTTAGAGGCCGATTTTGTCCAAGTAAAATCACCCTTTTTCATGCACTCGGTAATGGGGGCCATGATACTACTAAAGTCTCTAATAAATCGGCGATAAAATGTATCTAGACCGTGAAAACTCCGAACATCCCGAATATTGGCAGGCTCCGGCCAGTCCTTAATGGCCTGGACCTTCTTCGAGTCTACATGTATGCCTTTCGAACTCATGATATAACCAAGGAACTCTACTGACGACACGTGAAAAGTACACTTTTTAATGTTAACGAATAATTTTTCCGATCTCAACGTGGTAAGGATAATCTTAAAATGTGCCTCATGATCACTCGTAGAAGTACTAAAAACTAGAATATCATCAAAATACACTACGATGAAGTTTCCCATATACGGTTGGAAGACGTGAGTCATCATCCTAGAAAACGTGCTCGAGGCATTGGAGAGCCCAAATGGCATGACTAACCACTCGTAGAGCCCTTCCTTGGATTTAAAAGCCGTCTTCCACTCATCACCTTCCCTATTTCAGATCTGATTGTAGCCACTTCTAAGATCCTATTTCGAGAAAATCGTGGCACCCGCTAACATGTCCAATAAATCGTCAAAGTGAGGGATGGGAAAGCGATTGTTGGATCCCTAGTTAGATTTTGGCTAGGTTCTCTAAATTAGGATGTTTGACCCAATATGTATAGCCAGGGTCATGATTATGTCCTAGATTCTAGGTCGTGTCCTTAAAGTCAACACTACATGGACAAGCCATCAATAGACTGCAAAAGACTCAAGACTTAGTAAAATTTCAAAGACTCAGAAAATGAGTTTGAAGTTCGTCGAACTCAGGTCGACGAAAGTCGTACTCAGCTCGACGAACTTAGATAAAATTCTCTAAGCTAAGCCCGACAAACTTGAATCTCAGGTCGACGATTTCTAGGGTATACTTCCAACATTCCAAGTCCAGAATTCTTCACACTTAATTCTAGTCGACGAACTTAGTTCTCAGGTCGACGATTGCTGGGTATTCTACTTCAACGTCTTATTCCAAAAATATCTACGTACTCTAAGTTCAGGATAACACTTCAGTCGACGAACTCATCGTCTCAGCTCGACAAACTTAGACCACAGTCTTTGCAAGATTTATCAAGTAGCAGTTAGAAGCTCTCAGCTCGATGAAACTAGTTCTCAGGTCGACGAACCCAGTTCTGAGGTCGACGATTTCTGGACATGTTACTTCAACATTCTTAAGTCCAAGAAACATGAATTATGAACTCCAGTCGATGAAGTTTTATTCTCAGCTCGACGATCTTGATGCACAGAGTTGGCAAGGTGCCAGAGAAAGTAGTTGTCTATTCTCAGGTCGACGATCTTGGATCTCAGCTCGACGAACAACTATTATCTGGTCGACGAACTAGACTTCTCAGCTCGACAAACTCTGGACCCATCTCGACGAATTCTGTTCTCTGTTCAACGAATTCTGTAAAGTTCTAGACTTAGAAACTTCCATCCTTCTGTCCTTATTCTATTACAATAATTCCTTAGTAATCAATGCAATAAAGGAAAGTAGACAAACAAGTCGAAGAAAGGTGCCAAGAGGAGTACTATCATATTAGAAATCATACATACAAATATATGTTGCCCAGATATGGACACATATGGTCAGAAATATTTCATCGCTTTTATAGATGATTACGGTCGTCATTCTAAATTATTGTGATAATTGGTGGAATTAGAAGGCTAGTAATTTGTCCTGATTTATATTGAAATCGGGACAATTAAAATCTAAATAGATCCAAAAAGGTCCATGTGAAGCAAGTACAATGACTAGGGTACAGAATATTATTATCAAAGACTATGGTAGAGGATTTCCCTGCTGATTTATATTGTTGAAAAGTCATCTACAATGAGAAGGGGACGTGGTTTTTCTGAAGGATTTAGGATTTCCCTCCAAGTCATTGAGAAGTCATCTACAATGACTAGGGTATAGGATTTCCCTCCTAGGATTTGTACAACAATAGGTCCAAAAAGGTCCATGTGAAGCAAGTACAAAATCCTAGGTGAATATTCTTATCTCTGTACAACAATAGGTCCAAAAAGGGCCATGTGAAGCAAGTACAATGACTAGGGTATAGAATATTCTTATCTCTGTTAAGAATATTCAAGAGAAGCTTCGGATAGCTCAGGAGCATTATGAAAATAACGCTAATCGTCGAAGGACTGAATAGGAATTTACTGTTGGGGACGTGGTTTTTCTGAAGGTTTCCCCGATGTATAGTTTCAAGAGGTTTGGTAAGAATCATAAGATGGATCCTAGGTATGTGGGACCCTTCAAGATTGTGGAGCTTATTGGAATGTCTGCTTATGGATTGGATTTGCCAGCTAGTTTTCCTGGCTTAAGCCCCTAATACTCTTTCATCTACTATCTCATTGTTTATTATCATTTGATATAAATTATATGTTGTGATTTGTAGACTTAGTCTAGACTTTTATTTCTTTTTTCGTTGGCCATGTGATATGATTGTACTAGCCGACAGAATTGACATCTTGGGTGTCAATATTTCCATGGGACAGTTGGGAAAATCAATCAATGCAAATATTCTCCAGGCCGTCAACATTAAATGAAGAAAGGAATTCAAATTTCAATGACTAGAGTATAGGATTTCCCTCCTAGGCTTTGTACTTTTGGAATGTACCTGGCTTAAGCCCCTAATGCTCTTTCATCTACTTTCTCATTGTTTACTATCATTTGATATATATTATATGTTGTGATTTGTAGACTTAGTCTAGACTTTTATTTCTTTTCTCGTTGGCCAAGTGATATGATTGTACTCGCCGACAGAATTGACATCTTGATGCCGTTTTTCCATGGGACAGTTGGGGAAATCAATCAATGCAAATATTCTCCAGGCCGTCAACATTAAATGAAGAAAGGAATTCAAATTTCAAAGGAAAATTATATGGAAAATATAAAAGGGATTTTCTTCATCTCTCTCGACAGAAAAAATAGCAATACAGGAGAATAGAAAAACTGATACAGAGAATATACAGAACACAAAGCTCACAGGGCAACAACACTCTCAAGAGACAAGAAGCCCTAGCCCTTAACCAGAGAAAAGAATAGCAAACTGAAGAATAAGAAGAACATACATTCAAGATCAAGAGTCTTCTTACTTCTACATCCCAGGATTCTTCAAAGGACAACAAACACTCTATCTGTCAAGAAGTTCCTGGAGTTCTTCTGGTCAAAGCAAAAGTTTGAAGACCTATCACCCTACTGCAAAGCTTCAACTTCCTGAACCATTCAATATCTCAGAGGGAGCCCTTGCTAACATCATTTTTTCACTAGAGTCTTTTCAGTTGTATGTGAGAAAGAGAAGACAAAATCACTCTCTCATCCTCCAATGTATAAAAGATTCTTAACTCCCTTCAAAAGTTATTCCTGGTTGCAAGTCACCTGACCAAAAGACTTGAGGTTTGGTTTTTTGAGCACTTGATCAAAAGCTCATTGGTGGCAGTCACCTGATCAAAAACCTGAGTGGATTCCTACCAGGGTGGTAGAAGAGTGGATGTACCCAAGTTTAGGGGAACCACAATAAAATTCTTGTGTTGTCTGGGTTACTCTTTTCTTTTGTTCTTGCTGTGGCTGGGCTTGCTAGGTTGCTGTGTTTGTGTTTTAAATTTAATTTTTGCGGCACAAGTAATAGATTGAATTAATTAGCAAAAATTTGATAAACCCTAAATACTCTATTCACCCCCCCCCCCTACCCCCTCTAGAGTATTTCAGATCTAACCCTTACTTTCATTTGGTATCAGAGCAAGGTTCCTTTGGTTGTACAAGCTAACCCTTGACTGAAGATCCTGAGTTAGATCTGCTTTTATTTCTATTAAGATTATACACATAGTATGGCACAGAACAAAGACTATGCAAGCACCTGACCTCCAGTATGCAATCTAAATAAGTTTGCCATCTAGAAGATAAGTATTAAGTTATATATGAACTCTATTGATGAGGATATCTATAATTCCATTATAACAGGTCCTCCTCAACCATCTACATCTACAGCAACATCTAGCACTAATGCAGTTCCACCACCTGAGTGGACTGAGGCTTAGAAGAAGGCTAAAGTTACTGATGCCAAAGCCATGAATATTCTGGCCCAAACATTGTCAAATGACATTTTCCAGAAAGTGGTTGAATGCACATCAGCCAAGGCCATCTGGGATTCTCTAAATCAAATGGTGGATAGATCTACTGATGAAAGAAAAGACAGGAGATCCAATCTCATATCACAATATGAGAACTTCACGAAAGAGGAAGCAGAATCAGTTGCAGATATGTACAATACACTGAGCTCAATCATCAATGAGCTGAAAACCTTGGACAAGGACATCACCCGCACTGAGGTCAATGACAAAATCCTCATGTACTTCCCAAGCTCATGGGATTCAAGGATCTGGACAATCAAGGAGGCCAGGAGCCTAAATGAATTTCCACAGAATCTATTTTAGGAAAGCTCAAGTCTTATGAGAAGCTCATCAAATCCAGACAAGCAGCTGAGTAGAGAACACCTCCACCAGCAAGAAAGGAGCACATCATAACTTTTAAAGATGTTGAAGAAGCTGAAGCCTCAAATGTGAATGAAGAGTTGATGAGTCTCTTTGCCAATAGATTCTATAAAATAGCAAGGAAGGATTTCAGAAGAAAGCCATCCAGGTAGGATGACAAGCCAAGGTATGACAAAACCCCCACTAAAGAAGTGGTTTGCTTTGGCTGTAGAAAACCTGGACACTTCATCTCAGAGTGTCCAAAAAATGAAAAGAAGGAAAAGAGAAGAGAGAAGGACTCTAGAAGACATCAAAACAGCAGGCCTTCTTCCAGCAAATACAAGAAGAAGAAGGAGAAAGGCTTTATAGCTGAATCCTGGAGTGAAACTAAGGATGAATCCATATCCTCCATGTGAAAGTAGTAAATAAGTAGCTAAGAAATGGACAGAAATTTGAATAATTGAAATTTTATTATTCAAAAAAGATATCATTTACAAAGGTATGACCTCCCTTTTATAAAATGGAGGAGATATGAGAGAGTACAAACAAACAATATGGGACTAAACATGTACAGGGCTGAGCGGCTAGAATTTACAGAGACTGCATAGGCCGCGCGGTTAGACATATGCGTTAACCGCTCGGCAACTCCAGCAGAATAAGAACAAGCCGCAATATAAGACCGATAGAACGCCCGGTTTACAAACCGCCAGACAAGACAGTAAGGCCACCCGGTCTAATACTTCAACACTCCCCCTCAAGCTGGAGCATAGATATCAATCATGCCCAGCTTGTCACAAATGTGGAAGAAGGAAGTAGAGACCGGTTTTGTGAAGATATCCACCAATTCTTTGTCAGAGGTGACAAACGGAGTACAAATCTGTTTCTTCAAAATCTCCTCCCGAATGAAGTGGCAGTCAACCTCTATATGCTTTATTCTCTCATGGAAGGTTGGATTTTTGGATATGTATATAGCTGCCTTGTTGTCACAGAACATAGGAAGTGGATAGTCATAGACCTCTCCTAGGTCAAGCATGAGAGCCCGCAACCACTTTAACTCACACGTGGTTGACGCCATACTCCGGTATTCGGCTTCTGCACTGGATCTGGAGACAACAGATTGTTTCTTGCTCTTCCAACTCACAAGGTTTCCTACAACAAACGTACAAAAACCTGATGTGGACTTACGATCACCTTTATCATCCGCATAGCTTGAATCTGAGTAGGATTCAACCCTCAGATGGCCATTCTTCTGAAAGATTAGCCCTTTGACCGGTGCTGCTTTGACATACTCTAAAATCTTCAAAGCAGACTGAAGATGGCACTCTCTGGGAGCTTGCATAAATTGACTGACCTTTCCTACAGCATAGGAGATGTCGGGTCTGGTCACTATGAGATAGACGAGTTTGCCCACCAACCGTCTGTACCTTGTGACATCAGATAGAAGAGGCGAGTCATCCGTCCACGTTTTGTCTTCTCTAATATCCATGGGAAACCGGGCTGGTTTGGCACCTGTCAATCCTGCCTCTTTAAGAAGATCAAGGGCATACTCCGTTGGGAGAGAACCAACAAGTCACGCTTCCGAGAGATTTCTATGACCAAAAAGTATTTCGGGGAGCCCATATCCTTCGTGACTAGGTGTTGACAGAGGTGTTTCTTCGTCAAGTCCACCCCAGCTTGGTCATCGCTGGTAAGAAGAATATCATCCACATATACTGCCAAAACTACCAGTCTCAAGGCCGTTTTGCGAATGAATAAAGAGTGATCGGCCGAACTCCTTGTAAAGCAGATGACAGCCACAATACCACTGAACTTGTCGAATCACGCCCGAGGGCTCTGCTTTAGGACATAAATAGCCTTCTTCAAATGGAATACGTGTGTCTCCCCCTGAGCAACATACCCAGGAGATTGCTCCATGTAGACGTCCTCCTGAAGATCGCCATATAGAAAGTCATTCTTGACATCGAGCTGGGAAATAGCCCAATCCTGGTTAACAGCCACAGAGAGAAGAACCCGGATGGTGCTGAGGCGAGCAACCGGAGATAAGGTGTCAAAGTAATCAACGTCGTAAGTCTGAGTGAAGCCTTTGGCCACCAGCCGGGCCTTGTAGAGATCCACAGTGCCGTCGGGGCAAAATTTAACAGCAAAGACCCAGCGACAGCCAACCATATCAGTACCCACTAGAGGAGGAACAAGGGTCTAGGTACCCCATTTAGTAAGAGTAGCCATCTCCTCATCCATGGCAATCTTCCAATGAGGGATAGCAAGAGCCTCCTGGTAGGTGTGGGGAGTCGAAGCAGCGGAGATAGCCAAGGCAAAACAACTGCGAGAAGGGGAAAGCCGATCATAGGAAACAACTGCCGCAAGCGGGTGTTGAGTACACGCTCGCACCCCTTTGCGAAGAGCAATGGGAAGATCCAGGTCGACGGGTGCCTCAGTGACCGGAGCGTCCATGGCGGAGAAGGCTGGCCCGAGACTAGAGAGATGGCCGCGGAGAAGAGGGAGGAGGGGTAGGGGTGAGACAGATAGGGAAGGAGATGGAGGAGGAGATGTAGGAAAGGTGGAGACGTCGAGAGGCGTGGAAGGAACGGAGAGAGGAGGTGGAGAAGCAGAGACATCAGGAGGAAGAGAGGAGTCAGGAGAGAAGTAGGAAGCATTCTCAAAAAATGTCACGTCTGTGGAGACAAATTGTCTCCGCAAAACGGGGTCAAAATAGCAATAGCCTTTTTGAGTGGTAGAGTACCCCAAAAAGACACACTTGGTGGAACGGGGGGAAAGCTTGTCGCGGGTAGCGGATGGGCGTGAACAAAAGCCGTACACCCAAAGACACGAAGAGGGAGAGGAAAAGATTTCTTGCGGGGGTAGAGAATGGAGAAGGGGGTCTGGCCGTGGAGAATCGTGGAGGGAAGACGATTGATGAGATAGCAGGCGAGGAGCACAGCGTAGCCCCAGTAGGAGCGGGGTACGTGCATTTGCGTCATGAGAGTGCAAGCGACATCAAGGAGGTGATGGTTTTTACGCTCCGCCACCCCATTTTGCTGGGAGGTGTAAACACAGGTGGTTTGATGAAGAAGACCATGTTTCTGAAAGAAAGAGGAGAATTCATGGCTAAGATATTCCTTAGCGTTATCAGAGCGTAAAACTTGAATAGAAATGTCAAGTTGAGTCTTAATCATAAAATAAAAGGATTGTCATACAGAAAAGAGTTCAGAGCGATCTTTTAATAGATACACCCAGGTACATCGAGAAAAATCATCTATAAAAGTGGCAAAGTAGGAACTACCCCGACCAACAGTGAGGGTAGGAGCAGGACCCCAGACATTAGAATGAATGAGATCAAACGGGCGAGAGGAGCCACGACCTTTCTTTGGGGGGAAGGAGGAGCGATGATGTTTGCCAAGCTGACACGCATCACAGTTGAGCGGAGAACTGGTAGGAGGTAAGTGGGGTAGAAGCTGTCGAAGAATCAGAGGAGGAGGATGTCCAAGGCGAAGATGCCATTGAAGCAGATCTATAGAGGAGGAGTAGGTGGACAGAGCGGAAACATTGTCGAGGAAATAGAGTCCGCCGCTCTCAGTCCCAATAGTAATCGTCCGCTGGGTCCTCGGGTCCTGAAAAGAACAAGCAGTTGGAGTGAATAAGACGGAGCACTGAAGTTGCCGGCATAAAGTAGTAACAGATAATAAATTGCACGGGAACTTCGGGACATAGAGAGTGTCCTCCAAGCAAAGCGATGGGGTGAGTTTAACCATGCTCGTCCCATGAACCGGGGACGGTGAACCATCCGCCACACGAACCGGGGGCAAGCGGTCATGCGTCTCAAGACGGGAGAAGCAATGAGGGTTGTCAGTCATATGATTTATAGCACCGGAGTCAATCAGTCATTTACCTTGGGTAACGACGTGGGCACTACCTGAAGTCGTGGCCACAGAGGCAGACGGCCGAGAGGAGGCGAAGGCCGGAGAAGGAGCATCACCGGAAGGGCGAAGATGAGGATGTTTCTGCCAGCAGCGGTCAACAGAATGGTCGGTACGACCACAGTGAGAGCAGACGAACCTGGACAAACCCCGTCCGCCGGAGTGGCCGCGGCCACTAGGTCCCCCCTTCTGAGCTTGGTGAGCAAAGGAGTCCTGGGAAGGGGGGAGGCCAACAGAGGCTGTTGTAGCAGCGAAGTAACAGCGGCAATGCGAGCCGCGGTGGCATCCAAAGTAGGAGATTCTGCCTCACCCAGGATCTGTTGGCGGATCATATCATAGGAATCGGGAAGACGGAGAAGATAACAAACAACCAATAGTTCCTGGAAGTGTTTGTGTTGTTGGGCCAAGTCCGCGGAGAAGGGGCGATTCTGGAGGATCTCTGCGCCAAGAGCCTGAACCTGCTGATAAGCCGCAGCAGGAGACATGGAATGGCGGGCGAAGAGATCCGCATAGAGAGTATAAATGCGGGACGTCTGGCACCCCTTCGAATAAAGAGCAGCTAGGTGAAGCCAGGCGGCCTTGACCATCTCATCATGGCGAATGACGGGAAGGCACTCATCAGAGAGGCTGTTGGCCAGCCAAGTGCGGACAAGGGCATCACTCGCATCTCAGTCATCAAATTCAGGAGAGTTACGAGGAGGAGGGTCATCGGTGAGGTGATGATGCTGGCGCTGTGAGCGAAGAAGAAAGGTGAAAGAAACGCTCCAATCGGGATAGTTGGAGCCTACAAGATTAGAAAGCGTGCCAAGGTTGCCCGAAGGAGTAGGAGGAGCAGAAGATGCAGGAGCGGTGGATGTACAGATAACGGGAGTGGAGAGACCGGAAGTAGCCATAGCGAAGGCAGGAAACCGCGCGAGAAGAAGATAGACCGCGGGAGAGAAAAAATGGAGAGCAAGCCGCACGACCGAAGGAGGAGGCCGGGACACGAGAAAGAAACCGCAGCGAACAAGGATGAAACCGCATCGGGCTGACGAGAAGAATCTGCAATGGCACGGTGGCAGAATACCAGCGGCCAGGAAGCAGACCAAAGGCAGGGAAGAGGTCGCGCGAACTGAAAGAGTCCAAGCGAACAGAAGAGAAGAGAAAGTAAAGAACCAAGCCGCGAAGATAGGCCGTGAAAAGAGACAGTCCTCGAGAACAGGTCGCGGGAAGGGACAAGCCGCGCGAACAAGAGCAACGGGCAGAAGAGAAATCAAGCCGCAAAAACAAGCTGCGGAGAAGAAAGAAGAGGTCGCGAGATCAGAGAGAGCGTACTCAGGTGGAAAGGACCGAGTGCTTTGATACCATGTGAAAGTAGCGAATAAGTAGCTAAGAAATGGACAGAAATTTGAATAATTGAAATTTTATTATTCAAAAAAGATATCATTTACAAAGGTATGACCTTCCTTTTATAGAATGGAGGAGATATGAGAGAGTACAAACATACAATGTGGGACTAAACATGTACAGGGCTGAGCGGCTAGAATTTACAGAGACCGCATAGGCCGCGCGGTTAGACAGATGGGTTAACCGCTCGGCAACGTACTCCAGCAGAATAAGAACAAGCCGCAATATGAGACCGATAGACCGCTCGGTCTACAAACCGCCAGACAAGACCGCAAGGCCGCCCGGTCTAATACTTCAACACTCCAGCTCCAGTGAAGAATAAGAAGAGGCAAGGGCCAAAGAAGTATGCCTCATGGCCATTGATGCCTCCAGGAGTCATTTAGATGAAGAAGATTCTGACAGTGAAGGAGCTTCTGAATCAAAGGCTGATCAGGTATTGTCCTCTTTTGATTATAGTTCTGATACTTTTAAAATTGAATTTAAAACTATGTGCATTGATTTAATAAATTCTGAAAAAGAAATCAATGCACTCAGGGAAAAACTAGCTAGTCAAGAGATGCTGAAATCTGAAAACACCAAGCTAAAAGATGAACTTACATTAGCTAATAAAAAAATTATTCTATTAAAAACTGAATTATGTCAGGCCAAACAACTTGAGGAATCTCTCAATGGGAGAAGCCTTAAGCTGATGGACATCACAAGCACAGTCACTGCCAAACTAGATGGCAAACTGGGCTTAGGTGCATCATCAAGTTTGCCCTCCATTATTAAGAAGAATATTTTATCAACCCCCATTAAATTTTTTTCTGCTAAGGGCAAAGAAGTAACAACCATTAAACAAACCATAGAAGAAACGTCCAACTTAAAAGGTCAAAATAACAGAAACCAGAAAACAAGTAAAAACAAAGTTCAGCAGATTTTGTCGAACTTAGATCGACGAAATGTGGCCAGTTCGTCGAACTCAAGTCGATGAACGATGAACGCAAATTTATATAATAATCATTCGTCTTGCTGCGATCGACGAACTGTGTATGGTTCGTCGAGCCGAGATCGACGAACTTGGGGCATAGAAAATGAGCTTGTTCATTCTCTGAGCAGAGATCGATGATCTCATTCCATTTCGTAGAACTCTGGTCGATGAACTCATAACAATTCGTCGAACCCAGTCAGACTTAACAAAAATTATAATTATAAAACCAACTCCAATCAAACTAAGAAACCATTTAACCCACTTGCAAATTGGATAACACCTCCCAGAAGATATCATCCATTAGGATATAAATCACAACATGAGTATTCTGTGATTTCAAGCTTTTCTTATCAACAATATAAAGGACCCAAGGTAACCTGGGTGAAGAACAACTAACTGTTTTCACTGCAGGAAAAGGGCTGTCTAGTGGTTAATCAAACATGGTATCTGGACAGTGGATGCTCCAAGCACATGACTGGCAGCAAAGACAACTTATACAATTACAAGTCCAACTGGG
Organism: Platanthera guangdongensis; assembly: GCA_039583875.1. Lineage (NCBI taxonomy): Eukaryota > Viridiplantae > Streptophyta > Magnoliopsida > Asparagales > Orchidaceae > Platanthera > Platanthera guangdongensis. The sequence goes on along the minus strand of CM077159.1, from coordinate 10,182,726 downwards.
ACCAAAGGTAATCTTTGGTGGTTCAAAGTGTGGCCAGTCTGAAGGCAATGGAGAAGTATGGATTGGAGCAGTCACATTCAAGAAAGTGACTTATGTAAGAGGACTCAAATATAACCTCATCTCAATAAGCCAATTATGTGATGAAGGTTATCAGGTACATTTCAACTCAAAAACTTGTATTATTTCTAATAAAGAAAAAATTATTTTAATTAGAAATAGACAAGGAAACATTTATTTATTTGATTTCTATTCTGACGATTCAGATATTTGTCTGCTTAATATAGTGTGCAATCAAAATGAATTATGACATAAAATGCTAGGACATGTAAATATGAAAAATATTGCTACGTTATCTAAAGATAACCTTGTGAGAGGCTTACCTTTTGGTCCTTATAAGAAGGAAGGCCTTTGCAGGGCTTGTCAACTAAGCAAGACAACTAGATCTAGCTTTAAGTCAGTAAATAAAAGTGATTCACCGAGGATTTTGTATTTGCTACACATGGACCACTTTGGACCCATTGTTGTACAAAGTCTAGGAGGGAAATCCTATACCCTAGTTATTGTAGATGACTTCTCATGATTCACTTGGGTGTTCTTTCTGAGATCTAAGTCAGATATCTCTAAAGTTCTTACAGATTTTCTCAGGACCATACAAATTGAGTACTCTACTCATATTGCATTGATCAGAAGTGATCATGGTACAGAGTTTGAGTCTCTTCTTATGCATCAGTTCTGTGAGAAGAAAGGTATCAGGCACTGCTTCTCAGCTCCTAGAACTCCCCAACAAAATGGGGTAGTTGAAAGGAAGAATAGGACCCTAATTGAAGCTGCAGGCACATTACTTGTAGATGCTTACATGCCACTATCCTTTTGGGCAGAGGCTGTAAACACAGCAAATTATGTACTGAACAGAAGTTTGATACATAAACTAAAGAATAGGACTCGTTATGAATTACTTAAAGGGAAGAAACCTAAAATCACCTATTTTAAAGTATTTGAATGTGTATATTATATACATAATAACAACAAGAAATACATTAGAAAGCTTGAAGGTAAGACTGAAGAGGGAATTTTTCTAGGATATTCCCAAGTAAGCAAAGCTTATAGGGTATTTAATAAATCATCTTTAAAAATTGAAAAATCAATTCATGTTACTTTTGATAAGGCTAACATGCCTTGCAAGGAGAAAGAGATTTATACCAGTAATCCTTTGCAGGTACCTTACTTGTGTGAGAATTTGGATGGACTAAGCCTGACCCAAGAGGCTCCAACACATCCTTCTTCATAGGTTGATGAAGACAGTGAAGAAGAACCTTTAGAAGAAGTTGAATCTCAGTCAACAACAAATATAATTCCATAAGAGGAATTAATTCCAAATGTTATTGCTGAACCAACTCCACCCACTGACTTTGTCACACTTAGGGATCACCCTAGATCTCAAGTGATTGGAGACATGTCAGCAGGTGTACAGACAAGGCATCAACTCAACCAAGACTTGATGCATGTGTTGGGTACATTGGAATATATGTACCTGATTTGAAGAAGCCTCACCCTACTCAATGATATACATCAAGGTGTATTTGATGTGCTTTGAGTTTAATTGTGCAGGATAAGTAACTGTAGGTTTGCAGGAAAAGTTTCTAAGTCCATGTGTCGACACCTAGAAGAAAAGTGTCGATACTTAAGAAGGCTTGTGTCGACACCTAGAGAAGTTGTGTCGACACTTGGAGTAATTGTGTCGACACCAGGAAGGCAGAGTCGACACCAGAAGAAAAGTGTCGACACATACAGGTTATATCGACACACAATGAAGAATTATCTACATAATCAGTGTCGACACTTAGAAGCAGTGTCGACACCTAGAGAAACTTTGTCGACAGCAAAAGTGTCGACACTAGGAGGCTGTGTCAACACTCAGCGAACTTCAACAAAATTTAAGTACAAGTGTCGACACAAAGGAGATGTGTCGACACTCAGCAAAGTCTCAACACATGAAGAATGTGTCGACACAAAGGAGATGTGTCGACGCTCAGTAGAGTTTCAACACAGAAGGCATCTGTCGACACAAAGAAGATGTGTCGACACTTAGCAAGTCTCAACACAAGAAGATGTGTCGACACAAAGGAGTTGTGTCGACACTTAGCGGAAATCAACTAAGTATGGAAGAAGAAGTACTTGTGTCGACACACTCAATCTGTGTCGACACATTCAACAGAAGGCTTGTGTCGACACACAAGATCAGTGTCGACACATTCTGAAGAAGCAGTGTCGAGAAGCTGTTACAACAACACAAGTAGTTGTGTCAACACCATGAAGGCTAGTGTCGACACTTAGTCTACTTGTGTCGAAACTTAGTCTATTTTTGTCGACACATAAAGACTATCTGTCTCGACACTTTCAGACAGTGACAGAGATTTCAAGAAGTGACTGGATGACTTGACAGCTGCCATTTCAACCGGTCAACTGCTACTGTCAGAGCTATCACAAGGTTGTTAGAAACCGGATCAGCCGGTCACCATGAAGAAAGCTTATATAAAGGCTTATTCCATCAACAGAAGAATCGATCAATGAAGTGAAAAACAACATAACAAGAAGAAGACCTTCAAGAGAAGATCTAAGAAGTTGGAGAGAGAGTGCTCCTTCTAAGAAGACCAGCTGTTGAACCATGCTAATAAGTAAGATTCAGATCAAAATCAGAATCTCAAGACAGCAGTTGATTGAAGATCATCTGCATAGAGATACAACCCTACTATGTTCTAATTCAAGAAGCTTTGAAGAAAGACAAGGGAGGTTAATCTCTGGCAAGTTCTTCCAAGAACTCATCAAGAAACCAGTCAACTCATCTCCCTCTTTTAGAGTTGTGGTTATAAACTTTGTAAACATTATTTTCTGTAGGATCCTAAGGGATCTGAGCTGTAAGCCTATTTTATAAAGGCTGAGTGTAGGAGACAGTGTGCTCTGAGTGTAGGTCTTGTTGAAGACTGAGGTAGGGCCTAGTGCCTGAATTGTAGGAGACTTTGTTCTCTGAGTGTAAGTCTTGGTGAAGACTGAGTGGTAGGGCATTTGTGCCTGAGTTGTAGGAGTGGGATAACTCTGAGTTGTAGGAACCTATTTGGGGTTCTGAGTTATAAGATCTGAGGATCTGAGGAGAAGTGGAGAAGTTAGGTCGAATCTAGTACACTACTAGATTGGCGAAGGGGGAAAGTAGATGTACCCAGACCTTGGGGAACCACTATAAATCCTGTGTGCACTCTGTGAATGTATGCTTGTATGGTTGCTGTGTTGTGATACTTGTAGAATTGCAATTATTATATTATATTTCTGCCTTTAAAATTAAAAAGATATAGGTCACCTATTCACCCCTCCTCTAGGTGATTAGGCACTGTTTCTTTCAAGTGGTATCAGAGGGAGGTTCCTCAAAAAGGGACATAACAGTCTGAGTAAAGATCCTGTATGCAGAATCAGAATCAAGAATCAAGAAAATGGGTTCCACTGAGAATCACAAAGAGCTAGGATCCATGAAATTGCCAATCTGCAGAAAAGAGATTTTTGGCATATGGAAAGAGAGGGTTAGACTCTTTATGTAATCATCTGACCCAAGAATATACATCACAGTCAAAGAAGGGCCATATGTGCCAATGAAAGTATCTGTTCTGGATGCAAATCAGAGAACTCCCAAAGACTATTCAGAAATGACCAAAGATGAGATTATTCTGGCCACTATGGACAAAAGGGCCTAGAATATTATTGTAAGTGTAATTGATGATGCCACATTTCAGAACCTAATATATTGTAAAATCTCAAAAGAAATGTGGGACACTCTAATAGTTTACATGGAGGGATCTGAAGAGGTAAGACAAGAGAGGAAGTCTTTGTTAAATCAGGAGTATGAAAGCTTCAGACAAGGAAAGTCTGATAGCATTACTGAATGCTACAAGAAATTCTATAGGATTGTTAATGAACTGATGTCCTATGGAAGAGAATTCAGCAACTATGAGCTGAATGATAAGTTTTTAAGATCCCTGACTAAGGACTGGGATACCAAGATTTGTGTCATTAGGGAAATGACCAAATTAGCTGATATACCTACTCCAACCTTGTTTGGAAAACTGTTATCTTATGAAATGCAGTTAATGGTTAGAAAGGAGGAAGAGAAGACTACTAGAGTGGAGCACAAGAAAAGGTCTATGGCCTTCAAGACTGAAGCCACTAGGAAGTATAGAAGCAAGTCTCCATCTCCACCACAAATAGTTGCTGATACTGCTTCAGAAAATTCAGAGAACAAGAACTCAAACAGCAGTGAAAGTGATGAGGATTTTGCTGCCTTTACAAGGCAGTTTTAAAAGTTTCTGAAGAAGAAGCAGTGGAGGTCTAAGCCATCCACTTCACAGTCTAAAGATGACTACTATCAGAACATGAAGTGCTCAAGGAATGACAAAAGAAAGTCCAAGCCAAGTAAAAATACATCCTCAAAGATAGTATGTTATTGTTGCAATAGACAAGGACATATAGTAGCTCACTGTACAGAAAAGAGCAAAGAGTCAACTGACAAGAAGAGGACTCAGTTCAAGGGCAAAAAGGAAAGGTCCTTTGTTTCCAAGAAGGATAAGAGTTTGACTGATCAGTCATCTTCAGAAACAGATTCAGAAGTTGAAGCCTATATTGGACTGTTTGATGAAGAGGAGGAAGATGAGTTCATTCAACTAATGAACTCAATTTATGAGCATGAGGACAATCAGTGCAATGGACTGATGGCCTTAACAGAAGGAGACTAGATCCAGGATTAGCCTGGACCTAGTAAGGTACAATGTCTTTCAGATTATAGTACTGATTCAGAATCAGATACATCTGTATCAAGTGATGTGGGTGGGTCTGAATCTGAGGGTGATATTCATCAGTTGATGGATGAATATAGAGATGTATTGCAGGCACTTAAGAAGAGCAAAACTCTGGTCAAAACACTGACTAAGGAATTTGCTAATCTTAAGTTGGCAGCTGCTGATTCAGATAAAGTGTTAGATCAGAAACTAAATGAAATAGCCAGACTGAAGAACATTACAGTTATTCAAATGGGAACTATTACATTTAAGAATGATCAAATTAAAAATTTGGAGGCTAGACTTCAGAAGGCGAGAGAGAGTGTTGCAAGTTTTTCTAAACCAAAATCAGTTTTACCTTTGATAGATGAGTTTATTCCTCAAAAGGGTAAGACTGAATTGGAGTTTACAAAACCTGCCAGGACAGTTAGGTCCAAATCTAAGGGCAAAGCCCCAGCACTAAACATAAAGCCTGCTATAGATAAAACAGACAGGGTTGTACCTAAACAAAGGTACAACAGGTTTGAGTGCTGGTGTTGTGGCAAGATAGGCCACTTTGCCATAGACTGTTGGCACAATTCAAGTGTCAAGGAGAGTAGCAAACTGTCTGCTAGAAGATCTACAGGTAGTTTTGTTAAAAGTCAAAATAATCTGCACCAAGGACCCAAGGATTATTTGGGTTCTAAGGTTAAGTAATCTGTTTTGCAGGTGAGTCCAAGTGACCATGCCCCTATATGGTACTTGGACAGTGGATGTTCCAGGCACATGACAGGAACTAGGGGGTTGCTGAAGGATTATACATCTATCAAAGATGGGCCTAAAGTTACCTTTGGTGGTTCAGAAAAAGGGATCATCAAAGACTTTGGTAACATTTCTAGTAACCAAATTACAATTACTCAAGTGGCTTATGTAAAGGGTTTGAAACATAACATCATTAGCATAAGTCAGCTGAGTGATTTAGGTTATGACATCTCATTTGTCAAAAATAGTTATCATATCAAAAGGTCAAATGATCAAAAGATCATTCTGACAGGATATAGGAAGAGAAATGTCTATTGTCTAGACATTATGTGTGAGAACAATATTTCTCCTATTTGTCTTGTAGCTGATGAGAAAGTCTCACATTGTGTTAAATGGCACAAGAGGCTGGCTCATCTTAACTATAAGACAATTGGACAACTCTTTAGCAAAGAGTTAGTGAGGAATGGTCCTCAGGTTAAGTGTATAAAGGTTGGGATATGCTCAGCTTGTCAAAAGGGCAAGCAGACCAAATCCACCTTTCATAGGCTTGAGAACAAAGATGCTGTGAGGTATTTATACCTCTTACATATGGATCTTTTTGGTCCTATGCCAGTTCACAGCCTAGGTAGGAAGGTCTACACATTTGTGGTAGTTGATGACTACTCAAGGTATTCCTGGGTGTTCTTCCTAAGGCAAAAATCTGAAACACCAAGTATCTTGTATAGTTTTGTTAAACAAATTCAGAATGAATTGAACAGTACAGTGGTCAAAATCAGAAGTGACCATGGTACTGAATTTTAGTCTGAAAGTATGACAAAACTATGTGAAGAGTTTGGAATTTTTCAGGAATTTTCCTCACCAAGAACACCTCAGCAAAATGGTATTGCTGAAAGGAAAAATAGAACCTTGATAGAGGCTGGTAGAACCCTATTAAGTGACACTTCTCTCCCAGAATATTCCTGGGCTGAGGCAGTTAATACTGCATGTCATGTAATCAATAGGGCTACTATCAACAAGAGCCACAAGAAGACCCCCTATGAGATTGTGAAGGGCAGAAAACCAAATCTATCCTATTTCGGGATCTTTGGTTGCAAGTGCTATATCCTTAACAATGGTAAGTCTTATCTAACTTAGTTTGCTGTCAAATCCTAAGAGGGGATCTTTGTTGGGTACAGCAACAACAGTAAGGCTTATAGGGTCTACAACTTGATAACTCAAGTTGTAGAAGAGTCAGTATATGTAGTTTTTGATGAAGCAAGGCTCATTAACAATGAATTGCCTAGAAGTGTTTGCAGCTCTACAGGTGTTACTGAGAGAATGGAGAAGCTTACCTTAACAGAAGGTTCTTCTGCAAGTCAGCAAGTGGAAGATGGTGGCTGCTGTCCAGGGGGAGTACAAAATACTCCTGTTGCTGAAGAGGATCAAGAAGTGCAGCTAGATGAAGAGAATGAAGGTGTACAACCTGAAGACAGGCTGCATCCTACAAATAGGCATTTAAAAGATCATCCAGCCAATCAAATTATTAGAGATCTCAGATAAGGGGTACAAACAAGGAGCAGGAATCTAAGTTCAGTTCTCTACTCCAGCTTTCTATCCCAAGTAGAGCCAAAGAAATTTGAAGAAGCAATTCTAGATCCTTATTGGATTGAGGCCATGCAAGAGGAGCTGAACCAGTTCAAAAGATGCAAGGTCTGGGAGCTAGTTCCTAAACCAAAGGACCACAACATTATTGGAACTAAGTGGATCTTTAGGAACAAGTTGGATGAGAATGGAATTATTATAAAGAATAAAGCTAGACTAGTTGCAAAAGGATATAGGCAGGAAGAAGGTATTGATTTTGATCAAACCTTTGCTCCAGTAGCAAGACTGGAAGCAATAAGGATGTTCCTTGCCTATGCAACATATCAAGGATTTAAGGTATATCAAATGGATGTTAAGTCATCTTTTCTGAATGGAAACCTGAAGGAAGAAGTCTATGTAGAGCAGCCATCAGGTTTTGTAGATTCTCTTAAACCTGATTATGTATATAGACTTAGGAAGGCTTTGTATGGGTTAAAACAAGCCCCTAGGGCTTGGTATGAAACCCTGTCTAGTTTCCTCATTGTGAATAAATTCACAAGGGGGAAAATAGACAAGACTCTATTCCTTAGGGAATCCAGAGGCAAGATTATCTTAGTCCAAATATATGTAGATGACATAATATTTGGGTCTACAGAAAGTAGTCTTTGCAGAAAGTTTGCAAAACTAATGCAAGGACAATTTGAAATGAGCAGTATGGGGGAACTTAAGTTCTTCTTGGGTCTCCAAGTTACACGGACTGAGGATAGTTTATACATATGCCAGTCTAAATTCACCCTAGAATTGATAAGGAAGTATGGTATGGAATCATCCACTACCATGAAAACTCCTATGGGAAACCTATAAAGATGATGCAGGGAAACCTGTAAATGAAACTTTGTATAGAGGGATAATTGGCACCCTACTGTATTTGACTGCTAGTAGACCAGATATCATGTATGCTACATGTGTCTGTGCTAGGTACCAAGCTTGCCCTAAAGAATCTCATTTGACAGCAGTCAAAAGAATTTTGAGATATCTTAAGGGCACTCCTTATCTAGGCATTTGGTACCCTAGGAATGGAGATTTTGAACTGACAGGTTATTCAGATGCAGATTTTGCAGGCTGCAAGGAATATAGAAAGAGTACCACAGGAACCTGTCAATTTTTAGATGGAAGGCTGGTGTCTTGGAGTAGCAAGAAGCAAACCAGTGTGGCTATCTCCACAGCTGAGTCAGAGTATGTTGCTGCAGGAAGCTGTTGTGCATAACTACTATGGATACAACACCAGCTAGAAGATTATGGTATTCAAGTAAGTAGAACAGCTTTATTTTGTGATTCTACTAGTGTCATTTCTATTGCAAATAATCCTGTCACTCATAGTAGGACTAAGCACATAGAAATAAAATACCATTTTCTAAGAGAACATGTGGAAAGAGAAGATATTTCCCTAGAGTATGTTAAGACAGAAAATCAGTTAGCTGATATGTATACTAAGCCCTTAGATGAAACCAAATTCAATAAATTTAAAATTGAATTAGGGATGATAAACTTAGAATAGCTACAAAATTGGCTAAGTAAAATGGTGTCGACACACAGAGTTCTCTGTGTCGACACATAGTAGTGGTGTCGACATTTCAGAGAAATGGTGTCGACACATCTAGGAAGTCTGTGTCGACACTTCAGAGAATTAGTGTCGACACATGCAGTGTAGGTGTCGACACATCCAGGGTGGTGTCGACACTTAGGATTTACACAGAATTAGTCTAGTAGAGTCTCGACTAAGTGTCGAGCTGAGTGGTGTCGACACATATATAAGTGTCGACACATATATTCTGTCGACTATACTTGTGTCGACACATAATTGTCGAGACATTAGCAGTAAGTGTCGACACTTTTCAACAGTGTCGACACAATTTAAGTATTTTGACGCGCCTTTTCACCTTCGATTCTAGAAAGGTATAAATAGGTTTTCCCCAGTGTTTGTCGACACACTCACCTTAATCTTGAGACCAAACTTGTGTGTCGACATCTCTCTTCTCTAAATTCAAAATTTCTTCAAACCCTAATGGCACCCAAGCTAGAAGAGAACATTAATGAAGGATATGAGCTCGTGCGACACGCCTTTGATGACGCGGAACCCGAAATCAAAGGTGTGGTAACCTTAATTACCGAGACTGGATTGGAATACCTTGTATCAGAACCAATCAAAATCTAGAAGAAGGAGGTCCTTGAATTTTTGAGTGCAGCTTCACTTGATGATACTGGACTCAAGATTAAGTCCAGAGTTCATGGGACCAAAGTCGAGGTCACAAATAAAAGTCTAAGGAAGGTACTTCAACTACCAAGAACAAAAGAGGAATAAGATGTATCTGCTTCTAAGACTAGAGAGGTATTGAGATGGTGTGGACTGGATTCAAACCTGAAAATTGGATCAGTTTTCAACAGAAAAGGGATGAACATTCAAGGAAAGTTTCTATCTGAAATAGTAGGAAAAGTAATACTGAGCAAGCCTAGTGGGCATGATAGAATATCTGCTCAAATGTTCAGTCTAATGACAAGAATAATTTTCCAGCTTAAGACTGACTGGTCAGTAGTACTGTTTGATAAGATAAAAGAGAGCCTGAAGAAACCTAATCTGTGAAGAATTCTGAGTCTATACCTAGCTGGAAGTATTCCTGAGGTGATGAATCAAGCTGCTAGTTCAAAGATACACCACATGAGGAAAATGGATGTCAGAATTTTCTCAAGGTGGGATAGGGTGCTGACAAAGGAACTGCCATCTCCAGAAAAGGACACACCTCAGAAGAAGAAGAAGACAGCCATTGTGGCTCAAGAATCCTCCAACAGCTCTGAAGAACAAGTGGTCTTTAGTCCTGATGATGAAGAGACTGGAAATGCTGGACAGTCTCCAGCATGACAAGAAGATGCACAGAGGCAGGGGGAGCTACCCTCAGCTAGCCCAATTCACCTGGATCCACTCTAGGGGGAGCCTCAACATATGGAAGAGCCAACTCCACTAAATAGTGAAAGGTCTACCCAAACCATTCTAGAGGTAATCACTGAAATTAATCAATTAGATTTCACTATTGAGGATGAAGTTTTGACTGATTCATTACCTGATGTTCATCAGCAAACACAGATACAACCTAAACCACAAGTTGTTGTCATGGAGGACACATCTGTTGCTGATAAAGTGGTTGATGAGATCAGAGATTCTCCACCCCATCCTCAACAGGAATTTACATTAGAAGAGCTATTCCCTGATCTTGTACAGACAAACCTTGAGAGAGAAATAGTTGTTGTTAAGGGGGAGAAGGCCAATATTGAGGGGGAGCATGTGGAGATTGTAGAGGAAACTGAGAGCAAGGAGACTGAAGAGCCAAGAGATGCTGAAGGGCTACCAAGGACTGAGAAGGATTCACATCCTAGTCCTAAGGATAGAGTAGACATAGTCAGTACTTCTGTATCAGAAGATGAAGAGGCAGCTAGAGCCAAGAAAAGGAAGTTCCAGGTCTTGAAGAGAAGAAGCCAGAACTATAAGAAAGCCCTACAGACAATTGCTCCACAGCCTGCCACCACTACTGATTATAGTTCTCTGATGGTAGCATTGCAAATCAAGCTAGATTAGCAAAGGAAGGCTTTACAAACCTATATGGATGAAGGCCATAAGTCACTTCAGTTTGATCTTGCACAAGAAATCAAATCTATCAGATTTGAAGTGAATCTCAACAAGAAGGAAATGACTGATTGTTTCCATAAAGGAGGCAATGCAGTGGTCTATCTGGCTACACATCATGAGAATCTCAAGAAACAGCTTGATGATCTGGCAATAAAACAAGGCTATGTCCTGGAGAATCAGCTGAGAATGAATGATAATCTGACTGCTTCTTATAATGTCATAGTCACTGAAATGAAGAATATAGCTACTGCCCAAACTGCACACAGTGCTGCTGCCAAAGCTGAGTTTGATAAGCAACTTCAAGAGAGCCTACTTGCAGTTCACACTGCCATTGCAGATTCTCAAAAGATAATTTCTGACAAGCTCCAAAGGTTAAAACCTTTCTATAAGGATGGAGTTAATTATTTGAATGCTCAAATCCGATTCCCGAAAGATGATCTTAGGGATCACATAGAGAGACAAGTCATAAAGGGGGAGAGGATACTAGTCAAAGCCGGCTCTGATCATGCCAAATGGATTTCAAACTCCATCAAAGCCACCCTTGGATATCCACCTTTATGTGATGATGACAATGTGGCAGAGTCTGGAATAAATCCTGCATACTTTGGAGGAGAGAAAACTGAAGTGGCTCAAGTGATATACCCTCCTGCAGATTTTGACATGATACATCAAGAGATACAGTCTATGTATAGTCCTCTGAGGGTAATCAGAATATCATTCTTGAGAAAGTTGTCCAGCCTGTGCTAGAGGCAATTTTAAAAGAGCAAGAGGCCTATCTAAAAGAATAAGAGGCCCAATTATCTAAGAAAATATTCAGAGAGCAAGCTGAATTAAGGCCAGATTTTGAACAATGGAGCCCCACTTCCAGGAATATCATCTTGACTGCTTGGAAGGCTGCTAAGGACAATGTCCTGGATAGAGGCAAGTGGTATTCTGACCTGGAGTGGAGAAAACATGAGAATAGGTAAGAGGCCATAGTACAATATAGAAGGAAGGCTAAACTGGGAAAGCTACCTCCTAATGCACAGGAGCCTAGCAAGTATTTCCCTAAGCCTTATCACTATTTTGAAAGGCAGAAGATAAAGGCTGAAGCGCTGAAAAAGAAAGTTCTCAACGGGAAGAAGCCTGCTGCTGTTGATGACAATGAAGCTCCAGTTCAAGCAAATATTCAATCTGGAAAGGGCATTGTAATCAAGGAACCAGAGCAGCCATAGGATAGCATTTTCTTAAGTTTACAAATTGTAATCATTTGCATTAAACTCTTTGTAAACGTTTGATTAATGAAAATGTTGGAATTTGTAAGAACAATGTTATATGTTCAATATATTACATTAATTATTCTGAGATAATTGTTTATACATGTTCTGTTCATGCATGTTTAAGTATTTTCCCTATCATATAATACTGTTTTACATCATACTGAAAATTTGTTATGTATGGTGTATATCATTGACTAAGGGTTATGACTTCTCCAAATAGGGGGAGATTGTTGGGTACATTGGAATATATGTACCTGATTTGAAGAAGCCTCACCCTACTCAATGATATACATCAAGGTGTATTTGATGTGCTTTGAGTTTATTTGTGCAGGATAAGTAACTGCAGGTTTGCAGGAAAAGTTTCTAAGTGCATGTGTCGACACCTAGAAGAAAAGTGTCGACACTTAAGAAGGCTTGTGTCGACACCTAGAGAAGCTGTGTCGACACTTGGAGTAAATGTGTCGACACCAAGAAGGCAGAGTCGACACCAGAAGAAAAGTGTCGACACATACAGGTTGTGTCGACACACAATGAAGAATTGTCTACATAATCAGTGCCGACACTTAGAAGCAGTGTAGACACCCAGAGAAACTTTGTCGACAGCAAAAGTGTCGACACTAGGAGGCTGTGTTAACACTAAGCGAACTTCAACAAAGTTTAAGTACAAGTGTCGACACAAAGGAGATGTGTCGACACTCAGCAAAGTCTCAACACATGAAGAATGTGTCGACACAAAGGAGATGTGTCGACGCTCAGTAGAGTTTCAACACAGAAGGCATCTGTCGACACAAAGAAGATGTGTCGACACTTAGCAAGTCTCAACACAAGAAGATGTGTCGACACAAAGGAGTTGTGTCGACACTTAGCGGAAATCAACTAAGTATGGAAGAAGAAGTACTTGTGTCGACACACTCAATCTGTGTCGACACATTCAACAGAAGGCTTGTGTCGATACATAGGATCAGTGTCGACACATTCTTAAGAAGCAGTGTCGAGAAGCTGTTACAACAACAGAAGGAGTTGTGTCGACACCATGAAGGCTAGTGTCGACACTTAGTCTACTTGTGTCGACACTTAGTCTATTTGTGTCGACACATAAAGACTATCTGTCTGACACTTTCAGACAGTGACAGAGATTTCAAGAAGTGACTGGATGACTTGACAACTGCCATTTCAACCGGTCAACTGCTACTGTCAGAGCTGTGAGAAAGTTGTTAGAAACCGGATCTGCCGGTCACCATGAAGAAAGCTTATATAAAGGCTTATTCCATCAACAGAAGAATCGATCAATGAAGTGAAAAACAACACAAAAAGAAGAAGACCTTCAAGAGAAGATCTAAGAAGTTGGAGAGAGAGCTCCTTCTAAGAAGACCAGCTGTTGAACCAGGCTGATAAGTAAGATTCAGATCAAAATCAGAATCTCAAGACAACAGTTGATTGAAGATCATCTGTATAGAGATACAACCCTACTGTGTTCTAATTCAAGAAGCTTTGAAGAAATCCAAGGGAGGTTGATCTCTGCCAAGTTCTTCCAAGAACTCATCAAGAAACCAGTCAACTCATCTCTCTCTTTCAGAGTTGTGGTTATAAACTTTGTAAACATTATTTTCTGTAGGATCCTAAGGGATCTGAGCTGTAAGCCTATTTTATAAAGGCTGAGTGTAGGAGATAGTGTGCTCTGAGTGTAGGTCTTGTTGAAGACTGAGGTAGGGCCTAGTGCCTGAGTTGTAGGAGACTTTGTTCTCTGAGTGTAAGTCTTGGTGAAGACTGAGTGGTAGGTCATTTGTGCCTGAGTTGTAGGAGTGGGATCACTCTGAGTTGTAGGAACCTGTTTGGGGTTTTGAGTTGTAAGATCTGAGGATCTGAGGAGAAGTGGAGAAGTTAGGCCGAATCTAGTACACTACTAGATAGGCAAAGGGGGAAAGTGGATGTACCCAGACCTTGGGGAACCACTATAAATCTTGTGTGCACTCTGTGAATGTATGCTTGTATGGTTGCTGTGCTGTGATACTTGTAGAATTGCAATTACTGTACTATATTTCTGCCTTTAAAGTTAAAAAGATATAGGTCACCTATTTACCCCCCCCCCTCTAGGTGATTAGGCACTATTTCTTTCAGCATGCCTGTTTTCTCTCTCAAGTTGAGCCTCAATCCATACATGATGTTGAGCAGGATCCCCACTGGATCATTGCTATGTAAGAGGAACTCAACCAATTTGAGAGATGTAGAGTTTGAGATTTGGTTCCAAGACCGAAAGACTACCCAGTCATTGGAAGCAAATGGGTATATAAAAACAAACTAGATGCCCAATCTGTAATTATGAGAAATAAGGCTATGCTTGTTGCTCAAGGTTATAGGCAAGAAGAAGGAATAGACTATGAGCAAACATTTGCACCAGTTGCAAGGTTAAAGGCAATCAGAATCTTTCTTGCCTATGTTGCCTACAAGAAGTTCAATGTATATCAAATGGATGTAAAGAGTGCTTTTCAGAATGGAGTACTAAAAGAAGAAGTCTATGTTGAACAACCTCCAGGTTTTATCTCTCCAACCCATCCTTATCATGTATTTAAATTGCATAAAGCCATCTATGGTTTAAAGCAAGCTCCAAGAGCTTGGTATGAGACCTTAGCTATCTTTCTGATAGAGCATAAATTCATTAGAAGCATAGTAGATAAAACCTTATTCACTAAACATCATAAGGATCAAACCTTGTTAGTACAAATATATGTGGATAACATCATATTTAGGTCTATTGACTCTAAACTATGCAAGAGATATTCAGACCTCATACATTCTAAGTTTGAGATGAGTAGCATGGGTGAGCTCTCCTACTTCCTTGGTCTCCAAGTGAAGCAGCTACCTGATGGCATCTTCATCTCCAAGGCTAAGTATGTTAAAGAGCTTCTTATAAAGTTTGGGATGGCTGATGTCTCAGCAAAGAAAACACCTATGGCTACTAATGCTGTAATAGATTCTGATCCATATGGGAAACCTGTTGACCAGAAGTTATATAGGGGCATTGTTGGGTCCCTATTATATCTTACAGCTAGCATACCTGATATCATGTTTGTCATATGCCTTTATGCTAGGTTCCAAGTGAACCCTAAAGAATCTCACCTAATTTTTTAAAAAGAATTTTGAGATATATAAAGGGTTGTCCTAGTCTAGGCCTTTGGTATCCTACTGAGTCAGAATTTGAGTTAACTGGATACTCAGATGCTAACTTTGCTGGATGCAGGGTGGACAGAAAAAGTAACTCAGGAACCTGTCAGTTCCTTGGTATGAGATTAGTGTCCTGGTTTTGTAAGAAGTAGTCAACTGTGTCCACATCAACTGCTGAAGCAGAATATATAGTAGCTTGCAGTTGTTGTTCCCAGATGTTGTGGATCCAAAACCAACTCCTGGACTATGGCTTCAACTTAAATAATTCAACTCTCTTATGTGATAACACAAGTGCTATAGCCATAGCACAAAATCCAGTCCATCATAGTAGGACTAAACATATAGACATTAGGCATTATTTCATTAGAGAGTGTGTAGACAAAAATAAAATCAAACTTGCTTATATCTACACTGATTTATAAAGAGCTGATATTTTCACCAAACACTTGGATGAAAGAAATCACTTGTTCTTTATAAATCAGCTGGGCATGATCAATGGAGAAGCTTTAATTTAACTTCTGTCTGCACTCGATGAATTCTTCAAAGTTCATCGAACGGAGCTCGATGAACTGGGGAAAGTTCTTGAGATATTCGTCGAACGGAGAACGACGAACTCTCTGTGAGTAAAGTTATTTTCGTCGAACGGAGATCGACGAATGTGCTTCAAAAAACTTTCGTCGAACAGAGCTCGATGAAATGTCTTCAAATCTTCAGACTGAGCTCGACGAATTGTTCGACTCCAAATTATTTTGTCGACCTCAAATTGAAGAATTTTTCATTTTTCGTGGAATGGAGCTTGTCGATTCATATTCTAGAAAACCTTATATCTAGGTTTTCTTCGCCCTCCATCCTGCGCTTTCAGTTTCTTTGCACTTGATCGTCGTTTTTCTCTTGCAGGTGCTCTAATGGCGATTCCAGCAGGAAATCTTGCAGCAATGAAATTTGGCAGCGGCTTTGATGTCGATTTTGATTCCTTCCAGCATTCAGACCCAATATTCCTGGAAATCCTGCAACTACTTGAAGAACAGTAGTTAAAGACTCTAATGTCAACCAGGATCAAACTCACCAGCGCTGAAATCAGGGAGTGTGTCTATACTTCCTCCACCACAGATGAGAACACTCTGACAGGAACAGTATCGGGTAATGTTATTTCTCTTACTCCCGTAGTCCTAACAAAAAGTTTTGGGTTAAGTAATGGTGAAGAAGAGTTGGAAATTGATACTGAGGAATATGATGCAATGCTGGGTATGATGAGTTATTCTGGAGAAACCCCAAATAAGTTGTTAAAGAAACACATGTCTGCTGAATTTAAATTCCTAGCAGACATTGTAGGCAAAGTGTTGCTGGGCAAGCACACTCCACATGACTACATAACCAGGCACCAATTCCTGGTTATGTGTGCTGTGGTTAACAAGAAAAAGGTAAATTGGGCTCAAATCATGTTTGATCTGATTAAGAAAAAAAATACAAAGAAAGAGGTCTGCTCTGGAAGGATCTTAGGGATCTTCCTAAAAGAAAAGGTTGTTGAATCCCTGGTCTCCCAGACCATATTCATCAATGCCTATAAGAGGCTCACCTGTGCCCTTTTTGGCAGGTGGGAGAGGACCATCACCAAGCCCTCTAAGGCTTCTTCCTCTTCCACCAGGGCTTCTGAGAGTGCTAGGGCTGTTCCAGCCACTTCCCACCCTACTGAAGAGATGCCTCCTCCACCTCCATCACCTCTAGCCATCCAACCTCATCCTCAGATGGCACACCAACTTCCCTCCTCTTCCACCATTCCTTCTCTTCAACAACCACAACAACAATCACAACAACCACTAGTTCATATTCCTACTCTAGCTCCATCTCCTGCAAATTCTCCACAAATAGATATCACTGACATCCCCTCTTCCCCTCTTTAGGAATCTCAACAATCCTCTCCTTCTCAACCACCACAACCAACCCAACCTCAATCCCCCCATGGTACACCCATTCTATCACCACCTTCATCTTCCTTACCCCACCATCTGGACACCATCCCCTTCTTCAATCTACCTTCATCCTCCCTCTATACTTCTTCTCCACCAGATGAACTAATGCAAGATGCACCATCCACCTCCACCATCCTCCTCCATTCCTACTTCTGTTTCCACTGCTACATCCTCTGCACAACCCTCTGCATCTCCCCTATAGGATCCCTCCATCATACCACCACTCATTTCCCTTCTCACTCCTCTTCTTAAAATCATTATTGCAGAGGACATTTCACCTCTTGCTACTTCCATTTCTTCCCTTACTGCACAAATATCTGCTCTCTCAACTCCTTCCTCTTCAGATAGGAGCCTGGATTCAGTGTGCAATGAAACCAGGCAGGGGGAGATACTCCATGAATAAGAAGCAGCAACAGTAACAGCAACAGAAGCAACAGTAGTAGAAGCAGCAGCAATAATAGTAGTAGCAGTAGAAACAGCAGCAGCAGCACACACGACAGAAAAAGTAGATGCTGATGATGAATTCATGGATTTCATTAATTTTATTGAAACAGATATGGAAATAGATACTGTGGATGATACAGTAACAGAGGAAACGATAACTGCTGGTGATTTTATTATAAATCCCACAATAGATTTGTTAAATTTATTGAGAACTTTTGATATAGTTCATTTGAACTTTCTTCCAGAATACAGTACTAAGCCATCCATGGCTATAATCCTATATACCTCATGTAACACCCCCTATCCGTCGCATAGCATATAGCAGTAGGTCCGGCCGGGGCCCGACGCCATATACCACAGACAGACCGGGTGGTTACTTATGGAAACCATCCAACCAATCTCAACGTCCTACACAGAGCATTCTAGCGGAAGCAGTTTAAATAAGTTGTAAACGAGAACCCGGCATAAGAGCACGAATGTCCACTAACATGATAATAGGAATGTTATTACAAAAATACCCAAATATTCGGCCTTAAGGCCTTACAGAATGTTTCTCTTGACTAATACATGATTTACAAACCTCGGCACGCAGGCCGGTCATACATGAGTAAAACAGAAAACATTTCCACTTGGGCCTTCGAGGGCCAGCTTCGCAAAAAGGGCTTTAGCCCGCTATTGACCGCTTGGTCCAGCTGCACCTGCAAGCAACAAACTACCGCACGGTGGCAAACAAAGCAACGGTCAGCAATGCTGACCAAATTATAACGATCCCGCCCCCAACTCGGGGCGGCGATGCTCCTTCCCTGCATTTCATTAGCACAAGCGAGCAATGCATATAACCATAGCCATTTCAACACAGACGTTGGCTCGTACGGCCACACGTCCCGTGCACTCAGGGCACATTCTCGGTGAACCGGTCGATGTTACGTCAATTAAAGCCATTAACATTCCGGACTCACCACCGCCACTAGGACGGCCATTCCTATGAGCAATTCGTCTTCATGGTATTCGTCACGTCAATTTAAGTCATTGACCATCGAAGACCCCCATTTATGCCAACGGCGAGTGCCATGTAACTTTAGGTCTCTCTAACCCGAACGACATAAAGGGGTACGGCTCCATCTAACCCGTGCTCACATCGCAACGACAATTTAAGCCATATGCGCGGGTCAAACTTTCACCGAGTCCCATTCTACCGCAATACACATAACCCCGTTATGTTCAAGTTGGCTCTCAGGCCACCAAGTTGGCAAGACCTCGTGTCCGCCCAGTTTTCCGGGTGCACCTTTGGGTTAGTCCCCAAGGCTCCCTGCTGCAATCTACCGCGTAGAAAACCCGAAAAACACCCAATAGCACGGAGTCTTCTCCGGCCTTATGCAATGCAACATCACCGATCCGGACTAACATGTCCGGGTAGGCTTCACACAAAATGCCTACGTCCGTTCTCGCATACGGACTCTAAACAACGGGGACTTTACATATCTACCAGAAGGAACGCCTCCAACTCTTCGCAAACTCGCGAGAGAGGGCTTCCTATGCTAAGAAAGAGAGCTATCATGCTCACAAGTGAGGATCGTTACCCTTGCGTTCCTCTTTGGCGCCATCGAAATGTAATCGGATAGAAATCACCACACTTGCGTTGCCTCCGTGGAACCGGAGTCGGCTTGCGATTCGGAGCTCCGAAGCTCCTCCAATGGCGGATATAGCTCCTCTTCCTCTTGCCTTAGCTCTTCTTTCTCCAAGGGTTTGGAGAGAGGATAAGGCATGAAAAGTGAAGTTTTCCAAGTCAACTCACGGGTATATCCCTGCAGGAACATCCCCCAGCCGTCGGATCTCAACCTAAGGAAACGAACGGCTTTGATTCGGGGCTGAAATGCCCAATCTGGACCGAACATGGCCTGGCACACGCCCGTGTCCAGGGCCGTGTGCCGCATTCGCCGTCAAAATCGAATCTTCAGAACCCGCACACGGGTCTCGAACATGCCCGTGTTCGAGCTGACACGCCCGTGTTCCAGCTGACACGGCCGTGTAGCCGGCCGTGTACCCCATTATTTTCTCCCGTTTTCAACCCGAGCACTGCACGGGTTCTAGGACACGCCCGTGTCCTTGGCCGTGTCACATTGACACGCCTGGGCCCCAGGCCGTGTACACGGGACATTTCGTCGAGGGGAGAACGACGACTCGATGACACGGCCTTGGACACGCCCGTGTCCTAGGCCGTGTGCCTTGTCTCGACGATCGTCGAGTGAATCTCGACGATTTCACCTTGACGATCGTCGACACGGGTCGACACGCCCTGCGACACGCCCGTGTCGCAGGCCGTGTGCCCATTCTCGACGAATCGTCGAGAATAACTCGACGATTTCACGGCTAAGTGTCGACACGGGTCGACACGCCCTGCGACACGCCCGTGTCGCAGGCCGTGTGCCCATTCTCGACGAATCGTCGAGAATAACTCGACGATTTCACGGCTAAGTGTCGACACGGGTCGACACGCCCTGCGACACGCCCGTGTCGCAGGCCGTGTGCCCATTCTCGACGAATCGTCGAGAATAACTCGACGACTTCGCGGCTAAGTGTCGACACACGCTCGACACGCCCTGGGACACGCCCGTGTCCCAGGCCGTGTGCCTTCAGCCAGAAACCAAAACTGGCCCAAAACGTCCCCCTTTGCTCCTTTGAGTTTCGGGGCGTTACAACTCTCCCCCTCTTAAAAGAATTTCGCCCACGAAATTACATAAAGGAAAGATATACAAAAACAACATTTGTACCTGAGCGGAACAACTCCGGATACTCGTCAAGCATAGTCTGCTCTCGCTCCCAAGAGAGCTCCTCACGACCGCAATTGTCCCACCGGACTTTGACCATCCTGATCTCTTTATTGCGTAGCCGCTTGACCTCCGAGTCCTCAATCCGCACGGGCTTGACCTTTGTCGTTAGCCCACTATCCACCGGCACTTGATCGACCGCGATCACTTGCGTAGGCTCTTGCACCGCCTTCCGAAGCACCGAAATGTGGAACACATCGTGTAAACCACTTAGCTCCACCGAAAGCTTCAACCTATAGGCCGCTTCTCCAACTCGCTCCAGAACCTCAAACGGTCCAAGGTACCTCGGGCTTAGCTTTTTCAACCGTCGCACCCGCGAGACACCCTTGAACGGCTTGATCTTTAGGTACACATAATCACCCACAGCGAACTCCACGTTCCTGTGCTTGGCATTATAGTACTTTGCTTGCCGGTCCTGAGCGATAAGCAACCTCTCCCGAATGGTTCTTACCAAAGAAGTAGCATCCTCCACTTCCGATCGCTTATACAACTTCGACTCGCCCGTTTCTAACCAAGACAACGGCGTGCGACATCTTCTACCATATAGGGCCTCGAAAGGCGCCATCTGAATACTTGCTTGGTAGCTGTTGTTGTATGCGAACTCCACCAAATAAAGGTGGTCCTCCCATTGCTTTCCAAAGTCCAAGACACACATGCGAAGCATGTCTTCCATCGTTCTATTGACCCTCTCGGTCTGCCCATCCGTTTGCGGATGGAAGGCTGTGCTAAACTTCAGCTTTGTTCCCCAACATTTGTTGCACCAGCCTCCAATCATTGGACGTGAACCGCCCATCTCGGTCACTCACGATGCTGCGGGGCACACCATGAAGCCGCACTATATTATCCACATAAAGCTTTGCCAGCTTCTCCACCGGATCATCCTTCCTATGCGGAATAAAATGCAACACCTTTGTTAATCGATCGACCACCACCCAAATGGCGTCGTTCCCTTTTTGCGACCTTGGCAAACCATGCACAAAGTCCATAGAGATGTCGTCGAATTTCCACTCCGGAATAGGCAAGGACTTAAGAAATCCTCCCGGCTTTTGGCACTCCGCCTTTACTAAGGCGCAGGTTTGGCACTTCGCTACGTATAGCGCCACATCCTTTTTCAAACCCGGCCACCAAAACAGTTTCTTGACGTCGCGGTACATCTTCGTGCTCCCCGGGTGAATCGAGTACTTGGTATGGTGTGCCTCGTACAACAACTCCACCCGTAAATTGCCCACGCTTGGGACGCACAGACGACCGTCTTTCCACAGCAATCCGTCCTCCACGACGAATTGGGAATTTGACCCATCCAGAGCCTCTATCATGAACTGCTTCATATGAGCATCCATATCCAAAGCCTGCCGAATCCGATCAGCCAGGTCATATTGGACTTCAGTCCAATTCAGAACTGCTTCAGCACTAGATTGTCTATCCACACAAACAATCTCCAACGCCTCCAGCTCCTGCACCAACCGCTCATCATGCACCAATAGCCAATTGGCTTGAGCTGGGGCTCGGCGACTCAACGCGTCCGCAACCGCAACCGCATTCCCTTTGCCAGGCACGTAGTGGATCTTGAATGTATAGTCCCCCAGGAACTCCATCCACCTACGCTGCCGCATATTCAGATCTTTCTGATCAATCAAATACTTTAGGCTCTTGTGATCGGTGTAGATGTCAATCTTCACACCGTACAAATAGTGTCTCCACAGCTTCAAGGCAAAAATCACGGCCGCTAACTCCAAGTCATGGACCGGATAATTCCTCTCGTGCACTTTTAGCTGTCTCGAGCCATAAGCTATCACGCTGCCGTGCTGCAATAGCACGCAACCCAAACCGCTGCCTGAAGCATCGCTATATATCTCATAGCCTTCGGTTCCCACCGGCGAACTCAGCACAGGCGCCGTGGTCAACCGACACTTCAATTCCTCAAAAGCTCGCGCGCACTCCGGCGTCCAAACGAACTTATGCTCCTTCCTCGTCAAAGTAGTGAGAGGTAGCGCTATCCGCGAGAAGTTCTCTACGAAGCGCCTATAATAGCCGGCAAGCCCCAAAAAGCTCCGGACTTCTGCTACCGTAGCAAGCTCAGGCCACTCCCGTATCGCAACAATCTTCGCCGGATCCACAGCAATACCCTCTCCACTCACTATATGCCCGAGGAACGCCACTGAGGATAGCCAAAACTCGCACTTCGAGAACTTGGCATACAACTGGTTTCTCCTTAGCGTCTCCAACACCAAATGAAGATGCTTGAAGTGATCTTCCTCACTTTGCGAGTACACCAAAATATCGTCGATGAAGACGATCACGAAATGGTCCAAGTACTCCCTGAACGTCCTGTTCATCAAATCCATGAATACTGACGGCGCATTAGTCAGCCCAAACGGCATGACCGTAAACTCATAATGCCCGTATCTCGTACTAAACGCTGTCTTCGGGATATCACTCTCCCTTATCCGCAGCTGATAGTACCCAGACTTGAGATCTAACTTCGAGTACACCGTCGACCCGACTAACTGATCAAAGAGATCATCAATCCTAGGGATCGGGTACTTATTCTTCTCAGTCAGCTTGTTCAGCTCCCGATAATCAATACATAATCTCAAGCTTCCGTCCTTCTTCTTAACAAAGAGGACCGGTGCGCTCCAAGGCGAAGAACTCGGGCGCACATACCCTTGCTCCAACAACTCTTGTAGTTGAACTTTCAGCTCCGCCATTTCCTTAGGCGCTAGCCGATACGGAGATCGTGACACAGGCTTTGCACCTGGCACTAGCTCGATAGTAAAATCTATCTCCCGTTGAGGCGGGGCTCCAGGAAGATCTGCGGGGAACACATCAGGGTATTCCGATACCACTGAAATACAATCCAAAGCGGGCTTCGGCTTTGCAACCTCCACAAGTGTAAAGAACAGTTCTGCTCCGGCACGAACCGCCTTCACCACCTGAAGAGCAGACATCAACGTCTTGCTCGACCCCTTTAAGCCCGTAAAAGTCGTCTCACGACTTGCTCCCAGCTTGACTTCCTTGCTACCGCAATCTATATGGGCCTGCTGCTCCGAGAGCCAGTCCATGCCAAATATGACGTCGAACTCCACTAACGGAAGTAAAGACGCCCGCAGGTCGAACTCCTGCTCCCCAATACGAATCTTAACATCGCAGATCCTAACCGCTCGCATCGAACACCCATTGGGCAACAACACATCCAACTTATCCTTCGCCATCGAAGAAGGGACTCCGATGCGTGATATAAATCCTTCGGACAAGAAGGAGTGTGAAGCTCCCGTATCAAAGAGTGCTCGTGCCGGATTTTCACAAATCAATACGAATCCTAAACAAGTAGTGGTAAGGTAACATGTGCATAACAAGCATATAAAGGAATTGACTTGCTATAAATTAAACCGTACCTGTCACCACGTCAGCTTGTTTAATGGCCTCCTGTTGGCCAAGATTGTAGACCCTTGGTTGGGCCGGAGCATAGTGGGATGCGGTCGACTCCACCGCCTTACCCTTCTCTTCATAAGTAGCTCCTGGCCTCCTCTCGGACTTAGGACGTCCGCTCCAACAATCACGGGCGAAATGCCCTGTCTTTCCACACGTAAAGCACGCACCCGGGGTCCGACCCGTAGTCGCCCCAAAAGCGCCAGAAGGAGCTGGACCCGAAGTCCTATGCTTCTTAAAAGTCCTCCGATAGCCTGACTTTGAAGTAGTCGGCACTCTGAACTCAGATTTCTTTTCACCCAAGCTTTTCTTCGCTTGTACACTCTTCATGTCCTTCTCCAAGGACCGGGCAGTATTGACCAAGGTTAAGAAACCTTGCGTCATCGGCCCCGACAGTAACAATCTCAGCTCATCCCTCAAGCCTTCATAAAAACGATTAGTCTTGCGCTCCTCATCCATGATGGTGGAGCTAGCATAATGACTCAACCGCGTAAACTCGTGGAGATATTCATCCACGCTTCTCTCACCCTGCACCAACTTCAGGAATTCATTCTCCATTGAAATCCTCTGAGTCGAAGGGAGGTATCTTGCCAAGAACAATTCCGAGAACTCTTCCATCGGAATGTCTATTAGTTGTCTACCTCGCAGATGATGCAGCTCCAAACCTTCCCACCACATCCTCGCTTCACCGTACAGCAGGAACGTAGCGATGGTGGTCATCTGCCACTCCTCCGTCTCTGTCGCTGTCATGACTCTCTTCACCCTAGAGAGCCAGTCTTCAGCCTGAGATGGGGTTCCCAACCCCGAGAATAACGGAGGGTTAAAGCTCATTACATGCTTCAACTGCCTCTCAGTTGCCCTCCTTGGCACTATTGGTTCCGCAACCACTTCGCTCCACCCTCCTCGGCTCAGCCTCTTGCAGAGGTTCTTGCTCCATCACAGGAGCGGGCTGCTGCGCTTGCCTCCCAGGCTGCGCATTGATCACGGCCAACACCGCTTCAGCCACCAATCTTATATTTTCAGCCGACAAAGGTGTTGCGGGAGCAACTTCCGGTGCACTACTTGCCTCAGAAACTCGGCGTTCTGACGGCCCAACACCACTTCGGGTCACCTATAGTGGTACAAAACACCGTTAAGCGACCAAATAAATTGCAAACAGCAATTATAGGAACACGCAGGTTCATCAAACACGAGTATTTTCATTCCTAAGTGGACATTCATGGGTTCTTTTTACTGTTATAACGATGACGCACACAATGTGCTCACCACCCCTTAAAAAGAATTCGCCCACGAATTCCATTCAAGCCCAACCAAAACCAGTAGTCTGATACCAAATTGTAACACCCCCTATCCGTCGCATAGCATATAGCAGTAGGTCCGGCCGGGGCCCGACGCCATATACCATAGACAGACCGGGTTGTTACTTATGGAAACCATCCAACCAATCTCAACGTCCTACACAGAGCATTCTAGCGGAAGCAGTTTAAATAAGTTGTAAACGAGAACCCAGCATAAGAGCACGAATGTCCACTAACATGATAATAGGAATGTTATTACAAAAATACCCAAATATTCGGCCTTAAGGCCTTACAGAATGTTTCTCTTGACTAATACATGATTTACAAACCTCGGCACGCAGGCCGGTCATACATGAGTAAAACAGAAAACATTTCCACTTGGGCCTTCGAGGGCCAGCTTCGCAAAAAGGGCTTTAGCCCGCTATTGACCGCTTGGTCCAGCTGCACCTACAAGCAACAAACCACCGCACGGTGGCAAACAAAGCAACGGTCAGCAATGCTGACCAAATTATAACGATCCCGCCCCCAACTCGGGGCGGCGATGCTCCTTCCCTGCATTTCATTAGCACAAGCGAGCAATGCATATAACCATAGCCATTTCAACACAGACGTTGGCTCGTACGGCCACACGTCCCGTGCACTCAGGGCACATTCTCGGTGAACCGGTCGATGTTACGTCAATTAAAGCCATTAACATTCCGGACTCACCACCGCCACTAGGACGGCCATTCCTATGAGCAATTCGTCTTCATGGTATTGGTCACGTCAATTTAAGCCATTGACCACCGAAGACCCCCATTTATGCCAACGGCGAGTGCCATGTAACTTTAGGTCTCTCTAACCCGAACGACATAAAGCGGGTACGGCTCCATCTAACCCGTGCTCACATCGCAATGACAATTTAAGCCATATACGCGGGTCAAACTTTCACCGAGTCCCATTCTACCGCAATACACATAACCCCGTTATGTTCAAGTTGGCTCTCAGGCCACCAAGTTGGCAAGACCTCGTGTCCGCCCAGTTTTCCGGGTGCACCTTTGGGTTAGTCCCCAAGGCTCCCTGCTGCAATCTACCACGTAGAAAACCCGAAAAACACCCAATAGCATGGAGTCTTCTCCGGCCTTATGCAATGCAACATCACCGATCCGGACTAACATGTCCGGGTAGGCTTCACAAAAAATGCCTACGTCCGTTCTCGCATATGGACTCTAAACAACGGGGACTTTACATATCTACCCGAAGGAACGCCTCCAACTCTTCGCAAACTCGCGAGAGAGGGCTTCCTATGCTAAGAAAGAGAGCTATCATGCTCACAAGTGAGGATCGTTACCCTTGCGTTCCTCTTTGGCGCCATCGAAATGTAATCGGATAGAAATCACCGCACTTGCGTTGCCTCCGTGGATCCGGAGTCGGCTTGCGATTCGGAGCTCCGAAGCTCCTCCAATGGCGGATCTAGCTCCTCTTCCTCTTGCCTTAGCTCTTCTTTCTCCAAGGGTTTGGATAGAGGATAAGGCATGAAAAGTGAAGTTTTCCAAGTCAACTCACGAGTATATCCCTGCAGGAACATCCCCCAGCCGTCGGATCTCAACCTAAGGAAACGAACGGCTTTGATTCGGGGCTGAAATGCCCAATCTGGACCGAACACGGCCTGGCACACGCCCGTGTCCAGGGCCGTGTGCCGCATTCGCCGTCAAAATCGAATCTTCAGAACCCGCACACGGGTCTCGAACACGCCCGTGTTCGAGCTGACACGCCCGTGTTCGAGCTGACACGCCCGTGTTCCAGCTGACACGGCCGTGTAGCCGGCCGTGTACCCCATTATTTTCTCCCGTTTTCAACCCGAGCACTGCACGGGTTCTAGGACACGCCCGTGTCCTTGCCCGTGTCACATTGACATGCCTGGGCCCCCAGGCCATGTACACGGGACATTTCGTCGAGGGGAGAACGACGACTCGATGACACGGCCTTGGACACGCCCGTGTCCTAGGCCGTGTGCCTTGTCTCGACGATCGTCGAGTGAATCTCGACGATTTCACCTTGACGATCGTCGACACGGGTCGACACGCCCTGCGACACGCACGTGTCGCAGGCCGTGTGCCCATTCTCGACGAATCGTCGAGAAAAACTCGACGATTTCACGGCTAAGTGTCGACACGGGTCGACACGCCCTGCGACACGCCCGTGTCGCAGGCCGTGTGCCCATTCTCGACGAATCGTCGAGAATAACTCGACGATTTCACGGCTAAGTGTCGACACGAGTCGACACGCCCTGCGACACGCCCGTGTCGCAGGCCGTGTGCCCATTCTCGACGAATCGTCGAGAATAACTCGACGACTTCGCGGCTAAGAGTCGACACACGCTCGACACGCCCTGGGACACGCCCGTGTCCCAGGCCGTGTGCCTTCAGCCAGAAACCAAAACTGGCCCAAAACATCCCCTTTGCTCCTTTGAGTTTCGGGGCGTTACACCTCACCCATAAGCCCCAAAGTTGCCAAGCAACTAAAGACCACTCTTGCTGTAATAGAGATTCCAGCCATTCCATCTCCTCTCAGAGCTGTTTCACCCATTGTCTCATCTCCTCTTGCCCCAATTTTTATTATGGATGATTCAGCACTGCCTGATCTTGATGCACTGATCATGACAGATATAGAAGAGGAACATAAGTCAGTTGCTGAAAGCACTGAAGTGTACAGTTCTCCAGCTCCAGCTCCAGCTCCTGCTCCAGCTCTAGTTCCAGCTCCTCCTCCGGCTCCCTCCCAGGCTGAGAAACCTCTGATATCTTCTGAAGCCCTGAAAGAAATAAATGCAATGTATGATAATCCTCAGGATTCTACTGATGATGATGATAATAATAATAATGATGAGGACTCTAATGATGAGCCCAAGAAAAAGAAAGTGTCTAAGAAGAGGAAAGCTCCTCCACCTCCTGCCCCAAAACCAAACCCGGCAAATGACACTCCTTATTATATACTCCGGAAGATTATACCTTACAAGGGCATGCCAGCATGGATGTGACTGTCCAAGAATGAACAGAAAGAAATAAAGAAAAGCATGACGTATTCCCCACCTCCTCAAAGATATAGAAAGGATCCTCCTCCTCCTCCACCACCAGCTGCTGGTGCTTCTAGTTCTTCAACTCAGGGGCCTACCCAATTTCAAACCTATCAAAGGCATCAGGGTAGGTCCTCCTCTTCAGGAAGCAGCCAACAAAGGCATTATTTTTCAGGCAGACAGCAACAACATCAACAACATCAAAAGCAACAATTCACTGAACATCAAAAGGCTGATAGCCCCAAGAGACCTGCCTCCCCTCCTGTACCATTTGAAGATCCTGAGTCAGCCACAACTGCTACGATGGCTAGATTCCAGGAATTGGTTGGCCTATCCATGATCAACGAAGCAAGAGCTGAAGGAAAGGATCCGTCTCAATACTCTACAATGTCCAAGTATAGAAAGGAAGAACTGAACAGGTTTGCTAAGGCTAACAAGTTTTTTAATGTTGATGATTATATGAAATTGCCAGGGTCATGATTATGTCCTAGAGTCTAGGCCATGTCCTTAAAGTCAACACTACATGGACCAGCCATGAATAGACTGCAAAATACTCAAGACTTAGTGAAATTTCAAAGACTCAGAAAATGAGTTCGAAGTTCGTCGAACTCAGGTCGACGAAAGCCGTACTTAGCTCGACGAACTTAGATAGAATTCTTTGAGCTAAGCCCGACTAACTTGAATCTCAGGTCGACGATTTACAGAGTATACTTCCAACATTCCAAGTCCAGAATTATTCACACTTAATTCCAGTCGATGAACTTAGTTCTCAGGTCGATGAACTTAGTTCTCAGGTCGACGATTGCTGGATATTCTACTTCAACATCTTATTCTAGAAACATCTAAGTATTCTAAGTTCAGGATCACACTCCAGTCGATGAACTCATCTTCTCAGCTCGACGAACTTGGACCAGTCTTTGCAAGATTTATCAAGTAGCAGTTAGAAGCTCTCAGCTCGACGAAACTAGTTCTCATGTCGATGAACCCAGTTCTGAGTTCGACGATTTCTGGACATGTTACTTCAACATTCTTAAGTCCAAGAAACATGGAATTCTGAACTCCAGTCGACGAAGTTTTATTCTCAGCTCGACGATCTTGATGCACAGAGTTGTCAAGGTGCCAGAGAAAGCAGTTGCCTATTCTCAGGTCGACGATCTTGGATCTCAGCTCGACGAATAACTATTATCCGGTCGACGAACTTTACCTCTCAGCTCGACGAACTCTGGACCCAGCTCAACGAATTATGTTCTCTGTTCAACGAATTCTGTAAAGTTCCAGACTTAGAAACTTCCCTCCTTCTGTCCTTATTCTATTGTAATAATTCCTGAGTAATCAATGCATAAATATTCTCTGAATATTACCGTTAGAAATAAACATTGATTACGGTCTTCATCAGGATTATTGCTTACCGTTTTTCTATGGGATAGTTGGGGAAATCAATCAATGTAAATATTCTCCAGGCCGTCAACATTAAATGAAGAAAGGAATTCAAATTTCAAAGGGAAATTATATGGAAAATATAAAAGGGATTTTCTTCATCTCTCTCGACAAAAACAAAATAGTAATACATGAGAATAGAAAAACTGACACAGAGAATATACAGAACACAAAGCTCACAGGGCAACAATACAGTCAAGAGACAAGAAGCCCTAGCCCTCGACCAGAGAAAAGAACAGCAAGTTGAATAAGAAGAAGAACATATATTCAAGATCAAGAGTCTTCTTCCTTCTACATCACAGGATTCTTCAAAGGACAACAAACACTCTATCTGTCAAGAAGTTCCTGGAGTTCTTCTGTTCAAAGCAAAAGTTTGAAGACCTATCACCCTAAAGCAAAGCTTCAACTTCCTGAACCATTCAATATCTCAGGGGGAGCCTTTGCTAACATCATTTTTCCACTAGTGTCTTCTCAGTTGTATCTGAGAAAGAGAAGACAAAATCACTCTCTCATCCTCCACTGTATAAAGGGTTCTTAACTCCCTTCAAAAGTTATTCCTGGTTGCAAGTCACCTGACCAAAAGACTTGAGGTTTGGTTTTTTGAGCACCTGATCAAAAACTCATTGGTGGCAGTCACCTGATCAAAAACCTTAGTGGATTCCTACCTGGGTGGTAGAAGAGTGGATGTACCCAAGTTTAGGGGAACCACTATAAAATTCTTGTGTTGTCTGGGTTGCCCTTTTCTTTTATTCTTGTTGTGACTGTGCTTACTAGGTTGCTGTGTTTGGGTTTTTAATTTAATTTCTACAGCACTAGTAATAGATTGAATTAATTAGCAAAAATTTGATAAACCCTAAATACTCTATTCACCCCCCCCCCCCTCTAGAGTATTTCAGATCTAACCCTTACTTTCAGCGATATTTAACAGTAATTTTATTAATGGCTCTATTATCCACATACATCCTCCAAGAGCCGTCTTTCTTGGGAGCAAGTAAGGCGGGTAGGACACATGGGCTCTTGCTATGACGGATGAACCCCTTTTGCAATAAATCTGAAATTTGGGTTTGTAATTCTAAGTGTGCTGAGGGATTTAACCTATAGTGAGGAAGGTTGGGCAAAGAGGAACCCGAGATTAAATCTATCGCATGTTGGATGTCCCGCATGGGAGGTAACTCGGATGGTAGCTCATCCGGATACACATCCTTTGTAATGCCCCCACCTGTCACATGACATATAACGGTGGGTCCGGCCGGGGCCCCACGCCATATAGCACAGACAAGCAAAGGAGTCACGTGTGGTAATCAAACTCTACTCGTATCCTTAACTCATTCCATTCTAGCGCAGCATCTTTTATGTTAGCATGAACTCAAACAAGAATGTCCACCCATATATAAATAGCACATTTATATAAAAAACACCAGGAATGTATACAACTCACACACCCTGGCCTTATGGCCTTACAAATTCCTCTTTCACAACAACAATTTCGTACATCGGCACGCAGGCCGGCCACACATGAAATCCAAACAACACTCTCCGCATGGCCTTCAAGGGCCTCCTCAAGCTGCCATTTCACTTATGCTTTCCAAACCGCAGCACCTGCAATTCATCATCCAAACCAACACAGAAAACAAAGTAACGGTCAGCATTGCTGACCCATTATAACGACCCTACCCCCTACCCGGGGTAGTGGTTCCTTCCCTGCATACAGTGCTTCCTTTCTCATCAAGCAACAACAAACATCACCAAATCACATCATAAGTAGATCATTCTCTTTATGCCACTTAACTAACAAACACATCACATCACAAACGCTGGAGTCCACCAACACTCCGTGCACGCAGGGCACCTTCTTGGCGTACCGGAATCCACCGTCGTACACCGTTGTCTCTCGAGGTGTTAACTTGTTGGTTGACCGGCCCTAGTCCACCAGCTCGCAGGCTGGCGACATCCCGCCCAAGCCACTCAGAGGTCCATCCTCACAGCATCACAAACAGAGCAGACCGACCCACACTCCGTGGTGTAGCAAGCCGGGTTTATCTACGCTCCCCAGGCATTGTCTACCCATCGATCCCCCTCCTAATCCGATCGACCCACAACATGTGGTGCAGCAACCCGGGTTTAACTCGGCTCCCCTAGCATTGCCGCCCATCGATCCTACCTTTAACTAGATCAACCCACCCTAGTGGTGTAACAGGCCGGGTTTACCACGCGCTCCCCAGGCGTGCTACCAATTGATCATCTCACAACCAGGAGCTTCGCCAAAGCCTCCTCACAAGCATCACATCCATACATTCATCACAACAGAAATCCGTTTTGCACATCATCAAAGCCACGGAGTCTCCTCCGGTTTACCCATGAACATCACCAATCCAGACTATCGGTCCAGATGGGCTTCACACAGCATGCCTACGCCGTACTCCATATTTCCGGCTCTAAATGCAGACTTACAAAGGAATCGCTTCCGCGATCCACCTCTTGGTGGAGGATTCCAAGCACATGTATAGAGAAAGGACTTCGATGTCTAAGAAGGAGATCGTTACCCTTGAAGATCGCTTCGGCGCCATGAAGTAGCCGGATGGAAATCACCGCCTCGGCTCTGCCTTCACGAATCCGCTCTCGGATCTTCGTTCCGCACTCCGCAGCTCCTACAGCAGCTGGAAGACTCCTCCCTTCTCTCTCCCTTAGTCTTTCTTTTCTCTCCCTTGGCATGGAAATGAAGAAGAAGAAGAAGAAGATAATAAAAGGATGTATCCTCCAAATCTCGGCCTCCAAGACACCTGGACAAAGCCCAGCCACTGGATCCAGGAAGAGGGAAACAAACGGCTCAGATCTGGCCAGAAAACCCAAAACACGGCCTGACACGCCCTGTGACACGCCCGTGTCACAGGCCGTGTCCCCCTAAAGCGGCAGGCAACCGACTCAATCCAACCAGTACACGCCCGTGTCACGGCCGTGTACCCGACACGCCCTCAGACACGCCCGTGTCTGAGGCCGTGTACCTCAACAGAAATAATCCCAATCCAACCCGAGACTTCACACGGCCTGGCACACGGCTTGGCACACGCCCGTGTTCATGGCCGTGTGCACCAGGACACGCCCGTGTCCCGCAAACACGCCCCAACCCGAGACATCGAGCTGAGTTCGACGCCCACTGACACGCCCTGTGACACGCCCGTGTCATAGGCCGTGTCCACACGGGAACCCGATACTCGACGATCGTCGCGTAACACTCGTCGAGCATTCGACACGGCATCCGACACGGCCGTGTCCTGGGCCGTGTGCCCCATTCTCGACGATGTCGAGCGAAAATCGTCGACACCAAGTCCAATCGTCGAAACAACCTCGACACGCCCTGCGACACGCCCGTGTCGCAGGCCGTGTCACCTGACACGCCCTGGGACACGCCCGTGTCCCAGGCCGTGTCACCCAGGCCTGAACCCAATTTCGCTCAAAATGACCCTCTTGACTTCAGGGTGTTACAATCCTCCCCCCCTTCAAATAATTTCGTCCTCGAAATTTGACTCCAAGCAGCCAATCAGTCACAACATCACAAAATCATACACCCCAAGCCGTCGCACACACTATCAAACAGACAACACAACAAACATCGCTAGCTTCCACTTGTGCACATTCCACCACATAAAACCTCAAAACAAAACAACATGATGGCTTGATTTCGTCACAATCACAAGTGCACCAAACGATGACAGAAATCACCAACTAGAGATATAAACATCATTTACATCAGCCATCTAGTTCGGATGCAGTTCAAATCAAAACATAGTTTATATACACAACTGTCA
The DNA here is from genome assembly GCA_039583875.1 of Platanthera guangdongensis. Lineage (NCBI taxonomy): Eukaryota > Viridiplantae > Streptophyta > Magnoliopsida > Asparagales > Orchidaceae > Platanthera > Platanthera guangdongensis. The sequence goes on along the minus strand of CM077159.1, from coordinate 10,149,244 downwards.
GAGCATCGACATGCTTCACATCACAGTTCACCTCCGCTCAGCCTCCCGATTTTGAAATTCGCGACTCAAAGATAAATGAACCGCTCGAGGCTGAATTTCACCAACTGAACTTTGCGGCTCTTGCACTTCCATCGCATGCAATCGCGGTTGCGTCCGGGGTGCAGATGATTCGGCCACTGCTTTCCCTTTTTCCTCATATGACGCACCTGCCTTTTTCTCACTTCCTGGAGGAGCATTCCAACAAAATTTTGCGATGTGTCCTTGCTGTCCACATTTATAGCAGATACGTGTATCCACACGTCCTGGCCCATACGTCGGGGGCGACGAAACAGTCGACGGAGCTACGTCCACCGGCCTAAACCTTTTCTTCTCTTGTCGTCGAAACTCCGATTGATCCAATTGCGACTTTTCCCTTCGCTTATTTTCTTGTACTCGCTTCATATCTTTCTCCAATGAACGAGCTGTATCGACCAACGCCTGAAAGCCTTGGCTCACCGAACTCGAAAGTGCCAACCTCAAGTCATCCCGTAAGCCTTCATAAAAATGATTTGTCTTTCGCGCTTCCTCCGCAAAGGTAGATCCCGCATATCGCCCCAATCTTGTAAATTCATGCAGGTAAGTATCAATATCTCGCTCACCCTGCACCAAGCGGAGAAACTCATTTTCCATCGCAATCCTCTGCGACACTGGCACATACTTGGCTAAAAATAGTTGGGAGAATTCCTCCATCGAAATCTCCGTTAAACCTCGACTGGCCAAGTGGTGCACTTCAATTTCATCCCACCATAATCTCGCATCTCCGTCCAACAGAAAAGTGGCCAACATCACTTTCTGTTCTTCGACCGTCCTAATTGCGGTTAGGATCCTTTTTACTCTTGCCAACCAATCTTCTGCCTGCGTTGGTGAAAGCGCTCCACCAAACGTCGGTGGGTGAAAGTGCATAAACTGTGACAATGCGTCGTCACTTGCTTGCCCTTCCACCACCTCGGCAGCATGCTCTTGCCTTGCACCAGGTCTTGCCTGTCCAGTTGGGTGTGCGTGTAACACTGCAAGCACTGTCTCCGCCACCACCCGTATAGCCTCTGCCGAGGGAGGCATTGGCGCCTCCACGGGTGCTGCACTTTCATCTGACCGCTGGGGCTCAGACGGCCCAGCTCCATCCCTCGCCACCTATCAATGTACAGAACACCATTAAATTCGTCCAAATCATAACGGTACTGGTACATTGACTACACACTCACGCACATCATGTGCATGACATACATTCCTAGTGGACATTCATGAGTTCAATTATGTTCTCTCCTCCCAAACAATCTAAACCTGGCTCTGATACCACTTTGTAACGCCCCCACCTGTCACATGACATATAACGGTGGGTCCGGCCGGGGCCCCACGCCATATAGCACAGACAAGCAAAGGAGTCACGTGTGGTAATCAAACTCTACTCGTATCCTTAACTCATTCCATTCTAGCGCAGCATCTTTTATGTTAGCATGAACTCAAACAAGAATGTCCACCCATATATAAATAGCACATTTATATAAAAACACCAGGAATGTATACAACTCACACACCCTGGCCTTATGGCCTTACAAATTCCTCTTTCACAACAACAATTTCGTACATCGGCACGCAGGCCGGCCACACATGAAATCCAAACAACACTCTCTGCATGGCCTTCAAGGGCCTCCTCAAGCTGCCATTTCACTTATGCTTTCCAAACCGCAGCACCTGCAATTCATCATCCAAACCAACACAGAAAACAAAGTAACGGTCAGCATTGCTGACCCATTATAACGACCCTACCCCCTACCCGGGGTAGTGGTTCCTTCCCTGCATACAGTGCTTCCTTTCTCATCAAGCAACAACAAACATCACCAAATCACATCATAAGTAGATCATTCTCTTTATGCCACTTAACTAACAAACACATCACATCACAAACGCTGGAGTCCACCAACGCTCCGTGCACGCAGGGCACCTTCTTGGCGTACCGGAATCCACCGTCGTACACCGCTGTCTCTCGAGGTGTTAACTTGTTGGTTGACCGGCCCTAGTCCACCAGCTCGCAGGCTGGCGACATCCCGCCCAAGCCACTCAGAGGTCCATCCTCACAGCATCACAAACAGAGCAGACCGACCCACACTCCGTGGTGTAGCAAGCTGGGTTTATCTACGCTCCCCAGGCATTGTCTACCCATCGATCCCCTCCTAATCCGATCGACCCACAACATGTGGTGCAGCAACCCGGGTTTAACTCGGCTCCCCTAGCATTGCCGCCCATCGATCCTACCTTTAACTAGATCAACCCACCCTAGTGGTGTAACAGGCCGGGTTTACCACGCGCTCCCCAGGCGTGCTACCAATTGATTATCTCACAACCAGGAGCTTCGCCAAAGCCTCCTCACAAGCATCACATCCATACATTCATCACAACAGAAATCCGTTTTGCACATCATCAAAGCCACGGAGTCTCCTCCGGTTTACCCATGAACATCACCAATCCAGACTATCGGTCCAGATGGGCTTCACACAGCATGCCTACGCCGTACTCCATATTTCCGGCTCTAAATGCAGACTTACAAAGGAATCGCTTCCGCGATCCATCTCTTGGTGGAGGATTCCAAGCACATGTATATAGAAAGGACTTCGATGTCCAAGAAGGAGATCGTTACCCTTGAAGATTGCTTCGGCGCCATGAAGTAGCCGGATGGAAATCACCGCCTCGGCTCTGCCTTCACGAATCCGCTCTCGGATCTTCGTTCCGCACTCCGCAGCTCCTACAGCAGCTGGAAGACTCCTCCCTTCTCTCTCCCTTAGCCTTTCTTCTCTCCCCCTTGGCATGGAAATGAAGAAGAAGAAGAAGAAGATAATAAAAGGATGTATCCTCCAAATCTCGTCCTCCAAGACACCTGGACAAAGCCCAGCCACTGGATCCAGGAAGAGGGAAACAAACGGCTCAGATCTGGCCAGAAAACCCAAAACACGGCCTGACACGCCCTGTGACACGCCCGTGTCACAGGCCGTGTCCCCCTAAAGCGGCAGGCAACCGACTCAATCCAACCAGTACACGCCCGTGTGACACGCCCGTGTCACGGCCGTGTACCCAACACGCCCTCAGACACGCCCGTGTCTGAGGCCGTGTACCTCAACAGAAATAATCCCAATCCAACCCGAGACTTCACACGGCCTGGCACACGGCTTGGCACACGCCCGTGTTCATGGCCGTGTGCACCAGGACACGCCCGTGTCCCGCAAACACGCCCCAACCCGAGACATCGAGCTGAGTTCGACGCCCACTGACACGCCCTGTGACACGCCCGTGTCACAGGCCGTGTCCACACGGGAACCCGATACTCGACGATCGTCGCGTAACACTCGTCGAGCATTCGACACGGCATCCGACACGGCCGTGTCCTGGGCCGTGTGCCCCATTCTCGACGATGTCGAGCGAAAATCGTCGACACCAAGTCCAATCGTCGAAACAACCTCGACACGCCCTGCGACACGCCCGTGTCGCAGGCCGTGTCACCTGACACGCCCTGGGACACGCCCGTGTCCCAGGCCGTGTCACCCAGGCCTGAACCCAATTTCGCTCAAAATGACCCTCTTGACTTCAGGGTGTTACATCCTTAAACTCATCTAAGAGCCTTTTCAACTCCGGTGACAAACTCTCAAATGACGGCGCATCTTCCTTAGCCTGCAAATAAAATAACGCATATATGACTCCATCCATAAAGGAGTCACGAGCAAATTCCTTCTTACCTATCAAACTTAACACCTTCTTTTCGACCGGGACAACCGTATACTTAGAGGGAACTGAAGGATCCTTAGGAAGAGTGGGTTTTAAAAGTATGGTCTTGCCATTAAATTTAAATTCATATGTGTTAGCTCGACCAAAGTGGGTTACATCATGATCATAAAGCCATGGATGTCCTAACAAAACGTGACAAGCATCCACCAGGATGACCTCGCACCAAATCTTTTCCGAATAAGCCTTGATGTAAGGGGTACCAAACAACGCTTCGATGCCGAGAGTGATGACTTATCTACCCATGCCACCTTTTAAGGGTGAGGGTGCGGCTCAGTAACTAACGACATTCGGGTCACCGCAGCCTCAGAAATGATGTTCATACAACTTCCACTGTCTATGATCAACCTACACCATTTCTCTCCACTCTTAAAATGCAACAAAAAAATATTCGTTTGATTCCAGTCACCTAACGCCCGTGGAGTTGCCAGAATACACCGCATGACCATCATATTAGGCTCGTCCTCCATATCACTAGGCACTCCTTCTGACTTGCTTTCGTCTCCAGCCTCATAGATAAGATCATTTGACGCACATGTGAAATCTAACAGGGCTAATGGCTTGGGCTTAGTCGGACATTCACTAGCGTAGTGACCCTGCACCCCGCACGCGAAACAAGTAGCATTTGTTTTGTTGACTCTTCCGACTGGCACTCTCTCAGCTGTTTGGTTTCTAATATTTTGGGCAGTCACTACTATGGACTTCGAGTCTGTGGACCGGAACTTTACCTTATCCCTATCGGTAGAGGTGGGAGGGGGTCCCAAGATGGACTTTCCCTTCTGAAACAAACAAGACTTATTCTTAAAAATGTTGTGCTTTTTGATATCTAGTGCATCATTGAAAGTGGTGTTTAGGTCGGTGTGACCATAACGCAACAGCTTGCCATGGATGTCGGGGTTCAACCCCTTTCGAAACCTAGAAAGAGTGATTTCAGGCATCTCTCTTACACCGCACCGAGCCATCATGTCCTTAAGAAGACTCATGTATTCCGAGACCGACCGACTCCCTTGTTTAAGGGTGGTCAAATCATCAAACATCTACGTTCGATGGTACTGAAAGGGAAACTAGATCTGATATACTCTAGAGGGGGGTGAATAGAGTATATGGTGCTTTTAAAACACAAAGAAAAACTTTTGCAAAGCTTTACAACAATTGTTGTAATGAGTGTGAGCAGGGAAGCAGAAATAAAACTAATCACAAAACTAAGCTATGCAGAGACTAAGCACAAGAGAATCTAGGCCAGAAACAAAAAGAAAACAAGCAGAACCAGATGACACAAGGAATTATAGTGGTTCCCCAAACTTGGGTACATCCACTCTTCTACCACCCTAGGTAGGAATCCACTGCAGGATGAGTTGATCAGGTGTCCTGGGCACCAATGAGCTTTTGATAAGGTGCTCAAAAACCAAATCAGATTTTTTGATCAGGTGTCTTGCCACCAATGAGCTTTTGACAAGGTGCTCAAAAACCAGATTCAAACTTTTGAAGAGAGTTTGAAAAACCCTTTACAGAGTGGGGGTAAGAGAGTGATGGCAGTCTTCTCTTTCTCAATCAACTGAGAAGACTAAGTTGATTGATGTCAAAGCTCCCCCTGAGTCCTTGATCTTCAGGAAGATGAGCTTTGCTGAGGGTGATAGGCCTTCAAAGATAGATCTCCAGCACAAGATGATTTCAGCAAGCTGAAATATTGAGAGTCTGGAGTCTTGAAATGATGTTGGCCTTGAACACTTTGAGAGCTGAAGAGATCTGAAGATTTTTGAAAGCTTGATCTCTTTGATGAGTGTTCTACAGAATTCTCCTTGACAGAAAATTTTGAAAGAGTCTCTGTATACTGAGTTGTGTGTCCTATTCTTGTCAATCTCTGTATTTCACCTTCTTTCATTCAAAAACATTCTATCTTTTATTCTCTGTGCCAGAATAGAATATCACTCTGTCAAAAATAGCCATTGGTCTGCATTGATTATAGCCTTAATTGCATAATTTCTTCTGAAGGAAAGTCCACTGAATTATTCCTTGAAAAATCCCTTGAAACTTGGTCCAGAAGTAAATGGAAACGGCTAGCAGATCTTCTGAATTAATTGCAGAATAACTTCTAACTGATTTGAATTTGAATTCTGAAGGATAACTGAAATCGTCGAACTGAGCTCTGCTATCGTCGAGCTGAGCTCAGCGAACTGGAAAATTCAAGCAGCAAAACAATCGTCGATCTGAGCTCAAAGATCGTCGAACTGAGCTCAGAGATAAGGATCCAGTGCAGAGTCAAAATCGTCGACCTGAGCTCACCGATCGTCGAATGGAGTTCGACGATATTGTGAAGTTGAGCTCAGCGATCGTCGAACGGAGCTCGACGATCTGTAGAAGTTGAGCTAGACGATCGTCGACCGGAGTTCGACGAATCGTCGTGCTGAGCTCGACGATTAGACTTAGTCTACAGAAAAACTTGGTCTTCAGGGCATCTTCCAATCCTAGACTTCTAACCCTTAGACTCAATTCTAATTGACCTATTAAGCTATACAGAAGGTCAAACACAGATTCCTATAGACATAGTGATCCTGACCCAAATTAGTAATAGGGTGTTCCAACAATCTCCCCCTATTTGGGTTAGGAAAACTATTTACAGACTTTGGAAAAATCAAATAACATCATACAATCAGAAAAGCATAAAAACAACAGCAACTAGACACATTGCAGAAACATCACCGAGATATATATATAACATCCAGATAGCAGTCAGAAAAACCAAGGATTGTCACCTTACAGAGTTACTTCTTCTCTTTGCTTTTAACCATCTTGATTTCTCTGTTAGGGTTCAATGCTTCCTTGTTGGACCTAGTGTCATCAGCTACACCCAAGTATGTTTGCTTTGAAGTCCTGGGAACCACAGCAACAGGATGCAACTCCATGTATCTGTCTGCATCAAAGAACTTACTGGAGGCATATCTTTCTAGCTTTTTTTGTCTTTGCTCAGACATAGTAGAGATATTGGAAGTGTCTAGCCCTTGCTCTCTGGCTTTCTTTATCTGGTCTAATGCAGCCATTTCTTTCATCCTAGCAGTCCAAGCAACAGGATTCTTCTCAGGGTCCTCAAATGGTACAGGTGGCTCATACCTGTTGGAAGAATTATCTTGAGGAGTCCTGGCAGTCACAGTTTCTTTGAGCTTGTAGGGGAAAGGACCTGATGATGTATCAGAAGAACCATGTCCTCCCCTGGAATAAGGGTGCTGCCTGGAATGCCCTTTGGAATAAACTTGAGTCTCTCTTTGATTTCCCCTGTATCCTCCTCTCTTAGAGTAAGAACCCCTAGGCTGGCTTTCCCTTTGATAGGTTCTAGCATGGGGTTGATAGGGAGCCTGGCTTCTAGCTGGGGCTGAACTTGCAGAGCTGCCACATGCACCTGCATCAGGTGGAGGTGGTGGAGGAGGATGAGGGTGCTTGAACTGGGAGGAGCCCTTCTCATACTTTCTTTTCTTTTTCATTGCTTTTAGCTGATTTTTGGAATACTGCATCCAATGTTCAGTAATTGGGCAGTTGTGCAGAATATAATAAGGAACATCATTGTTATCCTTGACTTGGGCAGGAGGAACCCTTCTCATTGCCTTACTTCTTGCCTTCCTTTTCCTTGCAATAGTGGCAGAAGAATCATCAGAGGCAGTGTTGTAATCATCAGATTCAGAGCTCTGAGCATCATATAAAGCATCAATTCTCTTCATCAAATCTTCTTTCAGTTGAACAGCAGCAGATATAACAACAGATTCAGCAGCAGTTACAGGAGCAACAGCAGAAACAACACTAGTAACTTCAGGAGTGAGGGAAGCAGCAGCTTCAGGAACAATAACAAAATCTGCAGCAGGCTCAACAACAATGGCCTCTGTCATCAGAAATTCCTTGGAAATGGGCTCATCAGAAACAAAAGGGATTTCAGCAGCAGTGGGAACATTTTCGTCAGTAGCAGCAAAGACAGTTTCAGAGGCAGATTTAGTCTTTTCTTCAACAGCAGCAGCAGCAGTAGTATCAACAGCAGGAGCAGAAGCAGCAGCAACAGCAGCATGAAGGCTGGCTTCATATGGCATCTCCCCCTGCCTGGATGCAGATACATCTGTATCAAGGCACACTGCTGGAGGTGGTGCCTGAGGAATGAGGGAGGAAAGCCTGGCAGACAGGGCTTCCACTGACTGTTGTAGAGGAGCTAAGGAGGCCTCCATGAGAAGAGAGAGCCTGGGGGCCAGTAGCTCATACAACTTGTCAGCTAAGGCTGACAGATCTACATGCTCAATGGCAGGAGCAGAGGTAGAGGGTATAGGGATGGCTGAGGATGCTGGAAGTGGAGGGCTGGATGGTGGAGGGATGGATGGCTGAGGTGTGGGGATTGTGGAGATGGAGGACAAGGGGATGGATATGGATGGAGTGAATGTGGGTTGGTCAAGGATGTGGTGGAGGAGATCTTGGAAAGATGTTGAGGAGGAGGGTAATTCTGGAGGAGAAGAGGGGGAATCATCCATGTAGGAGTCATCCAGAAGGGTGAATGATGGTATGGATGGAGAAGATGTGACATCTGGTGGTGGATAGGAGAACAATGGGTGGAAATGGTCTACTGGAGGTGAGGAAATGGTTGCTGGAGATGGAATTGAGGTTGGGGAAGGGCTAGAGATGGTAATGGTGGATGGAACTGGAGTGGTGGATGGAGCTGGAGGTAGGGTTGGACTTGGAGGAGGAGAGGAAGCAACAACAACAGCAGCCAGGTCCTCTGCAGGAGCAGAGACCTGTGGGGGAGTGACTCTTTGAGTCCTGGTGCCTGAAGGAGCAGTTGAAGAGGGCCTGCTGGGTTTGCTAATTTGCCTGTCCCACTTGCCAAATAGGGCACAGGTAAGTCTCTTGGAGGCATTGATGTGCACTCCAGAGGAGACCAGCAGAGCAGGGCACCTTGCCTGAAGGAAAACTCCAAGAATTCTTCCAAAATTTACAAAGCTTTTATTGATTTTCTTCTTTATCAGGTCAAAGAAGACTTCTCCCCAATTCAAACTTTTCTTATCTACCAGAGCTCCCATGAGGCAGAGCTGATGTCTGGAGATGGTATCATGTGCAGAATGCTTTGCCAACAGCACCTTGCCTACAACATCTGCTAGGAACCTGTACTCAACAGACAAGTTCCTTTTGAACAACTTGCTAGGGTTTCCCTCTGGATGACCCATCCTGGCAAGAATATCAGAAAATTCTTCCCCAGATAGTTCAGCATTATCATCTCCATTTCTCAAACCAAAAACCTCTGTTAAGACTGTTGGGGTCAGAGGTACCTGGGTTCCAACAATAGTTCCAACTATTGTGTTGTTGTCAAGGTTGTGAGCAGTATAGACCCATTCTTTTATTTCATCTGAAGCAAGCTTGATTCGAGTGGTCATGAGGGCAGACAAGTTCTGATCCTTGAATAAACTCAAAATGTCCTGGAAGATTTGATCAGTAGTGTTGAATGAGTCCAGATCAATATCGAATCCTGCATCAAACATCATGGCGGCTAGAACAGCAACTGATACGGCCATTGTACCTGCAAAACTTTAACAAACAAACCGAACAAGCGTAGAACTATTTGGAGGGAAGAAGATTCTTGCAGAGAAATTGAAAGCGCAAGAGAGAACGACGGCGAAAAATGAGTTTTATATTAGGGTTCGACGCAGAATTGGAAAGATCGTTGAACTCAGTTCGACGATCGAGGCTTCTTAAGGAATCTGAAGAGACTCCAACATCGTCGATCTCCGTTGGACGATCTGGAAAGGCGTCGAGCTCTGTTCGACGATCGTTCAGGGAACAAAATCGTCGAGAGCCGTTCGACGATCGTTGACCGGAAGAGATAGTTCATACTATCTGAGGGGCGCTGAACTCAGTTCGACGATTCTGGAAATCGTCGAACTCCGTTCGACGATCTTTGGGGAAATCGTCGAGCGCAGTTCAGAGATCAGAAAATTCTAGACACTAAGAAAAATCAGAATTTTGCCTAGTCTTGGTCAATTTTTAGCTTTCCAAAATCTTGGGTGTTATTTAAGACTTCCTCCATCTAACATTCCTAACTGATTTAGGAAGAAAGTGTGTTTCTTTTCATCCAAAGGCTTGGTGAAAATATCTCCCCTTTGTAAATCAGTTGGGATATATTGCAGTTCAATTTTGTTCTTTTCAACATTGTCCCTTAAGAAATGATGCCTAATCTCTATGTGTTTTGTCCTACTATGGAGGACTGGATTTTGAGCTATGGAAATAGCACTTGTATTGTCACAAAAGATTTTTGACTTCTCTAAGTTGTAACCATAGTCTAGAAGTTGATTTTGAATACACAGTATTTGTGAACAACAACTGCCTGCAGCCATATATTCAGCTTCAGCAGTTGAAGTTGACACAGATGTTTGTTTCTTGCAAAACCAAGAGACAAGTTTATCACCAAGGAACTGACAAGTTCCACTGGTGCTTTTCCTATCAATTCTGCATCCAGCATAATCAGCATCAGAGAATCCAGTTAACTCAAATGCTGAATCTTTTGGATACCAGAGACCTAGATTTGGACAACTTTTAACATACCTGAGAATCCTCTTTACTAATGTTAGGTGTGACTCTCTAGGGCTAACTTGGAACCTAGCACATATACATGTAGCAAACATTATATCTGGTCTACTAGCTGTAAGATACAGTAAAGAGCCAATCATTGCTCTATATGTTGTCTGATCAACAGGTTTCCCATGTTCATCAGCATCCAATACAGCATTGGTAGGCATGGGTGTTTTCATACAAGATGCCTCAGACATACCAAATTTCTTAACCAACTCATTAGCATATTTGTTTTGAGAAATAAAGATGTCTTCAGCATGTTGTTTGACTTGCAATCCTAGGAAGAAGGATAGCTCACCCATGCTACTCATCTCAAATTTAGAATGCATTAGGTTAGAAAACCTTCTGCACAATTTTGAGTCAGTAGAACCAAAAATGATATCGTCTACATAAATTTGTACTAGTAGGGTATGGGACTTATGGGTTCTAATAAAAAGAGTTTGGTCTACTCTACCCCTTATAAAACCATTTTCCAAGAGAAAGCATGCTAGGGTCTCATACCATGCTCTAGGAGCTTGCTTGAGACCATATAATGCTTTGTTCAGTCTAAAAACATAATCAGGATAAGTTGGAGAGATAAAACCTGGAGGTTGTCTGACATAGACTTCCTCTTTGATGTCTTCATTTAAGAAGGCACTCTTGACATCCATCTGATAAACCTTGAAGCCTTTGTGAGCTGCATAAGCTAGAAATATTCTGATGGCTTCCAATCTTGCAACAGGTGCAAAGGTCTGGTCGTAGTCAATTCCTTCTTCTTGAGAATATCCCTGGGCAACTAGCCTTGCCTTGTTCCTTATTATTACTCCTTGATCATCCAGTTTATTTCTGAATACCCATTTTGTTCCAACAATGGAATGATCCTTTGGCTTTGGCACTAGTTCCCATACTTTGTTCCTCTCAAATTGATGCAACTCCTCTTGCATTGCAATGATCCAGTGTGGATCTTGCTCTACATCTTGAATGGACTGAGGTTCAATTTGAGAAAGGAAGCAGGTGTGCAACAGGTTTTGGTTGACCTGATTTCTGGTTTGCACACCAGCTGAGAGTTCTCCAATTATTTGGGTAATTGGATGGTCTCTTGATGTTACTAAATCAACAGGGGTGTTGATTGTTCACCATCCTGTGTTGTTGTTTCCTCTTGTGGTACAACAACTGGCTCTTCAAGTGGTGGTTCAATATGTTGAGCATTGCTTTCATCTTCACTGCTTTCTTCTTCTTGAGCAACCTGTAGCTTGTTCATATCTTCAACTAGAGAGTGTTCCTGCAAAGGTTCTATGGTAGAAGAAATCTTCTCCTTGAAAGACATGTTAGTTTCATCAAAAGAAATATGAACAGATTCCTCAATTTTCAACGATGATTTATTATAGACCCTATAGGCCTTGCTGATCATGGAGTATCCCAGAAACACTCCTTCATCAGCTTTGTCTTGAAATTTTGCTAAATATTTCTTATCATTATTGTGAATATAGCAAATGCAACCAAAAATTCTGAAATAGTCAACTTTAGGTTTCTTCCCTTTGAGTAATTCATAGGGAGTGTTTCCCTTTAGTTTATGTATTAGACTTCTGTTCAGCACATAGTTGGAGGTGTTCACTGCCTCTGCCCAAAAGGATAGAGGTAGATGAGCATCTGACAACAATGTAGTGGCAGATTCAATAAGGGTTCTATTTTTCCTTTCAGCTACCCCATTTTGTTGAGGAGTTCTAGGAGCTGAGAAAGTATGTCTGATCCCTTCACTCTGACAGAACTCTTGCATAAGAAGAGAATCAAACTCTGTCCCATGATCACTTCTGATCAGGGCAATGTGAGTATTGAACTCAATCTGTATACATTTGAGAAACTCTGTCAGACACTTAAAGTTATCAGACTTCTTCCTTAGAAAGAACACCCAAGTGAATCTAGAGAAGTCATCTACAATTACTAAAGTGTAGGATTTCCCTCCTAGGCTTTGTACTGTGATGGGTCCAAATAGATCCATGTGTAACAGATACAATATCCTAGGTGAATCACTCTTATTAAGTGACTTAAAACTGTTTTTAGTTTGCTTGCCTAATTGACAAGCCTTGCATAGTCCTTCCTTCTTGTAGGGGCCAGAAGGTAGTCCTCTAACAAGGTTGTCCTTGGATAGCCTAGCAATAGTTCTAAGGTTTAGGTGTCCTAGTCTCTTATGCCATAAAACATTTGGTCTACAGACTGAATTGAATAAACAGATATCTACATTGGTTGAAAGAAAATCTACAAGGTAGATGTTACCTTTCCTTTTACCTGTCAACACAGTTGTGTTGTCCTCTGACTTGATTTTGCATAAGGTTTTGCTGAAGGTCACCTGGTACCCTTCATCACATAGCTGACTGATGCTGATTAGGTTGTGCTTCAGTCCTTCCACATATGCTACCTTCTTGAAGGTTACAGAACCAATCTGGACTGCACCATATCCTTTAGTTTGTCCAAAGTTGGAATCACCAAAGATAACTTTGGGTCCAAGCTTGGCTCTAAAGGAAGTGAGGTTGTCCTTGTTCCTTGTCATGTGCTTAGAGCACCCACTATCCAAATACCATTGCTGGTTAGATGTTGGATAGGACTTCACCTGCACATAAAACAATTCACTTGTTTTTGACCCATTTTACCTTGGGCCTAGGTTGATAACCTTTAAATTCAGAAATGAAGGACATCCCTGGCTGACTCTTATATCCTTCAGGATGATATCTCCTTGGAGGTATAATCCATTCAGTATAAGGGTTGAAGGTTTGGGATGAAGAACACTTAGGATTCAATTTTGACCTGCCTTTGAAAAAGTTTCCAGAGCTCTGACCTCTGTTCGACGATCTTGGAGCTGCGTTCGACGATCGTGGGTCAGATCGTCGAGCTCCGTTCGACGGTCGACTATGGCTGAGGTCAGGTGTATGGGATCATCGACCTGCGTTCGACGATCGTGGCTGAGATCGTCGATCTGCGTTCGACGATTTGTCCTGAGATCGTCGAGCTGCGTTCGGCGATCGTCGATCTTCATTCGGCGATCGTCGATCTCCGTTCGACGATGTGTGTTGGGACTTAGTTTTCTGAGGCAGATCAGAATTTTTCCTGGCAACCTCTACAATTCCCTTTCCCTTGTCAGAAATGAACTTGATGGGAGTTGTCAGAACAATAGGTTGGCTGGATGAGGCACCCAAACCCAGTGTACTGTTGAATTTTGAGTTCACTCTGCTTGTGATGTCCATCAGCTTGATGCTTCTCCCATTAAGGGATTCTTCAAGCTTCTTGGCCTCAGAGAGCTCACTTTTCAGTGAAGCTATCTGTCCCCTATAGTTCTCCAACTCCTGAGAGAGTTTGAGGTTTTCTGACTTTAAAACATTTTGTTCAGATAATTGATTTCTGAGAGAGTTGATCTCTTTCTCAGACTTTAGCAGGTCTAAACATAGTGCTTTAAATTCAGATTTAAAATCTTCTGAAGTAAAATCAAAAGAGCTGATTACCTGATCTTCTTCAGGTTGAGTCTCTGAGTCTGACTCTGACTCCTCTTCCTCTGAGTTGTGTTGTGAGGCATTGATTGCCATCATGCAGAACTCCTTTTCCTCTGCATCATCCTCATCATCACTAGAGCTGGAAGAGGCTTCTGACTCCTCTTCAGTCTCACTCCAGGATTCAGCAACAAACCCTTTCCTTGTATGCTTATTTTTGCTGAAAGAAGGTTTGCTATTGCCACTCCTTTTGGAGTCTTTCTCCTTTCTTCTCTCTTTTCTTTCCCTTCTATCCTTGTTCTTGTTCTCTGGACAGTCAGGAACTATATGTCCTGGTTTCCTGCAACCAAAGCAAATAATGTCTTTGTTATTGCCAGTGGACTTGTCATACCTTGGCTTATCCTGCTCCTTGTGTGATCTTCTTCTGAAGTCCTTTCTGGCCATCTTATAGAATCTTTTGGCCAACAAGCTGAGAAGTTCATCATTGCTTGTTCCTTTTTCTTCAGGCAGATCCTCAGTTGCCTTGAATGCTATGGTCTTCTCCTTTCTTGTGGATGGTGAAGCAGCCTTCTGTTCTTCCTCTCTGTTATTGATGAGTAGCTCATAAGATTTGAGCTTACCCAACAAGGCTTCAGTGGTGATCTCATTCAGACTTCTGGCATCTTTAATTGGCCAGATTCTTGAATCCCAAGTGCTGGGAAAGCACATTAGGATCTTGTCATTAAGTTCTATCAGTGAGATCTCTTTGTCTAATGTCTTCAGTTCACTGACAATTAGACTCAGTCTGTTGTACATGTCTCCCACTGACTCAGTCTCTCCCTTCTTGAAGTTCTCATATTGGGAGATGAGATGGGATCTTCTGTCCTTTCTCTCATCAGCTGAGCCGGAAACTATTTCTGAGAGCTTGTCCCAAATCTCCTTGGCTGAATTACATTCAGCTACCTTTTGAAAAATGTCATCTGACATTGTCTGGGCTAGAATGTTCATAGCCTTGGCATCAGCTACTTTCCACTTTTTCATGTCAGCATCTGTTCCTGATGGAGGTGGAACAGCATTTGTGCTTGTGCTCTCTAGGGGTCTTGGACACACTGTCAAAACAGAATTAAAAATATCTTCGTCAATAGAATTCATGTAGAGTCTAATCATTGCTTTCCAAAGTGCAAACTTTGACAGATTGCACACTGGAGGTCTGGTGTTAGCATAATCTTTGTTTTGAGCCATGATTTGTGCAAACAGAAGCTAATAATAAAATACAAAAGAAAGCAGATCTAGTTTGGGATATTTGGGTTCAGGTGTTAGCCTGTACAACCAATCAGGTATGGTATGTTTAACCAACCTGGCTCTGATACCAATTGAAAGGGAAACTAGATCTGATATACTCTAGAGGGGGGTGAATAGAGTATATGGTGCTTTTAAAACACAAAGAAAAACTTTTGCAAAGCTTTACAACAATTGTTGTAATGAGTGTGAGCAGGGAAGCAGAAATAAAACTAATCACAAAACTAAGCTATGCAGAGACTAAGCACAAGAGAATCTAGGCCAGAAATAAAAAGAAAACAAGCAGAACCAGATGACACAAGGAATTATAGTGGTTCCCCAAACTTGGGTACATCCACTCTTCTACCACCCTAGGTAGGAATCCACTGCAGGATGAGTTGATCAGGTGTCCTGGGCACCAATGAGCTTTTGATAAGGTGCTCAAAAACCAAATCAGATTTTTTGATCAGGTGTCTTGCCACCAATGAGCTTTTGACAAGGTGCTCAAAAACCAGATTCAAACTTTTGAAGGGAGTTTGAAAAACCCTTTACAGAGTGGGGGTGAGAGAGTGATGGCAGTCTTCTCTTTCTCAATCAACTGAGAAGACTAAGTGGATTGATGTCAAAGCTCCCCCTGAGTCCTTGATCTTCAGGAAGATGAGCTTTGCTGAGGGTGATAGGCCTTCAAAGATAGATCTCCAGCATAAGATGATTTCAGCAAGCTGAAATATTGAGAGTCTGGAGTCTTGAAATGATGTTGGCCTTGAACACTTTGAGAGCTGAAGTGATCTGAAGATTTTTGAAAGCTTGATCTCTTTGATGAGTGTTCTACAGAATTCTCCTTGACAGAAAATTTTGAAAAGAGTCTCTGTATACTGAGTTGTGTGTCCTATTCTTGTCAATCTCTGTATTTCACCTTCTTTCATTCAAAAACATTCTATCTTTTATTCTCTGTGCCAGAATAGAATATCACTCTGTCAAAAATAGCCGTTGGTCTGCATTGATTACAGCCTTAATTGCATAATTTCTTCTGAAGGAAAGTCCACTGAATTATTCCTTGAAAAATCCCTTGAAACTTGGTCCAGAAGTAAATGGAAACGGCTAGCAGATCTTCTGAATTAATTGCAGAATAACTTCTAACTGATTTGAATTTGAATTCTGAAGGATAACTGAAATCGTCGAACTGAGCTCTGCTATCGTCGAGCTGAGCTCAGTGAACTGGAAAATTCAAGCAGCAAAACAATCGTCGATCTGAGCTCAAAGATCGTCGAACTGAGCTCAGAGATAAGGATCCAGTGCAGAGTCAAAATCGTCGACCTGAGCTCACCGATCGTCGAATGGAGTTCGACGATATTGTGAAGTTGAGCTCAGCGATCGTCGAACGGAGCTCGACGATCTGTAGAAGTTGAGCTAGACGATCGTCGACCGGATTTCGACGAATCATCGTGCTGAGCTCGACGATTAGACTTAGTCTACAGAAAAACTTGGTCTTCAGGGCAGCTTCCAATCCTAGACTTCTAACCCTTAGACTCAATTCTAATTGACCTATTAAGCTATACAGAAGGTCAAACACAGATTCCTAGAGACATAGTTATCCTGACCCAAATTAGTTATAAGGTGTTCCAATAGGTACGATAGGACGTACTGGTCTGTCAACATGGCCTTCATGTCTGCCCAACCAATAAGGAGGTCCCCATTGTCAGCCCTCAGATGACGTTCCTCATTTAACCAAAACATCTTGGCCCTACCTAGCAACTTCATTCGCACTACTCCGACCTTATCCGCGTCCGTCAGATTTTGCCACTCAAAGTAGCATTTGATTACCATCACCCAGTCCAGGAAGACTTGGGGTTCACCCATTCCATCATAAGATGGGGGTTTGACCCGAATGGCTCTAGTAATGTCAAACTCATACGGTACACGTGGGGCTCGTTCGTGGTTTTTATTATTATTCCCTTCATCAAGCGGATTGGCGGCTTGATTTTGGGGAGCCGGTCGATTCATTCTCAACTCATGAAGCATTTCCCTAATCTGCGTCAACTGATCGTTGAACTCCTGACGGAGTTCCTCAATCGCTGCGGGAATGTGACCTGCTTCCCGCTCGCCCGCCATTTGGGAGGAAGATGGGGAATATTCAGTGCCCAATCTAGTGCGCATGCAGAAAGAAAAAAACTGACTCAACGACACAACACAGACGGAATTGTTCCCCTTAATGGCTAGGGTAAAAAAAATTGTGTTTTCTTACTCGAAATAAAAAGAAGATTATTAAAAAAATAAATTTTGAATTTTACTGAAAAATAAGAAATCTAGGCCCCTATTGGAAGACCAATAAAATTTTTTTTGAATTTTTTTGACACAAAAATGAACAAGAAAAGTGTGTGCCGACGTGCACGAACCAGGGGGCGGTGCTAATTAAGAAATTGACGTGAACCTGGCTCTGATACCAAATTGATGCAGGCTCAAGCATCGACGTCGGGAGATCTACGGGTTAACATGTTTGTCTCCCTATGGTTCAAATTTTCACTCGCACAAATTACCACACCACGTACACTCCGCACAATATTATCACGTTAACGCTAACGTATGGGTAGCCAAACCGCATAGGATCGGATAGAGGCGATAGGCCAATATCCTTTCCCGGTAAAAGGAACCACCCTCTCCGAGCGAGCGAAGGTTGTACCAAAAGAGATCTACCAAAAGTACGATTCAAGAAAAGGTAGATCTCTCCCAACAAACGTTACGAGGTTCGCCAAACTTTTGCGAAAATTATTTCAATTAAGATGAACACAAGCAATCGAAAAAAACAATGAAAATTCAACGATTCTAAATCCAACGCCAAGAATATCCATCATGAAATTATCTAGGGAAGGAATCACACAAAGGTAGAGATTTTCATTACCCCAACTAGAATAGATGATTCCGGATATCTCACTTGAATCGCTCTTCCACGATTCCGCTAGAGTTGCGCAGGATGGAGAGGAAAACTCGTCCTCCTTCGTCGCGTCACGCCTTGGCCGAGATCCACGAGAGCTTGTCACAAGCACCTTGATCTAACCACCTAGAGGGAAAGGATGGCAGGATTCTTCCTTGAAGGGGGAAGGGGTGGTCGTGTTGTGCTTGTGGGAGGGTGGTCGGCTATGGATGAGAGGTATAGGAGACTAGGGGTTGGCGGCTTGGAAGGAGGGGGGGGGGGGGTTGGTGGCCGAGAGAATGAGGGAGGGAGTGAAGGTTGGCGGCCAAGAAGAGGGAGGAGGCTAGTATTGAGAGTAGGCCAAATTTAGAAGAGGAGGGAGAGGGGGAAGATTCCTTTGGAGGTAGATTTTCAATTTCTCATTCAACTTGTCCCACAAGAAAACAATACATGCCTATATATAGGCTTTACATCATTCTTTGGCTACATGCAGCCCATCATGAAAAATAGACTCTAATGTTTCAAACCCAAAATGAAATGATAAAATGCTCAAAACAAATAATATGATAAATTCAAATAATAATAGAATTATTCAACTAAATAATATTAGGTGGTCTTGCGCCGTGGGCGGAGGTTGTAACGACGCTCCACACGATCACCATGGCGACGCAAATCCTTTATTGGAGACGGAGAAGGATCCTCCGCGAGCAAGCCTGCATCATCTTCCACAGGTTGGGGGCCGTCGTCTCCATCAATATCATTGTATTTTCATTTCATGTATTATGATTGGTGCATATAACCATCATAATGTTCTTTTGAATTTTGAATTGGAGGATGATTGAGTGGTGTAGGCTATAAATAGCCATGTTGGTGAAGGATTGTTTAGAGAGAATGAAAGAATGAAATCCTAAGAATTCAAGTTTTGAATTTTCCCCCTCCTTTCTCCTTCCTCTTAGAGAAATTCTCCCCCCCCCCCCTTCTCTTCTATCTTGGTCGTCGGCCTTCTATCTCTCCCCCTCTTAGTGGCTCGGCCACCTTCCCCCTCCCCTCCTCCTCCTCCTCCCTATCCATGGGTTTGTCAAAAGGAGAAAACGGCGAGCGTCTTTGATGGGCTAAAACCCGAACAGGCAAGTGTACCTGTCGAATTGTAGTATCAAGGTCGTATTTAAACACGGGGTTGTCAAGTACTGCTACTCACGCTTGAACTATTATCCTACCGAAAGAAAAAGAGTTTTGAGAATTTTTAAAATAAAACGAAAGAGAATTTTTTAGACGAAAAAACTTTATAATAAAAGGCTAGCATTCGATCGAAGATTCACCATAAAATGAAATGAGAGGGATGAAAAGGCATAGTTTTAAATTTGCAAATCATACTCGACCGTGACGGATCCGAAAATAAGACAAAATCTCGCTAGAGCATTAAGTCTCCTAACTTATAGATGCTTTGATCGAAATCTCTTTACAAATCAAAGAGGCCTAAAGTTGCATTATCGAGGTGACCCGCACTATTGGATTTGACTCCAATTCGGAGGATTTACGTCATCCTATCTCTAGGATTGCGTGCAACTCCTTCCCTCTTTGAGTGATCTTTCAAATCAATGAGTCTCTCGACTATTATGAAATGAGATCAAGGGCCTACTACCGTATACCGGAAATACGGAGTCGGCTCGAAATAAATCAAAGAGGGATCGAGCGAAATTTAGCAAAAATAAAATTACGAAGTAAAAAAAAATATTCTATCTCAAATCATGCATCCTCATGATCAAATGCTAAAAGAAGATTAGCTACGCATAGTAAAAAGGGAAATCACAAGAATAAGAGAAAGAGAATAATTTTTCATTACAAAGTTAAAAAGAGGTACATAATAATAAAGACAAGACAATACTATTCTACTAAAAGAAAGATCACAAATAGAAGAGAAATATAACAAGAAATGACAACTTGCATTAGAACAAAATCTTAACTAACTTAAACAAAAACTTCTCTAACAAAAACTTTCTAACTCATCAAGCTTCTCCTCTCTCTTCCTTTTTTTCAACATAAGGCATGACTTCCTTTTATAGGAGAGGAGGAAGGTTCTAGAAAAATGGAGACGAAGGGATAAAGGGGGGTGGCCGGCCATGTGAATGAGAAAATGTTCATGCATGGCATTAAATGAAGGGGAGAGAGGAAGGTGGATTCATTGCATGCAATTTATGGAAATAAAATAGAGAATATAAAATAGAGAGGGGGAGATGAATGAGGAATAAAGAGGGGGGAAGAGAGGGGCCGGCCAAGCATGAATGAGAGATTCATGCATGTGGAAATTAATGAGGATGGGAGAGAGAGAGGATACGCATGAATGTGGATTAAAGAAAGGAAAAAAAAGAAATAAAAGAGGGAGAGAAAGAGGGGTGGCCGACCATATGAATGAGAGATTGCATGAATGCAATAAATGATGAGGGAGGGGGAAAATGAGTGGCCGGCCACACATGGATGAAGTGGGCTGCACTATATGGGCTTGGGAAGCTTGAAGATGGGCTGAATGCATCATGTAGGCTTCAAGGAAAAGGGTCGGGCTGCTCCAAACTTCAAGGGCTGCAGGTAGGGGGCTGCATCATGTGGAGGGGCTGCACCATAAGTGGCCGGGCTGCACCATGTGGGCTGTTTTGGTGGAAGAGGGCTGCTCCAATTGGGTTGCATTATGTAGTGGCCGGGCTGCATCTATTGGGCTGCATGGATGTTGAAGGGCTGCTCCAATCTTCAAGGGCTGCATGTAGGGGGCTGCACCATGATGTGGGCTGCATGTAGGGGGCTGCACCATGATGTGGGCTGCACCATAAGTGGTCTGGCTGCTCCATGGTGAAGAAGTGGGCTGCACATGCTTGGAATTTGAACTAGAGGGCTGCACATGCTTGGACTTTGAACCTATAAATAAAACAAAACATTAGTTAATACAAATGAAACTAAACATTACAAACATAATATATCATACTATTAATTAATTATATTCATAACAAAACACAAGTAAACATAAGATATAAAACATATACTAAAACTATATATTTTTATATCAAAACATAACAAAAAAAATTGCAACATAACAAGCAAATAAAACTATAATAAAACTAGGAATTATAATATCCTAACACAAAAAGACTTTAAGAAGAAATAAAACAAAACATGCATAAAAATACATAAAACATATAATTAAACTAGGAATTTTGCATACTAAACTATCCCAAAAATGATGACTAAAACAAGTCATCAGTCTTCATCGTCTGGTGCGGATCCGAGGATTTCTGCGTGGAAATAGAGAATATATCACCGTCGTGTGCGCCTCCACCATTCATCTTGTGGACGGATACATATTGGGATTTGGGTAAGGCTTTTCTAAACTAACCTCGTTGAGTGCTTCTTCTATGCATCTTGTGAGAATTGGTGGAATAGAAGGCTTGTAATTTGTTCTGATTTATATTGAATATTGTGCTTGTTAAAATCTAATTTTCAAAGCATTTATTTCCTGAATATTTTTTGTATTAATTGGAACGGGGGAACTCGTGAACACTAGAAAAAATCGGGTTCATCAACCTTGATTTCCCCTTGAGTTCAAGTGATTTGGTAAACCCTCTATTAATTTATTTTGGGATCGATTAGACTTGATTTTAAATCACTTATTTAGTCTGGATATTCTCTTATTGAATGTTTGAACGTTTGAGCATAATTTAATTTGAATTGCTAATTGTCCGGATCGGGTGGGTCCATTTCGCTTGAGCGAGCATTGGCATATAGCCCTTGTTCAATGTAAAATAAGGGGTAGCGTCCCTTTGCATGGAATGTTGTGAAATTTGTGGCTTTTAATGCTTGAGTATTTGATAGTACTAAGTAGAATAACAGCGCGCTACATATTTAATTAAATTGTCGAATAGAAGAACGCGTAGTTTAATCTGTCGAAAGCTTGGGCCTGCATTAATTTGGAATCAGAGCCAACTTGTGCTAATTTCTTAATTAGTAACATACTAGGGAAAAAAAATTTCTTTAGCACGCCGACACGCACTTGCCCGTTTCATTGCACAACATATAAATCAATTTTTAAATTTTTGGTCTGCAAATAGCGGCCTAAAATTTTCAATTTTTTCTCAAAATTCAAAAAAAAAAAAAATTCTGGAATTTCCCCATCATTTTATTAGTAAGAAATCAAAAAATATTTTATTTGTATTAAGCCATTATTTTTATTAAATCACTACAAAATTTAAATTTTGGTTTGCCAATAGCAGCCTATATTTTTATTTTTCCAGCAAAAAAAATCAGAAATTTTTTTAATAATCTTCAATTTATTTTCAGTAAGAAAATCCAAAAAATATTTTATTGCCTTAGTTATTAAGCAGGAACAAATACATTTGTTGCATTTTATAAAGGGTCAGGTTCATTATTCATTGCATATGCACCAGTTCCGGGTGAGTTTTCTCTCTAGTTCTCATTATTATGGCCAATGATGTTTATGCTTCACGTTTAGATTATTGGTATGTTAATCTCGTGGCTAAACACACCCCAGCCATGCCTTCATACCATAGGAATACCAACCGTCCCCACGCTTATCATCCTACTAGAATTGAGGCACCTACTTATGACGGTTTAGGGTATAATGCCCCCTATCCATCGCATAGCATATAGCAGTAGGTCCGGCCGGGGCCCGACGCCATATACCAAAGACAGACCGGTTGGTTACTCAATGGAAACCATCCAACCAATCCAACGTCCTACACAGAGTCATTCTAACGGAAGTAATTTTATTACTTGCAGTAACAAGAACCCAACACTAGCATGAATGTCCACTAAACAGAACCAAAAGGAATGAAGTACAAATACACAAGTACTGGTCTTATGGCCTTAAAAAATGGTTTACTCAAATTACATGTTTTCCAAACCTCGGCATGCAGGCCGGTCATACATGAAAACAACAAGTAAACACTCCAATTAGCCCTTCAAGGGCTGGCTCAGCAATTTGGGCTTCAACCCGCTATTGACCGCTCGGTCCTGCAGTACCTGCAAGTAACAATCCACCAAGACGGTGACAAACAAAGACAACGGTCAGTTATGCTGACCAAATTATAACGATCCCCCGCCCCCAATCTCGGGGCGGCGATGCTCCTTCCCTGCACTGTATTAGTATAATCAAGCAGTAGAGTAATAACACTACATCACAGGCGCAGGCACGCATGGCCACATGCCCCGTGCTCTCAGGGCACATTCTCTGTGATCATGGTCTAAGTTCGCCGACTCACCACCGCCCTTGGACGACAATATCCCGTGAGCATTTGGTCTTTCTGGCCACTACCTAAGACCCTCCATCTATGCCAATGATAAGTACCAAGTAACTTTAGGCCTCTTTAACCGAATGACATGGAGCGGGTACGGTTCCTCCTGACCCATTGCTCACACTGCAACGTTAATTTAAAATATATGCGCGGGTCAAACTTTCCCGAGTCCCAAATCGTTTACATACATCACATAACCCAGTTATGTTCAAGTTGGCTCCCATGCCCACAAGATGGCAGAACCACGCGTCCGCCCAGTTTTCCGGGTGCACCTTGGAGTTAATCCCCAAGGCCCCCTGTTGCAATCTGCCTCGTAGAAAACCCGAAAAACAAACATTCGCACGGAGTCTTCTCCGTCCTTTCATGCAATACAACATCACCGATCCAGACTAACTTGTCCGGGTAGGCTTCACACATCATGCCTATGTACATTCTCTATTACGGACTCTACATGTATACAATGGGGAGTATTCATGTCTACCCGAAGGAATGCCTCAAACTCACCACAAACTCGCGAGAGCGGGCTTCCTTATGCAGAAGAAGTAGAGCTTCACATGATCAAGTAGAGAATCATTACCCTAGCGTTCTTCCTTAGCGCCATGGAAATGTACGCAGATGAAAAGCACCGCAATCTCCTTACCCCGTAGATCCGAAGTCGGCTCGCGATTTGGAGCTCCGAAACTCCGCCGGTGACCGGATCTAGGCTTCTTCTTCCTCATTTCCTCCCCCTCTCTCTAAACTTACAAAGAGAACCACTCAAGTGAAATGAGGGTTTCAAAGGCCCAATCCCGGGTATATCCAAGTAGGAACAACTCCCAGCTGTCGGATCCCAAAATAAGGAAACGAACGGTAACGATCCATAGCTGAAATGTAAAACCTAGGCCGAGCACGGCCTGCGACACGCCCGTGTCCAGGGTCGTGTCCCCCATTCACCGTCAAAATCGACACGTCTCGAAAAACACACGGGCACCCGACACGCTCGTGTTCGACCTGACACACTCATGTCAGCCAGTACACGCCCGTGTTCCCGGGCGTGTTCCTCCATCAACATAGGACCAACACCAACCCGAGACTCACACGGGTCTTGGACACGCCCGTGTCCTATTTGACACGCCCGTGTCAAACGCGAACACGCCTGGGCTCCAGGCTGTGTTCACTGTCTCGACACTTCGTCGAGCGCAGTTCGTCGACCACCCGACACGGCCTTGGACACGCCCGTGTCCTAGGTCGTGTTCCCTGTCTCGACACATCGTCGAGCGCAAATCGTTGACTTCCTTGGCAGATCGTCGACACGATCTCGACAAGCCCTGAGACACACCCGTGTCTCAGGCCGTGTTCGCTGCTCGACGATCGTCAACTCCAGAATTCGTCGACCTCTCGGCCAAATCGTCGACCTAAACACGATACACCCTGGGACACGCCCGCGTCCCAGGCCATGTGCCCCCTGCCAAATTCCAAATTTGGACCAGAATGCCTCCCATCGCTCTTTTGAGTTTCGGGGCGTTACAACTCTCTCCCTCTTAAAAGAATTTCGTCCTCGAAATTACATAAAGGAAAGAAATATAAAACTTAAACAATACCTGAGTGAAACAACTCCAGGTACTCCTCAAGCATGGTCTGCTCTCGCTCCCAAGAGAGCTCTTCCCGACCGCAATTGTCCCAACGGACCTTGACCATCCTGATCTCTTTGTTGCGTATCCGCTTGACTTCCGAGTCCTCAATACGTACGGGCTTGACCTTCGTCGTCAACCCACTATCGACCGACACTTGATCGACCGCGATCACTTGCGAAGGTTCTTGCACCGCCTTCCGTAGTACCGATATATAGAATACATCATGTAGACCACTAAGCTCCACTGACACCTTCAAACGATAAGCTGCTTCACCAATCCGCACCAGAACGTTAAACGGTCCAAGGTACCTTGGGCTTAGCCTCTTTAAATGCCGCACCCGCGAGACGCCATTGAACGGCTTGATCTTCAAGTACACTCAGTCGCCAACAACGAACTCCACGTTCTGGTGCTTGGCATTATAGTACATAGCCTGGCGGTCTTGAGCGATTAGCAACCTTTCCCGAATGGTTCGCACCAAAGAAGTAGCATCTTCCACCTCTTGGCGTTTGTACAACTTTGACTCACCCGTTTCCAACCAAGACGACGGCGTGTGACATCTTCTACCATAAAGTACCTCGAAGGGAACCATTTGTATGCTAGCCTGGTAGCTATTATTGTACGCGAACTCCACTAAGTATAAGTGGTCCTCCCACTGCTTTCCAAAATAAGGAAGCACATACGAAGCATGTCTTCCATTGTCCTATTGACCTTCTCGGTCTGCCCATCCGTCTGCGGATGAAAGGTTGTGCTGAAACTCAGCTTTGTTCCCAACATCTACTGCACCAGCCTCCAATAATTAGACGTGAACTGCCCATCTCGGTCACTCACGATGCTACGGGGCACACCGTGAAGCCGTACTATGTTGTCCACATATAACTTTGCCAATTTCTCAACCGGACCATCCTTCCTATGCGGAATGAAATGCGACACCTTTGTTAGACGACCTACGACCACCCAAATGGAGTCATTCCCTTTTTGCGACCTTGGCAGCCCGTGCACAAAGTCCATAGTAATGTCGTCAAACTTCCACTCCGGAATAGGCAAGGACTTCAAGAATCCTCTCGGCTTTTGGCATTCCGCCTTCACCAAGGTGCATGTCTGACACTTTGCCACATACAGTGCCACATCCTTCTTCAGTCCTGGCCACCAGAACAATTTCTTCACATCGCGGTACATCTTCGTGCTCCTCGGGTGAATCATGTACTTGGTATGATGCGCATCATACAACAATTCCACCCACAAAGTGCCCAAATTTGGGACGCACAAACGACCGTCTTTCCAAAGCAAATCATCCACAACCTTATATTGGGAATTTGACCCATCCAGAGCCTATATCATAAGCTGCTTCATGCTGCTATCCACATCCAAAGCCTACTAAATCCGATCAGCCAGGTCATACTGAACTTCCGTCCAGTTCAAAAGCGCTTCAGTAATCGACTGTTTGTCTACGCAAGAGATCTCAAAAGCCTCCAACTCCCAAACCAACCGCTCGTCATGGATCGACAGCCAATGGGCTTGGGTTGGGGCACGACAACTCAACGCATCCGCAACCGCATTGCCTTTACCAGGCACATAGTGGATCTTGAATGTATAGTCCCCCAAGAACTCCATCCATCTATGTTGCAGGATGTTCGGATCTTTCTGATCCAACAAATATTTCAGGCTCTTATGGTCGGTATAGATATCCACCCTACTCCATACAAGTAGTGCCTCCACAGCTTCAAGGCAAAAATCACGGCCGCTAACAACAAGTCATGAACCGGATAATTCCTCTCGTGCACTTTCAGCTGTCTCGAGCCATACGCTTTAAGGCTCCCATGCTGCAGTGGCACGCAACCCAAACCACTACCTGAAGCATCGATGTAGATTTCAAAGCCTTCGGTCCCACTCGGCGAACTCAGCACAGGCGTTGTGGTAAACCGACACTTCAACTACTCAAAAGCTCGTGCGCACTCCGGCGTCCAAACGAACTTCTGCTCCTTCCTCGTCAAAGTAGTGAGAGGTAACGCTATCCGCAAGAAGTTCTCCACGAAGCGCCTGTAATAGCTGGCAAGCCCCAGAAAACTCCGGACCTCCGCTACCGTAGAGAGCACAGGCCACTCTCGTATTGCAACAATCTTCGCCGGATCCACCGCAATCCCTTCTCCACTCACTATATGACCGAAGAATGCCACTGAGGACAACCAAAACTCGTATTTCGAGAACTTGGCGTACGATTGATTCCTCCTGAGCGTCTCTAATACCAAGTGAAGATGCCTGAAGTGATCTTCCTCACTCTGCGAGTACACCAAAATGTCATCGATGAAGACGATCACAAAATGGTCCAAGTACTCCCTGAAAGTCATGTTTATGAAATCCATGAACACTAACAGCGCATTCGTCATCCCAAACGGCATGACCGTAAACTCGTAATGCCCGTATCTTGTACTGAACGCTGTCTTAGGGATATCACTCTCCCTTATCCTCAGCTGATAGTAACCAGACTTGAGATCCAACTTCGAGTACACCATCAACCCGACTAACTGACCAAATAGATCATCAATCCTCGGGATCGGGTACTTGTTCTTTTTCGTTATCTTGTTCAACTCCTGATAGTCAATACACAGTCTCAAGCTCCCATCCTTTTTCTTAACAAAGAGGACTGGTGCGCTCCAAGGCGACGAACTTGGACGCACATACCCTTGCTCCAACAACTCTTGTAGTTGAACCTTCAGCTCCGCCATTTCCTTAGGCGCTAGCCGATACGGAGAGCGTGACACAGGTTTTGCACCTAGCACTAGCTCAATCGTGAAATCTATCTCCCGTTGAGGCGGGGCTCTAGGAAGATCACCAGGGAACACCTCAGGGTACTCCGATACCACTGAAATACTATCCAATATAGGCTTAGGCTTTGCAACCTCCACTGGCTTGAAGGCTTACGACTTGTTCCCGACTTGACCCCCCTTACGATTGCGATCGATGTATGCTTGCTGCTCCGAGAGCCAGTCCATACCAAAGATCATGTCGAACTCCACTAGAGATTGTAACGACGTTTGTAAATCAAACTCTTGACTCCCAATCCATACCTAAGCGCAACAGATTCCACCCGCGCGCATTGAGCACCATTGGACCATAACACATCCAATTTGTCTCTTACCATCAAAGGAGGTACTCCGAAGCGCAATATAATTCCTAAATAAAGGAATGTGAAGCTCCATAAACAAACAGTGCTCTCGGCGGATAAACGAAATCAGAACAAAGCTTAGCACAAGTAGTTCTAAGCTAACATGCACAAGGGCGACAAGTATTTAAGGCTCACCTGCTATAACTTTAAACCATACCTGTCCTCACGACGACGTGCTTCCTCTCGGACTTTAGGCACCCACAGGCGTAATGCCCCGACTCCCCACAGTTGTAACATGCGCCTGGGGTTTGGACTGTAGTTACCCCCGAAGTACCGAAAGGAGGGGCGAGACTCAAAGTCCTAGCCTTCTTATACTACCTACGATATCCAGACTTTGAGCTGTTTGGCATTTTGAACGTCGTTTCCTTTGCACTAAAGTCCTCAAGTACTCCTAACATAGCTTTCTTAGTCTTCTGAGCACCATTCCGACACTCTCGGGCAAAGTGCCCTTTCCTTCCACAAGTATGACAAGTGTAAGTAGCTTTGCTAGTCGATGTTGTAGCCCCCTTCTCCAGCATTCTGCTGGATGCAGCTCTTATGGGGCTTGCATAGTTCGATACCATGGTCGCTGGCATCGGGTGAGTCTTCCTCAAGTCTACCTCCAAAGATCTAGCCGACTCCACCAAGGCTCGGAATCCCAATAATTTTGGTCCTAACAGTAGGATTCGCAGCTCGCCACGCAGACAATTATAAAATCTATCGACTATAGTCTGCTCGTTCTCCAACTCAAAGCATGGGTAGCGGCTTATTATAAGAAATGCTTGCAAATATTCGCAACTGAGTGCGCTCCCTGTACTAAATGCATGTTCAGCTGCTTGTCCGATGGTCTACCAACTGTCATCTGCTCCATCATGCCACCCGGCGTTGAAGTCACAACAGGGGCACAGGGTTGTACATTTCTTCCATGCTGTGCATTAGTCACAGCGAACACCGCTTCAACGATCCTTCTTACGGTTTCAGACGAAGGAGGGGTCTCAAACACCTCACTGGGTGCACTATACTCCTCAAAAACCAGACTTTCTGGCGGCCCAGCACCGCTTCTGGTCACCTATAGTTGTACAAAACACTATTAAGCGACCAAACAAAATTGCAAAACACAATTATAGGAACACGCAGGTTCCTCAAACACGTGTATTTTCATTGCTAAGTTGACATTCATGGGTTCTTTTGCTGTTATAACGATGACGCACACACATGTGTTCACCACCCCTTAAAAAGAATTCGCCCATGAATTCAGTTAAGCCTGACCAAAACAGTAGTCTGATACCAAATTGTAACACCCCCTATCCGTCACATAGCATATAGCAGTAGGTCCGGCCGGGGCTCGACGCCATATACCACACACAGACCGGGTGGTTAATCAATAGAAACCATCCAACCAATCCAACGTCCTACACAGAGTCATTCTAGCGGAAGCAATTTTATTAGTTGCAGTAACAAGAACCCAGCACTATCATGAATGTCCACTAAACAGAACCAAAAGGAATGAAGTACAAATACACAAGTACTGGCTTATGGCCTAACAAAATGGTTTACTCAAATTACATATTTTCCAAACCTCGGCACGCAGGCCGGTCATACATGAATACAATAAGTAAATACTCCAATTAACTCTTCAAGGGCTGGCTCAGCAATTTGGGCTTCATCCCGCTATTGACCGCTCGGTCCTGCAGCACCTGCAAGAAATAATCCACCATGATAGTGGCAAACAATGGCAACGGTCAGCTATGCTGACCAAATTATAATGATCCTGCCCCAAAACTCGGGGCGGCGATGCTCCTTCCCTGCACTTTATTAGCATAATCAAACAGTAGAGTAATAACACTACATCATAGGTGTAGGCACGCATGGCCACAAGTCGCATGCTCTCAGGGCACATTATTGGTGATCACGGTCTAAGTCCGCCGACTCACCACCGCCCCTTGGACAGCAATATCTCGTGAGCATTTGGTCTTTCTGGCCACTGCCTAAGACCCTCTATCTATTCCAATGGTAAGTGACAAGTAACTTTAGGACTCTTTAACCAAATGACATAGAGCGGGTACGGTTCTGCATGACCCGTTGCTCACACCGCATTGTTAATTTAAAACATATGCGCGGGTCAAACTTTCCCGAGTCCCAAATCATTTACATACATCACATAACCCAGTTATGTTCAAGTTGGATCCCAGGCCCACAAGATGGCAGAACCACGCGTCCGCCCAGTTTTCCAGGAGCACCTTAGAGTTAATCCCCAAGGCCCCCTATTGCAATCTAACTCGTAGAAAACCCGAAAAACAAACATTCGCACAGAGTCTTCTCCGGCCTTTCATGCAATGCAACATCTCCGATCCAGACCAACTTGTCCGGGTGGTCTTCACACATCATGTCTATATCCGTTCTTGATTACGGACTCTACATGTACACAACGGGGACTATTCATGTCTACCCGAAGGAACGCCTCAAACTCACCGCAAACTCGCGAGAGCGGGCTTCCCTATGCAAAAGAAGTAGAGCTTCACATGCTCAAGTAGAGAATTGTTACCATAGAGTTCTTCCTTGGCACCATGGAAATGTACGCTGATGAAAAGCACCGCAATCTCCTTTCCTGCGTAGATCTGAAGTCGGCTCGAGATTTGGAACTCCAAAGCTCCGCCGGTGACCGGATCTAGGCTTCTTCTTCCTCCTTTTCTCTCCCCTCTCTCTAGACTTAGAAAGAGAACCACTCAAGTGAAATGAGGGTTTCAAAGGCCCAATCCAGGGTATATCCAAGTAGGAATAACCCGCAGCCATGGGGTCCCAAAATAAGGAAACGAACGGTCATGATCCGTAGCTGAAATGTAAAACCTGGGCCAAACACGGCCTGCGACACGCCCGTGTCTAGGGCCGTGTGCCCCATTCGCCATCAAAATCGACGGGTCTCGAAAAACACACGGGCACCCGACACGCCCATGTTCGACTTGACACGCCCGTATCAGCCAGTACACGCCCGTGTTCCCGGGCGTGTTCCTCCATCAACACAGGACCAACACCAACCCGAGACTCACACGGGTCTTGGACACGCCCGTGTCTTATTTGACACGCCCGAGTCAAACTTGAACACGCCTGGGCTGCAGTCCATGTTCACTGTCTCGACACTTCGTCGAGCGCAGTTCGTCGAACACCCGACACGGCCTTGGACATGCCCGTGTCCTATGCCTTGGTCCCTGTCTCGACACATCGTCGAGCGAAAATCTTCGACTTCCCTGGCAGATCGTCGACACGAGCTCGACACGCCCTGAGACACACCCGTGTCTCAGGCCGTGTTTGCTGCTCGACGATCGTCGACTCCAGATTCATCGACCTCTCGGCCAAATCGTCGACCCAAACACGACACGCCATGGGATACGCCCTTGTCCTAGGCCGTGTGCCCCCTGCCAAATTCCAAATTTGGCCCAGAACGCCTCTCGTCGCTCTTTTGAGTTTCGGGGCGTTATATAGGGTGTCCCCAAAATTTTAGAGACTGGCTTAAGGGATTAGAAAATTATTTATATTATCACTTATGGGACGACCACCAAAAGGTTAACATAGCCCGAGATCGATCAGTAGGTCACGCCCGCGTGTTTTGGCTAAACTAAGAACGTCGTGTTGGTAGTTATAAACATGCATGGTCGGCAATGCGTAGCCTACTCTCGGATCAATTTGATCCCGCCTATCTCCGCACTACTAACACTAAGCCTGTGAGTGAGTATTGTTATGGCGTTAGTCTCATACCTGCCTATAGGAATGATTATATACCTAACACTAGATCATTTTTCCCCAAAGGTCGGCCAGCTCATAGTATACCTACTACCACCTTTAGGGAAACAATTCCTAATAGTTCACATGTCTTGGACTCGAAAGATGTTACTACTAGAGCATTGGCTCCTTTAGCCTCGACGTCTAAGCCCCTTGAGATAGTGACTGATACCTTTGAGGATTCTGATGTGGATATAGTATCTCTGGATTCGGAAGTTGACGAACTAGGTGAGAGTATTCCTTCACGTACGATAGTACACGACGAGTCTAAAGATTATGACAGTGAGGGAATCCCTAGTGATTTAGAAGACGATGTATGGGATGATTACATTCCGATCTGTGAGAGTATTCCACTGCCTATTAATTGCCCTACTAGCATTGTGTCTGTTCACCCTAGTATTGAGTGCCCTCTCTTCGATACGATCCCCATCGTGTTAGACCCTACGATTACACCCGCTGAGATTGTATCCGAGTTATCTGAGGAGTTTGAAAGTGAGGATGTCCCTATTATTATTGTCGATGAGTTAGCATCAGAGGGAAGGGTATTTTTTGTAATGCCCCGAAACTTAAAAGAGCGACGGGAGGCATTTCGAGCCAAGTTTGGAATTTGGCAGGGGTCACACAGCCTGGGACACGAGTGTGTCCCAGGGGCGTGTCGTGCTCGGGCCGACGATCTGGCCGAGTGGTCGACGAATTTGGAGTCGACGATTGTTGAGTAGCGAACACGGCCTGAGACACGGGTGTATCCCAGTCTGTGTCCTTCACAGGATGAAGTCGGGTCGTGGCAGGGGGTGATACACGAGGTCAGCACATGGGCCGTGGCAGGTAGACACAGGCGTGTCAAAATACGACACGGGAATGTCGAGTACCCGTGTCCCTTTCGGGCATTTTTGGTCCTGTGTCGACAGAGGAACACGACACACTACACAGCCGTATACTGTATGACACAGACGTGTCAAGTTTGACATGGGCGTGTTGGTAGCCCGTGTACATTTCAGGATGCGTCGGTTTCGACGACGAATGGGGCACACGGCCTTGGACACGGGTGAGTCACAAGTCGTGTTCGGCCCAGGTTTTGGATTTCAAGTCTGAATCGTGGCCGTCCGTTTCCTTATTTTGGGTTCTAACAGCTTGGAACTATTCCTGATGGGTTATACCCAGGAATAGGGTTGGAAAGCCTTCATTTCCTTTAAGCATTCTCTTTCTAAAGTTCTAGAGAGAGGGTAGAGCAAGGAAGAAGAAGGAAGGAAGATCCGGCCGCCGACGGAGCTTCGGAGCTCCAAATCGCAAGCCGACTTCAGATCTGTGGAGGCGAGGACATTGCGGTGCTTTTCATCTGCATAGATTTCCATGGCGCCAAGGAAAAATGCTAGGGTAACTATTCTCATCCTAGGACATGTGAAGTCCTCTTTTCCTTTGCATAGGAAGCCCACTCTCGCGAGTTTGCGGTGAGTTTGAGGCGTTCCTTCGGGTAGACATGAATAGTCCTCGTTGTGTACATGTAGAGTCCATAATCGAGAATCAAACATAGGCATGATGTGTGAAGCCTACCCGAACAAGTTGTTCTGGATCGGTGATGTTGCATTGCATGAATGGCCGGAGAAGACTCCGCGCGATTGGTTATTTTTTGGGTTTTCTACGGGGTAGATTGCAACAGGGAGCCTTAGGGACTAACTCCAAGGTGCACCCGGAAAACTGGGCAGATGCGTGATTCTGTCAAACATGGTGGCCTGGGAGCCAACTTGTACATAACTGGGTTATGTAAAGTGTGTTATCGATTTGGGACTCGGGAAATATTGACCCGCGCATATGGCTTAAATTGACGTTGCGATGTGAGCAATGGGTTAGGAGGAACCGTACCCGTTGTATGTCGTTCGGTAGGAGCCGTTGGCATAGATGGAGGGTCATATGCGTTCTATGGCTTAAATTGACATGACCAATGCCGGAAATACAAAATTCTCACGAGATTGGTCGTCCAAGTGGTGGTGGTGAGACCGCAATGTCTATGGCTTAAATTGACGTGACATTGACCGGTTCATCGAGAAGGTGCCCTGAGAGCATGGGGTGTGTGGTTGTGCGTGCCCACGCCTGTGTTGAAGTGTTGTTACACTATACTTCTTGGTTTTGCTAATAAAGTGCATGGAAGGAGCATAGCCGCCCCGAGTTCGGGGGCGGGATCGTTATTATTTTATCAGTATAGCTGACCGTTGCCTTTGTTTGCCACCATTGCGCTGGATTATTGCTTGCAGGTGCTGTGGAGCCAAGTGGTAAATAGCAGGCAAAAGCCCTTGTTGTTGAGTCGGCCCTCGAAGGCCTAATTATGAGAGTTTACTTGCTTTATTCATGTGTGACCGTCCTGTGTGCCGAAGTTTGGAAAACAATCTAATTTGAGTAAACAATTGTAAGGCCTTTAGGCCATTGCACTTGTGTATCGTACCTTCATTCCTGTTGGTTTTAGTAGTGGACATTTATGCTTATGCTGGGTTCTTTGTTTTGCAACTTTTAACTTACTTCCGCGAGAATGTACTCTGTGTAGGACGTTGATTCTCAGTTGGATGGTTTCCATTAAGTAACCTTCTGGTCTATCTGTGGTATATGGGGTCGGGCCCCGGCCAAACCTACTGCTATATGCTATGCGACGGATAGGGGATGTTACAATTTGGTATCAGAGCCAGGTTTCGGTCAACTTAAATGAATTTGTGGTGAATTCTTTTAAGGGGTTGTGAGCACATGTTTGTGCGTCATCGTTATAACATAAAAAGAACCCGTGAATGTCCACTTAGGAATGAAAATACATGTGTTTGGGGAACCTGCGTGTTCCTATAATTGCGTTTTGCAATTTTGTTTGGTCGCTTAACGGTGTTTTGTACAACTATAGGTGACGAGAAGTAGTGCAGGGCCGTCAGAATGCCCGGTTTCTGAGGCTAGTAGAGCACCAAATGATGATCCTGCAACACCTCCCTTAGCTGAAACCATACGATTGGTTGCCGAAGCTGTGTTTGATATGATCAATGCGCAGCCTGTAAGGCAAATGAAGCAGCCCACTCCTACAATGGAGCAGGTACCGCTTCAAAGGGATGAACCAAGAAAAGTGGAGCAGGTAGTGGTGGAAATTTTGGTGCCGAGGAGAGCAACTGAAAGGCAGCTCAAGCACGTTATGAGATTTAATCCTCCGGTGTTCTTGTGATTGGGAACCCCATCCCAAACTGAAGATTGGCTCTCACAGGTGAAGAGAGTCTTGACAGCGACGAAAACGGAGGAGTGGCAGATGACCATTATAGCTACGTTCCTTCCGAACGGTGATGCTAGGCTGTGGTGGGAAGGTTTGGAGCTCCATCACTTGAGGGGAAGGCAACTCATGGACGTCTCGATGGAAGAGTTTTCGAGATTGTTCTTGGCAATGTACCTCCCTTCGACTCAGAGGATAGCATTGGAGAATGAGTTTCAGAGGTTGACACAAGGAGAGAGTAGCGTGGATGAGTATCTCCATGAATTTACTTGGTTAGGTCGGTACACTAGCTCTACGTTCGCGGATGAGGAGCGTAAGACAACCCAATTCTATGAAGGTTTGAGAGATGACTTAAGGCTACTGCTCTCGGGTCCTATGACGCAGAGCTTCTTGACCCTGGTCAATACGACCCGGTCTTTGGAGAAAGACTTGAAGAATGTGCAAGCAAAGAAAAGCTCTGGTGATAAGAAGACTGAGTTCAATGTTCCGACAACCTCAAAGTCTGGGTACCGTAAGTTCTTTAAGAATGCTAGGACTTCGGGTACATCTCCTTCTTTTGGTGCTTCCGGGGCGACTACGGGTCGAACCCCGGGCACATGTTTTACTTGTGGAAAGCCGGCTCACTTTGCCCGTGACTACTAGAGCGGACTCCCCAAGTCCGAAAGGAAGCCGGGAGCAACATATCAAGAGAAGGGAAAGGCGGTGGAGTCAACCGCGTCCCATTATACTCCGGCTCAACCTAGAGTTTATAATCTTGGTCAGCAGGAGGCCATCAAGCAAGCGGATGTGGTGACAGGTACGGTTTAAATTTATAGCAAGATAATTTTTAAATACTTGTTATGCACGTGTTACCTTACCACTGCTTGTATAGGATTTGTTTTGATTTGTGAGAATCCGGCGAGAGCACTCTTTGATACGGTAGCTTCGCACTCCTTTTTGTCTGAAGGATTCATATTGCGCATCGGAGTACCTTCTTTAATGGCCAAGGACAAACTGGATGTACTGTTGTCGAATGGGTGTTCGATGTGCGCGGATAGAATCTGTGTCGTTAAGATTCGTATTGGGGGTCAAGAGTTCGATTTGCAAGCGTTGTTACTACCGCTGGTGGAGTGCGATGTGATATTCGGCATGGACTGGCTCTCGAAGCAGCAAGCTTATATTGATTGCGGTCGCAAGGAAGTCAAGTTAGGAACAGGTCGTGAGATGACTTTTATGGGCTTGAAAGCTTCGAGCAAAACTTTGATGTCTGCTCTTCAGGTGGTGAAGGCGGTTTGTGCCGGAGCAGAGTTGTTTTTCATGCTAGTGGAGATTGTAAAGCCTAAGCCTACGTTGGACAGTATTTCAGTGGTATCCGAGTACCCTGATGTGTTCCTTGGCGATCTTCCTGGAGCCCCACCTGAATGGGAGATAGATTTTACGATTGTGCTAATGCTAGGTGCGAAACCTGTGTCACAGTCTCCGTATCGGCTAGCGCCTAAGGAAATGGTGGAGCTGAAGGTTCAACTTCAAGAGTTGTTGGAGCAGGGGTATGTTCGTCCAAGTTCTTCGCCTTGGAGCGCACCGGTCCTTTTTGTTAAGAAGAAGGATGGAAGCTTGAAACTTTGTATCGATTATCGAGAGTTAAACATGCTAACGAAGAAGAACAAGTACCCGATCCCAAGGATTGATGATCTGTTTGATCAGTTAGTTGGGTCGACGGTGTACTCATAGTTGGATATCAAGTGCAGGTATTATCAGCTGAGGATAAGGGAGAGTGATATCCTCAAGATAGCTTTTAGTACGAGATACGGGCATTACGGGTTTACGATCATGCCATTTGGGCTGACGAATGCGCCATCAGTGTTCATGGATCTGATGAACAGGACTTTCAGAGAGTACCTAGACCACTTTGTGATCGTCTTTATCGATGACTTATTGGTGTACTCGCAGAGTGAGGAGGATCACTCTAAGCACCTACATTTGGTGTTGGAGACGCTAAGGAGGAATCAATTGTATGCCAAGTTCTCCAAATATGAGTTTTGGTTATCCTCAGTAGCGTTTCTTGGTCACATAGTCAGTGGAGAGGGAATTGCAGTGGATCCGGTGAATATTGTTGCGATACGAGAGTGGCCTATGCTGTATATGGTAGCGGAAGTCCGGAGTTTTCTGGGGCTTGCCGGCTATTACAGGTGCTTCGTGGAGAACTTCTCGCGGATAGCGTTACCCCTCACAACTCTGACGAGGAAAGAGCAGAAGTTTGTTTGGACGTCGGAGTGCGCACGAGCTTTTGAGGAGCTGAAGAGTCAGTTGACCATGTGCCTTTGCTGAGTTTGCCAAGTGGGACCGAAGGTTTTGAGATCTATAGCAATACTTCGGGCAGTGGATTGGGTTGTGTCCTACTGCAACATGGATGTGTGATAGCATATGGATCGCGATAGCTGAAAGTGCATGAGAGGAATTATCTGGTCCATGACTTGGAGTTAGAGACCGTGATTTTTGCCTTGAAGTTGTGGAGACACTACTTGTATGGGATGAAGGTCGATATCTATACCGACCATAAGAGCCTGAAATACTTGTTGGATCAGAAGGATCTAAACATGCGACAACGACGATGGATGGAGTTCCTGGGGGACTACACGTTCAAAATTCATTATGTAACTTGGAAAGTCCATGCAGTGGCGGATGCATTGAGTCGCAGGGCCCCAGCTCAAGCCAATTGGCAATCGGTCCATGACGAGCGGTTGGTTCGAGAGTTGGAGGCATGTGAGATCTCTTGCGTAGACAAGCAGACAAGTGCCGAAGCGCTATTGAACTGGACGGAAGTTCAGTGTGACCTAGCTGATCAGATTCGGCAGGCTTTGGATATGGATGGCTGCATGAAGCAAATCATGGTTGAATCTTTGGATGGTTCAAATGTAACACCTCCCCTATAATGACCGTATAATATGGGTCCAGCCGTTGCCCCACAACATACAGACGTCACAGCTTCAATATTATAAAATGATATAGCTACCCAATCTCAAAACTAGAAACACAACACAACGGAAACAACAAACAAGACTAGAAGTTATCCACGCTTACAAGAGTAACAAAATGGCCTTAAGGCCTTACAACAAGAGTGAATCCAAACTCAAATAATGCATCAGTCATGAAAGTGCAAAAGCACACCTAGTCTACCTCGGCATGCAAGCCGGTCACCAAGGGCATAAAAACATACATTGTCAAAAGAGTAGAGCTACAGTAAAAAGTTAACACTTCATAAGGCTTAGGCCTTTCTGGCCAGCGAGCTAGCTCCTGCTTGCGATCCTTGCCCTGTAAAAATTATTAGTAGCATGGGTCAACAATGGCTGACCTCAAACTGTGTAACAAACACATCTCCTCCCGGCCGCCCCTAACGGACCCCGGGGTATTCCTCCAAGCTGCAAGTTAGCACTTCGTATGCAATAATCATAAGCAAGAAAAGAAACTAAGGAAACAGGCTTGGATGTCTCAAACATCATACATGTTCTCTATTGTTGAGCATATAATAATAGGGCCTACTATGCAACATGAATGCAACACCCGGGCTTCACCCAAGGCACCCTATAGCATATGCATCTAGCACAACATCACATCATTTGGGTACTCATCATTTCCCCATTGGCATAAAGCAGCAAACAAAGGAGAACCACAATCCCCCAATGGCATACAAGCCGCCACACGGAACTCTTGCCAAGGCCCCACCCGCTCACGGTCGCAGACCCGGGCTTGCCGGCAAACTCTGACTTCTCGTGTCAGTATTTCGTCCAACACACTGACCGATTCTAAGAACTCTTACTGGACCCCACCCGCTCATGGACTCATTGCCCGGGCTTGTCCCATGCTCGGCGTTCTTGTCAGTCTCACACAAAGGGGACTAGTCTCGCCGGGACACTTTCCATACATGACTTGCACGTCACGGGATAGCCAGCCGACCACGGAGACACAGCCACACCTTGGCACATCACAAACCAAGACATTTCCTCCATAATCCCTCATACGTACTGCAGCGTTCCCGTGCATCAAGGAAACCATCTACCACTCATGCAGAGCTAACCTTGTTCACCTATGAAACCATCTACCGCCAATGAGGAGCTAACCTTGTCCGGTACCGGCCACACATACTCATGCAAGATAAAGGGAAGAACATCACAAATAACACGAACATCACAAACGGCCCCTTGCCGCAGCGGATTTCTACGAGTCCTTAAACCTCGTATGTAACATCACCGAGTCGGACTAACGGTCGCGACTACGGCTTCACCCACCATGCCTAATCCACTAACAAAGCGGATATCTAATGCAAAAATCATGCCGGGGACGGACTCAATCGACCCGGAGGTTCCTCTTGAACCTTGGCGACCCAAACCCCTCTCATTTGAGTGTTTGGTACCCAAAAACTAGAAAAGAAAAGATGCTAAAACATGCATCATAAAACCGAGAGGAGAAGTGTCGTTACCTTCCGTGTAACACTCCAGTTTTTGCAAGAGGTTCAGTCTGCAGTTCTGAAAATTTTTGGGTTCTAGCAGGAGGCACATGGCCTGCGACACGTGCGTGTCGCAGGGCGTGTCGAGGCCGTGTCGACACTCGGCCCAAGTGTCGACACTTTCGCTCGACAAAGTGTCGAGAGTGGGGTACACGGCCTGCGACACGGGCGTGTCGCAGGGCGTGTCGAGGCCGTGTCGACACTCGGCCCAAGTGTCGACACTTTCGCTCGACAAAGTGT
Source organism: Platanthera guangdongensis (assembly GCA_039583875.1). Classification (NCBI taxonomy): domain Eukaryota; kingdom Viridiplantae; phylum Streptophyta; class Magnoliopsida; order Asparagales; family Orchidaceae; genus Platanthera; species Platanthera guangdongensis. The sequence continues at coordinate 10,109,439 of CM077159.1, read as the reverse complement.
CGAGACTGGGGCACACGGCCTGTGACACGGGCGTGTCACAGGGCGTGTCCCGCTTGGTCGACGATCTTCGCTCGACGTTTTTCCGCGGTGTCGACACAAAGCCTGTCGACGGGTGTCGAGACTTGACACATGGCTTGGGACACGGGCGTGTCCCAGGCCGTGTCATCTCTCGGGTTGGTTTTGGGGCTGTGTTGTTGGAGGCACACGGCCGGCCACACGGCCGTGTCACTGGGGACACGGGCGTGTCGGGTTGAACACGGGCGTGTCGGATGCCCGTGTGCGGTTCCAGGCGCGTCGATTTGAGACGGCGAATGAGGCACACGGCCATGGACACGGGCGTGTGCCAGGCCGTGTTCGGCCCAGGTCTTTTATTTTCCAGGCGAATCGTGGCCATTCTTTCCCAGATTTTGGGATCTGATGGCTCAGGACTGTTCTTGGGAAGTTAAGTCTGATTCTAGGGTGGGAAACCCTCATTTGTTTTCCAAGTCTTCTCTTTCTAAGTTCTTGAGAAAGCTAGAGCAAGGAGGAAGAAGAAGAAGTCTTGGGCTGTAGGAAGGGTTTCGGAGCTCCAAATCGCGAGCCGAGTCCGGATCCGTGAAGCTTGGAGCGTTGCGAAGATTTCCATCCGGCTATTTTTGCCATGGCAAGGAAGAGGAGTCGGAAGGTAACGACATCTCTCCTCTCGGTCCTTAGGATGCACGTACTAGCATCATTTAGTTTTCTTTCTCTCTAAATTTTGGGCACCAAACTCTCAAATGAGAGGGGTTTTGGTTTGCCAAGTTTCAAGAGGAACTTCCGGGTTGATTGAGTCCGTCCCCGGCATATTTTGCATTAGAGATCCGCTTCGCTAGTGTATTAGGCATGGTGGGTGAAGCCGTAGTCGCGACCGTTAGTCCGACTCGGTGATGTTGCATACAAACTTAGGGATTCGTAGAGATTTTTCCGTTGCGGCAAGATGTCGTTTGTGTTGTGGTGGTGATTGTCCCGTTTGCTTGAAAGGTATATGTAGTCGGACCCGGACAAGGTTAGCTCCTCGTGGCGGTAGATGGTTTCCTTGAGAGATAAGGTTAGCTCCGCACGAGTTGGAGATGGTTTCCTTGGTGCGCGGGAACGCTGCAGTACTGTGAGGGATTATGATGTATTTAGTCTTGGTTTGTGTTGTACCAAGGCGTGGCTATGTCTCCGTGGTCGGCTGGCTATCCCGTGACATGTGCGTCATGTGTGGACAGTGTCCCGGCGAGACTAGTCCCCTTCTGTGAGACTGACGAGAATGCCAAGCTTGGGGCAAGCCCGGGCAAAGAGGCCATGAGCGGGTGGGGTCCAGCAAGGCTTCTTAGAATCGGTCGGTCTGTGTTTGTTGGAATCCTGACATGAGACGTCAGAGCTTGCAGGCAAGCCCGGGGCTAAGCCCACGAGCGGGTGGGGCCTTGGCAAGAATTCCTTGTGGCGGCCTGTGCGCCGCTTAAGGGGGAGGTGACTCCCTTAGTGTTTGCGGCTTTATGCCAATTGGGGAAACGTGAGTACCCAAATGATGTGATGTTGTGCTAGATGCATACGCTGTAGGGTACCTTGGTTGAAGCCCGAGTGTTGCATTCATGTTGCATAGTAGGCCCCTTACTTTATATGCTCAACCAATAGAGAACATGTTTGATGATTGAGACATCCAAGCCTGTTTTTAATGCTTTTCTATTTATAGATGTTTATTTGCATATGAAGTGCTGACTTGCAGGTTGGAGGGTTCCCCGGGGTCCGTTAGGGGCGGCCGGGAGGAGATGTGTTGTTACACAGTTTGAGGTCAGCCTTTGCTGACCCACGTTACTAATAATTTTTACAGGGCAAGGATCGCATGCAGAAGCTAGCACGCCGGCCAGAAAGGCCTAAGCCCCATGAAGTGTTTTTCCCTCTTTTGTAGCACTACATTTTTGATGATGTTTGTTTGAGACTCTTTTGTCCGGCTTGCATGCCGAGGTAGACTAGGAGTGCTATGCACATTCATGTTTGATGTACTATTTACTTTTGGACATTTGATGTAAGGCCTTAAGGCCATTTGTTTACTCTTTTGGTTAGTGGATAACTTCTAGTTGTGCTTGGTTTTTCGCTGTGTTGTGCAAGTGTTTTGAGTTTGGGTAGCTATATCAACTTATAATACTAAAGCTGTGGCATTCGTATGTTGTGGGGCCCCGGCCGGACCCATATTATATGTCCACTACAGGGGAGGTGTTACAATTTGGTATCAGAGCGAGGTTTGATTCGAGGTTGGTTTGTAGAGAAGTTATCCACATAAGAGTAACGCGGGACCGTGAGTGTCCTTATGTTTTAGTCTTGAGATTGGAGACTAATCCCTTATTCCTTGTTTTCCTGAAGAGTGCAAGCAACGAGGCGGGCACTTCAAGAGCAAGGGATGATCTCTCGGCGAGCAGTGCTATTGCTCCAGGTCTTCTGGGCACGGGTGTAAACCCTGCTGACTTCTGCCGTATGCATGCAGAAGCGATGGTGGCAGCGCAAGCGGCGGCTGCAGCCCAGGTAGCAACCCCTGCTACACCAGACACGGCGACGGCCGTGCCAGGCGGTGAAGCCAGGCGAGTGGAGCCTTTGGCAGAAAGGGTGGTGGTAGGGCATGGAGACCGACACATGAAGTATTTCCTGAGTTTCCATCCCCCGTCTTTCAAGGGTGTTGGAACGCCAACGGATGCGGAGGATTGGTGGGTTCGTATTCAAGAACTGTTAAGGGCGGCAGAGACGCCAGAGGAAAAGAAAGCTGAGTATGCGGCGTTCATGTTGGAAGGAGACGCCAAACTGTGGTGGGTGAGCCATAGCGGCCGCCTGTTCCCGGGGCGCACCCCGTCAGTGGAAGAGTTTGGGGACGTTTTTCTTAAGAGGTATATTCCAGTTTCAACACGGTTGGCCCTACAGAGGCAGTTTCTGCATCTGATGCAGCGAGACAAGACAGTGGATGAGTACGTGCAAGAGTTCACCTGTTTGGGTCGTTATGCGGGAACGACAATGGCGGATGATGTAGAGAGGGATAACCTCTTCTACCAAGGTTTGAGGGAGAATCTGAGACAGCCACTCATCTCCATAAAGAGGGCGGGATTTAATGAGCTAGTTGAAGCCGCCAGGAGTTTGGAGAGTGATCTGGAACAGACCCAGCGTCGAAAGGGTTTTACTCCCAAGCATGGGGAAGGGAAGCCCTCCCAATCTCATGTAAAGTCTGATGGGAGCAGGTGGAGGAGGAAGCCTCACCCTTCCAGGTCGGGTGAGAGGAGCACTTGGACGCCTGGGGGTTCTCACTCTAGGGGACCGCCGACGTGTTACAACTGCGGGAAGGTTGGGTACATAGCCCGTGCTTGTCAGCAAGGGGGAGCGGGGCAAGAGTCAAAGCAGGAGCAGTCTGTGCGCTCGGGCCCCAGTGCTGCAGAGAAAGGAAAGATGGCAGAGTCGAGCGCTTCTCGGTTCCAACCGGTTCAACCAAGGGCTTACAACCTTGGACAGCAAGAAGCGATCCGCCAAACCGATGTGGTGACAGGTATGAAGAAAATTTAAGTTTGCATTTGTGCTTCATACTTTTAGACCCCCTTTCCGTGTGTTGTCTTGTTGTAGGCTTCGTGTTAGTTTCTGGATACCCCGCTAGGGTATTGTTCGATACTGGGGCTTCGCACTCTTTTCTTGCGGAGAGTTTCGTCCGAAGGGTAGGAGTCGAGACTTTCTCGGCGGACGCGGAACTGAAAGTTCGCATGCCCAATGGGTCATCTATGACCACCGGGGCTAAAGGGCGCATCGGTTGGGAGCTAGACGGAGTTGACTTCGTTTTGGAAGCGGCAGTGTTGCCGTTAGTAGAGTTCGATGTCATTTTGGGCATGGACTGGCTTGCAGAGCAGCGCGCCAGCATTGATTGTTTATCCAAGGTAGTGACCCTAAAGAGTAAGGGGCAAGCGGAAGTCAAGTTTATGGGCCTGTGTGGAGTAGCCCATTCCCTAATTACGGCCATGCAAATGATGCGGGCGGTTAACCAGGGAGGTGTGGCGCTGGTAGCGTTGTTGGAGGTTCGTCTCTCCCAACTTTCGATTGAGGAAGTGCATGTGGTGGCAGAGTTCAAGGATGTGTTTCCGGATGAACTTCCTGGAGCGCCTCCTCGGCGGGAGATCGACTTCTCGATCGAGTTAATGCCGGAGGCTAGACCGGTGTCGCGTTCCCCATTTAGGATGGCACCAAAGGAGTTGGCGGAACTTAAGGTACAGTTACAGGAACTGTTGGAGCAAGGGTATATTAGACCCAGTTCTTCACCGTGGAGCGCACCGGTGTTGTTTGTTAAGAAGAAAGACGGTAGCATGCGCCTATGCATAGACTACCGAGAGCTGAATAAATTGACCGTCAAGAATAAGTATCTGATTCCTCAGATAGACGATTTGTTTGACCAATTGGTGGGGTCAATGGTATATTCGAAGTTGGACTTGAAGTCAGGCTACTATCAGCTGCGAATTCGGGATGAGGACATACCCAAGACTGCTTTTGGGACAAGGTACAGACACTTTGAGTTTACGGTGATGCCGTTCGGGTTGACGAACGCACCATCAGTGTTCATGGATCTGATGAATCGAGTATTTCGGGATTACTTGGATTCGTTTGTGGTTGTCTTCATTGATGACATCTTAGTGTACTCAAGGTCTGAAGTGGAGCATGAGACCCACTTGAGAGTGGTCCTGCAAGTGTTGAGGGAGAACCAATTGTTTGCAAAGTTCCCAAAGTGCGAGTTCTGGTTGGCCAAGGTGGCGTTTTTGGGCCACGTGATTAGTGGTGATGGGGTGGCAGTGGATCCAGCGAAGGTGGAGGCCATCAGAGATTGGCCGGTATTGAGAACCGTGGCGGAAGTCCGAAGTTTTCTTGGACTAGCCGGGTATTATAGGAGATTCGTGGAGAATTTCTCGAAGATAGCTCTACCCCTTACCTCACTCACTCGCAAAGACCATAAGTTTGTGTGGACCCAAGAGTGCAGTCAAGCATTCGAGGCACTAAAGGAGAGGCTTATGATGGCTCCAATCCTGAGTTTACCGCAAGGGACCGATGGATTTCAGATTTTCAGTGACGCATCGGGATGCGGTTTGGGTTGCGTGTTGGTGCAACATGGCAAGGTAATAGCTTTTGGGTCTCGACAGCTGAAACCTCATGAGAGGAATTACCCCGTCCATGACTTGGAGTTGGCGGCGGTAATCTTCGCGTTGAAAATTTGGCGACACTATGTGTATGGCGCAAGGGTGGAGATCTTCACGGACCATAAAAGCCTAAAGTATCTCTTGGATCAGAAGGACTTGAACATGCGGCAACGCAGATGGGTTGAATTTCTTGGAGACTACGAAGTGGCGATTCAGTATACGCCGGGTAAGGCCAATGTGGTGGCGGATGCGTTGAGTAGGAAGTACTCGGGGCAAGGAAATTGGATCGAAGCTCATGATGAGCGGTTGGTTCGGGAATGGGAGTCCCTTGGGTTGGAATGTGTTGCGAGAGGCGAGTCTAGCGTGGCTCGGTTGAACTGGATTGAAGTGCAAAGCGACTTGTCCGATCGTATTCGGGAAGCGACTCGAGTGGATGTGGAGTTTCAACCCTTTGTGTTGGAGGCTCAAAAGGGCGAGAGCAGCGCCTGGGAGATGATTGGGGGAATCTTGAGAAAGGATGGAAGGGTTTGTGTACCACAGTTTGGCAATCTCCGTGAGGAGTTGATGTTTGAGGCTCACTTCTCAAAGTACTCCATTCACCCGGGCAGTACAAAGATGTACTTAGATATGAAGAAATCCTTTTGGTGGCCGGGGTTGAAACGAGATGTAGCTTTGTATGTGAGTCGTTGCCAAACATGTGCCTTGGTGAAGGCCGAATGTCAGAAACCGGGCGGGTTCCTGAAGCCCCTTCCAATTCCTGAATGGAAATTTGAGGACATCTCTATGGACTTTGTGCATGGGTTGCCTAGATCGCAGCATGGTAATGATGCTATTTGGGTGATCGTGGATCGCCTAACCAAGGTGGCTCACTTCATCCCAAATCGGAAAGAGGACATCGTGGAGAAGCTGGTGGAATTGTATGTTCGCAACATTGTGCGACTGCACCGAGTTCCTAAGTGCATAGTCAGTGATCGAGATGGACGATTTACGTCCAAGGACTGGAGATTGGTTCAGAAGAGCTTGGGCACGAAGCTAAAGTTTAGTACGGCGTTCCACCCTCAAACTGATGGGCAAACGGAGAGAACAAACCGTACTATGGAGGACATGTTGAGGATGTGCGTTCTTGATTTTGGCAAGAGGTGGGAGGATCACCTCTTCATGGTAGAATTTGCGTACAACAACAGTTATCAAGCTAGTATAAAGATGGCGCCATACGAAGCTTTGTATGGGAGGCGGTGTCGAACGCCAATGTCTTGGGCAGAGGCGGGAGACACCAAACTTTTGGGAAAGGATGCGGTAGTTGACGCTTGTGAGTTGGTACGGGCCATCCAAGAGCGTATGAAGGTGGCGCAAGACAGGCAAGCAAAATATTTTAATGCTCGTCACCGGAAGTTGGAATTTACAGTTGGTGACTGGGTTTATCTGAAGGTCAAGCCGTTCAAAGGCGTCTCACGGATTCGCCGACTCAAGAAGTTGAGTCCAAGGTTTTTGGGGCCTTTTGAAATTGTTGAGCGGGTAGGAGAAGCAGCTTATCGGTTGGCATTGTCCGCAGACTTGAGTGGATTACATGACGTTTTCCACGTCTCCGCTTTGAGGAAAGCCTTGGTGGAGGCTAGCGTGGTGATAGAGCCGGCATCGGTGCCGATTGAGGAAGACTTGAGGACACGAGTCCTCCCAATTGCTATAGAAGATTCGGAGACTCGGCAGTTGCGGAATAAAGAAGTCAAACTCGTGAAAGTTCGTTGGGACAACTGCGGTCGTGAGGAGTTCTCTTGGGAACGAGAACAGGCCATGCTAGAGGATTATCCAGAACTTTTCATGTCAGGTACAATTTAAGTTTTGTACCATTTTGTTTTGAAATTTCGGGACGAAATTCTGTTAAGTGGGGGAGAGTTGTAACACCCCAGTTTTTGCAAGAGGTTCAGTCTGCATTTCTGAAAATTTTTGGGTTCTGGCAGGAGGCACACGGCCTGCGACACGGGCGTGTCGCAGGGCGTGTCGAGGCCGTGTCGACACTCGGCCCAAGTGTCGACACTTTCGCTCGACAAAGTGTCGAGAGTGGGGTACACGGCCTGCGACACGGGCGTGTCGCAGGGCGTGTCGAGGCCGTGTCGACACTCGGCCCAAGTGTCGACACTTTCGCTCGACAAAGTGTCGAGACTGGGGCACACGGCCTGTGACACGGGCGTGTCACAGGGCGTGTCCCGCTTGGTCGACAATCTTCGCTCGACGTTTTTCCGCGGTGTCGACACAAAGCCTGTCGACGGGTGTCGAGACTTGGCACACGGCTTGGGACACGGGTGTGTCCCAGGCCGTGTCATCTCTCGGGTTGGTTTCGGGGCCGTGTTGTTGGAGGCACACGTCCGGCCACACGGCCGTGTCACTGGGGACACGGGCGTGTCGGGTTGAACACGGGCGTGTCGGATGCCCGTGTGTGGTTCCAGGCGCGTCGATTTGAGACGGCCAATGAGGCACACGGCCATGGACACGTGCGTGTGCCAGGCCCTGTTCGGCCCAGGTCTTTTATTTTCCAGGCGAATCGTGGCCATTCTTTCCCAGATTTTGGGATCTGACGGCTCAGGACTGTTCTTGGGAAGTTAAGTCCGATTCTAGGTGTGGGAAACCCTCATTTGTTTTCCAAGTCTTCTCTTTCTAAGTTCTTGAGAAAGCTAGAGCAAGGAGGAAGAAGAAGAAGTCTTGGGCTGTAGGAAGGGTTTCGGAGCTCCAAATCGCGAGCCGAGTCCGGATCCGTGAAGCTTGGAGCGTTGCGAAGATTTCCATCCGGCTATTTTTGCCATGGCAAGGAAGAGGAGTCGGAAGGTAACGACATCTCTCCTCTCGGTCCTTAGGATGCACGTACTAGCATCATTTAGTTTTCTTTCTCTCTAAATTTTGGGCACCAAACTCTCAAATGAGAGGGGTTTTGGTTTGCCAAGTTTCAAGAGGAACTTCCGGGTTGATTGAGTCCGTCCCCGACATATTTTGCATTAGAGATCCGCTTCGCTAGTGGATTAGGCATGGTGGGTGAAGCCGTAGTCGCGACCGTTAGTCCGACTCGGTGATGTTGCATACGAACTTAGGGATTCGTAGAGATTTTTCCGTTGCGGCAAGATGTCGTTTGTGTTGTGGTGGTGATTGTCCCGTTTGCTTGAAAGGTATATGTAGTCGGACCCGGACAAGGTTAGCTCCTCGTGGCGGTAGATGGTTTCCTTGAGAGATAAGGTTAGCTCCGCACGAGTTGGAGATGGTTTCCTTGGTGCGCGGGAACGCTGCAGTACAGTGAGGGATTATGATGTATTTAGTCTTGGTTTGTGTTGTGCCAAGGCGTGGCTATGTCTCCGTGGTCGGCTGGCTATCCCGTGACATGTGCGTCATGTGTGGAGAGTGTCCCGGCGAGACTAGTCCCCTTCTGTGAGACTGACGAGAATGCCAAGCTTGGGGCAAGCCCGGGCAAAGAGGCCATGAGCGGGTGGGGTCCAGCAAGGCTTCTTAGAATCGGTCGGTCTGTGTTTGTTGGAATCCTGACATGAGACGTCAGAGCTTGCAGGCAAGCCCGGGGCTAAGCCCACGAGCGGGTGGGGCCTTGGCAAGAATTCTTGTGGCGGCCTGTGCGCCGCTTAAGGGAGAGGTGACTCCCTTAGTGTTTGCGGCTTTATGCCAATTGGGGAAACGTGAGTACCCAAATGATGTGATGTTGTGCTAGATGCATACGCTGTATGGTACCTTGGTTGAAGCCCGAGTGTTGCATTCATGTTGCATAGTAGGCCCCTTACTTTATATGCTCAACCAATAGAGAACATGTTTGATGATTGAGACATCCAAGCCTGTTTTTAATGCTTTTCTATTTATAGATGTTTATTTCATATGAAGTGCTGACTTGCAGGTTGGAGGGTTCCCGGGGTCCGTTAGGGGCGGCCGGGAGGAGATGTGTTGTTACACAGTTTGAGGTCAGCCTTTGCTGACCCACGTTACTAATAATTTTTACAGGGCAAGGATCGCATGCAGATGCTAGCACGCCGGCCAGAAAGGCCTAAGCCCCATGAAGTGTTTTTCCCTCTTTTGTAGCACTACATTTTTGATGATGTTTGTTTGAGACTCTTTTGTCCGGCTTGCATGCCGAGGTAGACTAGGAGTGCTATGCACATTCATGTTTGATGTACTATTTACTTTTGGACATTTGATGTAAGGCCTTAAGGCCATTTGTTTACTCTTTTGGTTAGTGGATAACTTCTAGGTGTGCTTGGTTTTCCGCTGTGTTGTGCAAGTGTTTTGAGTTTGGGTAGCTATATCAACTTATAATACTAAAGCTGTGGCGTTCGTATGTTGTGGGGCCCCGGCCGGACCCATATTATACGTCCACTACAGGGAAGGTGTTACATTCTGACTCTTCTTCCTAGCCATGGAAAAAAAATACCCGGATGAAAACCTTCGCAATGATCTAGCCTCTACGGATCTGGACTCAGCTCGCGATTTGGAGCACCGAAGTCTTTCCAACAGCCGGATCTCTACTTCACCTTCTTCCTTGCTCTCCCTTCTCTCTAGAACTTTAGTAAGAGAAAGCTTGGAGGAGAATGAGGGTTCCTAACCCTATTCTAGGACTTTACTCAGCAAGAGCGATCCTGGACCATCAGATCCCAAAAGAAAGGAAAGAACGGCCATGATCCGAACTGAAAAACAAAATACCTGGTCCGAACACGGCCTGCGACACGCCCGTGTCCAGGGCCGTCCCCCATTCACCGCCAAAATCGACGCGCTTGGAACAACACACGGGCATCCGACACGCCCGTGATCGACCTGACACGCCCGTGATCGACCTGACACGCCCGTGTTCCAATTGACACGGCCGTGTGGTCGGCCGTGTGCCTCCATCGACACAGCCACGAAAACAACCCGAGACTCACACAGGTACTGGACACGCCCGTGTCCTTGCCCGTGTCTAACTCAACATGTCTGGGCTCCAGGTCGTGTTCACTGTCTCGACACTTCGTCGAGCGAAGTTCGTCGACTGCCTGACACGGCCTTGGACACGCCCGTGTCCTAGGCCGTGTGCCTTGTCTCGACACATCGTCAAGCGAAATTCGTTGACTCCCCGGGCCTATTGTCTACATGGGCTCGGCACGCCATGAGATACGCCCGTGTCTCAGGTCGTGTTCTCTGCTCAACGATCGTCGACTCCAAAATCGTCGACCTCTCGACCAAATCATCGACTGGAGCCTGACACGCCCTTGGACATGCCCGTGTCCCAGGTCGTGTGCCCCCTGCCAGAAACCAATTTTCCTTCTCGACGAACCCGAAATTAAATGTTACAAATTTTGGGGCGTTACAGCTCTCTCCCCATTAAAAGAATTTCGTCCCGAAATTACAAAGCAAAAGGGAACAAAACTTAAATGGTACCTGATTTGAAGAGCTCTGGATACTCTTATAGTATGGCTTGTTCTCACTCCCAAGAGTGCTCCTCACGACTGCAGTTGTCCCATCGGGCTTTCACGAGTTTAACCTCTTTATTCCACAACTGCCGAGTCTGCGAATCCTCTATAGCAATTGGACGGACTCGCGTCCTCAAGTCTTCCTCTATCGGCACCGATGCCGGCTCGATCACCACACTAGCCTCCACTAAGGCTTTCCTCTAGACGGAGACATGGAAGACGTCATGCAAACCACTCTGCTCCGCGGACAGCGCCAACCGATAGGCTGCTTCTCCCACCCGTTCAACAACTTCAAAAGGCCCCAAAAACATTGGACTCAACTTCTTGAGTCGGCGAATCCGTGAGACGCCTTTGAACGGCTTGATCTTTAAATAAACTCAATCACCTACCGCAAACACCAACTTCCTGTGACGAGCATTAAAGTATTTTGCTTGCCGGTCTTGCGCCACCTTCATACGTGATAAGTTGTAAATATACCTATTTTTATGTAAATTAATTTAGTTGTTTTCATTTATTTTTGTCGTTTTTACTTATTTTTATTCAATAAAATGCTCCTATTTTTGTAAATATTATACTAACTTTGTTTATTTTATTTTTCAGAAAAAATCAAAAATCTGCCAAAATTTGACCTGTCACGCCCGTGACATATTGGTCACGCCCGTGACCTGGGCGTGACACGTCAAAAACCGTGAAATCTGCAATTTTCGGGAAGAATAGCCTGACACGCCCGGGGTCACGCCCGTGTCACCCGACACGGGGAGTGACCCAAACCCGTGCCACTCCCTCGACGAATTCATCTCGACGATCGTCGAGTGTCGACACCAACAGTCATGCCCAGCGTCACGCCCGTGACCTAGGGCGTGACTCAATTTCCGCTCGACGATTTTCAACTCGACACTTTCAGCTCGACATTCGTCGAGTGTCGACACCAGCGACACGCCCAGAGTCACGCCCGTGACCTGGGGCGTGACCTTTCCAGCTAGCCCGACAAGGACCTGCCGAAGACTTTCGCCGCGCACCGCGCCCAGATCCACCTGCCTGTCACGCCCCCTGTCACGCCCTGTGACCAAGGGCGTGACCAATGCGAGACCGACACGTGTCCAGCCAAAGTCAACTTTCCGTCAAATCGTCGGCCGCCTTCTCAAATAGTACTGTCACGCCCCCTGTCACGCCCGTGACCAAGGGCGTGACACATGTAAATTTTTTCTATAAATTCAGAGGTTCTGCTCTGGATTTCTGTTCTCTTTTTGGACCATTTTGCTTAGGGGTTGTGCTGTCGAAATGCTTCCAAGGGTTATGTAAGGGATAATTTCTCCCCCCCCCCCTCCTTAGTTTTATTTTCGTGTCTTTGTAACTCGTCTTTTCATTTAATGAAAAATATGTGTTTTCTTCTCTTATATCGCCTTTGGAATGTATCTATGCAACTCACACCTTATGCAATCTTATCTTTCTTCCTTGTTTTAACTTAGTTTTTTTTTGTTCTTCTTTATATGTGTGTGTGTGTGTATGAGTTTAAATTAGTTTATTGCTTTCATAATCTTCATAGTTTAGCTTTTACGTTCTTGTTCATCCTTATGAAAATATAAAAATGGTTAAAAGGTGGTTTTGATTTTTCTTACTTAGTCATTTTTTTTGTTATTTTTGTAAAACTTTTCGTGCTTTTAACTTTTCTTCCACTTTTTAGGCATTTTTATAGCATTATAAGAATGGATAAGTTGTTATTTTGCTTTTTTTCGAGCACTTGCATTTTCAATTTTATTTCAAAAACTTTTTCCTGTTTTATTTTTTCGTTCTCTTTTTATGCATTTCTACCGCATTCTAGCGGTAGAATGTATTCGTTTTAATTTTCGATCTCTTGCATTTTCATTTTATTTGCAAACTTTCTTCCCGTTTAATTTTATTTTCCCTTTTTATGCATTTCTACCGCATTATAGCGGTAGAAATGCAGTCGTTTTAATTTTTGGATAACTTAGCTTTTCTTAATTTTTTTGTACTCGTGCATTTATTTCGCCTACTCGTTAAGAGTTAAATGGCGCCTGCTTATTTTACTTTCTGTAGAGTGCGTGAGTTTGTAATTTTCTTTTTTTCCGCCTACTCACTTGAGTTTAATGGCTGGATTTTATTTCAGTAGAGTGCGTGTGTTTTCATTTATGTCGAGAGAGTATATGTGCGTTGCATTTATTTTGTCATACTCTGTTGAGTAGAACCCGCATTTATATTCTCCTACTCATTTGAGTAGGACTTGCGTGTGTGCGTTTTACTGATTTCATTCTCCCGCCCACGCATTTGCGCCGGGACTCGCAATTTACTGCTTTCTTCAGTCCTACTCGTTTGAGTAGGACTTGCAATTTTCAGCTTTCCTCTACTGCTTTATTTTACTGCTTTCATTTACTGCTTTCTTTACTGCTTTATTTATTGCTTTCCTCGCAAGCCGTCCCCATTCCGATGAGTGGCTAACAGTTCTTAGCCCTCGGCATCGAAGAGCATTGGGACAGATAAAATAGCTTAAAATAATTAAAGGTCGTATTTTTCTAATTAATTAAAAGTACTTAAGGTTTGCCCGGGGTTAACGACGCGTAGGACCACATATCGATGTGTGGGCCCTATTTCCGTTTTCCATACGCTCGCGAGAGGCCGTGCGTATGAACAGATCACCCCTTGGTAAAGAGAGTTCCGCACTAACCCTCGAGAGAGGAGGCGCGCCAACTCTACCGGATTGGGTTCCCCACCCAATAGCGGGGTTCTTAGCGTATGCGGGCGTTAAGAGGAATCCTTCGTCGGACTAACGTTCGGTCGAATAGTCTTAGCGTTCAGGTGAGCGATAGCCTTATAGCTAGGTGAGCTCATTTTAGTGGAACCTCCACGGCCAAGTCTCCGCCTAATTAATTAGAAATTTAGGAGCTCTTTTTATTTAAAGTCTATTTAGTTCAATTGTTTTTTCGGTGCCATCGAGCTAAGCTCTTCATCGGCACCACCTTATTGCCTTCTTTTCATGCTTTCATTTTTCTTTCTGCCATTTTCTGCTTTTTATTATATATAAATAACCCGACAAGTTAATTATCGGTAAAATAATAGTCCCCTCCAGGGAAGAGTAGAAATAATCGAACCGGACCGAGAACAATACGACCTCGATATTCCACCCGGAATATCCTGTACTACACACGATAGGTGCACTTGCCTCCTTTCGTTAAAACTCGATTTCTAAACTTTTTTTTATATATCCAAAATAAATAAATAAATACGCGCGCCCCGTTTTCTTAAATAAATTCACTTCCGCCTTTTTCTCAAATAAAACCGCCGGGTCGCCGCGTGACTGTAAATAATTTTGGAGTTTTAACCACCAAGTTTTTAGCGCCGTTGCCGGGGAAATTTTAGGTTCGTTATTTTAAACCCTGGAAATCTATTAATTTTACCTATATCTATATATATAACAAAAATTTAAAATGGCCAACAACAATAATATAATAATAATCATAATAATAATAATAAATACTAAAAAATATATAAATACCAAATTTATAAAAACAAAAAAAAAAAAAAATTTTGAAAAACTTACAAAACCAAAAAAATTTTGAAAACCTTAAAAATTAAAAATTTGAAAAAACTGTAAACTAAACAAAAAAAAACTAAATAAAAAACAACTAAAACCCAAAAAAAATGAAAAAACAAAAAAACTTAACAAAAAAAAAATTTTATTTTTCATTCTTTAATAAAAAAGACAAAAAAAAACTATAAAAACAAACAAAACTAAAAAAAAACATTCGAAAAAAAAAATGAAAAAAACAACTAAAAAATAAAAAACGTCCTTAAAAACACAAAAAATATAAGTGTATATATTTTGTCTTTATTTTTTTTAACTTGTTTATTTTGTTTTGTTTCGCTTCGGCGCGCTTCCATTCTTGTGCACGTTAGGGGTGCGCATTTCCATCACACTCACGTAGCTAAGGCCCTAGCTACCTTCGACTCCCCCACGCACATCCCCCCTACCGCCCGCAATCTTTAGGCCGAGTTTATCTTTTTTTGTTTTTTTTGCTGTTATCTTTTGCTTTTTCTTTTCTAAATACTGCAGGGTTTCAAATTTGGCCTCCCGGACTCGTCATAGGGAAGCTTCTACCCTCTCTGTTTTTGTTTTTTTGTACTTCTTTTATTTTGTATATTATCTGTTCCGCATACTTGGATAGCAACATTGGGGACAATGTTGGGTTTAAGTATGGGGGTGTTTTCCTCTTCTGCACTTTTTATATTCAGTACTTAACAAAAAATTACAAAAAAATGCAAAATCAAAAAATCAAAAAAAAATTTTAATTAAAACAAAAAAAAATAAATAAATATTCTCTTTCCCCCCATCTTCTTTTTTGTAAAAACTCGCATCTTGCCTGCCCGCGACGGTCGACTCATCGAACCAACCATTCAAATAAGAGTCTGTTCGCGGGGCCGCAATCGAGTTTTTACTTTGCCTTTTTTGTAAAAATCTCTCTTTCCCCCCTATCTTCTTTGTAAAAAACTCTTCTTTCTTCCTCATTCTTGTAAATAATTTATCCTTAAAAAACTAAAAATCACAAAAAAATTAGAAAAACACCAAAAACCCTAAAAAGATAAAAAATCTAAAAATCCTAAAAAGATAATAATTAAAAACACAAAAAAATGATAAAACTCTAAAAAATCAAAAAAATGATTTGTTAAATTATGTAACAAAAATAATTCGAATACACCATATCTTAACTCTTTTTGCTTTCCACAAATCTAGTTTCGAGTAAATTTATATGCGAATTTTAGTTATTCTTTGCTTACTATTCGTTTATTAATTAAAGTTCGATAGATTTAAGTGTCTGGGGTTAAGATTTAAAGAATTTTTTATGTCTTTTCCTTATAATAGGAAACTTGTTTTTCACCACCACTTCTAATTTTATAAATAGAAGCTCGTTTTTTATGTTATAAAATAACATCCATGGATTTCAATTATTTCTACTTCATGCTTTTAGAAACATTGGAACGTTCATTTTAAAAAGGTTGCTCTCAAAACTTTTTTATTAAAATCTAGTTTTATTTTTGAAAAAATAGACCCACTTCCTTTTTTTTCGTGTCTTAATTGACATGTTTTCCCCTACTTTATCCCTTAAAAGATCCTATGTTAATGGGAATAAGATTTCGTTCCGTAAACATAGGCACCCAATAATTTAAAAGATTATATATGGAGTAAGAGGATAAAATTCATTACTCCTACAAATATACATTGGGTTATTTATTATGATGAAAGAAAAAAAAATTTATGTGTTAGGAAAATAAGATTTCGTTTTCCTAACTATCCAAAAAGAAAAAAATTGGAGGTTCGAGAAAAAATTACCTCACCTCAATATTCAAGCCTTCTTCATAAACCATCAAACCACTTATCTCATTTCAATGATTCTAGACTTAATTTAAAATTTTTTTTGAGAACATAATTTTTAAATTGCATTATTTCCTTTAACTTCTTTTAAGCTAAGGTTTTTTATATAAATCCAATCCATCTTTGTTAAACTAACAAAAATAATTTTTGCTTTCTATTTTATTTTTTCTAGAAGTCTTTTTGAAACTCTTCCTCTATTCATAACATTTCATAAATTAGGATTTAATTCTTTAACCCCGGATGTTTATTTTGATCTTCCTTTTAATTAATTCAAGCGGTAGCTAAACTTAGGATTTCTTTTATTCCATATAAAGTTCATCTCCAACTTTTGCTCTGGAATAGCAAAAGCTAAGTATGGGGGTATTTGATAAGTTGTAAATATACCTATTTTTATGTACATTAATTTAGTTATTTACATTTATTTTTGTCGTTTTACTTATTTTTATTAAATAAAATGCTCCTATTTTTGTAAATATTATACAACTTTGTTTATTTTATTTTTCAGAAAAAATCAAAAATCTGCCAAAATTTGACCTGTCACGCCCGTGACATATTGGTCACGCCCGTGACCTGGGCGTGACACGTCAAAAACCGTGAAATCTGCAATTTTCGGGAAGAATAGCCTGACACGCCCGGGGTCACGCCCGTGTCACCCGACACGGGGCGTGACCCAAACCCGTGCCACTCCACTCGACGAATTCATCTCGACGATCGTCGAGTGTCGACACCAACAGTCACGCCCAGCGTCACGCCCGTGACCTAGGGAGTGACTCAATTTCCGCTCGACGATTTTCAACTCGACACTTTCAGCTCGACATTCGTCGAGTGTCGACACCAGCCGACACGCCCAGAGTCACGCCCGTGACCTGGGGCGTGACCTTCCAGCTAGCCCAACAAGACCTGCCCGCCCGTGACCAAGGGCGTGACACATGTAAATTTTTCTATAAATTCAGAGGTTCTGCTCTGGATTTCTGTTCTCTTTTTGGACCATTTTGCTTAGGGGTTGTGCTGCCGAAATGCTTCCAAGGCTTATGGAAGGGATAATTTCTCCCCCCCCCCTCCTTAGTTTTATTTGCGTGTCTTTGTAACTCGTCTTTTCATTTAATGAAATATGTGTTTTCTTCTCTTATATCGCCTTTGGAATGTATCTATGCAACTCACACCTTATGCAATCTTATCTTTCTTCCTTGTTTTAACTTAGTTTTTTTTTGTTCTTCTTTATATGTGTGTGTGTGTGTATGAGTTTAAATAGTTTTATTGCTTTCATAATCTTCATAGTTTAGCTTTTCCGTTCTTGTTCATCCTTATGAAAATATAAAAATGGTTAAAAGGTGGTTTTGATTTTTCTTACTTAGTCGTTTTTTTTTGTTATTTTGTAAAACTTTTCGTGCTTTTAACTTTTCTTCCACTTTTTAGGCATTTTTATAGCATTATAAGAATGGATAAGTTGTTATTTTGCTTTTCGAGCACTTGCATTTTCAATTTTATTTCAAAAACTTTTTCCTGTTTTAATTTTTTCGTTCTCTTTTTATGCATTTCTACCGCATTCTAGCGGTAGAAATGTATTCGTTTTAATTTTTCGATCTCTTGCATTTTCATTTTTATTTGCAAACTTTCTTCCCGTTTAATTTTTATTTTCCCTTTTTATGCATTTCTACCGCATTATAGTGGTAGAAATGCAGTCGTTTTAATTTTTGGATAACTTAGCTTTTCTTAATTTTTTGTACTCGTGCATTTATTTCCGCCTACTCGTTAAGAGTTAAATGGCGCCTGCTTATTTTACTTTCTGTAGAGTGCGTGAGTTTGTAATTTTCTTTTTTTCCGCCTACTCACTTGAGTTTAATGGCTGGATTTTATTTCAGTAGAGTGCGTGTGTTTTCATTTATGTCGAGAGAGTGTGTGTGCGTTGCATTTATTTTGTCCTACTCGGTTGAGTAGGACCCGCATTTATTTTCTCCTACTCATTTGAGTAGGACTTGCGTGTGTGCGTTTTACTGCTTTCATTTCTCCCGCCCACGCATTTGCGCCGGGACTCGCAATTTACTGCTTTCTTCAGTCCTACTCGTTTGAGTAGGACTTGCAATTTTCAGCTTTCCTCTACTGCTTTATTTTACTGCTTTCATTTACTGCTTTCTTTACTGCTTTATTATTGCTTTCCTCGCAAGCCGTCCCCATTCCGATGAGTGACTAACAGTTCTTAGCCCTCGGCATCGAAGAGCATTGGGATAGATAAAATAGCTTAAAATAATTAAAGGTCGTATTTTTCTAATTAATTAAAAGTACTTAAGGTTTGCCCGGGGTTAACGACGCGTAGGACCACATATCGATGTGTGGGCCCTATTTCCGTTTTCCATACGCTCGCCGAGAGGCCGTGCGTATGAACAGATCACCCCTTGGTAAAGAGAGTTCCGCACTAACCCTCGAGAGAGGAAGCGCGCCAACTCTACTGGATTGGGTTCCCCACCCAATAGCGGGGTTCTTAGCGTAATGCGGGCGTTAAGAGGAATCCTTCGTCGGACTAACGTTCGGTCGAATAGTCTTAGCGTTCAGGTGAGTGATAGCCCTATAGCTAGGTGAGCTCATTTTAGTGGAACCTCCACGGCCAAGTCTCCGCCTTAATTAATTAGAAATTTAGGAGCACTTTTTATTTAAAGTCTATTTTAGTTCAATTGTTTTTTCGGTGCCATCGAGCTAAGCTCTTCATCGGCACCACCTTATTGCCTTCTTTTCATGCTTTCATTTTTCTTTCTGCCATTTTCTGCTTTTTATTATATATAAATAACCCGACAAGTTAATTATCGGTAAAATAATAGTCCCCTCCAGGGAAGAGT
The DNA here is from genome assembly GCA_039583875.1 of Platanthera guangdongensis. Taxonomy (NCBI): domain Eukaryota; kingdom Viridiplantae; phylum Streptophyta; class Magnoliopsida; order Asparagales; family Orchidaceae; genus Platanthera; species Platanthera guangdongensis. The sequence continues at coordinate 10,090,646 of CM077159.1, read as the reverse complement.
AGAAATAATCGAACCGGACCCTGAGAACAATACGACCTCGATATTCCACTCGGAATATCCTGTACTACACACGATAGGTGCACTTGCCTCCTTTCGTTAAAACTCGATTTCTAAACTTTTTTTTATATATCCAAAATAAATAAATAAATACGCGCGCCCCATTTTCTTAAATAAATTCACTCCCCGGCAACGGCGCCAAAAACTTGATGGGCCCACGAACAGACTCTTACTGTGGTTGGTTCGGTGAGTCGATCGCCGCGGGCTTGCTCGGGTAGGCAAGTGCACCTATCGCAAGTAGTACTCGATATTCGGGGGAATACCGAGGTCGTATTGTTCTCGGGGTCGTGTTGACTATTCTTACTCCTCCGGGAGGACTATTATTTTACTGAAAGAAAGATGGATTTTTTTGTTACTTAATAAAAGACGGAAAAGCAAAGGAGCGAAAAAAAAACGATTTAGAAAATATTCGATGAAGGGTTAACGCTCGGCATCGAATCGGATTAAGACTAAAACAATTTTTAATAATAAAAAGACTTAGTTTTCAAATTAATAATAAGGCAACTTGGCCGTGGAGGTTCCACAAATGTGAGCTCACCTAGCTATAGGGATATCGCTCACCTAAACATTAAGACTATTCGACCGAACGTTAGTCCGACGAAGGATTCCTCTTAAACGCCCGCTTTACGCTAAGAACCCGCTATTGGGTGGGGAACCCAATCCGGTAGAATTACGCTAGTCCTCTCTCGAGGGTATGCACGCAACTCTATTTACCCAGGGGTGATCGGTCCATATGCACGGCCTCTCGGCTAGCTAGCATATGGACTACGGAAATAGGGCCCACACATCGATTATGTGGTCCTACGCGTCGTAAACCCGGGGCAAACCCTAAGTGCTTAAATTAAAATGAAAATAAAGAGCTTCAATTATTATAAATCATTTTAAATGTCCCAATGCTCTTCGATGCCGAGGCTAATAGCGATTAGCCACACATCGGTATGGGGACGGCTTATAATTTAGTGAAGCGCGAGTTCGAAATTAAACACTAAACGTTTATAAGAAAGGGACAAAAGAAAAATAACAACATTTAGAAAGCTAAAAAGTTAACTAAACGAGAACTCACGCACACTCCAAATTATAAATTAAAAGGGAACTAAGTTACACATAAAAAGAAATTTGCATGATTCAAATTTGCGAGTCCCACTCAAACGAGTGGGGGCGGTAAATAAAGGCTGAAAATTGCAAGTCCTACTCAAACGAGTAGGACTGAAATGAAAGCGAGTCCTACTCAAATGAGTAGGAGAAAATAAATGCGATTACAGGGCTAAAAAGTCCGGCCATTTAACTCAAGTGAGTAGGCGGAAAAAAAAAAGAAAGAAAAATTGCAAGTCCTACTCAAACGAGTAGGACTGAAATAAAGGTCCGGCCATTTAAACTCAAGTGAGTAGGTGGAAAAATAAAGAAAGAAAAATGACGAGTCCTACTCAAACGAGTAGGACTGAAATGAAAGCGATGCGCCATTTAACTCTTAACGAGTAGGCGGAAATAAATACACACAGACACACACACTCCATAAGCAATTCAAGAAAGCAATAAAGCTAACACCTACACTCACACACTCTACAAATTTGAACAAAGCATTAAAGGAAAAGCGTTAAAACAAAGCACGAAAATTATACACACTACACTCACACACTCTACATAATTCAAATCAAAGCATAAAAGTTAACACACCTACACTCACACACACTTTTCATGAAAAATCAAAGTTACCTAAAAATTAAAACTTATACTTTTTCATGCTTAGGTTTTGCCAAAAATAAATAAAAAGAAGAAATTTCAATTTTAGAAGATAAAAGTTTTTCAAAATAAATAGAAAACCAAAGTTTTTGGAAAATTAAAATGCCAACAATTTCATTCCTATGATTTTATAAAAGTGATAAAAAAGGTGAAAAAGAAGATGAAAAGAACAAAAGAGGTTTTACAATTCTAAAAGAAAACTAAGTAAAAAAAATAAAACAAAATCACTTTTGAATCTCTTTTATAAATTCATGAGAATGAAATCAAAATCTAAGCATGAAAACTAGTTAAAGGAAAAAGACATGGTGAGAAAAAGAAAGAAAACTATCATGCCTAAGCATGAAAACAAGTAAAAGACATGGAAAGTAAATACATTACACTCATACACACACACACACACCTTTCATAAATGAAGAACTAAGTGAAGAACAAGGATGAAACCCAGGATAAAAAGGGAAAGAGGTGAGCCATCCAAATGAACTTTTCATGTTAAATAAAGAGAGAACATCTAACATTTTTATTAAAATTTTCAAGCTATTACAAAGCTAAAAGATAAAGGAAAACAAAGCATGAAATAAGAAGGGAGAAATCTCCTTACATAGCACTAGTATCCACGGATTAAGCCCACAAAAGACACTAACTTGGCCCAAAAATCTGAACCCTTGGACCTTACAGAACTGGGCTATTTATAGGAAAAAATTTCTAAGTACACGCCCTCGGTCACGGGCGTGTAGGGGGGGCGTGACTGCTGCGAACTCAGCCCGAAGTCAACTTTGTTGTCCAATCGCCAGCCGCCTTCATGAATAGTACTGTCATTTGATGAACTGTAAATATGCGTATTTTTATGCACATTAATTTAGTCATTTTCATTTATTTTCGTCGTTTTTACTTATTTTTGTTCAATAAAATATTCCTATTCTTGTAAATTTTCTCCTAACTTGTTTTATTTGATTTTTCAGAAAAATTTCAAAATCTGCCAAAATTTGGGCAGTACACGCCCGTGACACATGGGTCACGCCCGTGACCGAGCCGTGACTATGCATTTCCCGTGAAATCGGAAAATTTCTGAAGAAAAGGCTTGACACGCCTGGCGACGCGCCCGTGTCACCCGACACGGGGCGTGACCCAAGCCCGTGTCCTTTCCTCTCGACGAATTCCTCTCGACGATCGTCGAGTGTCGACACCAACAGTCACGCCCAGTGTCACGCCCGTGACCAAGGGCGTGACCCAATTTCAGCTCAACGATTTCGACTCGACACTTTCCGCTCGACATTCGTCGAGTGTCGACCCCAACTGTCACGCCCATAGTCACGCCCGTGACATGGGGCGTGACCTTTCCAGCTGGCCCGACAAGATGCTGCCAAGGACATTTGACGCAACCCGCGCCTGGTTCTACCTCCCCGACACGCCCATAGTCACGCCCGTGACCTAGGGCGTGACTGCTGCGAACTCAGCCCGAAGTCAACTTTGTTGTCCAATCACCAGCCGCCTTCATGAATAGTACTGTCACGCCCCCCCTACACGCCGTGACCGAGGGCGTGTACTTAGAAATTTTTTCCTATAAATAGCCCAGTTCTGTAAGGTCCAAGGGTTCAGATTTTTGGGCCAAGTTAGTGTCTTTTTGTGGGCTTAATCCGTGGATACTAGTGCTATGTAAGGAGATTTCTCCCTTCTTATTTCATGCTTTGTTTTCCTTTATCTTTTAGCTTTGTAGCTTGAAAATTTTAATAAAAATGTTAGATTTTCTCTCTTTATTTAGCATGAAAAGTTCATTTGGATGGCTCACCTCTTTCCCTTTTTATCCTTGGTTTCATCCTTGTTCTTCACTTAGTTCTTCATTTATGAAAGGTGTGTGTGTGTGTATGAGTGTAATGTATTTACTTTCCATGTCTTTTACTTATTTTCATGCTTAGGCATGATAGTTTTCTTTCTTTTTCTCACCATGTCTTTTTCCTTTAACTAGTTTTCATGCTTAGATTTTGATTTCATTCTCATGATTTATAAAAGAGATTCAAAAAGTGATTTTTTTTTTTTTTTTTTTTTACTTAGTTTTCTTTTAGAATTGTAAAACCTCTTTTTGTTCTTTTCATCTTCTTTTTCACCTTTTTTATCACTTTTATAAAATCATAGGAATGAAATTGTTGGCATTTTAATTTTCCAAAAACTTTGGTTTTTATTTATTTTGAAAAACTTTTATCTTCTAAAAATTGAAATTTCTTCTTTTTATTTGTTTTTGGCAAAACCTAAGCATGAAAAAGTATAAGTTTTAATTTTTAGGTAACTTTGATTTTTCATGAAAAGTGTGTGTGAGTGTAGGTGTGTTAACTTTTATGCTTTGATTTGAATTATGTAGAGTGTGTGAGTGTAGGTGTATAATTTTCGTGCTTTGTTTTAACGCTTTTCCTTTAATGCTTTGTTCAAATTGTAGAGTGTGTGAGTGTAGGTGTTAGCTTTATTGCTTTCTTGAATTGCTTATGGAGTGTGTGTGTCTGTGTGTATTTATTTCCGCCTACTCGTTAAGAGTTAAATGGCGCATCGTTTTCATTTCAGTCCTACTCGTTTGAGTAGGACTCGTCATTTTTCTTTCTTTATTTTTTCCGCCTACTCACTTGAGTTTAAATGGCCGGACCTTTATTTCAGTCCTACTCGTTTGAGTAGGACTTGCAATTTTTCTTTCTTTTTTTTTCCGCCTACTCACTTGAGTTAAATGGCCGGACTTTTTAGCCCTGTAATCGCATTTATTTTCTCCTACTCATTTGAGTAGGACTCGCTTTCATTTCAGTCCTACTCGTTTGAGTAGGACTTGCAATTTTCAGCCTTTATTTACCGCCCCCACTCGTTTGAGTGGGACTCGCAAATTTGAATCATGCAAATTTCTTTTATGTGTAACTTAGTTCCCTTTTAATTTATAATTTGGAGTGTGCGTGAGTTCTCGTTTAGTTAACTTTTTAGCTTTCTAAATGTTGTTATTTTTCTTTTGTCCCTTTCTTATAAACGTTTAGTGTTTAATTTCGAACTCGCGCCTCACTAAATTATAAGCCGTCCCCATACCGATGTGTGGCTAATCGCTATTAGCCTCGGCATCGAAGAGCATTGGGACATTTAAAATGATTTATAATAATTGAAGCTCTTTATTTTCATTTTAATTTAAGCACTTAGGGTTTACCCCGGGTTTACGACGCGTAGGACCACATAATCGATGTGTGGGCCCTATTTCCGTAGTCCATATGCTAGCTAGCCGAGAGGCCGTGCATATGGACCGATCACCCCTGGGTAAATAGAGTTGCGTGCATACCCTCGAGAGAGGACTAGCGTAATTCTACCGGATTGGGTTCCCCACCCAATAGCGGGGTTCTTAGCGTAAAGCGGGCGTTAAGAGGAATCCTTCGTCGGACTAACGTTCGGTCGAATAGTCTTAACGTTTAGGTGAGCGATATCCCTATAGCTAGGTGAGCTCATATTTGTGGAACCTCCACGGCCAAGTTGCCTTATTATTAATTTGAAAACTAAGTCTTTTTATTATTAAAAATTGTTTTAGTCTTAATCCGATTCGATGCCGAGCGTTAACCCTTCATCGAATATTTTCTAAATCGTTTTTTTTTTCGCTCCTTTGCTTTTCCGTCTTTTATTAAGTAAAAAAAAACCACCTTTCTTTCAGTAAAATAATAGTCCTCCCGGAGGAGTAAGAATAGTCAACGCGACCCCGAGAACAATACGACCTCGGTATTCCCCCGAATATCGAGTACTACTTGCGATAGGTGCACTTGCCTACCCGAGCAAGCCCGCGGCGATCGACTCACCGAACCAACCACAGTAAGAGTCTGTTCGCGGGCCCATCAAGTTTTTGGCGCCGTTGTCGGGGACTTCTCTTTTCGAGTTGCTATTTCGAATTCCGGAGTCTATTAATTTTACTTATTTTCTAAAAAACAAAAAAACTAAAAACTTTATTTTAAAAAAAAAACAAAAAAAAAGGTTTATTTTTGTTTTATTTTTGTTTGGGTGTATGACCCGAGGACAACCCTCAGAGTCTGGAGATTTAGACTTCGACCCTGAGATCGAACGCTCTCTTGCGCGTATCCGATCTCATCGCCGAAATCCTTCTTTAGATCCCGAGGAATCTATCGGAGAACCCACTGTTGTAGTTATGGCCGCCCCTAACCTTCCCCCGGCGGCCGAGCGTACTATGTCTTATTACGCCCGGCCTAACCTGGATGATTCTGGGTCGAGTATTGTTCGCCCTGCGGTGGCCAATAATAATTTTGAAATAAAGTCAAGTGTCATTCAAATGGTCCAAAACGCCGTGCAGTTCGATGGACTGCCGGATGAGGACCCGAATGTCCACTTGTCCAATTTCTTGGAGATATGCGACACCTTCAAGATCAATGGCGTCACTGATGACGCCATTCGTTTGCGCTTATTTCCTTTTTCCCTTAAGTCCAAAGCCAAGGCGTGGTTGAATGCCCTCCCGCGAGGATGTATCACCACGTGGGCTGAGTTGACGGAACGGTTCCTAACGAAGTACTTTCCGCCCGCCAAAACTGCAAAGTTGCGGGCGGACATTTCTTCGTTTGTGCAGAACGATCCTGAGTCTCTATACGAGACTTGGGAACGATTTAAGGAATTCCTCCGCCGTTGCCCGCACCACGCGCTGCCAACGTGGTTGCAAGTTCAAATTTTTTATAATGGGCTGAATTTTCAGACGCGTCAAATGATTGACGCGGCTGCCGGGGGAACGCTTAACAACAAAACCCCCGAGGCCGCCCAGGCTTTATTCGAAGAGATGGCTATGAACGCCTATCAATGGAACGTCCCGCGGGGACGGCCAAAGCCGGCGGCTGGTCTTTTTGAAGTGGATGCCACTGCTCTCTTGACCCTTCAAGTTGAAAGGTTAACAAAGCAGGTGGCGGAGATGTCTGCTGCCTCCTCCACTCCGCCTTGTTTTATTCCCCCTAACGTCTGCGTAGCTGAAGAGTTCGTGGACTTCATGGGAAATTCGGGTCGTCCTCCCTTCAACCCCAACAACAACCCTTATAGTAATAACTATAATCCGGGTTGGAGGAATCACCCCAACTTCTCGTGGAGCAACCCGAATAATGCTCAGCGTCCCCCTATTTCTTATGCGCCCGGATTTCTTCCTCCCCCTCCTCTTCCGAAACCCTCCCCGATGGAGGAAAATTTTTCGAAGTATATTGCGTCCAACGAGTCAAATATCCGGAACATCACCGGATCGCTAAAAACACTCGAACAACAGGTTGGACAGCTGGCGAGGATGATGTCCGAGCGCGCGCTCGGGGCACTGCCGGGAAACACGGAGCCCAATCCGCGGGAGAACGCCAACGCTATAACCCTCCGTAGCGGAAAGGAGGTGGTCGATCCAAAACGGACCGACCCTCAGGTACATATTTCACCTCCGACCCCTCTTCCCCTTTCTTCGCTCACGCCGCCTTTACCTATTATAAAAGAAAAAATTATTTTAAACAAGGCTCTTCCGTATCCGCATAAGTTAGAAAACGAGCGTAAGGACGCGCAATATGAAAAATTTATTTTATTATTAAAACAAATTCACATTAATGTTCCTTTTTGCGAGGCTATCTCGCAAATGCCCAAATATGCGAAATTTTTAAAAGAACTACTTTCTAATAAACGCAAATTAGAGGATATTTCGCATGTATCTCTCAACGCTGTCTGCTCGGCGGCCCTTACTAATAAATTGCCCGCAAAACAAAACGACCCGGGACGGTTTTCCATCCCGTGCCTTTTTGGCGATATATTAGTAAAGTACGCCTTAGCTGATTTAGGGGCTAGCATTAATCTGATGCCGTTCTCGCTCTTTTCGCGTTTAGGTTTGGGTACTCCTAGTCCTACGAATATGCGCATCCAATTAGCGGATCGCTCGGTTAAGTTCCCTATCGGGGTAGTGGAGGACGTCCTTGTCCGAGTCGACAAGTTTACCTTCCCGGTAGACTTCGTCATCTTAGATATCGAGGAGGACGCCGAGGTACCAATAATACTCGGTCGCCCTTTTCTCGCCACCTCCCGCGCACTAATAGATGTTAGTAATGGTAGCCTTCTCCTCCGAGTAGGCGATGACCAAGTTACTTTCTCTATTAATCCCTCGATGGACAATTTGTCATCGAGCGACGATTTCTGCTATTCTTTAGATACTTTTTTCGGAGATCGTTCTTCTCCCATTTTCGAGTCCGTATTTTTAAATGACGATATTTATGCGCTCGAAAATTTTAACTGCGATGAGGATACATCTATAGACTTGCCTTTCGAACCAATTGGTAAGAAAGACATAGGCATTAAAACCTCCCTAGAAGAACCGCCCATCCTAGACCTCAAACCCTTACCCGCCTCGCTCAAGTACGCTTTTTTGGGAAAAGGTGATACGCTCCCCGTTATCATTTCTTCGGACTTGAGTGATTCGGAGACTTCCGATTTATTGGAAGTTTTATTTAAACATCGCCACGCAATTGCGTGGCAAATCTCTGACCTAAAGGGGATTAGCCCCTCCTTTTGCACCCATAAGATTTTCCTAAACGATAATTGCCGCAAAACGATTCAGCCGCAGCGTCGTCTTAACCCAAACATGAAAGACGTCGTTAAAGCCGAAATCATTAAGTTATTAGATGCGGGGATTATCTACCCTATTTCGGACAGTGCATGGGTTAGTCCCGTGCATGTCGTGCCCAAGAAGGGCGGTCTTACCGTAGTGGCGAATGAGCATAACGAGCTTGTCCCAACTCGTACTGTTACGGGTTGGCGAGTGTGCATCGACTATAGGAAACTTAACGACGCCACCCGCAAGGACCATTTCCCTCTGCCATTTCTAGACCAGATTTTAGAGCGTTTATCCGGTCATCCGTATTATTGTTTTCTTGATGGTTTATCGGGGTTTTTCCAAATCCCCATTTCCCCCGATGATCAAGAGAAAACAACTTTTACTTGCCCGTTTGGCACCTTCGCCTATCGAAGAATGCCATTTGGACTCTGCAACGCGCCAGCTACATTCCAAAGATGTATGCTAGCGATCTTTGGCGAGCTAGTAGAAGACATTATGGAAGTCTTTATGGATGACTTTTCTGTTTTCGGACGCTCTTTTCCCGATTGCCTTCACAATTTAGATCGTGTCCTTCAACGGTGCGAGGACACAAGCCTTGTTTTAAATTGGGAAAAATGCAACTTTATGGTTCGAGGAGGTTTGGTCCTCGGCCATATGATTTCGTCTAAGGGGATAGAGGTGGATAAGGCCAAGATAGAAATTATAGAAAAACTTCCGCATCCAACAAACGTAAAATCTATTAGGAGTTTCTTAGGCCATGCGGGCTTTTATCGACGCTTCATTCAAGATTTTTCAAAAATAACAAAGCCGCTAACTCACCTCTTGGAAAAGGAATCACGCTTCATCTTTAGTAGCGAATGCGAGTCCGCCTTTAATTTGATAAAACAAAAACTTATCTCTTCACCAATTTTAGTGGCCCCTAATTGGTCCCTTCCGTTCGAAATAATGTGCGACGCTAGTGATATTGCCTTAGGTGCCGTTCTTGGCCAACGCGTAGAAAAACATTTTCATCCTATTTATTACGCTAGCAAGACGCTCACTTCCGCACAAGTAAATTACACGACAACGGAAAAGGAACTCTTAGCCGTCGTTTTCGCTTTCGATAAGTTTCGCTCGTATATAACGCTATCTAAAGTTATCGTTTTTACCGATCACTCAGCGCTTAAGTATTTATTAGCTAAAAATGATGCGAAGCCCCGCCTTCTTCGATGGATTCTCCTCCTACAGAGTTTGATTTGGAGATCCGAGATAAGCGGGGAGCGGAAAATCTAGCGGCGGACCACCTCTCCCGTTTAGAAAATCCAGGTGCGGAAGCGCTCGTCGAATCTGAAATAAATGACAGATTCCCCGAGGAACGCCTTCTTGCCATTAATAAATCTTCGTCATCTTCGCCTTGGTTCGCAGATTTTGCAAATTTTTTAGTAGCGCGGGTTCTTCCAAAAGAATTTTCCAGTCATCAAAAGAAGAAATTCTTTTCTGACTTGAAAAATTTCTTTTGGGAGGACCCATTTCTTTTTCGTATCTGCGCGGACCAAGCGGTTCGACGATGCGTTGCGGGTGTGGAGTGCTTACAAATTCTTAAGCACTGCCACGAGGGTCCAGCCGGTGGGCATTATCAAGCCAACCGGACCGCTCGGAAGGCGCTAGAGGCGGGCTACTTTTGGCCCACTCTCTTCAAAGACGCGCATAATTTTGTGCGCGCATGCGATAGCTGTCAGCGGTCGGGTAACATCTCTCGTCGCGACGAGATGCCCCAAAACATGTTTTTAGAGTGCGAAGTCTTCGATTTGTGGGGCATAGATTTTGTTGGCCCCCTACCTCCGTCTTTCAAAAATATGTATATTTTAGTGGCGGTCGACTACGTATCGAGGTGGGCGGAAGCGCAAGCTCTCCCCACCAACGATGCGCGAGTCGTCGTTACATTTCTTAAAAAATTATTTTCTCGCTTCGGCACGCCTCGCGCAATTGTTAGTGATAGGGGAACGCATTTCTGTAACGCTCTTATGGCTAAGACGTTAGCTAAATACGGAGTCACGCACAAGCTTGCCACCCCCTACCACCCGCAAACAAGTGGCCAAGTCGAGGTAGTAAATCGAGAGATTAAGCGAATTTTAGAAAAAACCGTTTCGCTAAATAGGAAAGATTGGTCTGTTAAACTCGACGATGCGTTGTGGGCGTATCGGACGGCATATAAAACCGCTATCGGATGTACGCCGTTCCGGTTAGTCTACGGCAAAGCGTGTCATTTACCCGTAGAATTAGAACATCGCGCACTTTGGGCTTTAAAACTCTTAAACCTCGACTCCAACTTAGCCGCTCAGAATAGAAAACTGCAACTAAACGAGCTCGATGAATGGCGTGCGAACGCTTACGAGAGCAATAAATTCTATAAGGAGCGCTCTAAGTTATATCACGATCGAAAAATCAAGTCCCAAAAATTATTTTCTCCGGGCGATCTTGTCCTTCTTTACAATTCACGTCTTAGGCTTTTTCCAGGTAAATTAAAATCTAGATGGTCCGGTCCCTTCCTAGTTGAAGAAGTTTTTCCTTATGGAACCGTACTCGTCTCCCACCCGGACAAAGGTTCTTTTAAAGTAAACGGTCATCGGTTAAAGTCTTACATCGCGGGCGACCCAGTGATCGGTTTTAGCGAAACCATACCTTTCCTCCACATTATAAACCCGCCAAAATAGTCAAGCTACACGACTATAAACAAAGCGCTCCTGGGAGGCACCCCTCGCTTATCTTTTTCGCCCTTTCCTCATTACCTTTGCTGCTTTTCTAATAAACGCAGGGTTTCTGATCGGCCTTCCCCACCGCGTTTCAGGGAAGCTTCTACCCCCTTCCTTTCTTTTCGTTGTACATATTGTCTTTCATTACTGTTCCGCATACTTACGATACAACATTGGGGACAATGTTGGACTTAAGTATGGGGGTATTTTCGTGCTTTACTTTCTGCACTTCAATTTTTCTGCATCTCAAAAAAAAAAGAAAAATACAAAAAAAATACATATAACAACAAAACAAACACAAAAAAATTAAAAAACATCTGAAAATGAAAAAAAAAAAATTTAAATGAAAAAAAAACAAAAAATTTTTAAATGAAAAAAACAAAAATCCAAAAAATTTTGTTTTGTTCTCTTTCTCTTTTCCAAAAACTCAAAAAACAAAACAAAAAATTATTTTGTTTAGTTTCACTTTGTATATATTTTTTTGTTTTTTCTCTCTCCCCCTTCCTCATTCTTGTACAAACCTTTTTCTTTTTCTCCCTTATTTTTGTACATATTATGAAAATTCTCTTAAAAAAATACAAAAAAAAGATAATAGTTCAAAAATTTTCAAAAAAATTGAGAAAAACAAAAATACAAAAAAAAAAGATAATAAATGAAAAACAAACAAAAACAAAAAATGATAACAAAAACTATAAAAATCAAAAAAAAAAATGTTTTGAAATAAATAAATTAAATATTCCATACTTAATTTTTCTGCTATCCAAAAATTTTGTTCTGAGTTTATTTATATGTGAATACTATTAATTCTCTGTTTGCTACCCGTTTGTTAATTATTGATTGAAACATTTAAATAGCCGTGGTTAAGTTTTAAAGAATTCTTTATGCTTTGTTAAAACTAGCGGACTCGTTTTAGGCACTACTTCTAATTTTTCATTAATAGGAGCACGTATATTATGTTAGGAAATAACGACTATAGAATTCAATTATACTTACTTTTAGCTTTCTGAAAAAAATTGGAACGTACAAATTATTAAGGTTGCTCTCAAAAATTTTTAGGATTACAATCTAGTTTTCCTTTCTCCCCTTACTTTTCATGACCTACTTGGCATGAAAAATTTTATCCTTAAAAGATCTTATGTCAATGGGAACAAGATTTCGTTCCGTAAACATAGGCACCCAATAATTTAAAAAGATTATATAAGGAGTAAGAGGATAAAATTCATTACTCCTACAAATATACATTGGGTTAAGTTTATTATTATGAAGTTGAAAAACAAAAATCATATTAGGAAAATAAGATTTCGTTTTCCTAATAATCCAAAAGAAAAAAAACATGGAGGTTCGAGAAAAAATTACCTCACCTCAAATATCAAAACCCTCTTCATAAACCACACTACCCCCTTAGCCAATTACACGATTCTAGAATTAATTCAAAAATCTTTTTGAGAGCATAATTAGTAAATTGTATTATTTCCGGTAGCACTCATATAAGGTAGAGTTCTTATAATTCCAAACTATTTTCGTTAATCTAACCATTACAAATGTTGCCTTCTATTTGATTACATCAAGAAGTCTTTTGGCCAAAACTTTTGCGCTATTTAAATCATCTACATAATTTTAGGACTTAACTCTTACACCTCGTATATTTATTTCGATCTCTCTTATAATTGATTAAGCGATAGCCAAAACTTAGAGTTTTTTTTATTCCTTATAGATTCACCTCAAACTTTTGCTCTGGAATAGCAAAAGCCTAAGTATGGGGGTATTTGATGAACTGTAAATATGCGTATTTTTATGCATATTAATTTAGTCATTTTCATTTATTTTCGTCGTTTTTACTTATTTTTGTTCAATAAAATATTCATATTCTTGTAAATTTTCTCCTAACTTGTTTTATTTGATTTTTCAGAAAAATTTCAAAATCTGCCAAAATTTGGGCAGTACACGCCCGTGACACATGGGTCACGCCCGTGACCGAGCCGTGACTATGCATTTCCCGTGAAATTGGAAAATTTCTGAAGAAAAGGCTTGACACGCCTGGCGACACGCCCGTGTCACCCGACATGGGGCGTGACCCAAGACCGTGTCCTTTCCTCTCGACGAATTCCTCTCGACGATCGTCGAGTGTCGACACCAACAGTCACGCCCAGTGTCACGCCCGTGACCAAGGGCGTGACCCAATTTCAGCTCAACAATTTCGACTCGACACTTTCCGCTCGACATTCGTCGAGTGTCGACCCCAACTGTCACGCCCATAGTCACGCCCGTGACATGGGGCGTGACCTTTCCAGCTGGCCCGACAAGATGCTGCCAAGGACATTTGACGCAACCCGCGCCCGGTTCTACCTCCACGACATGCCCATAATTACGCCCGTGACCTAGGGCGTGACTGCTGCGAACTCAGCCCGAAGTTAACTTTGTTGTCCAATCGCCAGCCGCCTTCATGAATAGTACTGTCACGCCCCCCCTACACGCCCGTGACCGAGGGCGTGTACTTAGAAATTTTTTCCTATAAATAACCCAGTTCTGTAAGGTCCAAGGGTTCAGATTTTTGGGCCAAGTTAGTGTCTTTTTGTGGGCTTAATCCGTGGATACTAGTGCTATGTAAGGAGATTTCTCCCTTCTTATTTCATGCTTTGTTTTCCTTTATCTTTTAGTTTTGTAATAGCTTGAAAATTTTAATAAAAATGTTAGATTTTCTCTCTTTATTTAGCATGAAAAGTTCATTTTGATGGCTCACCTCTTTCCCTTTTTATCCTTGGTTTCATCCCTGTTCTTCACTTAGTTCTTCATTTATGAAAGGTGTGTGTGTGTATGAGTGTAATGTATTTACTTTCCATGTCTTTTACTTGTTTTCATGCTTAGGCATGATAGTTTTCTTTCTTTTTCTCACCATGTCTTTTTCCTTTAACTAGTTTTCATGCTTAGATTTTGATTTCCTTCTCATGAATTTATAAAAGAGATTCAAAAAGTGATTTTGTTTTATTTTTTTTTACTTAGTTTTCTTTTAGAATTGTAAAACCTCTTTTGTTCTTTTCATCTTCTTTTTCACCTTTTTTATCACTTTTATAAAATCATAGGAATGAAATTGTTGGCATTTTAATTTTCCAAAAACTTTGGTTTTCTATTTATTTTGAAAAACTTTTATCTTCTAAAAATTGAAATTTCTTCTTTTTATTTGTTTTTGGCAAAACCTAAGCATGAAAAAGTATAAGTTTTAATTTTTAGGTAACTTTGATTTTTCATGAAAAGTGTGTGTAAGTGTAGGTGTGTTAACTTTTATGCTTTGATTTGAATTATGTAGAGTGTGTGAGTGTAGGTGTATAATTTTCGTGCTTTGTTTTAACGCTTTTCCTTTAATGCTTTGTTCAAATTTGTAGAGTGTGTGAGTGTAGGTGTTAGCTTTATTGCTTTCTTGAATTGCTTATGGAGTGTGTGTGTCTGTGTGTATTTATTTCCGCCTACTCGTTAAGAGTTAAATGGCGCATCGCTTTCATTTCAGTCCTACTCGTTTGACTAGGACTCGTCATTTTTCTTTCTTTATTTTTCCGCCTACTCACTTGAGTTTAAATGGCCGGACCTTTATTTCAGTCCTACTCGTTTGAGTAGGACTTGCAATTTTTCTTTCTTTATTTTTTTTTTCCGCCTACTCACTTGAGTTAAATGGCCGGACTTTTTAGCCCTGTAATCGCATTTATTTTCTCCTACTCATTTGAGTAGGACTCGCTTTCATTTCAGTCCTACTCGTTTGAGTAGGACTTGCAATTTTCAGCCTTTATTTACCGCCCCCACTCGTTTGAGTGGGACTCGCAAATTTGAATCATGCAAATTTCTTTTTATGTGTAACTTAGTTCCCTTTTAATTTATAATTTGGAGTGTGCGTGAGTTCTCGTTTAGTTAACTTTTTAGCTTTCTAAATGTTGTTATTTTTCTTTTGTCCCTTTCTTATAAACGTTTAGTGTTTAATTTCGAACTCGCGCCTCACTAAATTATAAGCCGTCCCCATACGATGTGTGGCTAATCGCTATTAGCCTCGGCATCGAAGAGCATTGGGACATTTAAAATGATTTATAATAATTGAAGCTCTTTATTTTCATTTTAATTTAAGCACTTAGGGTTTGCCCCGGGTTTACGACGCGTAGGACCACATAATCGATGTGTGGGCCCTATTTCCGTAGTCCATATGCTAGCTAGCCGAGAGGCCGTGCATATGGACCGATCACCCCTGGGTAAATAGAGTTGCGTGCATACCCTCGAGAGAGGACTAGCGTAATTCTACCGGATTGGGTTCCCCACCCAATAGCGGGGTTCTTAGCGTAAAGCGGGCGTTAAGAGGAATCCTTCGTCGGACTAACGTTCGGTCGAATAGTCTTAACGTTTAGGTGAGCGATATCCCTATAGCTAGGTGAGCTCACATTTGTGGAACCTCCACGGCCAAGTTGCCTTATTATTAATTTGAAAACTAAGTCTTTTTATTATTAAAAATTGTTTTAGTCTTAATCCGATTCGATGCCGAGCGTTAACCCTTCATCGAATATTTTCTAAATCGTTTTTTTTTTCGCTCCTTTGCTTTTCCGTCTTTTATTAAGTAACAAAAAAAATCTGTCTTTCTTTCTGTAAAATAATAGTCCTCCCGGAGGAGTAAGAATAGTCAACGCGACCCCGAGAACAATACGACCTCGGTATTCCCCCGAATATCGAGTACTACTTGCGATAGGTGCACTTGCCTACCCGAGCAAGCCCGCGACAATCGACTCACCGAACCAACCACAGTAAGAGTCTGTTCGCGGGCCCATCAAAAACAATTGAACTAAAATAAGGCAATAAGGTGGTGCCGATGAAGAGCTTAGCTCGATGGCACCGAAAAAACAATTGAACTAAAATAGATTTTAAATAAAAAGAGCTCCTAAATTTCTAATTAATTAAGGCGGAGACTTGGCCGTGGAGGTTCCACTAAAATGAGCTCACCTAGCTATAGGGCTATCGCTCACCTGAACGCTAAGACTATTCGACCGAACGTTAGTCCGACGAAGGATTCCTCTTAACGCCCGCATTACGCTAAGAACCCCGCTATTGGGTGGGGAACCCAATCCGGTAGAGTTGGCGCGCCTCCTCTCTCGAGGGTTAGTGCGGAACTCTCTTTACCAAGGGGTGATCTGTTCATACGCACGGCCTCTCGGCGAGCGTATGGAAAACGGAAATAGGGCCCACACATCGATATGTGGTCCTACGCGTCGTTAACCCCGGGCAAACCTTAAGTACTTTTAATTAATTAGAAAAATACGACCTTGAATGGTCCGTACCAACTCACAAGCGTCAACTACCACCTCCTTTCCCAAAATTTTTGTGTTTCCCGCCTCTGTCCAAGACATCGGTGTTTGACACCGTCTCCCATACAAAGCTTCGCATGGCGCCATTTTTATACTTGCTTGATAACTGTTGTTGTACGCGAATTCCACCATGAAGAGGTGATTCTCCCACTTCTTGCCGAGGTCAAGAATGCACATTCTCAGCATATCCTCCATAGTACGGTTCGTTCTTTCGGTTTGCCCGTCAGTTTGAGGATGGAACGCCGTACTGAACTTTATCTTCGTGTCCAAACTCTTCTGAACCAATCTCCAGTCCTTGGACGTAAACCATCCATCTCGATCGCTGACTATGCTCTTAGGAATCCCATGCAGTCGCACAATGTTACGAACATACAACTCCACCAGCTTCTCCACGTTGTCCTCCTTCCGATTTGGGATGAAGTGGGCCACCTTGGTTAAGCGATCCACGATCACCCAAGTAGCATCATTACCCTGTTGCGATCTAGGCAGACCATGTACAAAATCCATGGAGATGTCATCAAATTTCCACTCAGGGATTGGAAGGGGCTTCAGGAACCCGCCCAGCTTCTAACATTCGGCCTTCACCAAGGCGCAAGTTTGGCAACGATTCACATACAAAGCTACGTCCCGCTTCAGCCCCGGCCACCAAAAGGATTTCTTCATATCCAAGTACATCTTTGTACTGCCCGGGTGAATGGATTACTTTGTGAAGTGAGCCTCAAACATCAACTCCTCACGGAGTTTGCCGAACTTCGGTATACAAACCCTTCCGTCCTTCCTCAGAATCTCATCAATCATCTCCCAGGCACTGCTCTCGCCCTCTTGAGCCTCCATCACATATAGTTGAAACTCCACATGCAACCGAGTCGCTTCCCGAATGCGATCGGTCAAGTCGTTCTGCATTTCAATCCAGTTCAACCGAGCCACGCTGGACTCGCCTCTCGCCACACATTCCAAACCAAGGGACTCCCATTCCCGTACCAACCGCTCATCATGAGCTTTGATCCAATTCCCTTGCCCCGAGTACTTTCTACTCAAGGCATCCGCCACTACATTGGCTTTACCTGGCGTATAATGAATCGCCACCTCGTAGTCTCCAAGAAACTCAACCCACCTGCGTTGACGCATGTTCAAGTCCTTTTGATCCAAGAGATACTTCAGGCTTTTATGATCCGAGAAGATCTCCACCTTTGCACCATACACATAATGTCTCCATATTTTCAACGCAAAAATTACCGCCGCCAACTCCAAGTCATGGACGGGGTAATTCCTCTCATGAGGCTTTAGCTGTCAAGACCCAAAAGCTATCACCTTGCCATGTTGCAGCAAAACGCAACCCAAACCGCATCCCGATGCGTCACTAAAGATCTGAAATCCCTTGGTCCCTTGCGATAGACTTAGGATTGGAGCCATCATCAGTCTCTCCTTCAGTGCCTCAAATACTTGACTGCACTCTTGAGTCCACACAAACTTATGATCTTTACGAGTGAGTGAGGTGATGGGTAGAGCTATCCGCAAAATATTCTCCACAAATCTCCTATAATACCCGGCTAGTCCAAGAAAACTTCGGACTTCTGCCACGGTCCTCAAAACTGGCCAATCTCTGATGGCTTCTAATTTTGTTGGATCCACTGCCACCCCATCCCCACTAATCACGTGGCCCAAAAATGCCACCTTCGCTAACCAGAACTCGCACTTTGAGAACTTTGCATACAACTGATTCTCCCTCAACACTTGCAAGACCACTCTCAAGTAGGTCTCATGCTCCACTTCTGATTTGGAATACACCAAGATGTCATCAATGAAACAACCACAAAAGAATCCAAGTATTCCTGAAATACTCGATTCATAAGATCCATTAACACAGATGGCGCGTTCATCAGCCCGAACGGCATTATCGTAAACTCAAAGTGTCCGTACCTCATACCAAAGGCAGTCTTGGGTATGTCCTCGTCCCGAATTCGCAACTGATAATAACCTGACTTCAAGTCCAATTTTGAGTACACCACCGACCCCACCAACTGGTCGAACAAGTCGTCTATCCGAGGGATCAGATACTTATTCTTAACGGTCAGTTTATTCAGCTCTCGGTAGTCTATGTACAGCCGCATACTACCGTCTTTCTTTTTTACAAACAACACCGGCGCGCTCCACGGCGAAGAACTGGGTCTGATATACCCTTGCTCCAACAGTTCCTGTAACTGTACTTTGAGTTCAGCCAACTCCTTTGGTGCCATCCTAAATGGAGGACGTGACACCGGCCTAGCCTCCGGCACTAACTCGATCGAGAAGTCGATCTCCCGCCAAGGAGGCGCTCCAGGAAGTTCATCCGGAAACACATCCTTGAACTCTGCCACTACGAGCACTTCCTCAATAGAAAACTGGGAGAGGCGAAGCTCCAATAACGCTACCAGCGCTACACCACCCCGGTTAACCGCCCGCATCAATTGCATGGCCGAAATCAGGGAATAGGCCACTCCACAAAGGCCCTCAAATTTGACTTCCGCCTGCCCTTTGCTCCTTAAGGTCAATACCGTAGATAGGAAATCAATGCTAGCGCGTTGCTCTGCAAGCCAGTCCATGCCCAAAATGACATCTAACTCAACCAATGGTAAAACCGCTGCTACCAAAACGAAGTCAACTCCGTACAGCTCCCAACAGATGCGCCCTTTGGCCCTGATGGTCATGGATGACCCATTGGGCATGCGCACTTTCAGCTCCGTGTCATCCGAGAAAGACTCAACTCCTATTCTCTGGATGAAGCTCTCCACAAGAAAGGAGTGCGATGGTCCCGTATCGAACAATACCCTAGCGGGGTATCTGGAAACTAAAACGAAGCCTACAACATGGACATCACACATAAAAGTCTAAAAGTATGAAGCATAAAATTAAACTTAAATTTCAGCATACCTGTCACCACATTAGTTTGGCGGATCGCTTCCTGCTTTCCAAGGTTTTAGGCCCTTGGTTGCAGCGGTTGGAACCGAGAAGCGCTTGACTCCGCCATTTTCCCTTTCTCTACGGCACTGGTGCCGGAGCGCACAGTCTGCTCCTGCCTTGCCTCTTGCTCTGCTCCTCCTTGAGGAAAAACACGAGCTATGTGCCCCACATTACCGCAGTTGTAGCACGTCGGTGGTCCCCTAGAGTGAGAACTGTAACACCCCCTATCCGTCGCATAACATATAGCAGTAGGTCCGGCCGGGGCCCGACGTCATATACTACAGATAGACTGGGTGGTTACTCAATGGAAACCATCCAACTAATCATAACGTCCTACACAGAGCATTCTAGCGGAAGCAGTTTATAGGTTGAAATAAAGAACCCAGCATTAAAGCATGAATGTCCACTAGAATAGCCAACCAGGAATGAAGTACATACACCAGTACTGGCCTTAAGGCCTTACAAAATGGTTCACTTAATGTTACATGATTTTCAAACCACGACACGCAGGACGGTAATACGTGAATAAAGTAGTGAACACTCCGAATAGGCCTTCAAGGGCCGGCTTCGCAATTTGGGCTTTAGCCCGCTATTGACCGCTTGGTCTAGTAGCACCTGCAAGCAATATAACCACCGCACGGTGGCAAACAAAAGGGCAACGGTCAGCAATGCTGACCAAATTATAACGATCCGGCCCCCGACTCGGGGTGGCGATGCTCCTCCCCTACAATTTTATTAGCACAAGCGAGCAATATAATAATATTCATTTCATCACAGGCGTAGGCTCAATCGGCCACACACCCCGTGCACTCAGGGCACATTCTCGGTGAACCGGTCGATGTCACGTCAGTTAAAGCCATAGACATTCCGGACCCACCACCGTCACTTTGACGGCCAAACATATGAGCAATTTGTCTTCCCGGCATGGGTCACGACAATTTAAGCCATAGACCGACGAAGACTCTCATCTATGCCAACGGCAAGTGCCAAGTAACCTTAGGTCTCTTTAACCCGAACGACATAGATATGGGTACGGTTCCATCTAACCCGTTCTCACGTCGCAACGACAATTTAAGCCATATGCGCAGGTCAAACTTCTCCCGAGTCCCATTTTCGTCACACAGTTTCACATAACTCGGTTATGTTCAAGTTGGCTCTCAGGCCTCCATGTTGGCAAGATCACGCATCAGCCCAGTTTTTCGGGTGCACCTTAGGGTTAATCCCCAAGGCTCCCGGTTGCAAAGTTGCAATCTACCGTGTAGAAAACCCGAAAAACAACCAATAGCACGGAGTCTTCTCCGGCATTTATGCAATGCAACATCATCGATCCAGACCAACATGTCCGGGTAGGCTTCACACATCATGCCTATGTACGTTCTCGCTTACGGACTCTAAACAATGGGGACTTCACATATCTACCCAAAGGAACGCCTCCAACTCACCGCAAACTCGCGAGAGCGGGCTTCCTATGCAAATAAGGAGAGCTACTCATGCTCAAGAAGAGAATCGTTACCCTTGCGTTATTCTTTGGCGCCATGGAAAAGTAAGCGGATGAAAAGCACCGCACTCTCTTCGCCTCCGTGGATCCGTAGTCGGCTCGCGATTTGGAGCTTCGAAGCTCCTCCAATGGCCGGATCTAGCTTCTTCTCCCTTCCTTGGCTCTCCTCTCTCTCTAAGCTTTAGAAAGATAAGAACTCATGAAAAGTGAGGGTTTCTAAGTCCAATCCCGAGTATATATCATAAGGAACAACCCCCAGCCGTTGGATCCCAAAATAAAGAAATGAACGTCTTTGATTCGGGACTGAAATGCCCAATCTGGATCGCACACGGCCTGGCACACGCCCGTGTCCAGGGCCGTGTGCCTCATTCGCCGTCAAAATCGACTCGCCTGGAACAACATACGGGTATCGAACACGCCCGTGTTCGACCTGACACGCCCGTGTTCCACCTGACACGGCCGTGTGGTCGGCCGTGTACCCCCATCGTTTTTCCCCGAAAACAACCCGAGCACTGCACGGGTTCTAGGACACGCCCGTGTCCTTGCCCGTGTCACCACAACACGCCTGGGCTCCAGTCCGTGTACACGGTCTCGACACTCGACACTTCGTAGAGCGAAGATCGTCGACCTGACGACACGGCCTTGGACACGCCTGTGTCCTAGGCCGTGTGCCTTGTCTCGAAACCTCGTCGAGCAAAGCTTGTCGACTCCCGGGACGAGTGTCAACACGGGTCGACAAGCCCTGCGACACGCCCGTGTCGCAGGCCGTGTGTCATGTCTCGACACTTCGTCGAGCGCAGAGTGTCGACTTCGCGGGCTGAGTGTCGACACTGGTCGACACGCCCTGCGACACGCCCGTGTCGCAGGCCGTGTGCCCTGTCTCGACACAATGTCGAGAGCAAACTGTCGACTCCGTCGGCTGAGTGTTGACACAAGCTTGACACGCCCTGGGACACGCCCGTGTCCCAGGCCGTGTGCCTGCAGCCAGAACCCAAAACTGGCCCAAAACGTCCCCCGTCGCTCTTTTGAGTTTCGGGGCGTTACAACTCTCCCCCTCTTAAAAGAATTTCGTCCACGAAATTATATAAAGGAAAGACATGTACAAAACCAAAATTTGTACCGGAGCGGAACAATTATGGATACTCGTCAAGCATAGTCTGCTCTCGCTTCCAAGAGAGCTCCTCAATCCGCACGGGGTTTACTTTCGTCGCCAATCCACTATCAATCGGCGCCTGATCGACCGCGATCACTCGCGTAAGCTCTTGCAGGCTCTTGTACCGCCTTATGTAGCACCGAAATATGGAATATATCATGTAGACCACTAAGCTCCCTGAAAGCTTCAACTGATAGGCATGCTTCACCAACCCGCTTCAGAACCTCAAAAGGCCCAAGGTACCTCGGGTTTAGCTTTTTCAATCACCGAACCCGCGAGACATCCTTGACCGGCTTGATCTTTAAGTACACATAGTCGCCCACGGCGAACTCCACGTTCCTGTGCTTGGCAGTGTAGTACTTTGCTTGCCGGTCCTGAGTGATAAGCAACCTCTCCCAAATGCTTCACATCAACAAAGTAACATCCTCCACTTCGAATCGCTAATACAACTTGACTCACCCGTTTCCAGTCAGGACCACGGCGTGCGACATTTTCTACCATATAGGGCCTCGAAGGGCGTCATTTGAATACTCGCTTGGTAGCTGTTGGTGTATGCGAACTCCACCAAATAAAGGTGGTCTTCCCATTGCTTCCCAAAATCCAAGACACACATGCGGAGCATGCTTTCCATAGTTCTATTTTAACTTTGTCCCCAACATTTGCTGCACAAGCCTCCACTCATTGGATGTGAACCACCCATCTCGGTCCCTCACGATGCTGCGGGGCACACCGTGAAGCCATACTATATCATCCACATATAGTTTTGCTAACTTCTCCACCGGATCATCCTCCCTATACGGAATGAAATGCGACACCTTCATTAACTGATATACGACCACCCAAATGGCATCGTTCCCCTTTTTGCGACCTTGGCAAACCGTGCACAAAGTCCATAGAGATGTCGTCGAATTTCCACTCTGAAATAGGCAAGGACTTAAGAAATCCTCCCAGATTTTGGCATTCCACCTTCACCAAGGCGCAAGTTTGGCACTTCACTACATAGAGCGCGACAACTTTCTTCAAACCCGGTCACCAAAACAGTTTCTTTACAACGCGGTACATCTTCGTGCTCCCCGGGTGAATTGAGTACTTAGTATGGTGTGCCTCGTACAACAATTACGCACGCAAATTTCCCACACTTGGGACGCACATACGACCAACTTTCCCAAGCAATCCGTCCTCCACAACAAATTGGGAATTTGACTCATCCAGAGCTTCTACCATGAACTGCTTCATAAGGACATCCAAATCCAAAGTCTGTCGAATCCGATCATCCAGGTCATATTGAACTTCAGTCCAATTCAGTACTGCTTCAGCACTTGATTGCCTATCCACACAAACAATCTCCAATGCCTCCCACTCCCGCACCAACCGCTCATCATGCATCGATAGCCAATTGGCTTGAGCTGGGGCTCGGCGACTCAACACGTCTGCAACCGCATTCCCTTTATGAGGCACGTAGTAGATCTTGAATGTATAGTCTCCCAAGAGCTCCATCCATCTACGCTGCCGCATATTCAGATCCTTCTGATCAATCAGATACTTCACGCACTTGTGACCGGCGTAGATATCCATCTTCACACCGTACAAAATTATGCCTCCACAGCTTCAAGGCAAAACTCAGGGCCGCTAACAATAAGTCATGGACCGGATAGTTCCTCGCGTGCACTTTTGGCTGTCTCGCGCCATAAGCTATTACACTTCCGTGTTGCAGTAGCACGCAACCCAAACCGCTGCCCGAAGCATTGCTATTAAATCTCATAGCCTTCGGTCCCACTTGGCGAAGTCAGCACAGGCGCCGTGGTCAACCAACATTTTAACTCCTCAAAAGCTCGCGCGCACTCCGGCGTCCAAAGAACTTCTGCTCCTTCCTCGTCAAAGTAGTGAGGGGTAACGCTATCAGCGAGAAGTTCTCTACGAAGCGCCTGTAATAGCCGACAAGCCCCAGAAAGCCCGAACTCCTGCTACCGTATAAAGCTCAGGCCACTCCCGCATCGCAACAATTTTCGAAGGATCCACTGCAATACCTTCCCCACTCACTATAAGACCGAGGACGCCAGTGAAGATGACCAAAACTCGCACTTCGAGAACTTGGCATAGAACTAATTCCTCCTTATTGTCTCCAAAACTAAAAGAAGATGCTTGAAGTGATCTTCCTTACTCTGCGAGTACACCAGAATATCGTCGACGAAGACGATCACAAAATGGTACAAGTACTCCCGGAAGGTCCTGTTCATCACCTCCATGAACCCTGACGGCGCATTAGTCAGCCCAAATGGCATGACCGTAAACTCGTAGCGCCTCTATCCTGTACTAAACGTTATCTTAGGGATAGCACTCTCCCTTATATAATTTAGAGTACATCGTTGGCCCGACCAACTGATCACAAAGATCATCGATCCTTGGGATTGGGTACTTGTTCTTTTCCGTCAACTTGTTGAGCTCCCGATAATTAATACATAGCCTCAAGCTTCTGTACTTCTTCTTAATTAAGAGGGTCGGTGCGCTCTAAGGCGAAGGACTTGGACGCACATACCCTTGCTCCAACAACTTTTAGAAGTTGCACCTTCAGCTCTGTCATTTCCTTAGGCGCTAGCCGATAAGGAGAGCGTGACCCAGGCTTTGCACCTGGTACTAGCTCAAACATGAAATCTATCTCCTGTCGAGGCGGGGCTCCAGGAAGATCTCTAGGGAACACATCAGGGTACTCCAACACCACTGAAATATTAACCAATGCGGGCTTCGGCTTTACAACCTCTACTAGTGTACAGAACAGCTCTACACCAGCACGAACCGCCTTCACTACCTGAAGAGCAGACGCCAACGTCTTGCTCGACCTCTTCGAGCCTGTAAAGGTCGTCTCACGACTAGCTCCCAGCTTGACTTCCTTGCTACCGCAATCGATATAGGCTTGCTGCTCCGAGAGCCAGTCCATGCCAAATATTACGTCGAACTCCCCTAGCGGTAGTAACGATACTTGGAAGTCAAAGTCTTGGCTCTCTGACCACACCTAAACGCAACAGATACTACCCGCACGCATTGAGCGTCATTGGACCATAACGCATCCAATTTGTCTCTTATCATCGAAGGAGGTACTCCGACGCGTAATAACAATTTTTACATAAAGGAATGCGAAGCTCCCTAAACGAACGGTGCTCTCGCAGATAAAGTAAAGTCATAACAAGGCTTAGCACCAGTAGTTCTATGCTAACATGCACAAGGGCGACAAGTGTTTAAGGCAAAACTACCTTTAAACCATACTTATCGTCACGACGGCGTGCTTCCTCCAGGGTTTTAGGCACTCACGGGCATAATGCCCCGGCTCCCCACAGCTGTAACATGCTCCCATGGTTTGGCTTGTAGTTGCCCCCGAAGCATTGAAAGGAGGGACTAGACCCAAAGTCCTAGCCTTCTTGTACCACTTTCGATATACAGACCTTGAGGTGTTCGGCACTTTGTATGTCGTTTCCTTTGCACTAACGTCCTTGACTGCTCCTGACATAGCTTTCTTACCCTTCTGAGCACCATTCCAACAGTCTCGGGCAAAGTACCCTTTCTTTCCACAAGTATGACAAGTGTAAGTAGCTTTTCTAGTCGATTTCATAGCCCCTTTCTCCAGCATTCTGCCGGATGCAGCTCTTATGGGGTTTGTATAGTTCGATACCAAGGTCGCTGGCATTGGGAAGGTCTTCCTCAAATCTGCCTCCAAAGATCTAGCTGATTCCACCAAGGCTCGAAATCCCAATAACTTTGGTCCTAGCAGTAGAACTCGTAACTCGGCACGCAGACCATTATAAAATCTATCGACTCTATCCTGCTCGTTATCCAACTCAAATCATGGGTAGCGACTTATCATAAGAAATGCTTAAAAATATTCCTCAACTGTGTGCGCTCCCTGCACTAAATGCATATTCAGCTGCTGCCCCGATGGTCTACCAAAGGTCAACTGCTGCATCACGCCCACCGGCGTTGAAGCCACAACCGGGGCGCGGGGTTGTACATTCCCTCCAAGCTGTGCACCCGTCACAGCGAACACCCCTTCTACAATCCTTCTAACAGTTTCATACGAAGGAGTCTCAAACACCTCACCGGGTGCACTATGCTCCTCAAAAACCGAACATTCTGGCGGTCCAGCACCGCTTCCGATCACCTATAGTGGTACAAAACACCGTTAAGCGACCAAATAAAATTGCAAACAGCAAGTATAGGAACACGCAGGTTCCTCAAACACGTGTATTTTCATTCCTAAGTGGACATTCATGGGTTCTTTTACCGTTATAATGATGACGCACACAATGTGCTCACCACCCCTTAAAAACAATTCATCCACGAATTCATTGTAAGCCCGACCAAAACCAGTAGTCTGATACCAAATTGTAACACCTCCTATACGTCACATAGCATATAGCAGTAGGTCCGGACAGGGCCCGACGCCATATACTACAGACAGACTGGGTGGTTACTCAATGGAAACCATCCAACTAATCATAACGTCCTACACAGAGCATTCTAGCGGAAGCAGTTTATAAGTTGAAATAAAGAACCCAGCATTAAAGTATGAATGTCCACTAGAATAGCCAACCAGGAATGAAGTACATACACCAGTACTGGCCTTAAGGCATTAAAAATGGTTCGCTTAATGTTACATGATTTTCAAACCACGGCACGCAGGCCGGTCATACGTGAATAAAGTAGTGAACACTCTGAATAGGCCTTCAAGGGCCGGCTTCGCAAT
Source organism: Platanthera guangdongensis (assembly GCA_039583875.1). Taxonomy (NCBI): domain Eukaryota; kingdom Viridiplantae; phylum Streptophyta; class Magnoliopsida; order Asparagales; family Orchidaceae; genus Platanthera; species Platanthera guangdongensis. The sequence goes on along the minus strand of CM077159.1, from coordinate 10,063,896 downwards.
TTGGGCTTTAGCCCGCTATTGATCGCTTGATCCAGCAGCACCTACAAGCAACATAACCACGGCACGGTGGCAAACAAAAGGGCAACGGTCAGCAATGCTGACCAAATTATAACGATCCCGCCCCCGACTTGGGGCGGCGATGCTCCTTCCCTGCAATTTTATTAGCACAAGCGTGCAATATAATAATATTCATTTCATCACATGCGTAGGCTCAATCGGCCACACACCCCATGCACTCAGGGCACATTCTCGGTGAACCGGTCGATGTCACGTCAGTTAAAGCCATAGACATTCCGGACCCACCACCGTCACTTTGACGGCCAAACATATGAGCAATTTGTCTTCCCGGCATGGGTCACGACAATTTAAGCCATAGACCGCCGAAGACTCTCATCTATGCCAACGGCAAGTGCCACGTAACCTTAGGTCTCTTTAACCCGAACGACATAGATATGGGTACGGTTCCATCTAACTCGTGCTCATGTCGCAACGACAATTTAATCCATATGCGCAGGTCAAACTTCTCCCGAGTCCCATTTTCGTCACACAGTTTCACATAACTCGATTATGTTCAAGTTGGCTCTCAGGCCTCCATGTTGGCAAGATCACGCATCAGCCCAGTTTTTCGGGTGCACCTTAGGGTTAATCCCCAAGGCTCCCTGTTGCAAAATTGCAATCTACCGTGTAGAAAACCCGAAAAACAACCAATAGCACGGAGTCTTCTCCGGCATTTATGCAATGCAACATCACCGATCCAGACCAACATGTCCGGGTAGGCTTCACACATCATGCCTATGTCCGTTCTCGCTTACGGACTCTAAACAATGGGGACTTCACATATCTACCCGAAGGAACGCCTCCAACTCACCGCAAACTCGCGAGAGCGGGCTTCCTATGCAAAGAAGGAGAGCTACTCATGCTCAAGAAGAGAATCGTTACCCTTGTGTTATTCTTTGGCGCCATGGAAAAGTAAGCGGATGAAAAGCACCGCACTCTCTTCACCTCCGTGGATCCGGAGTCGACTCGCGATTTGGAGCTTCGAAGCTCCTCCAATGGCCGGATCTAGCTTCTTCTCCCTTCCTTGGCTCTCCTCTCTCTCTCTAAGCTTTAGAAAGATAAGAACTCATGAAAAGTGAGGGTTTCTAAGTCCAATCCTGGGTATATCTCATCAGAAACAACCCCCAGCCGTTGGATCCCAAAATAAAGAAACGAACGGCTTTGATTCGGGACTGAAATGCCCAATCTGGATCGCACACGGCCTGGCACATGCCCGTGTCCAGGGCCGTGTGCCTCATTCGCCATCAAAATCGACTCACCTGGAACAATACACGGGTATCGAACACGCCCGTGTTCGACCTGACACGCCCGTGTTCCACCTGACACGGTCGGGTGGTTGGCCGTGTACCCCCATCGTTTTTCCACGAAAACAACACGTGCACTGCACGGGTTCTAGGACACGCCCGTGTCCTTGCCCGTGTCACCTCAACACGCCTGGGCTCCAGGCCGTGTACATGGTCTCAACACTCGACACTTCGTCGAGCGAAGATCGTCGACCTGACGACACGGCCTTGGACACGCCCGTATCCTAGGCCGTGTGCCTTGTCTCGACACCTCGTCGAGCAAAGCTCGTCGACTCCCGGGACGAGTGTCGACATGGGTCGACACGCCCTACGACACGCCCGTGTCGTAGGCCGTGTGCCATGTCTCGACACTTCATCGAGCGCAGAGTGTCGACTTCGCGGGCTGAGTGTCAACACGGGTCGACACGCCCTGCGACACGCCCGTGTCGCAGGCCGTGTGCCCTGTCTCGACACAATGTCGAGAGCAAACTGTCGACTCCGTCGGCTGAGTGTCGACACAAGCTTGACACGCCCTGGGACACGCCCGTGTCCCAGGCCGTGTGCCTGCAGCCAGAACCTAAAACTGGCCCAAAACGTCCCCCGTCGCTCTTTTGAGTTTCGGGGCGTTACAAGAACCTCCAGGCGTCCACTTGCTCTTCTCACCGGACCTGGAAGTGTCGGGCTTTTTCCTCCACCTACTCCCTTCAAACTTTCCCTGGGATTGGGGAGGCTTCCCTTCCTCTTGCTTGGGAGTGAAACCCTTACGACGTTGGGTTTGCTCCAGATCACTCTCCAATATCCTGGCAGCCTCAACTAGCTCATTAAAACCAGCTCTCTTCATGGAAATGAGGGGTTGCCTCAGATTATCCCTCAGCCCCTGGTAGAAGAGGTTATCCCTCTCTACATCATCTGCCATCGTCATTCCCGCGTAACGACCCAAACGGGTGAACTCCTGCACATACTCATCCACCGTCTTGTCTCGCTGCATTAAGTGCAGAAACTGCCTCTGAAGGGCCAACCGTGTAGAAATGGGAATGTGCCTCTTTAGAAAAGCATCCCCAAATTCCTCAATCGACGGGGTGCATCCAGGGAACTGGCGACCGCTATGGCTCACCCACCACAACTTGGCATCTCCTTCCAACATGAACGCCGCATACTCAGATTTTTTTTCTTCTGGCATCTCTGCCGCCCTCAAAAGCTCTTGAATTCGAACTCACCAATCCTCCGCATCTGTTGGCGTACCAACTCCCTTGAACGACAGGGGATGGAAGCTCAGGAAGTACTTCATGTGCCGGTCTCCATGTCCGACAACCACCCTTTCCGCCAAAGGCTCCACTCGCCTGGCTTCTCCGCCTAGCATGGCCGTCGCCGTGTCCAGTGTAGCAGGGGTTGCTACCTGAGCTGCCGCTGCAGCTTGGGCTGCCACCATCGCTTCTGCAAGCATGCGGCAGAAGTCGGTCGGGTTACACCCGTGCCTAAAAGACCTGGAGCAGTGGCACTGCTCGCCGAAAGTTCTTCTATTTCTCTCGACGTACCCGCCTCGTTGCTTGCACTCTTCAAGAAAACACGAAACAAGGGATCAGTCTCTAATCTCAAGACTTAAACATAAGTACACTCATGGTCTCGCGTTACTCTTATGTGGATAACTTATCTACGCACTGACCTTGAATATAACCTCCCTCTGATACCAAATTGTAACACCTCCCCTGTAATGATCGTATAATATGGGTCCAGCCAGGGCGCCATAACATACAGATGCCACAACTTCAGTATTATAAAATGATATAGCTACCCAATCTCAAAACTAGAAACACAGCACAGCGGAAACAACAAACAAGACTAGAAGTTATCCACGCCTACAAGAGTAACAAAATGGCCTTAAGGCCTTACAACAAGAGTGAATCCAAACTCAAATAATGCATCAGTCATGAAAGTGCAAAAGCACACCTAGTCTACCTCGGCATGCAAGCCGGTCACCAAGGGCTTCAAAACATACAATGTCAAAAGAGTAGAGCTACAGCAAAAAAGTTAACACTTCATGAGGCTTAGGCCTTTCTGGCCAGCGAGCTAGCTCCTGCTTGCGATCCTTGCCCTGTAAAAATTATTAGTAACGTGGGTCAGCAAAGGCTGACCTCAAACTATATAACAAACACATCTCCTCCCGGCCGCCCCTAACGAACCCCGGGGTATTCCTCCAACCTGCAAGTTAGCACTTCGTATGCAATAATCATAAGCAAGAAAAGAAACTAAGGAAACAGGCTTGGATGTCTCAAACATCATACATGTTCTCTATTGTTGAGCATATAATAATAGGGCCTACTATGCAACATGAATGCAACACCCGAGCTTCACCTAAGGCACCCTATAGTGTATGCATCTAGCACAACATCACATCATTTGGGTACTCATCATTTCCCCATTGGCATAAAGTCCCAAACAAAGGGGAACCACAATCCCCCAATAGCATACAAGCAGCCACACAGAACTCTTGCCAAGGCCCCACCCGCTCACGGTCGCAGACTCGGGCTTGCCAGCAAACTCTGACTTCTCGTGTCAGGATTCCATCCGACACACTGACCGATTCTAAGAACCCTTGCTGGACCCCACCCGCTCATGGCCTCATTGCCTGGGCTTGTCACATGCTCGGCGTTCTCGTCAGTCTCACACAAAGGGGACTAGTCTCGCCGGGACAATTTACACACATGACTTGCACGTCACGGGATAGCCAGCCGACCACGGAGACACAGCCACGCCTTGGCACATCACAAACCAAGACATTTCCTCCATAATCCCTCATACGTACTTCAGCGTTCATGCGCATCAAGGAAACCATCTACCACTCATGCGGAGCTAACCTTGTTCACCAAGGAAACCATCTACCGCCAATGAAGAGCTAACCTTGTCCGGTACTGGCCACACATACTCATGCAAGATAGAGGGAAGAACATCACAAAAAACACGAACATCACAAACGGCCCCTTGCCGCAGTGGATTTCTACGAATCCTTAAACCTCGTATGCAACATCACCGAGTCGGACTAACGGTCGCGACTACAGCTTCACCCACCATGCCTAATCCACTAACAGAGCGGATCTCTAATGTAAAAATCATGTCGGGGACGGACTCAATCGACCCGGAGGTTCCTCTTGAACCTTGGCGACCCAAACCCCTCTCATTTGAGTGTTTGGTGCCAAAAAACTAGAAAAGAAAAGATGCTAAAACATGCATCCTAAAACCGAGAGGATAAGTGTCGTTACCTTCCGACTCTTCTTCCTAGCTATGGAAAAAAATAGCCGGATGAAAACCTTCGCAACGATCTAGCCTCCACGGATCTGGACTCGGCTCGCGATTTGGAGCACTGAAGCCTTTCCAACAGCCGGATCTCTACTTCACCTTCTTCCTTGCTCTCCCTTCTCTCTAAAACTTTAGTAAGAGAAAGCTTGGAGGAGAATGAGGGTTCCTAACCCTATTCTCGAACTTTACTCAGCAAGAGCGATCCTGGACCATCAGATCCCAAAAGAATGGAAAGAACGGCCATGATCTGAACTGAAAAACAAAATACCTGGGCCGAACACGGCCTGCGACACGCCCGTGTCCAGGGTAGTGTCCCCCATTCGTCGCCAAAATCGGCGCGCCTGGAACAACACACGGGCATCTGACACGCCCATGTTCCAACTGACAAGGTCGTGTGGTCGGCCGTGTGCCTCCATTGACACAGCCCTGAAAACAACCCGAGACTCACACGGGTACTGGACACGCCCGTGTTCTTGCCCGTGTCTAACTCAACACGCCTGGGCTCCAGGCCATGTTCATTGTCTCGACACTTCGTCGAGAGAACTTTGTCGACTGCCTGACACGGCCTTGGACACACCCGTGTCCTAGGCCGTGTGTCTTGTCTCGACACATCGTCAAGCGAAATTCGTCGACTCCCCGGGCCGATTGTCGACACGGGCTCGACACGGCATGAGACATGCCCATGTCTCAGGCCGTGTTCTCTGCTCAACGATCGTCGACTCCAAAATCGTCGACCTCTCGACCAAATCGTCGACTGGAGCCTGATACGCCCTGGGACACGCCCGTGTCCCAGGCCGTGTGCCCCCTGCCAGAAACCAATTTTCCTTCTCGACGAACCCAAATTTAAATGGTACAAATTTTGGGGCATTACATCAAATTCCCAATTCATTGTTGAGGATGGATTGCTATGGAAGGACGATCATCTGTGCGTCCCGGATGTGGGCAAATTGCGGGTGGAATTGTTGTATGAGGTGCATCATACCAAGTACTCGATTCACCCGGGGAGCATGAAGATGTGCCGTGATGTAAAGAAATTGTTCTGGTGGCCAGAACTTAAGAAGGATGTGGCGCTGTACGTGGCGAAGTGTCAAACATGCGCCTTGGTGAAGGCGGAGTGCAAAAAGCCTGGGGGATTCTTGAAGTGCTTGCCTATTCCGGAGTGGAAGTTTGATGACATTACTATGGACTTTGTGCATGGTTTGCCAAGGTCACAGAGGGGTAACGACGCCATCTGGGTGGTTGTAGATCGTTTGATGAAAGTGTCGCACTTCATTCCGCATAGGAAGGACGATTCTGTGGAGAAATTGGCGAAGTTATATGTGGATAACATAGTACGGCTTCACGGTGTGCCCCGCAGCATTGTGAGTGATCGATATGGGCAGTTCACATCCAATTATTGGACGCTGGTGTAGCAGATGTTGGGAACAAACCTGAGTTTCAGCACAGCCTTTCACCGGTAGACGGATGGTCAGACCGAGAGGGTCAATAGGACAATGGAAGACATGCTTCACATGTGCGTCCTGGAATTTGGGAAGCAGTGGGAAGACCACATATACTTGGTGGAATTTGCGTGCAACAATAGCTACCAGGCGAGCATTCAAATGGCGCCCTTCGAGCCCCTTTATGGTAGAAGATGTCGCACGGCGTTGTCTTGGTTGGAAACGGGTGAGTCAAAGTTGTATAAGCGCCAAGAGGTGGAAGATGCAATTTCGTTGGTTCGAACGATTCGAGAGAGATTGCTAATCGCTCAGGACTGCCAAGATAAGTACTATAATGCCAAGCATAGGAACGTGGAGTTCGCTAACGGCAACTGGTTTTACTTGAACATCAAGCCGTTCAAGGGTGTCTCGCGGGTGCGGCGTTAGAAGAAGCTAAGCCCGAGGTACGTTGGACCGTTTGAGGTTCTGGAGCGGATTGGCGTAGCAGCTTATCGATTGAGGCTATCAGTGGAGCTAAGTGGTCTACATGACGTATTCCATATATCGTTGTTGCGAAAGGCGGTGCAAGAGCCTTTGCAAGTCATCGCGGTAGATCAAGTACCAGTCGATAATGGATTGACGATGAAGGTCTAGCCTATATGCATTGAGGGCTCGGAAGTCAAGCGGCTACGCAACAAAGAGATCGGGATGGTCAAGGTCCGTTGGGACAATTGCTGTAAGGAGGAGCTTTCATGGAAGCGAGAGCAGACCATGCTTGAGGAGTACCGGGAGTTATTTCACTCAGGTATCGTTTAAGTTTTGTGTTTATCTTTTCTTTATGTAATTTCAGGACGAAATTCTTTTAAGAGGGAGAGACTTGTAACGCCCCGAAACTCAAAAGAGCATCGGGTGGCATTTTGAGCCAAGTTTGGAATTTGGCAGGGGTCACACGGCCTGGGACACGAGTGTCACAACCCTCATTTCCTCAACGAGCATATCGTATCAGAGCAAGAGGAACTACGGGTTATGATGCCACGTCGTGCAGGGGATAACTGCACACGCTCAGGCAACTCTTGACGCTGACTTGACAAGTTGAAATTCAACAGTTACATGCAGGAAAACTTTTGGTTTGAATGGCCGTATCCCTCGGCCTTAGATAGTAAAATTGTATTTGTACGCGGCGGAAAATAGGTTAGTTTACTTACGATGAGCTCCTATATGCAGTCTATAGTGATACTACTATAAGAACTCCTTTTTGTTTACGTCATTTGGAAATATGTTTTAGTTAATCAAATATGTATGCATGATATACAACTATAGGTTTTGGTAACTTCAAAATAACGAATGCAACCTACAAGCAAACCATCCCAAAAGCAAGTACATGTCATTCCATTCACATGAGTTACATTAGCAGTCTCGTTCATATTTACATAAAAGAAAACCCACCAAATGGGCGCCAACAAGCTGACACGAACCCATTGGGGCACATGTATGTCTGTACAACAAAAGAAGAACTACCTCGCTAAGAAGCTCGGCAAGCTCCACAGCAACTCCACTAACCAACATAGCCGCTCAACCGGCTACAACCTGCACCTGAGGCATTCAAGAAAGAATACCTCAGCAATCAACCAAGCTATACAAAAAGAGCATAAAAGTCATATATGATAACGAAGGGGCTTACCGACCCCACAGAGATGTTTCATCAAGTAACATGAGTGAACAAAACTAGTGGAAAACACACCACAAGCCATGCCAAACGCACCAAGTGCGTACAAGTTCATCATGTCCTGCTCAAACCGCAGGAACAAAAGGCAAAACACATGCCCTTTTCATCATTCATAAGCCAAGAAATTACAATAATAGTGAAGCATAAGCAGCGGTTAAGTTCAATTTCGCAAGGGTCTTACCGGTGGCGGCCCTAAAGTGGAACGCACCAAACAAAACCAGCCCAAATCGGGGCCAAAGTGGTCTCTCTAACCACAAAAACAAAAAAAACCGGTGGCCACAGGCTGAAACCACACCACCCCTTGCAAAATTCTCACACAAACACTCCCGCCATGCTTCACGAATTCGCCTCACAAAAACACCCCATAACCCAAGCTAAATACGTTCCTTCCCTCATTCTCACGCATGACGACAAGTTGCTAGAAGATGGATTACGCTATAAACACGAATAAAGTACGTGATGAGAAACAAGAACAATCTTCATGATTATGCAAGAAAAGGTTATAGTAATAGAGTAACAAGGACAATCTACATGATTATACATGATGAGAAACAAATGACATGAAGTAATCATAAAGCTAGGGAATTTAAGCATGGAGATCATGTTAGTAAAGTATTGAGAAATTCAAAAGTATCATGAAGTTAAGAACTAAACACAAGAAGAACAAGCTATGGAATTTGAAAGAGGCTTAGCATCAAAACTATAGCATCAAAATTCAAGAAAGGAGATTGGCAAGGGTGAAGAACACCGCTTGCCTGAACCGAGACGATGCCGCGTTGGATGCTTCTCTCTTTTCTTGCTTTGCTGGAGTCTTTCTCCCTTGCTTTCCCCTTGAGAGTTGAAGAAGAAGAAGAGAAGGTATTTCCCTTGCTTTCTCTTTGAGAAGTGAAGAAGAAGAAGGAAAATGAAGGTAAAGGAGAAGAAGGAATTCTTGCTTTGATTTCGGCCTTTAAGAAAAAGAAGAAGAAGCTTCAGCCCTTGGATCCCAGCTGAAGGAATGGACGGCCACGATTCGGCCAAAAACACTAAATTTGACTCGACACGGCCTCGAACACGGCCGTGTGCCAGGCCGTGTGCCTCAAGCGGTGGTCAACCGACTTATCCAAACCAGTGACACGCCCATGGGACACGCCCGTGTCATGGGCCGTGTCACCAACACGCCCTCAGACACGCCCGTGTCTGTGACCGTGTGCCTGGTGAAAAAAAATCCCAAAACATCCCGAGACTTCACACGGCCTTGGACACGGCCTTGGACACGCCCGTGTCCCAGGCCGTGTGCCCAAACACGGCACAAAACACGCCCTGTCGAAATCCTTCGGCGGGCGTCGACCTGATTGGACACGCCCTGTGACACGCCCGTGTCACAGGCCGTGTGCAACACCCAGTCTCGACACTCGACGATCGTCGAGAAACAGTTGTCGACAACATGACACGGCCTTGGACACGGCCGTGTCCTTGGCCGTGTGCCTCCTCTCGACACATCGTCCCGAGAGAAAAAAAATCGTCGAGACAGAGCCCGATCGTCGACACAACCTCGACACGCCCTGCGACACGGCCGTGTCGCAGGCCGTGTCAGCTGACACGCCCTGGGACACACCCGTGTCCCAGGCCGTGTCACCCAAAAAAAATTCCTATTTTGAAAATGTTCCTGTCTCGTCCTAGACCATTTTTGCCTTAAGCACTTTTTACTCTTTTTTTTGGTTTTCCTGGACCAACAACTTGCTTTGAGCAACATTTCCCGGATGCGAAAACGTGCAACCATTCCCTAAGAGGCCTCACCGAGTCCCTTATTTGGACTCCGGTTTGCTGGGGAATCGTGCAACTCGGCTACCAAAACAGCCACTCGCAAGCTCGCGGGAAAACCATGCTCGAACAACAGTCAAAGCCAACATAACGCCCATCATGCGTACGTAATCGAAACAAAAAAGCCGGGGCGTTACAATCACTCCCCCTAACAAAAAGTTTCGCCTCGAAACTTTTCACAAAAACAAAACACACAAGCAAACCAAAACATGAATCCAATCAAACATTAAATCACATACCAGCTGACAGGAACAAATGAGGGTGAGCCGCCCTCATTGTTGACTCGAGCTCCCACGTCACGCTTTCCACATCCTGATTTTTCCATAGCACCTTTACCATAGGAATCTTCTTTTTCCGCAACACGCGATCTTGGGAGTCCAATATCCGGATGGGCATCTCCTCATAAGAAAGGTTGGGCGCTAATTGCGGCACAACGTCCAACACTTGCTTGTCATTCCGCAGACACTTGCGCAGTTGGCTAACATGGAACACATTGTGAACACCAGGAAAGTTCACGGGTAATTCCAGTTTGTAGGCAGATGCTCCAACTCGCGCAAGAATCGTGAAGGGACCCACAAATCTTGGGTCTAATTTACGCTCTTTCCCAAACCTTTTAATCCCAACCATTGGGGAGACTTTCAAGAAAACAGAATCCCCCACCGCAAATTCTAATTCCGATCTTCGTCGGTTGGCATACTTTTCATATCGCTCTTGGGCGATTCGGAGCTTCTCCCGAATAAGTCGTACTGCAACTTCCATATCCTCGAGCGCCTCTGGACCCAACAAAGGCCGCTCGCCAACCTCAGCCCAAAAGAGTGGGGTCCGACATCGTCGCCCATATAACGCTTCGAACGGAGCCATTTGCAAGCTTTCTTGATAGCTATTATTATACGTGAACTCCATAAGTCGCAAACGTTCATCCCATGCTCCGCCATACTCAAGAATGTAACATCGAATCATGTCTTCGACAATTTGATTTACTCTTTCGGTTTGGCCATTCGTCTGAGGATGATAGGCCGTGGAATATCGCAAATCTGTCCCCAAACCCTCTTGTAGACTGCGCCAAAACGAGAGGTAAAGCGGGAATCTCGGTCTGAAATGATATTCATAGGCACACCATGCAGTCGGATGATCTCATTCAAATAGAGCTCCGCTATTGTCTTCATCGGGTAGTTGACCTTAAAGGGTATGAAATGAGCACACTTGGTCAACCTATCCACGATCACCCACACGGAGTCATGTCCTCGGGGAGATCTTGGTAAACCGGTAATAAAATCCATTGAGATGCTTTCCCACTTCCAGGTTGGAATCTCCAATGGTGTCAACTTGCCACCAGGCTTCCCATGATCAGCTTTCACCCGCTTGCAGGTATGACATTCCGATACAAACTGCGCTATATCTCTTTTCATTCCATACCACCAGACAATTTGTTTCAAATCACGGTACATTTTTGTTGAGCCTGGATGGTATGCCATACTTGCGCCATGTGCTTCCTTACACACCATCTCGCGAATATTCCCAATCGCGGGAATACAAAATCGTCCACGATACTTTAACGTGCCTGCACCATCAATCGCAAAATCTGGTAATTCATCCTTTTCAGTCCGAAGAAATAGATGTAAAAGATCAGGATCATCTTTTTGATGTTGTCTTGCAAGCACTAGCCATGACGGTTCTTCTATTGCCGAATGACTTTGCGGTTCATATCTGCCTACCGTAATATCCATCAATAAAAATTCCTCTACGAGACGATCAACAGAAAGATGAAATAATTTCCCCGTCTTCCGACTCAAAGCATCGGCTACAACATTCGCTTTCCCCGGATGATACTGAATGTCCACATCATAATCAGCGACATACTCAAGCCATCGCCGTTGGCGCAAATTTAGTTCTTTCTGCGTGAAGACGTACTTCAAACTTTTATGATCTGTAAAGATTTTACACTGTGCACCATATAGCAAGTGTCTCCACAATTTCAATGCAAATATTACCGCTGCAAACTCCAAATCATGCGTTGGGTAATTCTTTTCATGAATTTTCAACTGCCGAGACCCATACGCAATCACCTTCTTGTCTTGCATTAACACACAGCCAAGTCCAACGTGCGACGCATCCACAAACACTTCATACTCTTTTCCTTCCGTCGGCAAGACCAACACAGGAGCGGTACATAATCGACGTTTGAGTTCCAGGAAGGAGGTCTCACACTTGTCACTCCATTCAAATGCCACGCTATTCTGGGTTAATCGCGTCAAAGGTGCGGCCAATGTCGCAAAACCTTCGACAAATCTGCGATAATAGCCGGCTAAGCCCAAGAAGCTTCGAATCTCCTTGGGTGTTTCCGGTCTTCTCCATTCCATGACCACAGAAATCTTTTCGGGATCCACTGAAATACCATGGTGATTAATAACATGACCCAGAAAAGCAACTTGCGGCAACCAAAACTCGCATTTGCTTAGCTTGGCGAATAACCGCTGATCTCGTAAAGTGGCCAATACTAATCGCAGATGCTGTTCATGTTCCTCAGCACTGCGGGAGTAGATAAGAACATCATCAATAAACACCACCACAAATTTATCCAAATAGTCCTTGAACACTCTGTTCATCAGATCCATGAAAGCTGATGGTGCATTAGTCAATCCAAACGACATCACAAGGAATTCAAAGTGGCCATGCCTTGATCGAAACGCAGTTCGCGGAATATCAGATTCTCGGACCTTGAGCTGATGATAGCCCGAGCGGAGATCAATCTTCGAAAATACAGAACTGCCACGCAGTTGATCAAATAAATCATCGATTCTTGGCAGTGGGTACTTGTTTTTAATCGTCACCTTGTTCAATTCCCGGTAATCGATGCAAAGGCGCATCGATCCATCTTTCTTCTTCACAAATAACACCGGTGCACCCCAAGGTGATGAACTCGGCCGAATAAACCCTTTTGCCAATAAGTCATCCAACTGTGTACGCAACTCTGCTAGCTCACGCGGGCCATCCTGTACGGCGCTTTCGCGATCGGTCGCGTACCCGGCTCCAAATCAATCACAAACTCGACGTCACGATCAGGGGGAAGACCAGGAAGGTCAGTAGGAAAAACATCTGGGAAGTCACGCACAACAGGAATTTCCTCCAAACGCGGCAAAACAGCACTCGTCCCCACAGCTGAGACAAGACAAGCAAAACAGTCGGAAACAAATAACGTCCGAACACATACCGCCGAAAGCCCTGGAGAATCCTGGCAAGAATCACCATACACACTTCCTGGCTGACCATCGTCCTTGACAAAATCCAAGCGCTTCCCTCTGCACTGGATGACGGCGTCATAGCGGGATAACCAGTCCATACCCAGAATGACGTCGAAATCTTTCAAATCGATTACCTTGCAATCAACCCTTGCTATGAAATCCCCCAACAAAATGGGACAATCAAGAAGACCCCAGTCTGCCACCACAGAAGCGCCAGAAGGAAATTTCACCAAAAACGCATTCCCCACTCGCTCTGGTGTCAAATGATATCGATCCAGAAAGGTTCGCGCTACAAATGAATGGGTCGCGCCAGAATCAAAGAGAACACGCGCCCAACGGTTCTTGACCTTAAAGTGTCCTATAAGGTATATATGCTACGCTAAGAACTACACATTCTAGGCATACACAAAACGAGAACCAGAGGATGGAATCGAACCTGAGATAACCTGCGGTGATGTATGCGCTTCCTCTGCAGAGACCACGTTCAACTTCCCTTTGCCTTTGTCCAAGCGCGGAGGCGGAGGCAAAGCCTGGAGTGGTGCGGGTTGCAACACAGCTTGAGCCTGTGGACACCTTGCGCGAAGATGTCCTGGTCTGCCACACTGGAAGCATACCTTGTCTTTGGCCCAGCAGCGGCTCACATCATGACCTCTTCTCCCACAAAATGCACACTCCAAGTCTCTGGTTGGCGCACCCTGAATGGCGTGCACCTGCTCCTTCTTTTGCATCCCCAACCGCTTGAAACATGTCTCAAAGGGGTGACCAGCTCGGCCACAGAAGCTACATGTCTCCTTGTTTCTCTTCCTTACATCTGCGTCTTGGGAGCTTTTCCCTCCCACCAGCTTCCTCTTATCCTTCCTCATCAGTTGTCCTCTTTGTTTTGCAGTTTCGATCGCTTCCACCTTCAACGCAGCCTCAACCACAGCAGTGTAACTCGTCGCTCCATACGCACTTGCGAACTGCTGCACGTCGCTGCGGAGTCCGCCAAGAAATCTCTTTACTCGGTCAGCTTCTGTCGTCACCAAGCTCGGAGCGAACCGACTGAGCTTGCTAAACTCGATTTCATACTCACTCACTGTGAGGTTCTTCTGCTTCAAGTATAAGAAATCATTCATCAGGCGGTCCCTTTCCACTGCCGGTAGAAACTTGCGCCGTACCAGTTCTTTGAACGCTTCCCACGAACAGCCCGCCCCTAGTCCTTCCTTTTCTCGCAACCACCAACCTTTCGCCAACCCTTTCAGTTGATAGGCAGCAAGCATCACCTTCTGGTCCTCGGTCACACCAGCATACACAAACATTTCTTCCAACGTAATCACCCAATCATCCAAGATCACGAAGTCTGCTTTGCCGTCATACGTCGGTGGTCCAAGTCATTGAAACTGCGAGATAAACGCCATCGCAGGAGGGACCACAACTGGGGGTGTCACTGCCACTGAAGGAGTCGAACTAGTGGGGCCTCTAACCATCTCTTGTCCTCTTGGTGCAAGCCCAGACATAGCGGATGCCATAGCTTGAAGCTGGGACTGCACTTCCTGCACCTGCCTCGTCAAAGCCTCATTACTTTGGCGAAGACTATCTATCAGCATATTATTCTGCGCGCCCGAAGATTCACCCTCGGATTGGGGAGTTTGTCTTGTCACTGGACGCTTCGACATCCTAGAAACACGTTCACTCTTGTCAATCTCAAACCCAACAAAACACACAACGGCTATGTACAGACCATACATATAAAAATATGAACATCAACTGCTAACTTGCTTTGGGAGTTTGAGAATGATGGTATGCCTAACCTAAGGATGACTCACCGTCATCCCACTAATTTGTGCCTAACCGATGGATGCATGACTTGATTTAACCCAAAACCATGTGTGTACAGGTGTCATCATGTAAGTCTTAGCTTGGCACATTGTGCTCATGCAATGTTATGTTATGCGTGCTGTGCTATGCATTCTAGAAAAGGCCTTAATGCATGCCATGAGCGGTCGTACGCATCACAATGCTATGCATCCCATACTACATAGCATTGCATGCAACGAAGAAAAGAAAACGTGCTAGTCGCATCCATGTGGTGAGGTTATGCATCCCATACTACATAACCCTCACATGTTGCCCCTATGGTGGATCCATATACAACCACATATTATGCATCCCATACTACATAATATGCCCCGTATACTTCTGTTCATGCCATGAGTGTAGTGTACGTGCTTCGGCCAAGACATACTGATGGCACCTCGGTGTGTGTATGAACTGATGCTTACACTTACAAAACAAAAGGAAAGTTTGCCCGACCAAATGTCAAGCAAACCTCGCTCTGATACCAACTGTCACAACCCGCATTTCCTCAACGAGCATATCGTATCAGAGCAAGAGGAACTACGGGTTATGATGCCACGTCGTGCAGGGGATAACTGCACACGCTCAGGCAACTCTTGACGCTGACTTGACAAGTTGAAATTCAACAGTTACATGCAGGAAAACTTTTGGTTTGAATGGCCGTATCCCTCGGCCTTAGATAGTAAAATTGTATTTGTACGCGGCGGAAAATAGGTTAGTTTACTTACGATGAGCTCCTATATGCAGTCTATAGTGATACTACTATAAGAACTCCTTTTTGTTTACGTCATTTGGAAATATGTTTTAGTTAATCAAATATGTATGCATGATATACAACTATAGGTTTTGGTAACTTCAAAATAACGAATGCAACCTACAAGCAAACCATCCCAAAAGCAAGTACATGTCATTCCATTCACATGAGTTACATTAGCAGTCTCGTTCATATTTACATAAAAGAAAACCCACCAAATGGGCGCCAACAAGCTGACACGAACCCATTGGGGGCACATGTATGTCTGTACAACAAAAGAAGAACTACCTCGCTAAGAAGCTCGGCAAGCTCCACAGCAACTCCACTAACCAACCTAGCCGCTCAACCGGCTACAACCTGCACCTGAGGCATTCAAGAAAGAATACCTCAGCAATCAACCAAGCTATACAAAAAGAGCATAAAAGTCATATATGATAACGAAGGGGCTTACCGACCCCACAGAGATGTTTCATCAAGTAACATGAGTGAACAAAACTAGTGGAAAACACACCACAAGCCATGCCAAACGCACCAAGTGCGTACAAGTTCATCATGTCCTGCTCAAACCGCAGGAACAAAAGGCAAAACACATGCCCTTTTCATCATTCATAAGCCAAGAAATTACAATAATAGTGAAGCATAAGCAGCGGTTAAGTTCAATTTCGCAAGGGTCTTACCGGTGGCGGCCCTAAAGTGGAACGCACCAAACAAAACCAGCCCAAATCGGGGCCAAAGTGGTCTCTCTAACCACAAAAACAAAAAAAACCGGTGGCCACAGGCTGAAACCACACCACCCCTTGCAAAATTCTCACACAAACACTCCCGCCATGCTTCACGAATTCGCCTCACAAAAACACCCCATAACCCAAGCTAAATACGTTCCTTCCCTCGTTCTCACGCATGACGACAAGTTGCTAGAAGATGGATTACGCTATAAACACGAATAAAGTACGTGATGAGAAACAAGAACAATCTTCATGATTATGCAAGAAAAGGTTATAGTAATAGAGTAACAAGGACAATCTACATGATTATACATGATGAGAAACAAATGACATGAAGTAATCATAAAGCTAGGGAATTTAAGCATGGAGATCATGTTAGTAAAGTATTGAGAAATTCAAAAGTATCATGAAGTTAAGAACTAAACACAAGAAGAACAAGCTATGGAATTTGAAAGAGGCTTAGCATCAAAACTATAGCATCAAAATTCAAGAAAGGAGATTGGCAAGGGTGAAGAACACCGCTTGCCTGAACCGAGACGATGCCGCGTTGGATGCTTCTCTCTTTTCTTGCTTTGCTGGAGTCTTTCTCCCTTGCTTTCCCCTTGAGAGTTGAAGAAGAAGAAGAGAAGGTATTTCCCTTGCTTTCTCTTTGAGAAGTGAAGAAGAAGAAGGGAAAATGAAGGTAAAGGAGAAGAAGGAATTCTTGCTTTGATTTCGGCCTTTAAGAAAAAGAAGAAGAAGCTTCAGCCCTTGGATCCCAGCTGAAGGAATGGACGGCCACGATTCGGCCAAAAACACTAAATTTGACTCGACACGGCCTCGAACACGGCCGTGTGCCAGGCCGTGTGCCTCAAGCGGTGGTCAACCGACTTATCCAAACCAGTGACACGCCCATGGGACACGCCCGTGTCATGGGCCGTGTCACCAACACGCCCTCAGACACGCCCGTGTCTGTGACCGTGTGCCTGGTGAAAAAAAATCCCAAAACATCCCGAGACTTCACACGGCCTTGGACACGGCCTTGGACACGCCCGTGTCCCAGGCCGTGTGCCCAAACACGGCACAAAACACGCCCTGTCGAAATCCTTCGGCGGGCGTCGACCTGATTGGACACGCCCTGTGACACGCCCGTGTCACAGGCCGTGTGCAACACCCAGTCTCGACACTCGACGATCGTCGAGAAACAGTCGTCGACAACATGACACGGCCTTGGACACGGCCGTGTCCTTGGCCGTGTGCCTCCTCTCGACACATCGTCCCGAGAGAAAAAAATCGTCGAGACAGAGCCCGATCGTCGACACAACCTCGACACGCCCTGCGACACGGCCGTGTCGCAGGCCGTGTCCGCTGACACGCCCTGGGACACACCCGTGTCCCAGGCCGTGTCACCCAAAAAAAATTCCTATTTTGAAAAATGTTCCTGTCTCGTCCTAGACCATTTTTGCCTTAAGCACTTTTTACTCTTTTTTTTGGTTTTCCTGGACCAACAACTTGCTTTGAGCAACATTTCCCGGATGCGAAAACGTGCAACCATTCCCTAAGAGGCCTCACCGAGTCCCTTATTTGGACTCCGGTTTGCTGGGGAATCGTGCAACTCGGCTACCAAAACAGCCACTCGCAAGCTCGCGGGAAAACCATGCTCGAACAACAGTCAAAGCCAACATAACGCCCATCATGCGTACGTAATCGAAACAAAAAAGCCGGGGCGTTACAATCACTCCCCCTAACAAAAAGTTTCGCCTCGAAACTTTTCACAAAAACCAAACACACAAGCAAACCAAAACATGAATCCAATCAAACATTAAATCACATACCAGCTGACAGGAACAAATGAGGGTGAGCCGCCCTCATTGTTGACTCGAGCTCCCACGTCGCGCTTTCCACATCCTGATTTTTCCATAGCACCTTTACCATAGGAATCTTCTTTTTCCGCAACACGCGATCTTGGGAGTCCAATATCCGGATGGGCATCTCCTCATAAGAAAGGTTGGGCGCTAATTGCGGCACAACGTCCAACACTTGCTTGTCATTCCGCAGACACTTGCGCAGTTGGCTAACATGGAACACATTGTGAACACCAGGAAAGTTCACGGGTAATTCCAGTTTGTAGGCAGATGCTCCAACTCGCGCAAGAATCGTGAAGGGACCCACAAATCTTGGGTCTAATTTACGCTCTTTCCCAAACCTTTTAATCCCAACCATTGGGGAGACTTTCAAGAAAACAGAATCCCCCACCGCAAATTCTAATTCCGATCTTCTTCGGTTGGCATACTTTTCATATCGCTCTTGGGCGATTCGGAGCTTCTCCCGAATTAGTCGTACTGCAACTTCCATATCCTCGAGCGCCTCTGGACCCAACAAAGGCCGCTCGCCAACCTCAGCCCAAAAGAGTGGGGTCCGACATCGTCGCCCATATAACGCTTCGAACGGAGCCATTTGCAAGCTTTCTTGATAGCTATTATTATACGTGAACTCCATAAGTCGCAAACGTTCATCCCATGCTCCGCCATACTCAAGAATGTAACATCGAATCATGTCTTCGACAATTTGATTTACTCTTTCGGTTTGGCCATTCGTCTGAGGATGATAGGCCGTGGAATATCGCAAATCTGTCCCCAAACCCTCTTGTAGACTGCGCCAAAAACGAGAGGTAAAGCGGGAATCTCGGTCTGAAATGATATTCATCGGCACACCATGCAGTCGGATGATCTCGTTCAAATAGAGCTCCGTTATTGTCTTTATCGGGTAGTTGACCTTAAAGGGTATGAAATGAGCACACTTGGTCAACCTATCCACGATCACCCACACGGAGTCATGTCCTCGGGGAGATCTTGGTAAAACGGTAATAAAATCCATTGAGATGCTTTCCCACTTCCAGGTTGGAATCTCCAATGGTGTCAACTTGCCACCAGGCTTCCCATGATCAGCTTTCACCCGCTTGCAGGTATGACATTCCGATACAAACTGCGCTATATCTCTTTTCATTCCATACCACCAGACAATTTGTTTCAAATCACGGTACATTTTTGTTGAGCCTGGATGGTATGCCATACTTGCGCCATGTGCTTCCTTACACACCATCTCGCGAATATTCCCAATCGCGGGAATACAAAATCGTCCACGATACTTTAACGTGCCTGCACCATCAATCGCAAAATCTGGTAATTCATCCTTTTCAGTCCGAAGAAATAGATGTAAAAGATCAGGATCATCTTTTGATGTTGTCTTGCAAGCACTAGCCATGACGGTTCTTCTATTGCCGAATGACTTTGCGGTTCATATCTGCCTACCGTAATATCCATCAATAAAAATTCCTCTACGAGACGATCAACAGAAAGATGAAATAATTTCCCCGTCTTCCGACTCAAAGCATCGGCTACAACATTCGCTTTCCCCGGATGATACTGAATGTCCACATCATAATCAGCGACATACTCAAGCCATCGCCGTTGGCGCAAATTTAGTTCTTTCTGCGTGAAGACGTACTTCAAACTTTTATGATCTGTAAAGATTTTACACTGTGCACCATATAGCAAGTGTCTCCACAATTTCAATGCAAATATTACCGCTGCAAACTCCAAATCATGCGTTGGGTAATTCTTTTCATGAATTTTCAACTGCCGAGACCCATACGCAATCACCTTCTTGTCTTGCATTAACACACAGCCAAGTCCAACGTGCGACGCATCCACAAACACTTCATACTCTTTTCCTTCCGTCGGCAAGACCAACACAGGAGCGGTACATAATCGACGTTTGAGTTCCAGGAAGGAGGTCTCACACTTGTCACTCCATTCAAATGCCACGCTATTCTGGGTTAATCGCGTCAAAGGTGCGGCCAATGTCGCAAAACCTTCGACAAATCTGCGATAATAGCCGGCTAAGCCCAAGAAGCTTCGAATCTCCTTGGGTGTTTCCGGTCTTCTCCATTCCATGACCGCAGAAATCTTTTCGGGATCCACTGAAATACCATGGTGATTAATAACATGACCCAGAAAAGCAACTTGCGGCAACCAAAACTCGCATTTGCTTAGCTTGGCGAATAACCGCTGATCTCGTAAAGTGGCCAATACTAATCGCAGATGCTGTTCATGTTCCTCAGCACTGCGGGAGTAGATAAGAACATCATCAATAAACACCACCACAAATTTATCCAAATAGTCCTTGAACACTCTGTTCATCAGATCCATGAAAGCTGATGGTGCATTAGTCAATCCAAACGACATCACAAGGAATTCAAAGTGGCCATGCCTTGATCGAAACGCAGTTCGCGGAATATCAGATTCTCGGACCTTGAGCTGATGATAGCCCGAGCGGAGATCAATCTTCGAAAATACAGAACTGCCACGCAGTTGATCAAATAAATCATCGATTCTTGTCAGTGGGTACTTGTTTTTAATCGTCACCTTGTTCAATTCCCGGTAATCGATGCAAAGGCGCATCGATCAATCTTTCTTCTTCACAAATAACACCGGTGCACCCCAAGGTGATGAACTCGGCCGAATAAACCCTTTTGCCAATAAGTCATCCAACTGTGTACGCAACTCTGCTAGCTCACGCGGGGCCATCCTGTACGGCGCTTTCGCGATCGGTCGCGTACCCGACTCCAAATCAATCACAAACTCGACGTCACGATCAGGGGGAAGACCAGGAAGGTCAGTAGGAAAAACATCTGGGAAGTCACGCACAACAGGAATTTCCTCCAAACGCGGCAAAACAGCACTCGTCCCCACAGCTGAGACAAGACAAGCAAAACAGTCGGAAACAAATAACGTCCGAACACATACCGCCGAAAGCCCTGGAGAATCCTGGCAAGAATCACCATACACACTTCCTGGCTGACCATCGTCCTTGACAAAATCCAAGCGCTTCCCTCTGCACTGGATGACGGCGTCATAGCGAGATAACCAGTCCATACCCAGAATGACGTCGAAATCTTTCAAATAGATTACCTTGCAATCAACCCTTGCTATGAAATCCCCCAACAAAATGGGACAATCAAGAAGACCCCAGTCTGCCACCACAGAAGCGCCAGAAGGAAATTTCACCAAAAACGCATTCCCCACTCGCTCTGGTGTCAAATGATATCGATCTAGAAAGGTTCGCGCTACAAATGAATGGGTCGCGCCAGAATCAAAGAGAACACGCGCCCAACGGTTCTTGACCTTAAAGTGTCCTATAAGGTATATATGCTACGCTAAGAACTACACATACTAGGCATACACAAAACGAGAACCAGAGGACGGAATCGAACCTGAGATAACCTGCGGTGATGTATGCGCTTCCTCTGCAGAGACCACGTTCAACTTCCCTTTGCCTTTGTCCAAGCGCGGAGGCGGAGGCAAAGCCTGGAGTGGTGCGGGTTGCAACACAGCTTGAGCCTGTGGACACCTTGCGCGAAGATGTCCTGGTCTGCCACACTGGAAGCATACCTTGTCTTTGGCCCAGCAGCGGCTCACATCATGACCTCTTCTCCCACAAAATGCACACTCCAAGTCTCTGGTTGGCGCACCCTGAATGGCGTGCACCTGCTCGTTCTTTTACATCCCCAACCGCTTGAAACATGTCTCAAAGGGGTGACCAGCTCGGCCACAGAAGCTACATGTCTCCTTGTTTCTCTTCCTTACATCTGCGTCTTGGGAGCTTTTCCCTCCCACCAGCTTCCTCTTATCCTTCCTCATCAGTTGTCCTCTTTGTTTTGCAGTTTCGATCGCTTCCACATTCAACGCAGCCTCAACCACAGCAGTGTAACTCGTCGCTCCATACGCACTTGCGAACTGCTGCACGTCGCTGCGGAGTCCGCCAAGAAATCTCTTTACTCGGTCAGCTTCTGTCGTCACCAAGCTCGGAGCGAACCGACTGAGCTTGCTAAACTCGATTTCATACTCACTCACTGTGAGGTTCTTCTGCTTCAGGTATAATAAATCATTCATCAGGCGGTCCCTTTCCACTGCCGGTAGAAACTTGCGCCGTACCAGTTCTTTGAACGCTTCCCACGAACAGCCCGCCCCTAGTCCTTCCTTTTCTCGCAACCACCAACCTTTCGCCAACCCTTTCAGTTGATAGGCAGCAAGCATCACCTTCTGGTCCTCGGTCACACCAGCATACACAAACATTTCTTCCAACGTAATCACCCAATCATCCAAGATCACGAAGTCTGCTTTGCCGTCATACGTCGGTGGTCCAAGTCGTTGAAACTGCGAGATAAACGTCATCGCAGGAGGGACCACAACTGGGGGTGTCACTGCCACTGAAGGAGTCGAACTAGTGGGGCCTCTAACCATCTCTTGTCCTCTTGGTGCAAGCCCAGACATAGCGGATGACATAGCTTGAAGCTGGGACTGCACTTCCTGCACCTGCCTCGTCAAAGCCTCATTACTTTGGCGAAGACTATCTATCAGCGCATTATTCTGCGCGCCCGAAGATTCACCCTCGGATTGGGGAGTTTGTCTTGTCACTGGACGCTTCGACATCCTAGAAACACGTTCACTCTTGTCAATCTCAAACCCAACAAAACACACAACGGCTATGTACAGACCATACATATAAAAATATGAACATCAACTGCTAACTTGCTTTGGGAGTTTGAGAATGATGGTATGCCTAACCTAAGGATGACTCACCGTCATCCCACTAATTTGTGCCTAACCGATGGATGCATGACTTGATTTGACCCAAAACCATGTGTGTACAGGTGTCATCATGTAAGTCTTAGCTTGGTACGTTGTGCTCATGCAATGTTATGTTATGCGTGCTGTGCTATGCATTCTAGAAAAGGCCTTAATGCATGCCATGAGCGGTCGTACGCATCACAATGCTATGCATCCCATACTACATAGCATTGCATGCAACGAAGAAAAGAAAACGTGCTAGTCGCATCCATGTGGTGAGGTTATGCATCCCATACTACATAACCCTTACATGTTGCCCCTATGGTGGATCCATATACAACCACATATTATGCATCCCATACTACATAATATGCCCCGTATACTTCTGTTCATGCCATGAGTGTAGTGTACGTGCTTCGGCCAAGACATACTGATGGCACCTCGGTGTGTGTATGAACTGATGCTTACACTTACAAAACAAAAGGAAAGTTTGCCCGACCAAATGTCAAGCAAACCTCGCTCTGATACCAACTGTCACAACCCGCATTTCCTTAACGAGCATATCGTATCAGAGCAAGAGGAACTACGGGTTATGATGCCACGTCGTGCAGGGGATAACTGCACACGCTCAGGCAACTCTTGACGCTGACTTGACAAGTTGAAATTCAACAGTTACATGCAGGAAAACTTTTGGTTTGAATGGCCGTATCCCTCGGCCTTAGATAGTAAAATTGTATTTGTACGCGGCGGAAAATAGGTTAGTTTACTTACGATGAGCTCCTATATGTAGTCTATAGTGATACTACTATAAGAACTCCTTTTTGTTTACGTCATTTGGAAATATGTTTTAGTTAATCAAATATGTATGCATGATATACAACTATAGGTTTTGGTAACTTCAAAATAACGAATGCAACCTACAAGCAAACCATCCCAAAAGCAAGTACATGTCATTCCATTCACATGAGTTACATTAGCAGTCTCGTTCATATTTACATAAAAGAAAACCCACCAAATGGGCGCCAACAAGCTGACACGAACCCATTGGGGGCACATGTATGTCTGTACAACAAAAGAAGAACTACCTCGCTAAGAAGCTCGGCAATCTCCACAGCAACTCCACTAACCAACCTAGCCGCTCAACCGGCTACAACCTGCACCTGAGGCATTCAAGAAAGAATACCTCAGCAATCAACCAAGCTATACAAAAAGAGCATAAAAGTCATATATGATAACGAAGGGGCTTACCGACCCCACAGAGATGTTTCATCAAGTAACATGAGTGAACAAAACTAGTGGAAAACACACCACAAGCCATGCCAAACGCACCAAGTGCGTACAAGTTCATCATGTCCTGCTCAAACCGCAGGAACAAAAGGCAAAACACATGCCCTTTTCATCATTCATAAGCCAAGAAATTACAATAATAGTGAAGCATAAGCAGCGGTTAAGTTCAATTTCGCAAGGGTCTTACCGGTGGCGGCCCTAAAGTGGAACGCACCAAACAAAACCAGCCCAAATCGGGGCCAAAGTGGTCTCTCTAACCACAAAAACAAAAAAAACCGGTGGCCACAGGCTGAAACCACACCACCCCTTGCAAAATTCTCACACAAACACTCCCGCCATGCTTCACGAATTCGCCTCACAAAAACACCCCATAACCCAAGCTAAATACGTTCCTTCCCTCGTTCTCACGCATGACGACAAGTTGCTAGAAGATGGATTACGCTATAAACACGAATAAAGTACGTGATGAGAAACAAGAACAATCTTCATGATTATGCAAGAAAAGGTTATAGTAATAGAGTAACAAGGACAATCTACATGATTATACATGATGAGAAACAAATGACATGAAGTAATCATAAAGCTAGGGAATTTAAGCATGGAGATCATGTTAGTAAAGTATTGAGAAATTCAAAAGTATCATGAAGTTAAGAACTAAACACAAGAAGAACAAGCTATGGAATTTGAAAGAGGCTTAGCATCAAAACTATAGCATCAAAATTCAAGAAAGGAGATTGGCAAGGGTGAAGAACACCGCTTGCCTGAACCGAGACGATGCCGCGTTGGATGCTTCTCTCTTTTCTTGCTTTGCTGGAGTCTTTCTCCCTTGCTTTCCCCTTGAGAGTTGAAGAAGAAGAAGAGAAGGTATTTCCCTTGCTTTCTCTTTGAGAAGTGAAGAAGAAGAAGGGAAAATGAAGGTAAAGGAGAAGAAGGAATTCTTGCTTTGATTTCGGCCTTTAAGAAAAAGAAGAAGAAGCTTCAGCCCTTGGATCCCAGCTGAAGGAATGGACGGCCACGATTCGGCCAAAAACACTAAATTTGACTCGACACGGCCTCGAACACGGCCGTGTGCCAGGCCGTGTGCCTCAAGCGGTGGTCAACCGACTTATCCAAACCAGTGACACGCCCATGGGACACGCCCGTGTCATGGGCCGTGTCACCAACACGCCCTCAGACACGCCCGTGTCTGTGACCGTGTGCCTGGTGAAAAAAAATCCCAAAACATCCCGAGACTTCACACGGCCTTGGACACGGCCTTGGACACGCCCGTGTCCCAGGCCGTGTGCCCAAACACGGCACAAAACACGCCCTGTCGAAATCCTTCGGCGGGCGTCGACCTGATTGGACACGCCCTGTGACACGCCCGTGTCACAGGCCGTGTGCAACACCCAGTCTCGACACTCGACGATCGTCGAGAAACAGTCGTCGACAACATGACACGGCCTTGGACACGGCCGTGTCCTTGGCCGTGTGCCTCCTCTCGACACATCGTCCCGAGAGAAAAAAAATCGTCGAGACAGAGCCCGATCGTCGACACAACCTCGACACGCCCTGCGACACGGCCGTGTCGCAGGCCGTGTCAGCTGACACGCCCTGGGACACACCCGTGTCCCAGGCCGTGTCACCCAAAAAAAATTCCTATTTTGAAAAATGTTCCTGTCTCGTCCTAGACCATTTTTGCCTTAAGCACTTTTTACTCTTTTTTTTGGTTTTCCTGGACCAACAACTTGCTTTGAGCAACATTTCCCGGATGCGAAAACGTGCAACCATTCCCTAAGAGGCCTCACCGAGTCCCTTATTTGGACTCCGGTTTGCTGGGGAATCGTGCAACTCGGCTACCAAAACAGCCACTCGCAAGCTCGCGGGAAAACCATGCTCGAACAACAGTCAAAGCCAACATAACGCCCATCATGCGTACGTAATCGAAACAAAAAAGCCGGGGCGTTACAACGAGCGTGTTCCAGGGGCGTGTCGTGCTTGGGTCAACGATCTGGCCGAGTGGTCGACGAATTTGGAGTCGACGATTGTCGAGCAGCAAACACGGTCTAAGACACAGGCACGTCCCAAGCCGTGTCCTTCACGGGATGAAGTCGGGCCGTGATGGGGGGTGATACACGAGGTCACCACACGAGCCGTGTCGTGTAGACACGGGCATGTCAAAATGTGACATGGGCGTGTCGATTACCCGTGTCCCTTTCGGGCATTTTCGGTTCTGTGTCGATGGAGGAACACGACAGACTACACGGTCGTGTACTATATTACACAGGCGTGTACTATATTACACGGGCGTGTCAAGTTTAACACAGGTGTGTCGAGATCCCGTGTACTTTTCAGGACGCGTCGGTTTCAACGGCGAATGGGGCACACGGCCTTGGACACGGGCGTGTCACAAGCCGTGTTCGGCCCAGGTTTTGGATTTCAAGTCCGAATCATGACCGTCCTTTTCCTTATTTTGGGTTCTAACGGCTTGAGACTGTTCCTGCTGGGTTATACCCGGGAATAGGGTTGGCAAGCCTTCATTTCCTTTAAGAATTCTCTTTCTAAAGTTCTAGAGAGAGGGGAGAGCAAGGAAGAAGAAGGAAGATCCGGCCATCGGCAGAGCTTCGGAGATCCAAATCGCAAGCCGACTTCGGATCTACAGAGGCGAGGACATTTCGGTGCTTTTCATCTGCATAGATTTCCATGGTGCCATGGAAAAATGCTAGGTTAACGATTCTCATCCTAGGACATGTGAAGTCCTCTTTTCCTTTGCATAGGAAGCCCGGCCTCGCGAGTTTGCGGTGAGTTTGGGGCGTTCCTTCGGGTAGACATGAATAGTCCCCGTTGTGTACATGTAGAGTCTGTAATCGAGAATCAGACATAGGCATGATGTGTGTAGCCTACCCGGACAAGTTGGTCTGGATCGGTGATGTTGCATTACATGACTGGCCGGAGAATACTCAGCGCAAATGGTTGTTTTTCGGGTTTTCTATGTGGTAGATTGCTACAGGGAGCCTTGGGGACTAACTCCAAGGTGCACCCGGAAAACTGGTCAGATGCGTGATTCTGCCAAACATGGTGGCCTGGGAGCCAACATGTACATAACTCGGTTATGTAAAGTGTGTGATCAATTTGGGACTCAAGAAAGCTTGACCCGCACATATGGCTTAAATTGACGTTGCGATGTGAGCAACAGGTTAGGCAGAACCGTACCTGCTCTATGTCATTTGGTAGGAGTCGTTGTCATAGATGGAGGGTCTTAGGCGGTTTATGGATTAAATTGATGTGACCAATGCCGGAAAGACAAAATGCTCACGAGATTGGCCGTCTAAGTGGTGGTGGTGAGACCGCAATGTCTATGGCTTAAATTGACGTGGCATTGACCGATTCACCGAGAAGGTGCCCTGATGGCACGGGGTATTTGGTCGTGCGTGCCCACGCCTGTGTTGAAGTTTTGTTACACTATACTGCTTGGTTATGCTAATAAAGTGCTGGGAAGGAGCATCGCCGCCCCGAGTTCGGTGGCAGGATCGTTATAATTTGGTCAGCATAGCTGACCGTTGCCTTTGTTTGCCACCATTGCGGTGGATTGTTGCTTGCAGGTGTTGCAGAGCCAAGTGGTAAATAGCGGGCAAAAGCCCTTGTTGCTGAGCCGGCCCTCGAAGGCCTAATTATGAGTGTTTACTTCCTTTATTCATGTGTGACCGACCTGCATGCCGAGGTTTGGAAAACACTGTAATTTGAGTAAATAATTATAAGGCCTTAAGGGCATTGTACTTATGTATCGTAACTTCATTCCTGTTGGTTTGAGTAGTGGACATTTATGTTTATGCTGGGTTCTTTGTTTTGTAACTTTTAACTTACTTCCGCTAGAATGTACTCTGTGTAGGACGTTGATTCTCAGTTGGATGGTTTCCATTGAGTAACCTTCCAGTTTGTCTGTGGTATATGGCGTCGGGCCCTGGCCGGACCTACTGCTATATGTTATGCGATAGATAGGGGGTGTTATATTTTTGAAAGATTCATTGGTTGTACACCCGGATGAGAGTTCTTTGATGATATCATCGTTGTGTGAAAATTATACTGATTAGGATGTTATCCCGGGTATGATTTTACCGACCCTTCCTCCTATTTATTTGCCTATCTTAGATGACTTTTTAGGACATGGAACCGGTAGACCTAGTCTGAGTTTTGTGTCTCGCCCACTTTATTAACTCCTATATTTGCGTTGTATCAGTGTTTAGATATTACTATGTTGAGCGCACTAGTATTTGGACTTTTCACCGCACCTCATAGATATGACTACGCGTCACTTTTGAACGCTCATTTTTCTGTGTGTCCGTCTACGGTTCTGTGCTCTACTATGACTTATTATGATTCTTTAGCAATTGTGCCTCTAGATGTGGTTTCCCTTATACATACTTATATACCATACCCGACCGCACGAATTCACCCGCTGTCAATTAATGACCCTCATTTCCCCACGTTAGCTACTATAGTTGGGTCTCTTGAGTTGTTTCATGCGCAAACCTTTGCACATTCGGGGGCATCCAATTATATTGGTTATAATGCACGATTCACCTTGTCATATCTTCATGCCAAGCGTGAAAATATTAAAACTAAAATTAAGACTGCGGTGTCGGAGCCCATAAAAATTATCTCTGATTACAAGGCTCCCGTGCCACCTGACTTACCCCCCTTATCCTCTGCTTTTGGGTCAAGTCATGTAGCACATGGATTCTCTCCTCATGTATCTAGGCCATTAGTGATTCATTTTAAGTTTTATCGCATGCACTTCTACTCCTTTTTGAGACTGTCGGATACTAGATATAGTGATTTGGGTTTAATCTGGTCAGTCCCCGAGCGGATTACCTATGGCTCCGTTAATAAATTAATATGTAGGAACGCCGACCCATCCATGATTAAGAAAAACGTAGGATTTTATGCTTTTATTTTAGATTTTTATATAGCACATGGTGTTTCACTTTATTTCAAGTTTCCGGACTTTTTACTGTACGTCTCTGTTCCACCTGAGTGTCTTTCTCCATCGTCTCGTCCTACCACTAAATATTCTCTTGGGATGGGGAGTGTTAGTACTATCGTGTCTATTTTCCATGTTGACTCCTTGGTTCTTGAACCGATAGGGAAGATTCTTATTTATTTTCTTTTGCTTGACACCCTTTCGAGTTTTCTCGAAAGTCTTGTTGTTGATGTGCCAGACAGGTTCTCAGTACTGATGGATGTTCATACTACTTCGACACGAATTGAGGGGCCAGATTTGCCCCCTTCTGATGCTGCTTTAGACTGTCCCCCCCCCCCCTCACGGGCCACTCATCGGTGATGAGTAGTTTTGAGTGGGGGAGGATTGATGGTGCCACAGATCCTCGTCTGAAAGCGTTCGTGGATTGGGACGGTCGTTGCCGCAAGCTCACGGATGGGATTTTCTACCACGATGCCTACCGCCATCACCGCTACATATTTTACATGACGTCCACCGCCATCATTCAATAAAATATGTAATTATAAATTATGTAATTATAATTATATATTTTACCAATTATTATTTTACAATTTCTATTTTTTAAGCATTTTAATTTTCAAGCCTTATATCATTGTATTTTCATTTCATGTATTATGATGGGTGCATATAACCATCATAATGTTCTTTTGAATTTTTAATTTTGAATTCGAGGATGATTGAGTGGTGTAGGCTATAAATAGCCATGTTGATGAAGGATTGTTTAGAGAGAATGAAAGAAAGAAATCCTAAGAATTCAAGTTTTGAATTTTCCCCCTCCTTTCTCCTTCCTCTTTGATAAATTCTCCCCCCCCCCCCCTTTCTCTTCTATCTTGGCCGTCGGCCTTCTATCTCTCCCCCTCTTAGTGGCTCGGCCACCTTCTGTAACGTCCCGAATCGCTCTAGGCCCCTAGTGTGTGTGTTTTGAGTCAGGAGGGTTGACTTGAGTCCTGAGAGTGCAGGGAATTGGACTGCACTTGTGGAGAAGTGGAGAATCAGTGTAAAAAGGAAGTGACACGGGTAGGGACACGGCCGTGTGCCTACCCGTGTGCGTCGAGTTGAGCTCGACGACCCGTGTCGAGATCGTCGAGCTGTGTCGACACCTAGGGACACGGGTAGGGACACGGCCGTGTGCCTACCCGTGTGCGTCGAGTTGAGCTCGACGACCCGTGTCGAGATCGTCGAGCTGTGTCGACACCTAGGGACACGGGTAGGGACACGGCCGTGTGCCTACCCGTGTGCGTCGAGTTGAGCTCGACGCCCGTGTCGAGATCGTCGAGCTGTGTCGACACCAAGGGACACGGGTAGTGACACGGCCGTGTCCCTACCCGTGTGCGTCGAGTTGAGCTCGACGAGAAGTGTCGAGATGCAACCCGAGAAGTACACGGCCAATGACACGACCAGGCACACGGCCGTGTCATGTGAACACGGGTTGGGACACGGGCGTGTCCCTACCCGTGTCAAGCATTGAATCGACATGGAAACCGCCACGGCCGTTTCGCGGAAGCGGGACACGGGTACGGACACGGCCGTGTCCCTACCCGTGTCATATTTTATTTATATAAGGGACAGAAAACCCTAGCCGTTTTCATGCTCTTTTCATCCCCTATTTCCAGTGAGAACTCCTGTGAGAGGGAAAACTGCAGGAGCAAGTCCTACCGAAGGAGATCCGCCATCGCCGTGAAAGAGAAGATGCCGCCGAGGAGAACTACGCGATCCATGGCGAGAAATGGTGGTACCGCTGGAGCCAACGTGAGTTTCCTACCCTCTCCCTTGGTGCTAGATCTATAGTTATTTTCCTAGGCGAGACATCGACTCAAGAGAGTCTTGATGGTGAGGAGGAGTTTTCTAGGAAAGGTCATGCTAAGACTTGTGTCTTAGGTTTTAGATCTCTTCAACCACGCCCTTTTTCAATGGATGATAAGGGATGGTTTCGTGAAGGGTTTTGGCCTCTTGAGGGTGAATAAGGGAGGAGGTTTTCTGGAATGATTTTGGAAGATCGCCTTGAGGAGGAAGATGAACCGATGCCGTTCATTCCGCCTTAAGATGCGTGCAGAATCTGTATTCTCCGCGCAGCGAACTTCGTGACCATTTTTAAGTGTATTATGGTCAGATCTGGGCTTTTGACTAAACACGAAAGTTGAAGCCCTTGAAAATACCTTTCCAACGAGTGGTTGCACGACTTCTGGCGAAGTCTGTAGCCACGGGAAAATCCAAACGAAAATGGTGTTTAATAAATCCTGCATGCAGAAACTGTGTTCTGTACGCAGCGGACTTCAAGTCCGATTTCAAATAGGATAATGTCAAATCTGGGTTGAGCTCTGAATATGAAAGATGTAGTCCATGGAAATACCTTTCCATCGAGGGGTTACACGACTTCACCGGATTCCTGTAGCCTCGGGAATCTCCGGTCGAAGTTGCTGACCAGATTCAACCTGCGCCTAAATTCTGGGCTTAATGGAAAAATGGATTTCGTTTCGGTGAAATTATTAATGCAAGATACTTGTCTTGGATGAACCCTTATGATTAATCATTTGTTGTGTGATTGAAGTATCTTATTAATCATATTTCATGTTACCAAATTGTGAAACAAACTTGTTTAAAAGAATTGAACTGGTAGGAATTGAAAGATTGAATATGGTGCACTTCATGTTTAAGTTATGATATTACTAAAAAGGAAGATGTGATAGATCTTATATGCGCATTACGTTATTTTACATTGTCATCATTTGGGAAGTCATATAGATGAATAGATCATGGCCATGGATATGTTTGATTAATGAAATGAGTATAGTGGACCAATACTTAGAGCGTTGTCTCCCTACGGGTAGTATTGTGAAGGGATGTAAGTGCGGGGTTGACCGCCTCTTGTTTTGGTTGTGTTGAGATAGGGTGCGGATGGATGGTTGGGCTGTGCCCTCGTGTTTACTTCCGAGGCCCCTTCCATGTTGTGTTGATATGGTGTTTGCATGTGGTGTGAGTCGACACGCGGTGTCGTAATCCCGGGTTAAGGATAGTGTGGCAGGTCTACGGGCTCGCCAGTCGTCACACCGACGGGAGTTGGCAGTTAGACTTGGTCGGTTTGGGCTGTGTCCTCGGTGTTCACTTCCCGAGGCCCCTCCGACCATGTGGACGGTTGGGCTGTGTCCTCGTGCTTTCTTCCGAGGCCCCTTCCGGGTCACGCAAGGCCAGTTCGGGCTGTGTTCTTGGTGCACATCTACCCAAGACCCCGCTGGGCCATAGTACGCATGGGCTCCGCTGTTGTGTTCTTAGCGTTGAGGCGTACGGAGGCCTAGGTGAAGTAGTGTGATACCCGCCTAGTAGTAGAAGTGCCCGTTCTACTGTCACCGCCTGGCCACGGCGGCTGATGCCTGAGAGGTTAGCTACCTGCTCGAAAAGTGGGAACTACAGTCTGTGTCGACATAGCAATTGCATGGGTGTGCATGGGTGAGTCATTGCATAGCATTCATAGCATTTCATAACATTGCACAACAAGATCCTCATCGTATAAGTTTGTATGGGCACTCTTATACGATGAGTTACTTGATGTAACCCGATCCTTAACTTATAAGTTTGTATGGGCATTCTTATAAGTTAAGTTACTTTCCTGCTGAAACTTTCTTACACTTGTTATTATACCTTGATGGCTCTTGTAGACTTGTTAGTTTACATATTGATAGCTTTTGTAGAACTGCTAGTTATACATTGATACTCATGTACCTTGTCACCTGATTGTACTTTTATACTTACTGATATATATTGTGCCCTTGTTTCTCTTTCTCCGCCCGGTGCCGAGGAGTCGCCGGGGGAGCGGATGTGAAACCACTTAGTCGTTTCGACTAACGGTTGCTACGTCTTCCTTTTTAGGAGGTCACGCCGCAGGTAGAGCAGCCGCAGACTACGCAGCAGGACAGCCAGGCCAGGACGACAGGGCCTGATGTGACGGTGCCGTCGATACCGTCTGTTACTGATGTTAGTTTTGATTACTCTGATGTAGCCCGTTTGGGCAAAGTTTAGCTGTACTCTGATATATGGTAGAAGCATGTTTTAGCTTCTCTTTATTGATGTATTTGGACTTTATATAACTTAATGTGGATTTGACTTCTGTTTGGTTTACTTATTTGGTTGGGTTGGCATGTTATATTGATATGGTTGTAGCCGGCGGGATAGGCGTCTTGTGGTACAGGTTAGCCTGTGTGCTAATGCTACCGCAAGGCGGCTATTCCGGGCATAAGACTCCCCCTTCGTGCCGTGTTTTGGGATCCGGGGAGGGGGGGTCTTACAAATGGTATCAGTTTGCCACGATCCTCAACTAAGAAGTCATTCAATAATGGTGCCACCCCCGTTTGGTTAGTCAGTTTGGGGACAAACTGACTTAGCGGAAGCAGTGGTGTGCCCATATGTAATTCACATTAAGTTTGTCCAACTTTGACCTTAAGTTTAGCCAACCTGACCACAAATTTGTCGTGTATGTGTAGGTTCCACTGCATGTTGAGCCGATGGGGGGTACTCCTACCCCTCCCATACCCACTCAGTTCCAACAGTCTGAGTTGGGGCAAACGCTTACCGCCATTCTTGATACTTTTAAGGCACAGCAGGCTCCGGTGCAACAACAAGCTCCGAGCTCCAACTGGCTGAGCACCTTCCGGGCTCTCTCCCCTCCCGTCTACCTTGGGACGGAGTCAGCCATACGTACAGAGGAATGGCTAGACACGATAGAAGAGTTGCTGGCTGGTATCCGTTGCCCGGCCAACATGGCCGTGACATTGGCAGTGTCCGTCTTGGACTTACATGCGAAGAGGTGGTGGAAGTCCCTCATGGGCTCTACCTTCCAAGGCCGGATCTACACAGAGATAAGTTGGAGTGAATTCTCGGGTGTTTTCTTGGAGCACTTTATCCCTACATCGGCCCGAGATGAGCTTGAGCAGAGGTTCCTTCTATTAAAGCAGGGATCAAAGTCGGTTACAGAATACCAGCGGGAATTCCAGCATCTCGCAAGGTTTGCGGACTCTTATGAGTTGGATGACAGAGGTTATGCCAAGCGCTTCTATAAAGGGCTGCGAGATCCCCTAAGGCAGTCCCTTTTGTTTATAGCGGATGGTAGCTTGGCGGAGATCATTGATATGGCGAAAAGATTGGAGGCGGACCACCTGGGTTGTAGTAAGAGGCCTGCGGAGGACGTGATGGAAGCCGGCCCAAGTAATAGAAGGAGACGGGACTTCAGAGGAGGAAGAGGTTATCAAAGAGGTGGCGGGCGTGTCCACCGAAACTATAGGGTGGAGCATCCAGTTCCGCAGCCGCCTGCGTTGCCTCCGCCCCCACAGCATCAGCGATTTCAACAACCTGAAGGGCGTCGTGGTCTGGTGTGCTTCGAATGCAACCAGCCGGGCCACATCCGGCGTTTTTGCCCGCAGCTATATGGGAACGCCCCTCCTGCTCTCCCTCCTGCTCTCCCTCCTGCTCTCCCTCCAGCAGCTCCACGAGGGCGGGGATATATGCGCGGTCGAGGACGAGGACCGCCAAGAGGAAACCCCGGACCGGTCCGGGATCAGGTGTACGCGCTTGACATGGCGCAGGAAAGGAACCCACAAGATGTGATTGCAGGTATGATTTAATTAATTTACATATTTGCATGATCTAGCTCGAATTGATTAGAACTTACTAGCCACTAGCAATAAGTTTTGGTTGTTGGTACTTAGGCACCGTGATTATTGGCGGGAAGACAGCCTATGCGCTGTTCGATACCGGTGCCTCACACTCCTTTGTGTCCGAGGATTTCATAAAAGACATGGGGGATGTACAGTACTTCACTGGCATAGCCCGACGTGTACGCCTTCCGGACGGCTCAGAGATGATCGCAACCGCCAAGTGCGAGTTGGAGTTATTTATTGATGGGAAGGCCTTTGATACGCCGGCCACGGTTCTGAAGATGCCGGAGTTTGACATCATTTTGGGCATGGCATGGCTGGACTGGCACTTCGCGAGGATCGACTGCGCGGAGAAGCGGATCTATTTGAGGCATGGAGACTCTGACGTCATCTTCCAAGGTATTGGCTTCGCGCCACGTATGATATTATCTTCTATTCAGGCTGTAAAGGCTCATATGAAGGGGGATGAGGTCTTCATGATATGGTTCGAGTTGAAGGAAGCAGCGTTGGAATTAAAGGATGTACGGGTAGTGCTGGATTTTCCTGAGGTATTTCCTGAGAAGCTACCAGGATTACCTCCGCATAGAGAGGTTGACTTCCAAATCAATCTAGTACCAGGTGCCAAGCCTGTATCCAAGGCTCCGTACAGAATGGCTCCGAAAGAACTCGCGGAGTTTAGAGTTCAATTGCAAGAACTGGTGGATTCAGGGTTCGTTCGCCCCAGTTCATCCCCATGGGGAGCCCCTGTGCTGTTCGTGAAGAAGAAGGATGGAACACTGCGATTGTGTATAGATTATCGGGAACTAAATCGGTTGACGGTGCGGAACACTTATCCGCTACCGCGGATCGATGAGTTGTTCGATCAACTAGTGGGAGCGCATTGGTTTTCTAAATTGGATTTGCGCTCCGGATACTATCAGTTGAGGATACATGAGGGGGATATTCAGAAAACAGCATTCAGTTCGAGATATGGTTTGTACGAGTTCACAGTAATGCCGTTTGGGCTCACAAATGCCCCTTCGGCCTTCATGAGTTTGATGAACAAGGTGTTTGAACCGTATTTGGACATCTTCGTCATTGTTTTCATCGACGACATCTTGGTCTACTCAAAGACGGAGGAGGAGCATGTCGAGCACCTGACCTTGGTTTTGAAGAAATTGAAGGAGCACGCCTTGTATGCCAAGTTTAGCAAGTGTGAATTCTGGCTTAAGGAGGTTGCCTTCTTGGGACATGTGATCAGTGGAGCAGGATTAGCTGTGGATCCAGCTAAGGTGCGGGCCGTGAAGGAGTGGTCGCCGTTGAAGTCGGCGGCCGATGTACGAAGCTTTCTTGGTCTTGCTGGCTACTATCGCAAGTTTGTGAAAGGATTTTCCAAGATTGCCCTTCCTCTTACCTCCTTGACGAAGAAGGGTGTGCCATTTGAGTGGACACCTCAATGTGAAGCGGCATTTCAAGAGTTGAAAGATAGGCTTACCTCCGCCCCCATCCTTGCACTTCCGTCGGGTAGGGAAGGATTCCAAGTTTACACGGACGCATCATACCAAGGGATGGGAGCGGTGCTGATGCAGCACGGGCATGTGATCGCTTATGCTTCAAGGCAGTTAAAGAAACATGAAATCAATTACCCGGTTCATGATTTGGAGTTGGGAGCAGTGGTGTTCGCTTTGAAAGTCTGGAGGCATTATTTATATGGCGTGCACTGCGAGATCTTTTCCGATCACAAAAACTTGAAGTATGTTCACACTCAGAAGGAGTTGAACCTGAGACAACGGCGGTGGTTGGAATTTCTATGCGACTATGAGTTCACCATGAACTACCACCCCGGGAAAGCGAACTCGGTAGCCGATGCCTTGAGTAGAAAAGTGCCAGGCTCTAGCCCAGAGTCGCGGCTGATGAGTATGGAGTTGGCTCGGATGATCGAGGAGATGGAAATTACTCTAGTATTCAAGGATCCTTCGACAGAGTATGCGGAGTATTTGGCCAACGTGAGCATAGTTTGTGATATCCGAGATCGGATTCGGGTGGAGCAAGGTATGGATGCGGCCTTGGCCCCAGCAATCAAGGCAATTGAAGATGGGACCACCGATGAGTACACACTAAAAGACGGCCTCGTTTATTTTCGTGGCCGACTTTATATTCCCAAGGGCGGCAAAATTCGGGAAGATATATTGAGAGAGGCGCATTCCTCTCAATATTCAGTGCATCCGGGTATTGCTAAGATGTATGCCGGACTGCGGAAGACCATGTGTTGGCCGGGAATGAAGAAGGATGTTCGCTACTATGTTACCCATTGCGAAGCGTGTCAAAGAGTGAAGGCTGAATGCAGGAGTCCCGGTGGTATGTTGCAGTCGCTGCCCATCCCCGAATGGAAGTTCGAGGATATCTCCATGGACTTTGTTCATGGGTTACCTCGTTCCCGCTCCGGGAATGATTCGGTGTGGGTTATTGTGGATCGACTGACAAAGGTGGCCCGGTTCATTCCAATGAAGAAGGAAGCACACGTGGATGTTTTGGTACGCCTTTTTGTGGAGCAATTTGTACGGTAGCATGGCGTGCCCAAGACAATTGTTTCAGATCGGGATGGTCGGTTTACATCCAATGAGTGGAAGGCGGTACAGGCGTATTTGGGCTCACGCCTAACCTTTAGTACCGCATTTCATCCACAGACGGACGGGCAGTCAGAGCGGACCATCAGAACACTGGAGGATTTATTGAGGTTATGTGTGTTGGACAGAGGAGAGCCATGGGAAAGGCTCTTGCCACTAGTGGAATTCTCCTATAATAATAGCCATCAGGCGAGCATCGGCATGGCGCCCCATGAAGCCCTTTATGGAAGAAGGTGCAGGACTCCCTTGTCTTGGGTACAAGATGAAGATCCGAAGGCATTGGGAAACGAATACATAGATGATACTGATGCGGCGGTCAGATAGATACGGGATCGCATGTTGGAGGCTCAAAGTCGACAGGCGAAGTATTACAATAAAAAGCACCGGATGGTGGAGTTCCAAGTGGGCGAAAAAGTGTTCCTTAAGATTCGGCCGATGCATGGAGTTTCGCGGGTGCGTGGAGTGAAAAAGCTCAGCCCGAGGTATGTTGGGCCTTATACTATATTGGAAAGGATTGGCCCGTTGGCCTATCGGTTGGAGTTACCACCGGAACTGGAAAATCTTCACGACGTGTTCCATGTATCGTCGCTTCGAAAAGCACTGTTGCGGCCCGACCAGTATATTCCCACTACTGATGGTGCGGTGGCATCAGATAGGACTGTGCGACTAGAGCCGGTACGAATTGTTGACAGCGAGACAAGAACATTACGCCGCAAAAGTGTTCCCTTAGTGAAGGTGCAATGGATGAATCATGGGAAGGAGGAGTACACTTGGGAGCCAATGGATTTAATGCGGCAACGCTACCCGGAGTTGTTTGCTCAAGGTAATTTTATTTAAAAGCATATGTTAAATTTCCTGTTATACACTTCTCCCCACAACCTAAGCCTGATTTCGGGGACGAAATCTTTTATTTTGTTTATAGGATTTGTAACGTCCCGAATCGCTCTAGGCCCCTAGTGTGTGTGTTTTGAGTCAGGAGGGTTGACTTGAGTCCTGAGAGTGCAGGGAATTGGACTGCACTTGTGGAGAAGTGGAGAATCAGTGTAAAAAGGAAGTGACACGGGTAGGGACACGGCCGTGTGCCTACCCGTGTGCGTCGAGTTGAGCTCGACGACCCGTGTCGAGATCGTCGAGCTGTGTCGACACCTAGGGACACGGGTAGGGACACGGCCGTGTGCCTACCCGTGTGCGTCGAGTTGAGCTCGACGACCCGTGTCGAGATCGTCGAGCTGTGTCGACACCTAGGGACACGGGTAGGGACACGGCCGTGTGCCTACCCGTGTGCATCGAGTTGAGCTCGACGCCCGTGTCGAGATCGTCGAGCTGTGTCGACACCAAGGGACACGGGTAGTGACACGGCCGTGTCCCTACCCGTGTGCGTCGAGTTGAGCTCGACGAGAAGTGTCGAGATGCAACCCGAGAAGTACACGGCCAATGACACGGCCAGGCACACGGCCGTGTCATGTGAACACGGGTTGGGACACGGGCGTGTCCCTACCCGTGTCAAGCATTGAATCGACATGGAAACCGCCACGGCCGTTTCGCGGAAGCGGGACACGGGTACGGACACGGCCGTGTCCCTACCCGTGTCATATTTTATTTATATAAGGGACAGAAAACCCTAGCCATTTTCATGCTCTCTTCATCCCCTATTTCCAGTGAGAACTCCTGTGAGAGGGAAAACTGCAGGAGCAAGTCCTACCGAAGGAGATCCGCCATCGCCGTGAAAGAGAAGATGCCGCCGAGGAGAACTACGCGATCCATGGCGAGAAATGGTCGTACCGCTGGAGCCAACGTGAGTTTCCTACCCTCTCCCTTGGTGCTAGATCTATAGTTATTTTCCTAGGCGAGACATCGACTCAAGAGAGTCTTGATGGTGAGGAGCAGTTTTCTAGGAAAGGTCATGCTAAGACTTGTGTCTTAGGTTTTAGATCTCTTCAACCACGCCCTTTTTCAATGGATGATAAGGGATGGTTTCGTGAAGGGTTTTGGCCTCTTGAGGGTGAATAAGGGAGGAGGTTTTCTGGAATGATTTTGGAAGATCGCCTTGAGGAGGAAGATGAACCGATGCCGTTCATTCCGCCTTAAGATGCGTGCAGAATCTGTATTCTGCGCGCAGCGAACTTCGTGACCATTTTTAAGTGTATTATGGTCAGATCTGGGCTTTTGACTAAACACGAAAGTTGAAGCCCTTGAAAATACCTTTCCAACGAGTGGTTGCACGACTTCTGGCGAAGTCTGTAGCCACGGGAAAATCCAAACGAAAATGGTGTTTAATAAATCCTGCATGCAGAAACTGTGTTCTGTATGCAGCGGACTTCAAGTCCGATTTCAAATAGGATAATGTCAAATCTGGGTTGAGCTCTGAATATGAAAGATGTAGTCCATGGAAATACCTTTCCATCGAGGGGTTACACGACTTCACCGGATTCCTGTAGCCTCGGGAATCTCCGGTCGAAGTTGCTGACCAGATTCAACCTGCGCCTAAATTCTGGGCTTAATGGAAAAATGGATTTCGTTTCGGTGAAATTATTAATGCAAGATACTTGTCTTGGATGAACCCTTATGATTAATCATTTGTTGTGTGATTGAAGTATCTTATTAATCATATTTCATGTTACCAAATTGTGAAACAAACTTGTTTAAAAGAATTGAACTGGTAGGAATTGAAAGATTGAATATGGTGCACTTCATGTTTAAGTTATGATATTACTAAAAAGGAAGATGTGATAGATCTTATATGCGCATTACGTTATTTTACATTGTCATCATTTGGGAAGTCATATAGATGAATAGATCATGGCCATGGATATGTTTGATTAATGAAATGAGTATAGTGGACCAATACTTAGAGCGTTGTCTCCCTACGGGTAGTATTGTGAAGGGATGTAAGTGCGGGGTTGACCGCCTCTTGTTTTGGTTGTGTTGAGATAAGGTGCGGATGGATGGTTGGGCTGTGCCCTCGTGTTTACTTCCGAGGCCCCTTCCATGTTGTGTTGATATGGTGTTTGCATGTGGTGTGAGTCGACACGCGGTGTCGTAATCCCGGGTTAAGGATAGTGTGGCAGGTCTACGGGCTCGCCAGTCGTCACACCGACGGGAGTTGGCAGTTAGACTTGGTCGGTTTGGGCTGTGTCCTCGGTGTTGACTTCCCGAGGCCCCTCCGACCATGTGAACGGTTGGGCTGTGTGCTCGTGCTTTCTTCCGAGGCCCCTTCCGGGTCACGCAAGGCCAGTTCGGGCTGTGTTCTTGGTGCACATCTACCCAAGACCCCGCTGGGCCATAGTACGCATGGGCTCCGCTGTTGTGTTCTTAGCGTTGAGGCGTACGGAGGCCTAGGTGAAGTAGTGTGATACCCGCCTAGTAGTAGAAGTGCCCGTTCTACTGTCACCGCCTGGCCACGGCGGCTGATGCCTGAGAGGTTAGCTACCTGCTCGAAAAGTGGGAACTACAGTCTGTGTCGACATAGCAATTGCATGGGTGTGCATGGGTGAGTCATTGCATAGCATTCATAGCATTTCATAACATTGCACAACAAGATCCTCATCGTATAAGTTTGTATGGGCACTCTTATACGATGAGTTACTTGATGTAACCCGATCCTTAACTTATAAGTTTGTATGGGCATTCTTATAAGTTAAGTTACTTTCCTGCTGAAACTTTCTTACACTTGTTATTATACCTTGATGGCTCTTGTAGAATTGTTAGTTTACATATTGATAGCTTTTGTAGAACTGCTAGTTATACATTGATACTCATGTACCTTGTCACCTGATTGTACTTTTATACTTACTGATATATATTGTGCCCTTGTTTCTCTTTCTCCGCCCGGTGCCGAGGAGTCGCCGGGGGAGCGGATGTGAAACCACTTAGTCGTTTCGACTAACGGTTGCTACGTCTTCCTTTTTAGGAGGTCACGCCGCAGGTAGAGCAGCCGCAGACTACGCAGCAGGACAGCCAGGCCAGGACGACAGGGCCTGATGTGACGGTGCCGTCGATACCGTCTGTTACTGATGTTAGTTTTGATTACTCTGATGTAGCCCGTTTGGGCAAAGTTTAGCTGTACTCTGATATATGGTAGAAGCATGTTTTAGATTCTCTTTATTGATGTATTTGGACTTTATATAACTTAATGTGGATTTGACTTCTGTTTGGTTTACTTATTTGGTTGGGTTGGCATGTTATATTGATATGGTTGTAGCCGGCGGGATAGGCGTCTTGTGGTACAGGTTAGCCTGTGTGCTAATGCTACCGCAAGGCGGCTGTTCCGGGCATAAGACTCCCCCTTCGTGCCGTGTTTTGGGATCCGGGGAGGGGGGTCTTACACCTTCCCCCTCCCCTCCTCCTCCTCCCTCTCCAAGGGTTTGTCAAAAGGAGAAAACGGCGAGCGTCTTCATCGTCTTGTGGGGATCCGAGGATTTATGCGTGGAAATAGAGAATATACCACCGTCGTGTGCGCCTCCACCATTCATCTTGTGGATGGATACATATTGGGATTTGGGTAACTCTTTTCTAAACTAACCTCGTTGAGTGCTTCTTCTATACATCTTGTGAGAATTGGTGGAGTAGAAGGCTGGTAATATGTTCATATTTATATTGAATATTGTGCTTGTTAAAATCTAATTTTCAAAGCATTTATTTCCCGAATATTTTACGTATTAATTGGAATGGGTGGATATCGTGAACACTAGAAGAAATCGGGTTCATCACCCTTGATTTCCCCTTGAGTTCAAGTGATTTGGTAAACCCTCTATTAATTTATTTTGGGATCGATTTGGATTTGATTTTAAATCACTTATTTAGTCTGGATATTCTCTTATTGGATGTATGAACGTTTGCGCATAATTTAATTTGAATTGCTAATTGTCCGGATCGGGTGGGTCCATTTTGCTTGAGAGAACATTGGCATATAGCCCTTGTTCAATCTAAAATAAGGGGTAGCGTCCCTTTGCGTTAAATGTTGTGGAATTTGTGCCTTTTAATGCTTGAGTATTTGATAGTACTAAGTAGAAAAACCGCGCGCTAGTTATTTAATTAAATTGTCGAACAGAAGAACACGTAGTTTAATCTGTCGAAACCTTGGGCCTGCATCATATACTTTTTTGGATTTGTAAATATTGTTTATACTACTCAAATGTGTTGAATCTGGAGTAATCGAACAGTGGTGTAGGAATGTGTGTAGCCGTCACTAGCCTCGTATTGCTCGAGTCGAGAGGAAGGATTATTTTTATCGGTGGCTAAGTGTTGGGTATTGTATCCACAGTAACCCAGATTTGATGAAGTCACCCTTGAATTAAGATGAATTAAGTTGTATTTGATGCATTGTTTAAGTTATGTGTGTGCAGGACTGTATTGCAAAGTGCAGACCAATGTCAGTCTACAATGAGTCACCAAACACAGGACCATACAATGTAATCCCTCTTTGTGTGATCCATGGTGTTGACTCATGTGTAGCCTCTCTATTGGGATACACTTCATATTCAATCACTAGGACTAATTGGAGAAAGGCTTGTTGCTGAACTCACCAAAGAAGAGAAAATTATGTTGAAGGAATTTTTGTTAAGTACTTTACTCGAGTAGATACCTACATACCCAAGTGAAATACTTAGTCAATACTCGAGTAAGATTTTAAGTACTCGGGTAAAGGAATTAGTTCTCGAGTAGTCAAATTATAGCTCTCGAGTAGCTGAGTAAACTACTCGAGTAGATCCTCTCTCATTCTCGAGTTAATAGAATTTCTTCTACAGAAAGTTTTCTAAGTAAATTTCTTGAGTAGTCATATAAGTACTCGAGTAGTTTAGTCTTTTGTCTTGAGTTATAGAAGACGGGATTTCATATA
The DNA here is from genome assembly GCA_039583875.1 of Platanthera guangdongensis. Lineage (NCBI taxonomy): Eukaryota > Viridiplantae > Streptophyta > Magnoliopsida > Asparagales > Orchidaceae > Platanthera > Platanthera guangdongensis. The sequence goes on along the minus strand of CM077159.1, from coordinate 10,020,771 downwards.
ATTTTAACTCACTCGAGTAGTCAAGTTCATGTACTTGAGTAGTCTATCTACTACCCGAGTAGCCCAGGTTTAATACTCGAGTAACAATATTTTCATCCCTCAAAATTCTTCTAATTCCATTGCTCGATTAGCTATATATACATACTCGAGTAGTTTATATCCTCTCGAGTAGTCCAGTTTCACTACTCGAGTAACCCAGATTTTTCTCCCAGAAAATATTCTAAGTCCTTGACTCGAGTAGTTCCTCTACCTCTCGAGTCGTTAATCTTTATTCTCTCGAGTAGTATTTCTTGTACTCGAGTAGTTCAACTCCACATCTCGAGTAACTACATTAGCACTCGAGTAAGACTTTCTGTACTCGAGTAGCTGCTCATCATTTCTAGATTTTCTCTATGTCATCTACTCGAGTAGTCCTTTTCTATTCACTCGAGCAATCTTATATAGTACTCGAGTAGGTTAAACCTTCACTCGAGTAATTCAGTCTATCTTTTCTGAAAAATCGTTAAGTCCAGATTTGACGAAAATTTCAAACAGCCTTGACGTGATTGGTCCACGTGTACGTCATTAAGACTAATTATGACCGTTAGGAAAGATCCTATATAAAGTCTTGTCTAAAACCGACAAACCCTAACAAGGGCTGTAAAATAGTATTCTAAGTATTCTTCCGAATCTCATTCTCTCTCTCCATAAATCGGAAGCCACTGCCGCCGACCTTCATCATGCTCATCCGGCTAGGGTTTTCGATCCAGAAGATTCAGATCAAGAAGATTCACAGATCGAGATTGTCTTTTAATTCTTCATCATCCATCTGATCGTGTGAAGCGAAGAAATTTCAGATCTACTTTTGTCGAGACTCTTCTTCAACCTTTTTGATAAAGTCGCAAAGATCCAAGAAGAAGATTTAGGTCGACTGCTTTTCGATATAAGAAAGTTGTACTGTTTGTATTTCAATATACTTTCTATTTCATTTTTGTAGGAGATTTCTCTCCGAGTGTAGTAGCTTTTGCCTCCGAGTTGTAGGAAGTTTTATCTTCCGAGTGTAGATCCGTTTTGTGGATCGAGATTGTAGGAACTTTGTTCTAAGGCGTAGGATTGGTTTTCAATCCGAGATAGTGGAGTAGCTGAGTCTAGTGGATTGCTAGATTGGTGAGGGAAAGTGGATGTACCCAAGGTTGGGGAGCCACTATAAATCTTTTGTCATCTGTGATTGCTTGGTAGATAATCATGTGCATAGATCTTAATTTTTATTCCGCAAAAAGTGCACAACTCACCTATTCACCCCCCCCCACCCCTCTAGGTGATTTAGGTAGACAACTGAACATTTTCAATTAGTATCAGAGCCAGGTTGATCAATAAAAGGTTAACACCTTGATCAGATCTGACTAGTTGTCTTTTGAGATCTACCACGCATGGACAAGGCTAAAGATTTTGCCAAGATTCCTTTGTACACCAAGAATAATTTCCCCATGTGGAAAGAAAGAATCAGATTTTTCATGGAAGCTGTGGATCCAAGTATCTTCATGATTATTGAAGAAGGTCCTTACATTCCCATGACCGTTTCCACAATAGATCCAACTAAGAAAGTTCCAAAGAAATTAATGGATCTAGATAAAGACGAGATTGCACTTGTGTCTTTAGATAAGAAGGCCAAGAACATAATAGCAAGTGCAGTCAATGACTCCTTGTTGTAGAACTTGATCCACTGTCAGTCTGCAAAGGAGATGTGGCAGTCCCTAATCACTTTGATGGAAGGTACAGAAGAAGTTAGGGATCATAGAAGATCCCTTCTGAATTAGAAGTATGAAGCCTTCTGACAAGGACACAAGGACACCATTGCTGACACCTTTGAAAATTTCTTCAAGATAGTAAATGGCCTAAGGGTCTATGGACGAGACTTCATAAATGGAGAATTAAATGATAAGTTCTTGCGATCCATAACCAAGGAATGGGATAACAAGGTCTGTGTCATCAGGGAATTTGGAAAGCTTGTCGAGACAGACCCACAGAATCACTTCGGGAAGCTAATGTTAAATGAGCTTCAACTCAACACCAAAAAAGCTGAAGAAGAGAAGAGCAGGTCTACATCCAAGGAGAAGTCTGTTGCTTTAATGGCATACACCTCAAGGAAGTCAAAAGTTGCGTCTCCTGCCCCATCATAAGAAGTTAGTTAAGAAGAAACCTCGGAGCCAAGTACCTCAGGCTCTGAGTTATCTAAAGGAGAGTTCTCTCTGCTCTCACGTCAGTTCAAGAAATTCTTGAACAAAAAGAAGCAATGGAAAGGCAAGGATGCCTCCTTTAGAAGATCACGACATTATGGTAATCGACAAAGAAAAGGCTCAAGCAGCCACGATAGGTATACTCCTAAACAGAACAAACATATTTTGACTAACATTGTTTGTTACTGTTGTAATAAGCCAGGTCATGTCATTGATGACTGCCCCCATAAGAAGAAGGAGGGTGGAAGAAGAGAGGAAAAGAAGTCCTCATACAATAAGAAGAGGACAGAGAAGAGCCTGATAGCCAAGAAGGGCAAAACTCTTAGTGACTCTGACTCATCTGAGTCGAGTGAAGAAGAAGAAGCCTACTTCGGGCTTATGGCTCAGACAGATGACGAACAAGAGCCCCAGTTCACTAGGATGGTAAACTCTCACACTCCTCTTTCAGAATCTGAAGCTTCTGAGCATGATCGTGAGGACAGCTCTTCTGATGATGAGTCTGAACTCATGGCCGAGTACAAGGATTTGATCATGGATTACGACAAATTTCATCGAGTCGTGAAAACTCAGGCTAAAGAGATAAAGTCTCTAAAAGCTGAAGAGAGCATCTTGAGAGAGGAAGTCGCTAAGACTGACTCACTCAAAGAGAACTTCAATAATGCTATTGAAGAATACAACAAGCCTCTTGAGCACCTTGACTTAAAAGAGAAAATCATCAAAGAGTTGGAAGAACAACTCGCTGCTGAAAAGAAACTTGTTAAAAGTTTCTCAAAGCCTAAGACAGTTCTTCCATTCGTTGCTGAATTCTCAGCTAAGGCCAAGAGTACTGGACTAGGACATGTAGAAGCTCCTAGTAAATCTTTTATGAGGAATAAGGCTCAAAGAAAGAATAAGGCCGCCAAGAAGGCTTTGTCCAAAGAGAAGGGGAAAGCCCCTCAAGATCAGACTTCGTTCAAGAAAGTCATATTTCTAACTAATGAGTTTGATCTTGACTCAACCTACGGTCACTTGACCAGGCCTAACTATGTAGAGCCAAAGTCTCGTTACCAAGGATGGACTCGCCCCAGAAACTTTGGTGAGAGTTTCTTTAAGACACCTTATGAAGAAGTCATTCTTCAGAGCTATCGCTCTGTTGGGTCCGGCGTTCCTTCACTTGACCCGTGGCGCTCTTCTACTTATTTAAGAAATTAAGTAGCACCCTTTCCAACAGTCCGGGCTTTTGGAGTAGTTGGTTATGCGCTTGATCCTTCAATTGGTATCAGAGCAGGTCACGGGTTCAAGACCGGGGGAGCGCTATTAAATCCTGATTTTACCCTTCTACCTGTGTGGGTCCGGCGGGTCAGGCAACCGTGGACATGTGGTAACCCCACCTCTGAGCCGTGAAACCGTGGACATGTGGTAACCCCACCTCTGAGCCGTGTGGGCCATGTGGTAACCCCACCTCTGAGCCATGTGGGCCATGTGGTAACTCCACCTCTGAGCCGACGGGTTGTGCTGGACGCTGGGGGGGGGGGATTGTTGGGTCCGGCGTTCCTTCACTTGACCCGTGGCACTCTTCTACTTATTTAAGAAATTAAGTAGCACCCTTTCCAACAGTCCGGGCTTTTGGTGCAGTTGGTTATGCGCTTGATCCTTTAGGCTCTTTCAATCATGGTCATAACTTCAAGAAAGCACCAAAGGTACAGCCCGTTGTGAAAAAACCATTGAAGGAGAAGAAATCATGTGATTGTCATCATCATGAAGCTTCTTCCTCCAAGAATGTTGGTCCTGCTAGACCACAAGTTCAAAAGGTCAAGCAGGAAAACATAAGGCAAAGATACTACAGGTTTGACTATTGGTGTTGTGGCAAAATTGGTCACTTTGTCATCGATTGCTGGTTTAACACCAGAAATTTTGCAACTCCTCAAGTTGGCAGTATGAGAAGGACCACTCATAATGCTAACACTCGTAGGGGGAGTGTTCTAACATGAGACCAAGGACCCAAATGTGTTTGGGTTCCTAAGGCAAACTGATTATGATTGCAGGTATGTCCAAAGGCCACCAAAACGCCTATCTGGTATTTGGACAGTGGATGCTCTCGGCACATGACCGGGACAAGAAGCCTACTTCAGAATTACTCTCCAGTCTTGAATGGACCAAAGGTCATCTTTGGAGGTTCAGACCGAGGAATCACTAAAGGTTATGGTATGATCACTAACAGTAGTGTATCCTTCTCAGTTATAGCTTATGTTGAAGGATTGGAACACAATCTGATAAGTATAATCCAACTCTGCGATAAAGGATACATAGTTGAATTTCATGTTGATAAGTTCTTGATAAAATCTGTTGACAATATGGAAACAATTCTATCTGGCACTCGAAGCAGAACATATTTTGTTTAAATTTCATTTGTATAGACTCTTCTACATCAGTGTGCTTTTTAGTAAAAGATAGTGCGTCTCTTGGTGACCAATGGCACAAGAGACTAGCACATATTAATTCCAAAACTAATAATAAATTATTTTCACTGAATTTAGTACGTGATGCCTTAAATGTCAAGTATGTCAAAGATAGACCTTGTCATTCATGTGTAAAAGGCAAGCAAACAAGGGTTACCTTTAAAAGCATTATTGACAAAGATTCTAATAGATGTCTCCATCTAATCCATATGGATTTGTTTGGTCCACTGCAAATTAGAAGTTTGAGAGGTAATGATTATACGTTAGTAATTATTGATGATTACTCGCGCTTTGCGTGGGTGTTCTTTCTGAAACACAAGTTATATACCTTCGACATCTTTACTAATTTTGTCAGGCAAGTCCAGAATGAATACAATTGTTCCATAGTCAAAATCAGAAGTGACAATGGAACAGAGTTCAAGTCTGTGCCCATGACAGAATTCTGTGAAAGCTTGGGTATCTTTCATGAGTTTTCCTCTCCTCGTATTCCACAACAGAACGTAGTGGCTGAGAGAAGGAATATAACACTCATAGAGGCCTGCAGGACCATGTTGAGTGATGCCTCACTTCTGGAATACTTCTGGACTGAAGTCGTTAACACTGCATTCCACTTGTAAAATCGAGCACTCATTAACAAAAATCACGATAAGACACCTTACGAACTTCTAAAGGGCAGGAAACCGACTGTCTCATATTTTAAAATTTTTGGTTGTAAGTGCTTCGTACTTAACAATGACAAGTATCATACTACTAAGTTTAGCGAAAAGAGTTTTGAAGGTATTTTTGTTGGATATAGTAGCCATAGTAAGGCATACAGGATATTTAATAGAAAAACTCTGGTTGTAGAAGAATCAATACATGTTGTATTTGATGAGATGAGCTTGCTGTAAGGCAACTCTTCAAGTGTGCTCATTGAAGATGCAGCTACAAAGTTGAAAGAACTTAGCTTGGATGAACCGTCTAAAGAAAAAGGTGAAAAGTTCATCAAGATCACCACTCCAACCCCTATTGAAGAGGTTGATGATCAAGATGAATAAAGTGTCCAAGTTGATGAAGTCACTCTGGTGATTGAAGACAATCCAGATGCAAGGACCCTAGAGCTCAGACATCTGAAGGATCACCCCATGGACCAGATCATTGGAGATCACCGGGATGGTGTCAGAACTTGCAGAGGTATAACTAACGAGAATTTATACTTGAGTTTTCTATCACAGGTTGAACCAAAGAAGTTTGAGGAAGCAAACTCAGACGCATCTTGGATAATGGTGATGGAAGAAGAACTAAATCAGTTCAAGTGCTGCCAAGTATGGAAACTTGTTCAAAGACCCAAAGGTAAGAATGTCATTGGGACAAAATGGGTCTACCAGAACAAGATGGACGAGGATGGAACGATTGTAAAGAACAAGGCCAGACTCATCGCCAAAGGATATTGTCAAGAGGAAGGAATCGACTTCAACCAGACGTATACTCCGGTGGCAAGGCTGGAGGCCATCAGGTTATTCCTAGCATATGCTGCACATAAAGGCTTCACTGTCTATCAGATGGATGTGAAGTCCGCCTTCCTTAATGGTGACATAAAGGAAGAGGTGTATGTGGAATAACCTTCAGGTTTCGTTGATTCTAAATTTCCTGATTATGTTTACTTATTGCATAAAGCTTTATATGGTTTGAAACAAGCTCCTCGAGCTTGGTATGAGACGTTGTCTAGCTTTTTCTTGAGAACAAGTTCACAAGGGAAAAGATAGATAAGACATTATTTCTTAGGGAAATAAAAGGCAAGATTTTGCTAGTACAAATCTATGTCGACGACATTATTTTTGGCTCTACTAACGACAACCTCTGCAAGAAGTTTTCAAAACTTATGCAAGAGAAGTTCGAAATGAGCAGTATGGGCGAGCTGAAGTATTTCTTAGGGCTTCAGGTGAAACAATCTAAAGATGGAATTTTCATCTCACAGACTAAGTTCACCAAAGAGCTAATTAAGAAATTCGTAATGGAGAACGCAACCTCAATGAGGACTCCAATGGGTTCAACTGTGTCTCTGGACAAGGATGAGAAAGGGAAACCTTTTGATGAAACTAAGTATAGAAGCATAATTGGATCCTTGCTCTACCTTACTTCCAGTAGACCTGACATAATGTTTTCAACATGTGTATGTGCTAGATTTCAGGTGAACTCTAAGGAATCTCACTACACTGCTGCAAAGGGGATTTTTAGATACCTTAAAGGTACACCAAATCTTGTCTTATGGTACCCAAGAAGTAATGATAGCGAGCTAATTGGTTTTTCAGATGCAAATTTTGCAGGTAGCAAGGATGACACGAAAAGCACTTCCGGGACTTGCCAATTCCTTGGAAGAAGGCTTATTTCCTGGAGCAGCAAGAAGCAAAACTGTGTTACAATCTCAATAGCTGAGTCAGAGTATATCTTTGCAGGCAATTGTTGTGCACAACTTCTATGGATAAAGAATCAATTTGAAGATTACAATATGAAGTTCCAGAACATTCCATTATTTTGCGACTCTTCCAGCGTAATTGCAATAGCCAACCACTTAGTCTCGCACAGCCGGACAAACCATATAGAGCTGAGGTTTCACTTCATCCAGGAGTATGTGGAGCATGGGGATATAGATCTCCAGTATGTCTCTACAGACAGGCAGATTGCAGACATTTTCACGAAGCTGTTGGACGAGACCAAGTTCTCGTTCTTCAAAACAGAACTTGGAATGCTCAACAAAGAAGATTAGAGAAAGTGGACTCACAAGAAGGCCCAGAGATCAAGAATCAGTCAAAAGTTGGAATTCTAGAAATTTCTAACTTTTTGACTCGAGTAAGAAGTAAACTACACGAGTTATAAAATGACCTACTTGAGTGGTAGGATGACCTACTCGAGTAATAAAGCTTCACTCGAGTACCTCAGCATAACTACTCGAGTACCTCTGTATAACTACTCGAGTACTTCAATATATCTACTCGAGTACTTACAAACATCACTCGAGTACTTCCAGCTGTCTCTACTTGAGACCTCCATATCTTCACTCAAGTACTGCCAAGTCTCTCGAGTATCTGACAGACAAGCTTTCTACCTTGATTTAAATTTCTTTAATCGCAAACTGAGGCTTAAGCCGCCCTCTCCCAGGTATGTTTGCATTATTTATTTCTTACTTAAGACATAAATTAGGGTTATATATAAATCGCAAATTCCAAAAGTCATTTTCTACACGAATCAATCTCTCTCACTCGAGTACGCCGAAACGCATCATCTTCCCCGCAAGTTGTAGAGCCCGTGCATCCCTCTTCCCCGTCGCCGAATTATTTCTCAAATTTCTGGATCTTGGCCTCTTCCTCCAAGATTGGCATCGATTCCGAACTCGTTAGCGCTGGTATCGTCGAAATTTCAGATGATTTCCACAACCTTCAGATACTTCTCGACACCGCCGGCCTCCCCTTCGTTCTATAAGAGCCATGTAAAATCTTGTTCCCTAAAGTTGCAGAGTTCTTCAAGAATGTCAAAGTCAAGAGACATGGTACAGTCCTCATGTCCAGAGTCCGAGGAATCAAAATCAAATTCATCAAGACCTTTGTTTCAACACTTCTTCGTCTGCCGATTGTTGATGAAGAAGATCATCTCAGTCCTGATGAATCTGACAGGACCTGTATGTTCTGTGGACTTTCTCCAGAGGTACAATACATCAAGAGGTATGACATGAATCCAGAAGGGAAGCAGTTAGTGGATATCATAGGCAAAGTTCTTCTCTGCAAGATAAATTTCATAAGGAATATCTCTCTTCACTTCTTTGATAACATGCAAGCTATAGTATGCAGGAAGGAGTTTCAGTTTGGGATGATTATTCTGGATAAGATAAAGGATAGCATTAAGGCTCCCAACTATACCGGGATTATTTCTCTCCTCCTCCATGAAATTAATCCAAAGGTGTTCAACTTCTCCAAATGGATTATTCTTCACCACATGAAGAAAGACTCTATCTCTTCCATTCAAAGATGGGAATTGAAATTGAAGAACCCAATTCAAGCTGCCAAAGCTCAAGAGCTTCCAACTACAAAGAACAGGACCCCATCTCCCTCTCCACTTTAGGTTGCCAACTCCTCTGGTGCAACTGTTGAGGGGGAGCCTGCTCCTTCTATTCCAAAAATGATTCCTACCCCTCCAGCTGTTACATCTCCTCCACCTCAGACTCCTGAAGAAACTCTATCTAAATCCCAACTTCAAGAAAACCTACTGTCAACTGAAGCAGCAATCAGTGAGATGATTGAAGAACTGACTGCTGATGAACCCCTTTCCCCTCTTCCAAAAGAATCAACTACTGAAGCTCCAAAGCCATCCACTACAGTACCTTCTCCATCTCATTCTCCATCTCCCATCCAGTCTCCTGCTGCACACCAAAAGAAGGATGAAACCATCTTCTTTTCTAATGAGCAATCTCCTGAACTAGCTGAAGCTCCACTGAGATCCTTGGACTTCACCATCCCAATGGTCACTGATGAAGGGGATGCCCTGATTCATACTACCAGAGCTGAGAGCTCTGTAGTAATTAAAGAGATAGCTCCATTGGTTCCTCCTCCTCCTCCAGTTCCCTCTTCTGTTGCTCCTCCTGCTGCAGCTGCTCCTACCAGTGATTTGATGACTCAGCTTGTACTTCTGCTTCAAGAACAAAGGTCATATTTTGATGCTTCTCTCAAATCTGTTACTGAGAAAGTCACTACTCTAGAGACTGAGATGAGCAGGGGATTTGCTGAGATCCAGCATAATACAGATCAGCTCAAACATCTCTTCCAAATTGGTGGAAAGGCTCTAGATCACACTATTACTAGTGTTTGTCAAGTCATGGAGCAAGGTGTGACTCTTATAAATACTCAGATAGAATTGGATAAGAGAGCTGCATCTACAAAGATGATGATCTATGAAGAGGTAGACACTTTCAAAGAAGATGCCATAAATACATTGACTATTGAAGTCAGAAAGGGGGAGACCTTAGTGAAGAAATACCTAGAGAAATCAGATGCACTCAAGCAATAGCTCTGGGAAGCTAAGATGAAAGAGATCCATGATGATGTACTAGGCCAAATTTAGAGTGTAAAATTTCATACATATGACACAGCTGTCTGGATGCACAATCAAATTCTTCCTGAGTTTGCTACTGATCCAAACATCATTCCTCACCATCTCAATCCCTTAGCTACTGCTGCTCCAGTTTAAGCTCCTCAACCTACCTTTTCCCCTAGACCTGAAGGCTATGAAGGTCCTCCTCCAGATTCATATGCTCAAGTTTGGTAGGCTGACCCTGCATATATCTTTCTTCATGCCCCTCCAGAAATCTAGACTTCCAAGAAGAAGAGAAAGTATGGTGATGGTGCCTCCGCCAGCAGGTCAATCCCAGTTTCTGATGCAGAAAAGAGAAAAGCTTCAGAGTTTGCATAGATCTGGTCTCCTACTTCAAAAACTCTCATTTTAGATACTCTCAAACTTGTTTTGGACTACAATGAAAGAAGGAATAAACATTATAGCTCCCAGGAATGGGAATTATATGAAAAGTCTATGACTAAGAGAAGGTTTTATGATAGAGAACACGGCAGGAACAACCCTTATGCTCCTCAAAAGCCACCAAAGTACTATCCCAAGTCATTCAGCTACCAAAGGAGACAGCAGGAGAAGAATGACAAGCAGCATCACTAAGTTGAAGCATTAAGGATTATGAGAGTGTGGAAATGATACATGTAGAAATGATATTTTTGGACAATCACTTTTATATAATTCCTAAATTTAGATCATTTGCCTTTTGATCATATTCTTATGCTTGCTTACACTGCTTTCTCTATTTACACATATATTTCTTTTTATGTCTATATAATTCACCTTAGTATAAAGGGTTCTGACTTCTACAAATAGGGGGAGATTGTTGGGTATTGTATCCACAGTAACCCAGATTTGATGAAGTCACCCTTGAACTAAGATGAATTAAGTTGTTTTTGATGCATTGTTTAAGTTATGTGTGTGCAGGACTGTATTGCAAAGTGTAGACCAATGTCAGTCAACAATGGGTCACCAAATATAGGACCATACAATGTAATCACTCATTATGTGATCCATGGTGTTGACTCATGTGTAGCCTCTCTATTGGGATACACTTCATATTCAAGTACTAGGACTAATTGGAGAAAGGCTTGTTGCTGAACTCACCAAAGAAGAGAAAATTCTGTTGAAGGAATTTTTGCTAAGTACTTTACTCAAGTAGATACCTACATACTCGAGTGAAATACTTAGTCAATACTCGAGTAAGATTATAAGTACTCGGGTAAAGGAATTAGCTCTTAAGTAGCCAAATTATAGCTCTCGAGTAGCTGAGTCAACTACTCGAGTAGATCCTCTCTCATTCTCGAGTTAACAGAATTTCTTATCCAGAAAGTTTTCTAAGTAAATTGCTCGAGTAGTCATATAAGTACTCGAGTAGTTTAGTCTTTTGTCTCGAGTTACAGAAGACAGGATTTCGTGTAATTTTAACGCACTCGAATAGTCAAGTTCATGTACTCGAGTTGTCTATCTACTACCCGAGTAGCCTAGGTTTAATACTCGAGTAACAAGATTTTCATCCCTAAAAATTCTTCTAAGTCCATTGCTCGAGTAGCTATATCTACATACTCGAGTAGATTATATCCTCTCGAGTAGTCCAGTTTCACTACACGAGTAACCCAGATTTTCTTCCAGAAAATATTCTAAGTCCTTGACTCGAGTAGTTCCTCTACCTCTCGAGTCGTTAATCTCTATTCTGTCGAGTAGTATTTCTTGTACTCGAGTAATTCAACTCCACATCTCGAGTAAATATATTAGCACTCGAGTAAGACTTTGTGTACTCGAGTAGCTGCTCATGATTTCTGGATTTTCTCCAAGTCATCTACTCGAGTAGTCCTTTTCTATTCACTCGAGTAATCTTATATAGTACTCGAGTAGGTTAAACCTTCACTCGAGTATTTCAGTCTATCTTTTCTGAAAAATCGTTAAGTCTAGATTTGACGAAAATTTCAAACAGCCTTGACATGATTGGTCCACGTGTATGTCATTAAGACTAATTATGACTGTTAGGAAAGATCCTATATAAGTCTTGTCAGAAACCGACAAACCCTAACAAGGGCTGTAAAATATTATTCTAAGTATTCTTCTGAATCTCATTCTCTCTCTCCATAAATCAGAAGCCACCGCCGCCGACCTTTATCGTGCTCATCCGGCTAGGGTTTTCGATCCAGAAGATTCAGATCAAGAAGATTCACAGATCGAGATTGTCTTTTAATTCTTCATCATCCATCTGATCATGTCAAGCCAAGAAATTTCAGATCTACTTTTGTCGAGACTCTTCTTCAACCTTTCTAATAAAGCCGCAAAGATCCAAGAAGAAGATTCAGGCCGACTGCTTTTAGATCTGAGAAAGTTGTACTGTTTGTATTTCTATATACTTTCTATTTCATTTTTGTAGGAGATTTCTCTCCGAGTGTAGGAGCTTTTGCCTCCGAGTTATAGGAAGTTTTATCTTCCGAGTGTAGATCCGTTTTGTGGATCAAGATTGTAGGAACTTTGTTCTGAGGCATAGGATTGGTTTTTCATTCCGAGATAGTGGAGTAGCCGAGTCTAGTGGATTGCTAGATCGGTGAGGGAAAGTGGATGTACCCAAGGTTGGGGAACCACTATAAATCTTTTGTCGTCTGTGATTGCTTGGTAGATAATTGTGTGCATAGATCTTAATTTTTATTCTGCAAAAAGGGCACAACTCACCTATTCATCCCCCCCCTCTAGGTGATTTAGGTAGACAACTGAATATTTTCACTAACAACTTGCCCCAAGCTACTCTCAAAGCATTGGTGCATGGTTAGTCTAGCGTGATTGTGATGTAGGCCATTTTTTTGGCCTGGTTGAGCCTTATACTCGTCCTAACAATAATCCTTGTTAGCCTATTTTGAGCCTACCCCACCTGTTGATTTAGCCCCACTTTGCGATCACCAGATTCTAAAAGCTTTTCACAGTTGCACACCGCAATGGTGTTGTTATGTGGTTGTGCGGTGAAGTTTTCTTGAAAATTTGGCTGAAAGTGTATTATAAAAATCTGGAAAAAGAAAAGAAAAAAATATGTGCTGATTGATATAAAATAAGAAAGTGAAAATGAAGAGTCTATTTGTGCTACTGTTGTGGTGATTGGCGGTGCACACACCCGTGTTGTCAAGTTCAAGTCTGGTGGTGTGGTGCACCAACATGTTTTGTTGGCGAGAGGAGTTCATTTGTATGAGCTCATTTGGGTTGTGCGTAGCCATCATTTTTATCCTTTTGCGTCCTTACCTACATATATACCCAAGCCCCATTATTTTCCTAAAGTCCTACGGATTCACGATTGAGTCAAACTAGCGCCGTGGAGAGAGTGTGAACATGCAAGCGTATGGTACCCGACATTGATGGATTTCTTTGGAGATGATCCCGAGCCCCAGTGTTTGGCAATGCTGAACTGTGTGGTCTGCCTACATTCTTCCTACGTATGACCGAACGATTCTCCAGAATTCCATTTTTGAGTAGTTACAATATTTATTTATGCCTGTCGAAAGTTATAAACTCCGTAGTATAATAAAAAATTTATCTATTATATTTTTTATGCACATGAAGTATTTGATTTCTCACTTCACTTTATTTTGGAAATTTCTAAGCCAGCTACCTGTTTTCTAGTTCACAGAGAAATGATTTGCAAGGGACGAGCAAATGTTTAAGTTAGGTGGTGTGATGAGTCCGATATTTATAGGGTTTTTCGGACTCATCTGGGCTTGTTTTCTAACTCGTGCACCGCATTTCAGCCGGTAGTTGGTTATATTTGCTTCGTTCGGTCATTGACCACATTGTGCACTATTCTGGCCCATGGGTATGCAATTGCACATTCTGTTGTTGGTGGTATTCACATGGTGCTCCCCATGGCTCTTTCTGTTTGGTTTTGTTTGCATTTTGGTGCTGGGAGCTTTTGCTCCAGCTTGGTTTTATTGCTATGCAGGTAGTCGGGACGTCCTGGATTCCATTTCCAGTTCCTGTGTAAAATGCACGGTCGTGCAAATTTGTTCACGCACAGTTTGAGATTAATCGTGCATTATACACAGCAATTCTGGGGGGCGTCTGTGGTTACCCATGCATTTTGTTCCCGCACGGTTTCGGCCAAACCGTGCAAGAAGGAATCACACGGTCTGCATATATTTCTCTGAATTTCAGCTTTTGGGGGTTAATCGTGTGTTTCCTTCACGCACGGGCATACGCGCCCGTGCGCGATTAAAATGCATGGTTCCCCTGTATTATCTTGTTTTCCTGAGCTCTGTGTTTACCCGCGTGATTTCCTTCACGCACGGGCAAAATTGCCCGTGCGCGAGTAAAACGCACGGGTCAATGCATCGTCCGCAAGCTTGCCCGAGAAGTTAATAACGCATGGTCGTGTGCCAAACCGTGCGTGACTATTTTTCTGACCTGCTTCTATTTAAGAGCTGATTTTCCTCCAATTGGGAAGATTTTTTTTTCACGCAATTCCTCCCGCCGTTTTAGGGCAATGCTCTGCCCTTCCACCTCAGCCCTTCAACCTCCACTAAGGAGAGAAGCCCCGACCATTCTCGTGAAGCCTACATCTTGCCGGCGCTTGTTCTCGGCCTCCTCCTTCATCTTTTAAGCTACATTTCAAGTTTGACGCCATAAACAACAAGCAAAGGGAAGTTTGCAACCTTCTTCCACATCGTGACATGAAGAAGACGGGTCCATTGGAAGGTAGTGATAGCCTTCTCTACCCTGGACGTAGTTGAGGACCGAGCTTGGACGCGGATTGACAACCCGGCGATTCCGTCTGCGTCCCCTCGACGAGCCTTCGGATTTGGTCGATCTCTTGACTTGTTCTCTCTTTTTTGTTGAATATGTGTGTTTAAAGCTATTTATGTTGATGATGTGCACTTTAGTTGTAAACATTATTTGTTTCATGTCTATGTGAACTTATTTTGTCTTACAGCTTTATTTGCTTGAGTAGCGCCCGCATTTCCATCCACCACCATATCCGGTTCTGTCGCTCTAGTGATTGCTAGAGGTGTGTGTAGCGAAGAGGTGCTCTCAACCCTCATTCCACCATTCTCACCACCTCATCCGCAAGCCTACTCGTCCATTCGCCTAGCGATTCGGTGCATAACGGCCCATGTAGTCTTCCATCCCGCCTGACAAAGCATCACATAGCGCCATTACATAGGAGTAGTTTATTAGTGTTTTACTTTCTTTCTCCACAACAATCAAAACCCCCTTCGTTAACTCCGACCTAAGGACTTCAATCTCAAGTCCTCAAAATTAACTCCACCTTATTGTGTTCCTTGAGAGATCAATACTTGGGGGCATTCTCCCATTTTATATTACTTGTGTGACCGGTACACTTGCCGTTCAACACATCAGCAGGCGAGTAGTGCCAGCCAACCCCATACTCGCTAAGAGTCAGGTAGAGGCGGCGAGTGCCAGCTCCATCGATAACTCGCCAGGCCAGACAATAAACTTCGTTCTACCTTAGCGTTGCGTGAAGTCCAGACACTCAACGTCATTCTGCCTTGGCGTTGAGAGAAGCCCGCCCAGTCCTCTCAGTTCATCGAACAGAGCTCGACGTTCGTCAAATGGAGCTCGGTGTTCGTCGAACGGAGCTAATCGTTCGTCGGGCTCAGTTTCTCAAGAGCCGACCAGCCGGATTGAACGGTCTAAGTCCCGGGCGAGCAGTCAAGGGGCCAGAGATCGGCAGCCCCCGACTCACCCAGGAGAGGTTAGATTACTAGGTGCGAGTAGAGCCGAAGGGCTCACACTCGCCCAAAAAAGGATGGCAAGAGGTAGGCGAGTAGGGCCAGCCATGCCCGTACTCACCGAAGTATAGGAAAAGGCGGCGAGTGCCAGGTCCATTGAGCACTCGCCGCCCCAGGCGAGCAGAGGTTCAGGGGGCCACTTGTCCAGCGACCTATGATGTTGTTTTACCATTTTGCCCCCACTGGTCTGCATATAGCCTGTTAGAACAGCGGAGTTACGTTGTTACCATACCCAGTTGGGCTGCACATAGCTGTTCAAAACAGCGGAGGTTGGCTATTTGCAGGCCAATTTCAGAAAACTATAAATAGGAACTAAGGGGCACCTAAGAAGGCATGATTACTAGTGTTCTAATCCTCTTGCGCTTTCTTTATCTCGGCACTTAGCTAAGGAGGAGAAGTGCTCTAAGATGTTTCATGTGTGTGGTGGGACCTCCACGCAGAGCTCTTGGGTCGGTTCCCTTTTCTTTTCCTTCGTTATTTGGCATACAGGAGAGAAGTAAGTGTGCGATCACCCCTTACCCAAGGGTGAACTCCACGAGAGACCGAATTTTTGGTTTCAACAATATACTCGTTGAATACATTAGTGTATCGCGCGTGCGGCCCAGAACATCTAAAGGCATCACAAACCTGTTATTTCCTCAAACTTCCGTGGCCTGAGCGGTCGTAGTCCCTCTAATAAGCTGGCCGCACAGGTTGAACTCCACATAGCTAGTTAGTAGGCTGAGATCTTGTTCGTTAACGGAATTAACCAGACAAATCACTCCACCAACTAAGAACGACCAATCACCATTACCTATAGAATCAAGAAAGAGCTCTCAGTCTGTTAATCCTTATTATATCTGGGCCTGGTAATTTTCCTCGTGTTGAGTCAAATTAAGTCGCAGGCTCCACTCTTGGTGGTGCCCTTCCGTCAATTCCTTTATGACGGAACCCAATATTCATTTCATTATGCCTGATGGGAAGACGTTTGCTGCCCCAAAGATCAAGGCGGTTTGGGAATCATAGATATGAAGACTTGGCGGCGTTTGACAATGGCTAAAATTTCAGCCCCGGTCCTAAATGAGGAGAACTGCTTAATGGCCAAATCATTGTTTAATAAATACAAAGGATCAAACATGTTTGTCAACAGCCAAAAACATTCAAAAATCTGAAAATTGACCTGCTTGGGAGGGAACATTTTGGGAAACCACTCTTACTGGATGGTTGAGAATGGTTCAAAAATTTCATGTCTAATGGATTTTTGGATTGGGGATATGCCGATTGAAAAATGGCCTACTCTTATAAATATTTCAATTTTCCTGATCGTGTGCGCGAGCTGCTGGACTCCAATGGTTGTTGGGCTGAGCACCTTCATGTCTACTTTGGTGACGACCTCATGACGAGTATTGCTAGAATTCCGTGTGATGATGTGCGGGGTTCCGACAAGATAATTTGGTCGCACTCGGAGTGCAGAAATATAAAAGTTGTCGCCGTTTATAAAGAGGAATGCCAAAGATCTTCCCTATCAAGAGGCAAAATATGGAAGCTAAAAGCCCAGGAATAGATGCTTGCGCATGCCTGGCGAGCATAAAATAACCCGCTGCCAACACATGATTGGTTCCATTTCCATAAATTAAGAACGGATGCCTGCTGCCCATGGGGATGCGAACAGGACGAATCCATCTCCCACTCTTTTGGTGAGTGCAATTTTTTCTCAAAAAATTGGAAAGAATTCTCCAGATTGTCCACCGTCCCTAATATTCCAGTCGGCACCTGCTTGGCCCACCTATTTGCCGAAGCCACGGAAAATAAAAAATCTGCTCTTGTCATTTTCTTGGCCTCTATCTTATATTACAAATGGAAAAAAAAGAAATTGATTCATCCACGGGGAGCCCTATTTACAACCATCGGTCATCGCCATCAATGCTTTACATGATGCCAATATCGAGAGCTAGAGTGTCCATTGTAACCAACAAACCTCTTGGACCTCCCCGCCCGTTGGATGGTTGAAGGTAAATTGTGATGACTCGGTCTACACTAATTTCAAGGCCTGCTTGGGATGTGTCATGCACGACCATCATGGGGACTTTCTTGCAGCCAAATCTATCAAAACCTTTAGCCGGTCTGTCAGCATGACAGAGTTCAGAAGTGCTTGCATGGGCTTGGAACTTGTGCGACATTTTTTTGATGAAATAGCTGGAATCATCCTGGAGGGAGACTCGATGGAGACTTGCACTAAGCTGAACCACATCCCTGCGGGTGCAGCCTTGTGCAATACCGAAGTTGCTCTGTCAAAGATATGTTTGGAAGCTCCAAGGGTCGTCATCTCCTTGGTGGACCGGGAAGCAAACAAAGTCGTTGACCATGTGGCAAAGATCGCAGCCGAGTATGATTTTTATTGGGAAAGAGGAATGCCTCAATCCTAAGAGTTTTTATCTATTATCCAACCTATGCTATGTAGAGTATTATATTTTATTATATAATAGTCCCATGCCCCTGTTCAAGGACTATCATGATGCGTTCTTTTTGTGTCTTTTTGTGGGCAGTGATTATTATGTTTTTTTTTCGGTATTTTAGTCATGCTTGTGCTAGGTATATAAGACATTGTGGGAGGGAGTATTAGGTTATGTTATGTTTGTGGAGTATTGTTGTTCTCAGTTGCCAGGAGCATTCCTGCTGCCTGCTTTTGTCTGCCTGTTCAGAAGCCATCTACTTAGGGCTGGATTGTGGAAAGTATGCTTGTACTCTTCTTCCAGTGCATGATTAATACATCTACTATTCTTCTATTTCATTGAAGATCTGTATAAGAAGATCCATAGCTGCTCCTTTGTATTTCGGTTATATCACTGGTATCAGAGCCACTGCAGGTAGGATCAACCATGCCGGTCTCCGACAATACCATTCCAGCACATCGACGCTGGACCTGGAGCTTCTTCGCCAGGAATATGTGGTATTGGACACCTCCGTCCACACTCTCACCGCGCAATAAGAAAGGCAAGGTCACACGACGGAGGAGCTTCGTACAATGATGACACAGCTGCTCTCAACAAGGCCAGACAATGCTAGTGACTCTGATGGCCACACCAACAATGTTGAGGGGTACTGCCTTCCGGCACATGTGTCTCACATCAACATCCGTTTACACCATTTTGAGTTTCCGTACTTCTATGGCGACGGCTGACAGGAGTAAATTTACAAGGCGGAGCAGTTTTTTGTACTAGATGAAACGCCGGATGACTTCAAGGTGAAGATAACTGCTGCACATGTAGATAGAAAGGTTTTATATTAGCACCAAGACTTCATGTAGTCCCATCTGACCCTTCATTGGCCGCCATGGCACCAGTACATTCACGCTTTGGTTCAACATTTTGTTTCGGTCATCTTTGACGAACCCATGGCAGAGCTCAAGAATTTGAAGCAGAGGGGGACGGTTCATGCCTTCTAAGATGAATTTGATCTCTTGCTCCACTGGGTGAACATCACCAAAGCTAATGCGATGAGTCTTCACCTCACCAGACTCCGGGACAACATCGAGTATGCCATCCGCATGTTCCAACCAAAAACCTTGCAGGATGTCTTTGCCCTTGCATGGATGGAGGAACGATGGACAGCCTCATCTCAACGGCGAAGTGTCGTCGGATCGATGGAGACAAGCTGGGCCTTCAAACAGAGGGTGATGTTTCCAAAGACCCTTTCGACCCGAATTACGGTGTCACAACCGGGCAACACTGCCACAACCCATCGACGCTTGACGGCAACGGAAATCGCAGACAAGTGGGCCAAGCGCCTTTTCTTTTGGTGTGATACTAAGTACAAGACCGACCACCGTTGTGCAGCACGGGGGAAATCATATGCCTTGGAACTCATTTTAGATGATGATGACGGTGAACCGGACCAGGGGGCTGAAGGCGCGACCAAGGACCCACTTGACTAGGGTGCCTCGGAGGAGATTCCATATTTATCGGTGCAAGCCTTGATGGGTGTCACCCAATATCACACCATGAAGGTTTAAACTTCGCATCAAGGGTAGAACATTCGCGTTCTCATCGACTCGGGGAGTACCCACAATTTTTTGGACAAGGGAGAAGCTCGGCTTCTGCACTGCCCTTCGACACTGATTCCTACCTTCAATGTCACCATTGCGGATGGAAGGCGTGTTTTGAGCTCCAATAAAGTGATCGGTTTTACTTGGTGGATGCAAGGGTGTTTTTTAGCACCGACATGTTGGTATTACCACTGGGGGTTGTGATGCGGTGTTAGGCGTGCAATGGTTAAGCACATTGGGGGTCATTAATTGGGACTTCGGCAATCTTCGTATGGATTTCATGAGCCAAGGATGGAAAGTCTCCTTGGGGGGCACTAAGATGACAGCTGACACTTCGATAACACAACACAGTTTGGAGAGAGTGATTGCTAGGGAGGGTAACTTGAACAAGCTGTCATTTTGCCCTCTGTACCAGGTTCAAGTAGCATTTGCAAGGCAGGCGATAGTGCCTGGGCACTCGGCTGAGCATGGGGAGGCCGACCGACCATCGCTGCCTTGGGCGGAACAGCTTTTCCTCACTATCGTGGAGGTAGACCTCCTTGGGGAACCAGTTGGGGGCGCACGGCCAAATGAGGACACCTACGGCCTAGAGGAAGTGTTGGCGCAATTCGTGGATATCTTTCAGGAGCTGACAGGGCTGCTGCCGCACTAGGCCCATACGCACAAGATTCACTTAGCCGGGGGACACGACGACATCAATCTGTGACCCAACCGTTATCCGCCGATACAAAAAGACAAGATAGAAAAGCTGGTAAACGAGATGTTGCAAGCTGGAATCATCCGACCAAGTAACATCCCTTATGCTTCACTTGTGGTGTTGGTGCCGAAAGGGATGGGTCGTGGCGACTGTGTATCGATTATCGTTAGTTTAATCTACAAATGGTGAAGGACAAGTTTCCCATTCCTCTCATTGAGGAACTCATTGACGAATTACACGGAGCTGTTTTTTTCTCAAAGCTGGACATAGCTGCCGACTATCATCAAGTCCAAATGGCGGAAGGAGATTTGTACAAGACGACATTTAGGAAACATCAGGGACACTATGAGTTTTTTGTCATGCCGTTCGGTTTGACCAACGCCCCGTCGACATTTCAAAGTTTGATGAATAAGATTTTCAAGAACCAACTCAGGAAGTTCATTTTAGTCTTTTTTGATGACATCTTGACTTTTAGTCCCTCCTGGCAGTAACATCTAGAGCATATCACTTTCACCCTGACGACACTTCGCCACCATAGCTTGTTTCTAAAGAGGAGTAAATGTAGCTTCGGACAGTGGCAGAATCATTACTGCGGCCATATCTTATTCCACGGCGGAGTGGACACTGATCTGGAGAAGGTGCAAGCTATGTTGGAGGGGCCGGTTCCCAAGACGATCAAGCAGGTTCTTGGTTTTTTGGGCCTGAAAGTTATTTACTTAAGGTTAGATAGTCACCTAGAGGGGGGGTGAATAGGTCTTTGAAATTTTATTAGTCTCTATGTTGTTTTCTTTTTGTGTGAACTAGTGCTTGTCCTTAGGTCCTGCAATATGAAAGAAAACAAACAACACAGGCAAGCACATAAGTTTTTATAGTGGTTCCCTAATTGGGTACATCCACTTTCCCTCCCTACCTATCGAACTATTTTGTTGGACTAGGCACAAAGTCCACCAATATGCTCCTGAGAGCTTAAACATCAGGCCCTCAGCCTTGCACACAAGTTCTCTTCAGAACCCAATCTCAGAACCACAAGGGTTCCTACCTCAAATCCCTGCAGAGCTCCTACAGCTTAGTGCTCCACTGACCACCTACCTCAGCCTTATTTTTAAGGCCTACAGCTCAGGCTCTCCAGCCCTACAACTTCAGGCACACAGCCGTACTCTCAAAGTGTTGCAACACTCCTACAACTCAGTACCCTTCCAGGTACCTACAGCTCATCTTCCTACAAGGCCTACCCTTAGTGACACACTTGTCACCTATAGCTCAATGACTCAGTAGTCACCTACATCAGCCTTATCATTAAGGCCTACTACTCAGGCTGGGAGGACAGCCCTACTCTCAGATCCACACTTCGATCATACCTCAGTACCCCAGCAGGGCACCTACCTCAATGACTAATTAGTCACCTACAGCTCAGGCCAAAAGGCCCTACAACTTAGATTCAGGTAAACTGAATTCTACAATAGTTTATACAAGATGAAATAAATTTAAGACAACTGACTCAGAGAAAAATCTCTGAGTCTACCTTATTTGACTGAGTAGATATCTGTCCAGCCCACTTGTTGTAGAAGGAATGAGTCTTCTTCTATAGCTAACTCCTTTGTTACACTGGTGAACAGCTATCTGCTGTTGAAGGCTAACAACCCTTCACACAGCTAACTTCTTGCTGAATAGATGAATCAGCTGCCCTATTCTGGAGAGAACTATCTTGCTGAACTTGAAGAACTTCAGCTTTCTATCTTTGACTTCTGGCTAACTCTGTTGTACTTTTTCTTTCAAGCTTATTGGAGGAGATGAAGTCCAGCCGCCTCTAGTTTTCTTTGTATGTTCTGCATTTGTTATCCGTTACCCTAATCCTTTTCTTTTTCCTTTTTATTTCTGTTGATTTGAATCAACAGCACAATTGAAGAGTTAGCCCAACCAAGGATTGGTGAGCGCCACCTCCCTCAGAAAAGGACAAAGCAGCTTTCGGCGCTACCACAGCTTTCCAGCAACGGCTTCATGTAATTTGACTTTGTTGACTTCCTGGTGACGTCAGCAGTGGTCATCCTGGTGTTGTTGTAGCTTTCCCGCAATGACTTGAAACACTTTGACTTGTTGACTTTTGATGACGTCGACATCGGTCATCACCTTCTGGACTTAGAAAAATTCCATAACTTCACTATGCATTGAGTGATGTTAAGTCACTCAACGTCATCTATCTTGGCTCTCTGCGCTTCTAGACTTGTGAATTTTCACTGGCTTCGTCTCAGCGGTTCTTTCTCAGCTGTCTCAGCGGTTTCTTCTTAACATCTGATACAAGCTTCTATCTCAGTGCTTTCTTCTCAGCGGTCTCAGCGCTTTCTTTTTGTCAACTGAGACTGACTCATATCTCAGCGGTTTTGTCCTCAGCGATCTCAGCTGTGTCTGCTTCATAGCTGTGACTGTCTTCTGTCTCAGCTCTTCCTTCTTCTTTAGAAGCATTGAGTGAACCTGCATCACTCAACACTTCTGGACTTAGAGAAATTCCAGCTTGCTTTGTCTCAGCAGTTATGTTGTTACATACTTCTCTACTATCTCAGCTGTCTCAGCGCTTTTGCTTTAATTAATTCTTCTTGCTTTAGGTTGACGAATGTTGAACTGCATTCGATGATTGGTGGGCTTAGCTCGAGGAATTCTGAACCTCAAGCTTCTGAATTTAGCTCAATGAGTAGTGAGCTGAGCTCGACAATCTCTGAGCTGAGCTCGACGATCTATGAGCTGAGCTCGACAAAATTTGAATCCTAAGATTCTGAATTTAGGTCGACGAACGGTGAGCTCGGCTCGACGAAAGGTGTGCTGAGCTCGATGATTTCTAAATCACGAGTTCTGAACTCCGTTTGACTAATGGTGAGCTCATCTTGACGATCTGTGATATGAGCTCGACAAACTGCGAGATAAGCTCGATGAAATTTGAGACCCACACTTTGAACTGAGCTTGACAAAATTTGAATTCTCCAGCATATTCTTTTTGTTGACCTGTCCAATCATGGACTACCTGCATGTATGAACTCAAGCATACATCAAATACATTTTGTGTGTATGTCATTGATCTGTTTGGCTTCTTACAAATCTGGGATATTAAGATCAATAGACCCAATAATCTCCCCCTATTTGAAGAAGTCAAAACTTTGCTTTATCAATAATACAGGTCATTGACAACATAACATATTCATCATAAAAAATTTTAACATTATTAGAGTGGAAATGTTACCCTCATTTCTCCAGCCTGTGGAGAATTACTTACTCCCCCTGTCATGCTTCCACCCTTACAATTCCAATGCTGCACTGCACCTAGCTTTGATCTTCCTGCATCATGGCTTACTCTCCCCCTTTTTGACTTCTGTAATAGGGAGATTTCTGTGGGGTTTTTCTCCCACTATCGGTTTGGAGTTGATCACCCCACTTTGACTCAATCCATTACAGCTGTTTGGCTTGCTCCCCCTCAGCAGTTGTACACTAGCTTCATTATCCTGAGGAAGGACTTGTACTACCTACAAAATAGACGGTGCAACATATGGTAGAGGAGAGAATTGAATCTACACAAGATTCAACATACCCAATTCAAATTTAAAGGTGTTGAACTTGGCTTCATCTAGTGGCTTAGTGAAGATATCAGTCACTTGCTTGTCTGTGGAGACAAACTTAAGGCTGATGTCATCACTTTCCACATGTTCTCTAATGAAATGGTACCTAATTTCTATATTCTTAGTCCTGCTATGGGAGACAGGATTCCTAGCTATAAAAATTATACTAGTAGAATCACAAAAGAGTGGAGTTCTACTTATCTGAATATTATAGTCCTGAAGTTGATGTTGGATCCATAGTAGCTGAGTACAGTATCTTCCAGCTAAAATATACTCTGACTTTGTTGTTGAGATTACAACACTCATTTGTTTCTTGCTGCCCCAAGAGACATGCCTTCCACCTAAAAATTGACAGGAGCCAGAAGTGCTCTTCCTATCCTCCTTGCAGCCTGCAAAATCTGCATCTGAATAGCCTGTTAGTTCAAATTCCACATTATTGGGGTACCATAGGCCAAAATCTAGGGTACCCTTAAGATATCTCAAGATTCTTTTCACAGAGTGTAGTAAGACTCTTTAGGGCAGACATGATACCTAGCACAAATACATGTTGCAAACATAATGTCAAGCCTACTTGCATTGAGGTATAGAAGGGAGTCAACTATACCTGTATATAGAGTTAGATCAACAGGTTTCCCTGGACCATCTTTGCCTATAGGCATACTTGAGCTCATGGGAGTTCTTATGGTGGAAGCATTCTCCATGCCATATTTCTTGATTATCTCCCTGGTGAACTTTGACTGGGATATGGATAGATCATCATCAGTCGGTCTTACTTGGAGTCACAAGAAAAATTTCAGTTCACCCATACTACTCATCTTAAACTTCCATGCATAAGTTTTGCAAACTTCCTGTAGATGTTGTCATCAGTAGAGCCAAATATTATGCCATCAACATAAATCTGGACTAGGATGATCTTGCACTTAGATTCCCTTAGGAATAGGGTTTTGTCTATCTTCCCCCTTGAGAATTTGTTCTCAATGAGGAAGATAGACAATGTCTCATACAATGCTCTAGGTGCTTGCTTAAGCCTATAAAGAGCCTTCCTAAGTCTATATACAGCAGTAGGAGAGTTGGAATCTACAAAACCTGGAGGCTGCTCACATAAATCTCTTCCTTCAAGTCTCCATTCAGGAAGGCAGACTTTACATCCATCTGGAAGACCTTGAATCCCTGAAAGGCTATAAATGCAAGGAACAGTCTGATTGCTTCCAACCTTGCAACTGGGATAAAAGTCTGATCATAATCAATCCCATCTTCCTGTCTATAACCTTTGGTCATCACTCTAACTTTATTCTTTATTACAATGCCACTTTCATTAAGTTTATTTCTGAAAACCCACTTGACTCCAATGATATTATATCCATCTGTTCTAGGAACCAGCTTCCAGACATTGCACCTTTTGAACTGGTTCAGTTCTCCTTGCATTGCACCAATCCATAATTGGTCTTGATTTGCTTCTTCAAATTTCTTGTGCTCTTCTTGTGACAAGAAGCTGGAATGTATAGCTATGTTGAAACTTTTGCTTCTGGTCTATACACATTGGCTGGCCTCACCAATTATCTGATCTGGAGGATGATTTCTCAAATATCTGACTGTAGGGGGCAGTCTGACTACTTCTAGCTAAGCACCATTTTTTAACTGGTTGGTCTTCATCTCCAGCTAGACTGTCTTGTGCTTCCTCTGGACAGGTTCCCTCTCCACATTCTTCTTACATGGCTGGCTCTTAATCTTTGATGGGGAGTTTTTCTATCAAAACTTCTGTACCTGCAAAACTAGGCAAGGAGCTTAACAGCTCACTGTTAATCATTCTTGACACATCAAACACAACATGGATGGAAAGATTCTTTTACAACCTGATTAGTTAAGTTGTAGACTTTATATGCCTTACTATTATTATTGTACCCAACAAATATCCCCTCATGGGATTTGGCAGCAAACTTAGTCGCTCTTGACTTACCATTGTTCAAGATGAAATACTTACAACCAAAGATCCTGAAATAGGCTATGTTTGGTTTTCTTCCCTTCAAGATATTATAGGGAGTCTTCTTGTGGCCTTTAGTGATAGAAGCCCTATTGAGAACATGACAAGCAGTGTTAACTACCTCGGCCCAGAAATACTCAGGGAGAGAAGTGTCACTCAATAATGTTCTCACAGCTTCTATGAGAGTCCAGTTTTTCCTCTCAGCTAACCCATTTTGCTGGGGTGTTCTTGGAGAGGAGAATTTCTGATGAATCCCTTGCTCCTCATAAAAAGTAGTCATGACAGCAGACTGAAATCAAGTTCCACGGTCACTTCTTATTTTGACCACATAGCATGCAAGTTCATTCTGAATCTGTCTGACAAAATTCATGAAGATATCAAGGGTTTTATCCTTTCTTCTAAGGAAGAACACTGAAGCAAATCTGGAACAGTCATCAACCACCACAAGGGTGTAGACCTTCCTACCAAGAATATGAACAGGCATATGACCAAATAAGTATATATGCAGGAGATATAAGCATCTCACAGAGTCCTTGGTCCCAATGCTCTTGAAGAAGGTGTTAGTCTGCTTACCCTTTTGACAAGCAGCACAGATACCCACCTTGGAGCATTTTATTTTGGGAACATTTCTGACTAGCTCATCACTAAAGTGCTGATCAATGGTCTTATAGTTCAAATGAACCAGTCTCTTGTGTCATTGGATAAAGAGTGAGACATTGTCATTTGCAACTAGGCATATAGGGGAACT
Source organism: Platanthera guangdongensis (assembly GCA_039583875.1). Lineage (NCBI taxonomy): Eukaryota > Viridiplantae > Streptophyta > Magnoliopsida > Asparagales > Orchidaceae > Platanthera > Platanthera guangdongensis. Next base: position 9,994,224 of record CM077159.1, on the reverse strand, counting down.
ACTATCTAGGCATGAAAATTTAAAACAATAAACATTCTCACTCCTAGTGCTTGTTAAGATGACACTTTGGTCACTTAACCTCTTGATGTAGCACTTATCCTTGTGGAAGGAAATGTCATAACCAAGGTCACATAGTTGGCTTATGCTTATGAGGTTGTGTTGTAGCCCCTCCACATAAGCCACATTTATGATGGTGATTATGCCATTTGAGAACTTACCAAAACCTCTGGTTATTCCCTTGTCAGAGCCTCCAAAGATGACCGTAGGTCCATTCTTTACTGGAGTGTACTCCTTCAACAACTCCTTTGTTACAGTCATGTTCCTGGAACATCCACTGTCCAGTACCATTTAGGGGAATAGGTACCTGTACTAACCTGAAAAGAACACAAATTATCTCACCTTAGTACCCCAATATTTATTGGGTCCTAGGTTCACATTAGCCTAAAAAATATCCTTGCCTTCCTGCACTATTCCTGACAGGTTGGCTACCTATGGACACCGAAGGATTGTGCCAGCAATCTACAGCATAGTGGCCCACTTTGCCACAGTACCAACACCCATAGATATTATATCTCCTTTTCTATTTAGTACCAGCACTTGGCTTGACTACTCCATGAGCAGTGGGAAGATGTGTTGCTGTACATTTCTATTTTCTTTCAGCAGTCGTTCGATTTAAGGAGAGTTTTTAGCTGGCTATTTTGGACTTTTCTGAGATCCACTAGCTGCATGTCTCTTTTCAGCTAACATGCATCTGATAGCATCAGAAACTACCATCCCAGCCATGGCAGAAGACTCACCTTGGGTCATTACTTTTGCTGGTTGACTCAGATTTCCTGTATTATTAATATCCTTGAGTTTTGGGGCTGGGGCACCAAAGAAAAATGGTCCTGGATGGGCCATATGAATTTCCTCATCGACAACCTTAAAGGCCCTCACATGGTTATATCTTCCACCTTAGTTTGGGCCACATTAGTCCAAACCAATGGATCTGTCATTCTCCCAGTGACCATAATAACTTTCATGATCATACCTATTTGAAGGCAACAGGACACTCTGAGAAGGAATTTGAGGCAATGAGGCTAGAGGCACAACTGGTGTCTTTAACTTTCTCTTTCCTTTTGGATTGGGTGGTCTACCAGGTCCCTTAAATCCTAACCCTTTCTTAACCACTTGGGTGAGGTGGGTGTCAATTAAGGGAAGTATAATGTTTGGCTTAGAAAATTTTGTCACTAGCAATTTCTCATTTAGGAGATCATTTTCAAGTTTCTGGATAGGTTTCTCATTTGAGACTCTTACCACAGACTGCTCGTCAATGACCTCCTAGTGTTGGACTGACTGTGTAGCCATGTCAGTAAGAGCTTTTTCTGGGCTTTCACACTTTCTCTTTAGACTGAGGAGCATGTTTGCCTATCTCTTGGCAAGGATCTTGCACCTCTTGAATGCTTCAAGAAGTTCTCCATACTTGTCAATTAAAGAATTGACATCAACCTCAGAATTTGAATCCCCTTCATCTCTTAATGATTGAGCTTTAGAATCTAAGCTAGCCTCATGACTTGAAATAGAATGGAGAGATTTTGAATTTACGTGAGCTTGTACATGCTGATCCTGGATGCTCTCATTATCAGTAATGCTATCAGTCCATGGCATTGAGCATATTCTTCTTCATCTTCATCCACCTCTGAGTCACTATCTGAATGTGACAGAGGGGCCATGATCTGTATCCTAGCAGCAGGGTATTATTCAGGTTCTCCTTCAGCAATAGCCATTATCCCAATGTAGGCTTCTACTTCTTCACAGTCTGACCCAGAGGAAGAGTCATATCAGGTATTTTCCTTCTTAGCCACAAGGGACTTCTCTTTCTTCTTTCCATTGGGGTGCTTGATGGGTGCAATTATATAAGTCCTTTTTATAATCATATTTGTAATCATGTCCACTTTTATCTACCTCCATTCATTATAATTGCACGAAAATAGTTAAGAACTTGAATTATCATGAATAAAAGAGTGCAATATAAATTTTCCTTCATTTTCCTTATTAAGTTATTTATTTGTTTATTCATTAATATTCTTAATGCAGGTATTACAAGTCCTTGGAACTAAAAGTCTTGGAGCACGCAGAGGTGTTCATGGTTCCAAGACGACTGATGGCAAGGGCCTTGGATTGGGCACCACATGGGTAGTGACACGCTCATGTCACTACCCGTGTCCTTATCGAGAAGGATCAGTCTTGGCACCTTGAAGAATACACGGCCGTGCTACCAGCCGTGAAGAACACATGGACGTGTTACCAGTCGTGTCAATGACACGGCTCACTACCAGGCGTGCCTTTTCATTTCAAAAACCGCCCAGACTCACCGTTTACACTCTACACGCCCTGTGACACGGCTGTGTTGGAACCCGTATCTGACATCTGTTTGCATGAAGACTATAAAAACCTGTAAAAAGAATTAGAAAGTGACTTTTGGATTGAAGGAATTGTAGAACTTCTGGAGGACGAAAGTGGAGCACTCAAGCGAAGGGGAATCTAAGGAGATAATCCGTATGGTTTTAATCTTCATGTATCTCTTTTAATCTTCCCCTTTTCTTAGTGGATCTAACTTTATTTTATATTTTGCATGAGATTTGTTCTTTGAAACGATTCAGTAATCATGTATGTTGGTTTTTATATCAGATTCGTGGTATTTTATCTGTATGTGTGGTTTCAAACGAAGAGATTAATCCTAGATTTGAAGTTATTATTTGTTTTATATGAATCCCAAACTTCTAGATTGAGAAATTGGAATGTTGTGATGATGGCTTGTAATTTCATTCTCTGGTGTTCTTTCTCTTTGTATTTCAAATTTCATGCTCGAGAGATATATTGTTTGGATAATAACATTACGGATAATGAGATTCGTGGTATCTTAGAGATAGGATTTCATGGATTTTTGTATTAGATAGGGTTATTTTATATCAATGCAAATTTGAGTGTTGTGAATTGTTCGAGAGAAAATTCACTCAACTTAGGTTTAGGAATTGGATTGCTTGAGAGAATTCATGAAGAACGAACCCTTACAATACATTGAATTTGATAATATTGTTAATACATGATTACATAGAGTTAAATTAATGAGTGAATATTCTCATGTGATTACTCTTAGACTTTTTGCCTTTTATCATCCTGAATTGTCCAATGTCACTTTATCCAATTAGTCCTAGTAATGCCAGTTTAGAGTAAACAACCAATTTTAAATATCGGTACGATAATAGAGCGAGAGTGAGTATGAGTACTTGAAAAGACCCTGAGGAATACGACACGAGATGTAGATTTCTCTTATACTATGATTGATAGGTGCACTTGCCTGAGATTAAAATCAATCTAGCTTATGCTTATCTATATAGTTTATACTATAGTGTAGAAAGAATCCGCATCAAGTTTTTTTGTGTCGTTGTAGGGGACTCATTTTTAATATTTTGAAAGCTTAAACTCTATTAATCTACCAATTTTTGATTACTAACACATAATTGTAATTAGTTTATTGCATATAATTGTAAATTACTAACACGTAATTGTAAATTAGTTTATTGCATAACTATATTGCTTAATCTCTATTTTGTAGTCCGTTAGTCTATGACCAGGGGAGAAATTCGGGGCTAACACCATTTTATCCTTACCCGGAATGGATTATTCACAACACTGGCCAAAGGGACTTGGGAACTGATAATACAGATAATTCAAACGGACTTTTAGAAGAGGAAACAGTAAACTTAGGAGATCATCATCTAGATAATCCAGATAACATGGCAAACCAGAACGAGCAAACCATGTCTGACTTTGCTAGTCCTAATCTTTAGGGTACTGGGTCAAGAATCGTTAGACCACTAATTGTCGCCAATAATTTCGAATTGAAGCCGAGTATTATTCATATGGTTCAACAGTATGTCCAATATGATGGCCTGCAAGATGAAGATCCCAACACACACTTAGCTGGATTCTTGGAGATATGTGATACATTCAAGATAAATGTTGTTACCAATGATGCCATTCGATTGAGGTTGTTTCCGTTCTCACTAAGGCACAAGGCAAAGCAGTGGTTAAACTCTTTACCTAGATGGTCGATTACTACATGGGATATGATAGTTGAGAAGTTCTTGATGAAGTATTTTCCACCGGCGAAGACTGAAAAACTAAGGAATGACATTTATACGTATGATCAACTAGAATCTGAATCGTTGTATGAGACATGGGAATGATTCAAGGAACTATTAAGGAAGTGTCCCCATCATGCATTACCTTCATGATTTCAAATTCAGACCTTCTACATTGGGCTCAATCCAACCACTAAATAGATGATCGATGCGGTTAGTGGGGGTACCTTGAACAACAAGACACCTGAAGCAGCTCAACAGTTGTTAGAAGACATGGAAATGAATAACTTTCATTGGACTACCATAAGATAAAAGCCTAAAAAGCCAGCAGGAATATATGAAGTGGATGTCATCACTTCCTTAGCTATTCAAGTGGAGAAGCTTCACCAGAAGGTGGATAAGCAATCTTTAGCATCACCCTCCATGGTATCTCAACAATGGGACCCTTCATTTAATGGAATGTCTGGTTGTGAGCCTCAAGTGCATGAACATGTTGACTATATGTGCAACAATACCAGGCCTTCCTTCAACCAAGCAAACAACCCATATAGTTCTACATAAAATCCTGGATGGAGGAACCACCCCAATTTCTCTTGGGGAGGAAAAGGAAATCAAGGTAAGCAACCTGTGTTTGGACAACCACAACAACTGGAGCAAATGAAGCCATCTTTAGAAGATGTACTCACCAAGTTCATGCAAACAACTGATATAGTTTTTCGAAATCAAGAGGGCTCTATTTGGAATTTGGAGAATCAGATAGGTCAGCTCGCAAGGATGGTATCTGAAAGGCAACAAGGAACACTTCCTGGTAATACTAAAACAAACCCAAAGGAGCATGCAAAAGTAAATCCAATTGAGGAGTGGAAAGGAATTACAAGCCTAAAGGCTTACAAAGGAAGCACCCCAAGAGGAGTCTAGTGGCGAAGGACAGAACGAGATGAATTCAAAATCAAATGAGTATCAACCAGCAATACCATATCCAGCGAAGCTGAACAAGGAGCGCATGGATGCGCAATATGTTAAATTCTTATCTATGTTTAAACAATTACATGTTAATTTACCTTTTTCTGAAGTCATTCAAATGCCGAAGTAGCTAAATTTCTAAAGGACTTAATTTCAACTAAAAAGAAAATAGAAGAATTATCTTTGGCAACACTTAGTGAAGAATGTTCTGCTATTTTATAGAACAAATTACCACAAAAACTTAAGAACCCGGTTCATTTTCAATTCCATGTTTAATCTGTGATTTACAAGTGAATAATGTTTTAGCAGACTTAGAAGCTAGTAAAAGCTTAATGTCTTATAAATTATATTTAAAACTAGGTCTAGGAGAACTTAGCCCTACTAAAATTAGTCTTCAATTAGCAGATCTTTCAGTTAAGTATCCTAGAGGAATTGTAGATGATGTATTGGTTAAGGTAGATAAGTTTATATTTTCCGCCGATTTTGTTATTTTAGATTTGGACGAAAATATAGAAGTGTCACTCATACTAGGTCGTCTGTTCTTAGCCACATCTAGAGCTCTTATTGACATTTTTGATGGTAAATTAGTTTTGCGAGTAGGGGAGGACGAAGTTACTTTTCAAATCGGCAATACAATAAAGCAATCTTTGGATAATGATGATCGTTGCTACTTTTGCCATGGTGTTGATAATATTATGACTTCTATGAATTCTGAATTATATTATATGGTTCCTTTAGAGATTGCATCACTAACAGTTATCTAGAGGAAGACAAAAATCAAGATATTGTCGAACATTTATAATATCCAGATAACTCCGTTTCGGTGAATATGAAGATTGAGTATAGTTTGATTACACAAGGAGATCTTGAAGTTCTTAAAAATAATACTAAGGGTCCACCGATAGTATAATTTAAAAAATTACCGAATCATCTTGAGTATGCATTCTTAGGATCTGATTCTACTTACACAGTTATTATTTTTTCTGATCTTTTTTAAACTGAAGAACAAAAGTTAATAACTGTGCTAAGGAAGTATAAAGGTGCTATAGCATGGCAAATAACTGATATAAAAGGTATCAACCCTAGTTTCTGCACCCACAAGATCCTTTTGGAAGAAAGCTATAATAAGCCTTCTATTCAACCGCAACGTGGCTAAATTCAAATATGAAAGAGGTAGTGAAAGCTGAGATTGTTAAATTGTTAGATGCTGGAATGATATACCCTATTTCAGATAGTTCATGGGTTAGTCCTATACAAGTCATTCCTAAGAAGGGTGGTCTAACAGTAGTAACAAATGATAAGAATGAATTGATTCCAACGCGAACAGTAACAGGTTGGCGTTTTTGTATTGATTATCAGAAGTAAAACAATGCCACTAGGAAAGACCACTTCCCTTTACCCTTCATTGATCAAATATTAGAATGATTATCAGGCCATTCTTATTATTATTTTCTATATGAAATTTTTGGATATTTCCAAATCCCTATAGCACTAGAAGACCAGGAGAAGACAACATTCACTTGCACATTTGATACCTTTGCCTATAGATGTATGCCATTTGGTTTATATAATGCACCCGCCACTTTCTAAAGGTGCATGTTAGCTATATTTAATGAGTATGTTGAAGATATTATGGAAGTGTTTATGGATTTTTTCTCTGTGTTTGGTGATCCTTTTGATTTGTGTTTGAAGAATTTAGAAAAAGTTCTGAGGAGGTGTGAGGAAACAAATCTAGTACTCAGTTGGGAGAAGTGTCATTTCATGGTGCAAGAAGGGCAAATACTTGAGCATAAGATCTCAAGCCAAGGAATTCAAGTAGATAGAGCGAAGATTGAAACCATAGAAAATTTGTCACCACCAACCTCCATTAAGGTAGTGAGAAGATTTTTATGTCATGCCGGATTCTATCGCTGGTTCGTTAAAGACTTCTCTAAAATATCTAAACCACTTACTTAGCTTTTAGAAAAAGACACAACTTTTATTTCTGATCAAGAGTGTCTGCAAGCCTTTGAGTTCTTGAAAAAAAGATTAATTAATTCTCCTATTATGATTGCACCTAATTTTGCTCAACCTTGTGAGATCCTGTGTGATGCTAGTAGTTTTGCGGTAGGAGCTGCTTTAGGACAACGCCGAAATAAACACTTTCACCATATATATTATGCTAGCAAAACTCTTAATAATGCACATGAGAACTATACAACTACGGAAAATGAACTCCTAGCTGTGGTATTTGCCTTCGATAAATTTGGATCTGATTTAACATTATCTAAGGTGGTAGTATACACCGATCACTCTGCCCTAAGATATTTACTTGCCAAACCGGAAGCAAAGCCTCATTTAATTTGTTGGGTTCTTTTATTGCAAGAATTTGATTTGGAAATTAGGGATAAACGAGGAGCAGAAAACTTAGCAGCAGATCATCTCTCACGTTTAGAAAATCCACTACGAACAATGTTAGATGAGTCTGAGATTAGTGATACATTTCCAGAGGAAATGCTGTTTGCATTATCTACAGATATAAATACTGATTATCTGTGGTTTGCCGACTATGCAAACTATATTGTGGCTAAGGTCCTTCCAAAAGATTTTTCATATCAGCAGAAAAAGAAATTTTTCCCTGACTTGAAATATTACTTTTGGCAGGACCCCTATCTTTTTCGGACATGTGCAGATTCCATTATACGTAGGTGTGTATCAGCGGAGGAGGGCTGGAAAATCTTGAAGCACTATCATTTAGGGCCTACAATGGTCACTTTGGAGCAAACCACTCAGCTAAAAAGGTTCTTGATTCTAGTTTTTATTGGCCCCTACTATTCAGGGATGCCCAAAGGTTTGTACTTTCATGTGGTTCTTGTCAAAAAACAGGTAACATCTCTAAATTACATGAAGTGCCACAGAAATTTATTCTTGAATGTGAAGTGTTTGATGTGTGAGGGATTGACTTTATGGGACTGTTTCCACTTTCTTATGGGAATATTTATATTTTGGTAGTTGTAGATTATGTATCGAAGTGGGTAGAGGTGCAAGCTTTCCCTACTAATGATAGTAGAGTAGTAATTCAATTTCTGAAGTCCTTATTCGCACGATTTGGCATACCACGTGCGCTTATTAGTGATAGAGGTACATATTTTTGTAATCTACAGTTAGATAAAGTCTTATAAAAATACGGGGTCACACACAAGATAGCCACTCCTTATCATCCGCAAACTAGTGGTCAGGTTGAAGTTTCAAATAGAGAACTTAAGAGAATCATAAAAAAATCTATAGAAGGGAATATGAAACAATGGTCTAAGAAACTAAACAATTGTTTCTGGGCATATAGGAACCCCTACAAAACACCCATAGGGACCACACCCTTTAGACTAGTCTATGGTAAATCATATCACCTGCCCATAGAAATAGAACATAAATCGTATTGGACAATATGCTCTTTGAATTTTGACACCAATTCTATAGTGGAGAAATGAAAACTTCAACTTAATGAATTAAATTAGTGGAGAACCATGACTTATGAGAATTCTCGGATATATAAGGAGAAGACTAAATTATTCCATGACCATCACCTTCGAAAATCGAAGACATTCCAAAAAGGTGACCAAATCCTCCTTTATAATTTCCGTCTTAGATTATTCCCAAGGAAGTTAACGTCTAAGTGGTCCGGACCTTTCCAAGTCAAAGAGGTTTTTCCCTATGCCACCATTGAACTAACCCACCCTAAGAAGGGAGATTTTAAAGTCAACGGGCACCAGTTAAAACATTATTTTGGAGAATTTCCTCAAGATTTTACTCGCCAGGAATCATGCCTCCGCCTAGACATAGATTAAGTGTAATTCAGTAGATTTTCTAAGTTTTCATTATTGTTACTATAACTTTAGTTAAATTTTAGTATAAAAATCATTATAAAATCACTTAGAAAGTAATTCGATTTCAGAGGAGCACACGGGTTTGCATTCACCCGTGTTCCAAGCCGCGTTCTTGGAAATTATTTTTTTTGGAGCACCACACGGGTGGACACCCACCAGTGTGCTTGGTCGTGTCGCACTCCATTTCCCTCAATTCATCCAGAGCACCACACGGGTGGACATACACCCGTGTGTATGAAGCTGTGTCAAATGAGTTCGATGATACAATTGCCCGAGCAGGACATGGGTAGCTACCAAGCCATGTGTGTAGTCGTGGCAAATGAGCTCGACGATGTAATGTTGTTGCCCGAGCAGGAAATAGGTGGACACCCACCCGTGTGCTTGGTCGTTTCAGAGTTCGACGAAAACAAGCCGTGTAGGAGTTCGACGAAAGAGCCATGTAGGGTAATGAGTTCGATGAAGAAATGTTCCTGAGAAGGACACGGGTTTCACACACGCCTGTATTGCAGGCCGTGTTCTCAATGTTATTTCACATTAGTTTGACCACACGGGTCCACATAAACCCGTATTGTTGATCGTGTTTGCCTGGCATGCTCCTTTCCCATCAGTTTGACCACACGTCATCTTGAAACCCGTGTACTGAGCGGTTTTAATTTAGTGAACACGGGTACACACGCGCCCGTGTCGCAACCAGTGTTAGACATATTATATAAGGCTGTGTGCTACCGGTTCTCATCTTCCTCCTCTCCAATCCATGGTTAAATCCCTAGCTTCCAGCACTCCTTCACGCCACGAACTCAATCGGGAAATATTTGCCTTCAAACTTCGCGGATCCGTCTCCTTTGATCTCGATCCACTTTCCTAGTTAAAATTTCTATCATTTTCTTGTTTTTCAATTCCTATTTTCTTCATTTTCTCCTTCTTCTTTTGCTTCATTCTCTTCTTATTCTTCTCTTTCTCAATCTTCTAAACTTTAGTTCTAAATCTTCTTCTTCTTCTAAATTTTATTTCTCTTCTCATTTTTCTTTCTCATTCTTCCTCTATAGATTAAGTCGACGGGATGATCGCAAGGGGGATGTCGTCGTCGTTCGAATCTCACCGCATTATCTACAGAGGGGCGCGATGATGCTACTCACTGGGCATTTACGGATCCGTCACACAATAATCTCTTTAATCGCCTCCAATCCAAGAAATTTCAAGATATTCGTACTGTCGATTGGAGCGTTTTAGAGGAGATCAATTTGGCTGCAGAAGTACGAGAGTTAGTTTTTGTAGAGGGGTGGGCGCAATTTTTTAATATGATGTGTTGGGATTTAAGGAACTTACGATAGAGTTTATGTCAACTTTCTACCTAAATCTCAGGCCGACCTTCACCGAGATGACCAACTCGCAGGAAGGACTTATTACATTCCGAGTCGCGGGCACCACCTATACTCTTTATCTTATCCAGTTCACACTGTATTTAGGTGTGTATGAGGACTCTTTCCTCTATAGTGCTGCATATTCCGAGCTTCACCTTGATCTCCCTCTTGTGACCATGCCGCCAATATATGGTCTCGGCTTGCCTTCGATCTGTCAACATATGAGGCCAAGAGGTATAAGGCCTCTTAGTTGTATTCTCCCGCTCTTCAATACATCCATCACTTACTGAGTCATACATTGAGTGGTCGGGGCGAAAGCTCTGGTGTTGTGAGTGGACAGGATATTCTTTACCTCTATAGCATGTCTTTGCGGTACCACATTCACTTGGGATACATGTTAGCACATTTAATTCTTCATCAGGCCGACAATTCCCGTATTGGGTCTATCTGTGTAACACCCTACATCACTCGCTTGGTGAAGTACATGAACATCTTTGATTCCCTCCCCCTCGATGATAGTGGTAGCGAGGACAGTTCCTATCACCATGGCTAGTCTTCGATCCCTCCGCCTCGGCACTACACGTCAAGGTCAGGGGGGACCTGTTATTCAATTGTGAGGCGCAGACCTCGGCTTGCTTCTTATTCCGACGATGACGACCATGTCCTTGACGAGCCTCTGTTTCCTCCATCCCAGTCTACTCATCATCATGGAGAGTCTTTTGTCCCTCCTCCTCGATCACGCCCTCAATATTGATGTGATTTCCATCACCTTTATGAGATCGTGATCTCTACGTGCTTACATAGTATAAAGGAATCACAGCAGCAGACAGAGGCTGCGATAGTTGAGATCAGGGATCACTTGCAGATCTCTCATCCACGACCGGCAGCTCCTCATCCCCCTCACCTCCCCGATGATCCTTCAGATGTTGACGACCCAGCATTTTATTTTTGATTTCTCTCTTGTATTTTATATTTGGATATGTATATCACCAGACATTATATGCTATCATTTTTCTCATGTTATACTGCCGATGCTCTTCTATTTCTTTGATGTTCAGTTCTTTACCTTACTTGCTTTCTTAGTTCTTTATGTTGCATTGAGGACACTGCAAATTTTATGTCTGGGGGTGGATATTCTTAAATTCTAATATTTAACCACTGTACATGATTATAATTTGTTAAGAAACAGGTCAAAATAAGAAAAAAAACATAGACTCATTAAACCCCCCGAATAAAAATTATTTTTGCTTCTTTTTAAGCTTTCATTAATTCGCTCATTTGAGATTATAACTAATTAATTTGCAAGCTGATTAAAATGAATTAAAGTAGACTCATTGAGTGTACAAATTTGTTGATAGTAATTATGTATAGAAATTCATTAACTTAATTTTATCTATATAACTTATTTTTAAGATTAGTCCTCTATATTATTAACTAACAATCACTCTATTTTAGAAAATATAATCATCTATAATAAAGCCAGTCAAAGAGTGTAACATTTTGATAATTTTGTATTAGGGAATCAAAATGAAGAATACTCTTTATTGGTTTCTAGAACTTGCCCTCTAACGATCCTCAAAACTTTCGCAAAAGTTAATTAGTGAGGGCGAAAATGACTTAGGACTCCCATAGGATAGCTTGAGCCTTACAAGCCCAGAGCCTAAATATAATACCCTTGTACACCCAATTGGGACCTAATCCCTATTTCTTTTGATGTACCACTACTAAAATTCACCAAAGCCAAAAAATTCTTACCTATTAACACAACTATCATTGAGTTTACACCTTTTGCTATATGAATTACAAAATTTAAATAGATGGTGTAAAGCACTTTGATAAGCTATTTTTTAGTGAAAAAAAGAGAAAAAAATTCATGAATATGCATCAAAAGATTGAAAAAAATAATAATACAAAAAAAGGTAAGTATAATAATTGTGAAGTCTGGGGTGATTTTATAATGTTGATGTATGTTAGGGTAATTACATAACAAGAGGCTTAATCATGATCTAGGTGTGATAAGAACCATCGAGTTTATCTTTGATTACCGCACCTATGATCTTTTATCCTAATCCAGAAAGTTGCATCCTAATACAAGTCATAAGGATACAACCTTGCTAATCCTAACTAGTGTCGTGGAAAGGGTGTGAAAAGTCAAGCTTATGGCTATCAATATTGGTACTTATAAGTTTTGAAACACTAATGCCTACCTTATTGAGATTGTTATTTTCTCCTCACATTTGTTATGGATGATTGTAATTTTATTTCTAGGAAAGAGTGAAAGATAGTTAAGAGATATATGAGACAAATTTTAAGATAAAGTTATATTTAGAAAAGTCTGCTATACTATTTTCTATGCAATTACAACATCAAATTTCTCTTTGAATTCATAGCAAACAGCTTGCAGAAGAAAAAATTATTATTGGTAACCCAAATGCTTGAATTAGTTTGCTTAGGGACAAGCAAACACTTAAGTCTAGAGGGTATTTGATGAGTGCAATTATATAAGTCCTCTTTGCTATCATATTTGTAATCATGTCCACTTTTATCTACCTCCATTTGTTATAATCGCACGAAAATAGTTAAGAATTTGAATTATCATGAATAGAAGAGCACAATATAAATTTTCTTTCATTTTTCTTATTAAGTTATTTATTTATTTATTCATTAATATTCTTAATGCAGGTATTGCAAGTCCTTGGAACTAAAATTCTTTGAGCACGCAGAGTTGTTCATGGTTCCAAGACGACTGATGGTAAGGGCCTTGGATTGGGAACCACACGGGTAGTGACACTCCCATGTCACTACCAATGTACTTATCGGGAAGGATCAGTCTTGGCACCATGAAGAACACGCGATCGTGCTACCAGCCATGAAGAACACACGACCGTGTTACCAGTCGTGTCAAATGACACAGCTCACGACCAGGCGTGCCTTTTCATTTCAAAAACTTCCCAGACGCACCGTTTACACTCTACACGGCCTGTGACACGGCCGTCTTGGAACCCGTGTCCTACATCTGTTTGCACGAAGACTATAAAAACCCGTGTCCGACATCTGTTTGCATGAGATTTATTCTTTGAAACATTTCAGTAATCATGTATGTTGGTTTTTATTTCAGATTTGTGGTATTTTATCAATATGTGTGATTCAAACAAAGAGATTAATCCTAGATTTGAAGTTATTATTTGTTTTATATGAATCCCAAACTTCTAGATTGAGAAATTGGAAGGTTGTGTTGATGGCTTGTAATTTCATTCTCTGGTGTTCTTTCTCTTTGTATGTCAAATTTCATGCTCGAGAGATATGTTGTTTGGATAATGACAATACAGATAATGAGATTCGTGGTATCTTAGAGATAGGATTTCATGGATTTTTGTATTAGACAGGGTTATTTTATATCAATGCAAATTTGAGTGCTGTGAATTGTTCAAGAGAAAATTCACTCAACTTAGGTTTATGAATTGGATTGCTCGAGAGAGAATTCGATGAATATCAAACCCTTACAATACAATAAATTTGATAATATTGTTAATACATGATTAAATAGAGTTGAATTAAAGAGTGAATATTCTTATGTGATTACTCTTAGAATTTCTGCTTTTTATCATCCTTAATTGTCTAATGTCACTTTATCCAATTACTCCTAGTAATTCTAGTTTAGAGTAAACAACCAATTTTAAATATAGGTACGATAATAGAGCGAGAGTGAGTACGAGTACTTGAAAAGACCCTGAGGAATATGACACGAGATGTAGATTTCTCATATACTATGATTGATAGGTGCACTTCCCTGATATTAAAATCAATCTAGCTTATGCCTATCTACATAGTTTATACTAGAGTGTAGAAAGTATCTGCATCAGTGCTTCTTCACTCCTTCTTTCCTCTTTACTGGGTAGTCAGCAACTACATGCCCAGGTTTGCTGCAGCAGAAACAAATAGCATTAGAGGAAGTATGTTTGCTAGAGTTAGGAGCAAACTTGTCCTCCTTAGAGGATTTCCTTCTATGATGTGAGGAATAGGATGCCTTCTGTTCTTCTAATTCCCCTTCTTCATGAACTTCTGAAATTGCCTGGAGAAGGCAGCAAGCTCCTCATCAGATGTATGGCTGTCTGAAGTTCTAGTCCTTGAGCTCTCTGAATCTGACAAAGTAATTTTCCTGAGTGGAGAGTTATTCCTTCTGCTCCTGGATGGAGCTTCAGCTTTGAAGGCCACAGACTTCTCCTAGGTTTGTGACTTACTACTCTTTTCTTCTTCCTTTCTTGCAGCAAGCTGCATCTCATATGACAGCAAAATTCTAAATAAAGTTGGAGGAGGAGTGTCAGCAAACTTGTCCATTTCCCTAATTGCACAAATCTTTGTGTCCCAATGCTTTGGGAGGGAGCTGAGAAATTTGTCATTCAACTCATAGGTGCTGAAGACCCTTCGATATATTCTCAGTTCATTCACAATTCTGAAAAATCTCTCAAAGCTCTCAGCAATGCCCTCAGACTTTCCTTGTCTGAAGGCCTCATACTCCTGATTTAGCATGGATTTTCTGTCATCTCTCACCTCCTCTGAGCCCTCCATGAACACAACTAGGGTGTCCCATATCTCCTTGGAGGTCTTGCAGTGCACCAGATTCTGGAATGTTGAATCATCTACTGCACTGGCAATAATATTTTGGGCTCTCTTGTCCATGGAGGCAAGAAGGAGCTCATCTTTGTTCATTTCTTCATAAGATTTAGGTGTTTGGATGTTAGCATCAAGAACTGAGGTATTCATAGGGATGTGATAATACGGTTTATAGTCAATTTTATTCGGGTATTTTCAGTGTTTCAAAGCAAATCATGTCTTGTAAAGTGCTTATTTTGATTCACCTTTGTATATATTTTTGTCGCTAATGCGTTTTTCTGCTTTTTGCAGGTTTTTACTGCTTTCAGCCGAATTTTGCTGTGACACGCCCCCTGGTCACGCCCTACCCGGGCGTGTACCTAGGGCGTGTAACCTAGAGGAATGAAGCAATTGGTCCGGAACTGCATTCCGTGGAAACTTAGTCTACACGCCCTCTATCACGCCCGTGTCATATCCGACACGGGCATGTTCTAGAGGCGTGTCCCCAAGTTCCGAGGAATCGCCACAACGCGCCCTTTTTCCCGCTCTACTGTCGCACCGCAATGGACACGCCCCAGGTACACGCCCTACCAGGGCGTGACATTCTGGCGTGTACTCCAGCGATACCGCCCGTCACCTCCAGCATTCAATTCCAGCTCAACAAAGTCACGCCGCAAAGAACACGCCCCCGGTACACGCCCTACCAGGGCGTGACATTTGGGCGTGTACTTCAGCTACATCACCAGAATTAAATTCCACCCCGAAAAAGTCGCATTGAATGTGTCACGCCCCAGGGTCACGCCCGACCCAGGCATGACAGGGGGGCGTGACCCGACCTGAAAAAAATCTATAAATAGAGCCCATCTCCAAGGGTTCAGGGCACCTTTTGGATTGAGAGGGGAGGTTCTGTCCTTCGTATTTTTGAACTCTTTCAAGCATGTCTCATCATTTTTTGCTCTTCTTATCTCTAGCTTAATGCTTTCCCTGTATTAGCTCCTAGCTTCTTTCTGTAGCATAATGTTAATGATAGTGTAGTTTACTTTCCTTGCACTTGTAATCTCTGGTTTTCAAGTTGTAAGATCCCTGTTTCCATTAATAAAGAAGTGTTGTTTTCTTTTTCGTTTCTACTTTGTTTTCATTATTTTCTTCTACGCATCTTCTTTTCTCCATTTCACCATGAGTAACTAATCCTCCTTGTGCTCGATCTTGATGATCCGAGGTTCGAGTTGATTAAGTTATGATGCTTTAACTCTACTTTTTTCTTTCTAAAGTTATACCTTGAATTACTCTTGATTAAAAACCCTACTTGGAGATATATAATCAATATGTATATTTTCCATCATTAGCTTTCGTTCTTGGCTAGCCGAGAGGCTGATAGTTTGAAGTAAGCACTCAAGAGTAAAGAGAGTTGCACGAACCCCTCGAGAGAGGCAGACGTTAAATCTCCTGGATTGGAGTGAAATCCAATGGAGGGATTCACGGCTTAAAGCGAGCTTTAGATCTCCGATCGGACGAGAGTTCGGTTGAGCATTCCTAAACTCAAGTAGGCACGGCTTCGAGAGAAGCGTGTTTACGCTTATGGAACCTCCACGGTCAAGGTTTTAGCTTTATTAAGTAAAAGTTTATTTTCGCATTTCTTAATCAACTTTAGCCGAGGTGATCCTCGATCGAGTGCTTTTCTCTTTCATTGTCTTAATCCCTCGCTGTAATCGTTTTAATAGCTCTCTATTTTTCCGCAAGCTTTTCTTTTTAGCATAATACTTCTCTCCTCAATCGCATTTTAGTAATCTCTTAAACCCTAATACATTCTTCGATAAGATAATGGTTTTCGTGTGAGTAAGATTAATTAACGGTTCCTGGATTTTAATACGACACTTGTGTCCCCTAGCTACATTTCGATAGGTATACTTGCCTTGTTGGATTGTTAGTTTGGTTATTTTCTCCTTGCGAATATCAGTAGACACCAAGTTTTTGGCGCCATTGCCGGGGAAGCAACTTCTGTTAATAATTTGAAAACACGAATCTATTAATTTTATCACTTCTCTTTCTCACCCTCCTTAAAATTATTAAGTACCGCTCTTAATAGAAACCCACATCACAAATTTTTCTACACCACCTAACTCTCTCGAAAAGGGCAAAGTGGCTCTAAATGCCACTATCTTGTCTAGTACCTTGCAAACCTTCACCGGGTAGCCCTTGGGAAGTTCGGGAGTTAAAACATAAAAAAATCTATTTTAAAAAAGAAACATCATTAGCTCTTTTTTTCTAGTTTATTTTATTCATCTTTCTTCTCTTCTCTTCTTCTAGTGTATGATCCGCGGGAGTCCGTCGGTTATTTTGGACCTGGACCACGAAATTGAGCGTACTCTTCGGAGAAGATCGCGATTTTAAGGCCCTACTACCCAAGTGCCGGTTGAGGATTCCGAGTCATTTTCTACTTTAAGAATGGAAGAACCCAACGTGGAGGAAGCCATGCAAAGGCCTATGTCCTATTATGCACGACCGAATCTCGAGGGTACAGAATCTAGTATAGTTCGCCCTGTAATAGCAAATAATAATTTCGAACTGAAGCCTAGCATAATTCAAATGGTGCAGCAGTATGTGCAATTTGACGGGCTTCAAGATGAAGATCCGAATGCACACATAGCCAGCTTTCTTGAGATTTGTGACACCTTCAAGATAAATGGTGTCACAAATGATGCTATTAGGCTAAGATTATTTCCTTTCTCTCTTATAATTAAGGCTAAGCAGTGGCTGAACACCCTTCCTAAAAATAGCATAACTACTTGGACGCAATTAATTGAAAAATTTTTGGCGAAGTATTTTCCGCCTGCTAAAACTGCAAAACTTAGGAATGACATTTCTGTCTTTGGACAAATAGACTCTGAGACCCTTTACGAAACCTGGGAAAGATTTAATGAATTATTAATACGATGCCCACATCACGCTCTGCCTGTATGGTTGTAGGTGCAGACGTTCTATAATGGGCTAAATCAAAGCACAAAGCAAATGATATACGCAGCTTCTGGCGGTACTTTAAACCATAAGACCCCGGAAGTAGCTCTTGAGCTGTTTGAGGATATGGCCATGAACACTTACCAGTGGAATGTGCCTAGGTCCCGCCCAAACAAACATGCAGGTCTCTTTGAAGTGGACAACGTCTCCCAGCTCGCACTACAAGTTGAAATATTAAGCAAAAAAATTACGGAGATGACTGCTGCCTCCGCCCCTCAGGTATGGGAATTTGCAACTCCTCCCCCCGAACATTTGGATTATGTAAATAATATGCCTAGAACTGCTTTTAATAATTTTTCTGCTGCAAATTTTCATCCTCCTGGTTTTAATTTTCCGAATAGTTATAATCCTGCGTTAAGAAATCATCCGAATTTTTCGTGGAGCAATCCATCGAATGATGTGCGCCCGCCACCGCAAAGTGATTTTTCTGCACCACCATCACCTCCTCAAAGTTTTCCAAAACCTCCAAGTTTGGAGGAAATGTTTTCAAAATACATGAATGCTAATGACGCTACGATTAGAACCTTAACTGGAAGCGTTAAAAATTTAGAAAATCAGGTAGGACAGCTAGCTAAAATAATTTTTGAGCGACCCGTAGGGGCTCTTCCTTCCAATACCGAGCCCAACTCAAGAGAGCAAGTGAAAGCTATAACTTTTCGGAGTGGGAAGAAAGTTCCTGGTATGGTAAGTGAAGAACCCGAGGGAAGCTCCGCTCTCGCTTTAAAAAATCAAAGCTCCGCTCCTTTTTAAAAAAATCAAAGCTCCGCTCCCATTTTAAAAACTCCACCCTCTGCTGAAGAAGTTATCAACCCTATTTTAGAAAAAGAACTCACTCTACCACCCACTTTTAAAAATAATCAAACCCCACCATACCCTTCCGAACTTAATAAACAATGTCAGGATGATCAATACACCCGTTTCTTGGAAATGTTTAAACAAATCCACATAAATCTTCCTTTCCATGAAGTCATATCCCAGATGTCGAAGTACACTAAGTATCTTAAGGACCTCCTGACCAACAAAAAGAAGTTAGAGAATATTTCGCATGTCACGTTAAATGCCGAGTGTTCGGCAGTCTTAACAAACGGACTACCGAAGAAAATCAGTGACCCGGGTAGTTTCTCTATCCCATGTGTCTTTGGTGATCTTTCTGTCAAGAATGCATTAGCATACCTAGGTGCGAGTATTAATCTTATGCCCCTCTCGTTGTTTCGAAAGTTGGGAATTGGTAGTCTCAACCCCACACGCATGAGTATCCAGCTCGCCGACAGATCCGTCAAATACCCGTTAGGTATAGTGGAGGACGTCCTAGTAAAAGTCGACAAGTTCATCTTCCCGGTGGACTTTGTCATATTGGGCATCGAAGAAGACGTCGAGGTTCCCCTGATCCTTGGCCGACCCTTCCTTGCCACCTCCCAAACTATCATTGATGTAAGAAATGGTAAGCTCTTCCTTCGAGTAGGCGACGACGAAGTAACTTTCCCTATCACCCCCTCGATGAAAAACACCCTAGCCAATGATGACTCATGTTTCTTTGTAAATGTCGTAAGTGAAGAGTCCTCCTCTCACCTCTCTGATTTCGAAAAAGAATTTTCTGATTTTCTTTCTTATACTGCTCCAACTGAATCACTACATTTAAGTGAAGAGTCCTCCTCTTACCTCTTTGATTTTGAAAAAGAATTTTCTGATTTTTGTTCCTCTTCTACTCCTCCAACTGAATCGCTGCGAGAAGCCGCCTTCGTCGCTAGCCCCACCCCTTTCAAATTACCATACAAAGAAAAATTTTATGAACATATTGTTTTTGAAAAAGATCAGATTTCAAAAATGTCATATGAAGACCCCCCTACCCTGGAATTGAAAGAACTACCAGAGCACCTTAAATACGTTTTCTTAGAAAAGGATTCTAAGCTGCGCGTCATAGTTTCAGCCTATCTTACGGATTTGCAAAATGATAAACTCCTTTTAATTTTATGTAAGCATCGCCGAGCCATTGCTTGGAAGATTTCTGATATCAAGGGCATAAGCCCATCTTTCTGTACTCACAAAATATTAATGGAAGATAATTCGCGTAACTCTATCCAACCTCAACGCTGTATAAACCCAAACATGAAAGAAGTAGTTAAGGGGAGGTTATGAAGTTGTTAGACGCCGGAATTATCTATCCTATATCAGACAGTAAGTGGGTTAGCCCTGTTCAGGTAGTACCAAAGAAGGGAGGGATAACGATAATAAGTAATGAGAATAATAAATTAATCCCGACACGGACGGTGACCGGTTGGCGAATGTGTATAGATTATCGTAAGCTAAATGACGCCACCCGCAAGGATCACTTCCCCTTGCCATTCATCGATCAGATTTTAGAACGACTTTTCGGACATAGCTTTTATTGTTTTCTCGATGGCCTGTTGGGGTATTTTCAAATCCCTATCTCTCCCGAGGACCAGGAGAAAACTACGTTTACTTGTCCCTTCGGCACCTTCGCCTACAGAAGAATGTCATTTGGATTGTGCAATGCGACAGCTACATTCCAGCGATGTATGCTCGCTATCTTGGACAAGTACGTAGAAAGCATCATGGAAGTTTTCATGGACGATTTCTCCGTGTTCGGTGATTCCTACGATAGTTGCTTAGAAAACCTTGAAAACGTCTTAGAGCGATGCGAAGAAACTAATCTCGCCTTAAATTGGGAAAAATGTCATTTTATGGTGAGGGAAGGGTTAGTTTTGGGACATAAAATTTCTGCAAGAGATATTGAAGTAGACGTTGCGAAAATAGAAGTTATCGAGATGCTGCCGCCGCCTACGAACATAAAAGCTATAAGACGTTTTATAGGTCACGCGGGTTTCTACCGCCGCTTCATAAAGGACTTTTCCAAAATCACCAAGCCCCTTACCCATCTCTTAGAAAAAGACGCCTTCAATTTAATAAAAGAAAAATTAGTTAATGCCCCAATCATGATAGCTCCAGTGTGGGAATTTCCATTTGAGATAATGTGCGATGCGAGTAGTTATGCAGTGGGAGCCGTTTTAGGCCAACACATATCTAAAAACTTCCACCCCATCTATTACGCTAGTAAGACACTCACATCTGCACAGGAAAATTACACTACGACCGAGAAGGAGCTCCTAGCCGTAGTATTCGCTTTTGATAAATTTCGTCCTTATATTACTCTTTCAAAAATTATTGTTTTTACGGACCACTCGTCCCTCAAATATCTTCTTTCCAAAACGGATGCCAAACCGCGCTTGATTCGCTGGGTCTTACTCCTCCATGAGTTTGACTTAGAGATTCGTGATAAGTGAGGAGCTGAGAACTTGGCCGCCGACCACCTTTCGCGCCTAGACAACCCGTTTACAGAACAATTAGACGAAAATTCTTTTAATGACTATTTCCCCGATGAGAAGCTGTTCATAATTAACACATCTACTTCTCCTTGGTTTGCCCGCATTGCCAACTATCTAGTGACTCGTGTGCTCCCAAAAGAGTTTTCATCTCAGCAAAAGAAGAAATTCTTTTCTGCGCTGAAGAACTATTTTTGGGAGGACCCGCATCTTTTCAGAATTTGTGCCGACCAAATGATAAGGAGGTGTGTTTCTTATGAAGAAGGATTAAATATTATTAAACATTTGCATGAAGGACTGACAGGTGGGCACTATCAAGCTGCACGCACCGCTCACAAAGTGTTAAGCGCGGGTTTTTACTGGCCTAGCCTGTTTAAAGACGCGCATGCCTTTGTGAGTAGGTGTGATAGTTGCCAACGGTCGGGGAATATTTCGAATAAAAATTAAATGCCACAAAATTATTTCCTAGAGTGTGAAGTTTTCGACCTCTGGTGGATTGATTTTGTCGGCCCTTTTCCTTCTAGCTTCGGGAATAAGTACATTTTAGTTGCCGTTGATTATGTTTCGCGTTGGGCCGAAGCTCATGCTCTTCATACGAATGACGCCCGAGTCGTAGTTAATTTCCTAAAAAAATTATTTTCTCGCTTCGGTACGTCGCGCGCCATCGTTAGTGATAGGGGTTCCCATTTCTGTAAGGCGCAATTTTCAAAAATCCTAACTAAATATGGCGTTACTTATAAGCTTTCCTCTGCCTACCACCCCCAAACTAACGGACAAGTCGAAGTAGTAAATAGAGAAATAAAAAGAATTTTAGAAAAGACTGTTTCTATATCTAGAAAAGACTGGTCAGCAAAATTAGACGATTCTCTATGGGCCTACAGAACAGCATACAAAACCGCCCTCGGATGTACGTCATATCGGTTGGTTTATGGAAAATCGTGTCATTTGCTTGTAGAATTAGAACACCGCGCTTTTTGGGCCTTAAGATTTGTTAACTTCGATCCTCACTCTGTCGGCGATTTTAGAAAATTCCAACTTAACGAACTCGACGAGTGGCGCTCGAACGCTTATGAAAATAATAAATTTTATAAAGAGCGGACGAAGCGTTTGCACGATAAACATCTTAGGTACCCAAAAACCTTTAAGCCGGGCGACCAAGTTCTTTTATATAACTCATGATTATGTTTATTTTCGGGAAAGCTAAAATCACGATGCTCTGGGCCATTTATAGTAAAAGAAATTTTTTCATATGGCATAATTTTAATTTTGCACCCTGAAAAGGGTGAGTTCAAAGTGAATGGGTAGCGTCTTAAACTTTATCTCTGTGGTGATGTTAGTCCAAACTGTATTAATATTCTTCTACACGAACTTTAAACTAACTGGACACCTAAGATGGCATGCATTAATTGCTATCAAGAATAGTCGTTGGCCTGCATTAATTGCATCCTTAATTGCAAATGTCTTCTGGAGAAAAGTCCAAAGAAACATTCCTTGATAATCCCTTGAAACTTGGTCCAGAATAAATGAAAACGGCTAGAAAATCTTCTGAATTAATTGCTGAATATCTCCTTAACTGTTCTGAATTTGAATCTTGAAAAATCCTTGAAGACATCAGAAAACGTCGAACTGAGCTCTGCTATCGTCGAACTGAGCTCAGCGATATGGACTTATACAGCAACAAAAATATCGTCGATCTGAGCTCAAAGATCGTCGAACTGAGCTCAGAGATAGAGATACAATACTGAGTCAAGATCGTCGAACTGAGCTCGCAGATCGTCAAATGGAGTTCGACGATTTATGGAAGTTGAGCTTAGCGATTGTCGAATGGAGTTCGACGATCTGTCGAAGTTGAGCTAGACGATCGTCGATTGGAG
Organism: Platanthera guangdongensis; assembly: GCA_039583875.1. Taxonomy (NCBI): domain Eukaryota; kingdom Viridiplantae; phylum Streptophyta; class Magnoliopsida; order Asparagales; family Orchidaceae; genus Platanthera; species Platanthera guangdongensis. Next base: position 9,971,087 of record CM077159.1, on the reverse strand, counting down.
TTCGACGAATCGTCGTGCTGAGCTCGATGATATGACTTAGTCTCAAACTGAAAAATTCTTGGTCTTGAGGACAGCTTTCAAACCTAGGCTTCTAACTCTTAGACTCAATTCTAATTGACCTTTAGATCTATACAGGAGGTCAAACTGGTTTCCTAGAGACATAGTGATCCTGACCCAAATTAGTAATAGGGTATTCCAACAATCTCCCCCTATTTGGGTTAGGATTACTATTTACAGAATTTGGAAAAATTAAATAACAACATACACAGCAACAAAACAGAAAAGCAATAAGCTGGACATTGCAGAACCACAGATATATATCATCCCAGATAATAATCAGAAGTCAAGATGATTGTGACCTTACATAGTCATTTCTTCTCCTTGCTCTTAATTAGTTTGATTTCTCTATTGGGGTTGAGAGCTTCCTTCTTTGATCTTGTATCATCTGCTGCACCTAAAGAGGTTTGCTATTTGGGCCTGGGAACTACAGCTTCAGGATGCAGCTCCATGTATCTATCAGAATCAAAGAATTTGCTTGAACCATATCTTTCCAACTCTTTCTTTCTCTGTTCAGATAATGTAGTGATGTTGGAGGAGTCTTTGCCTTACTCTCTAGCTTTCTTAATCTGGTCCAGTGCAGCAAGCTCTTTCATCCTTACAGTCCAAGCAGTTGGATTGTTTTCAGGATCTTCAAATGGCACTGGTGGCTCATATCTATTTGATGGATTGTCCTGAGGAGGCCTGGATGAAACCACTTCCTTTAGTTTATAGGGAAAAGTATCAGAGGTTGTGTCAGATGAAATTTGTCCTTCCCTGGAGTAGGGATGTTGCCTTGAATAACCTTTAGAATAAACCTGGACTTCTCTTTGATTTCCTCTGTAGTTTCCTCTTCTGGATTGAGAGCCTCTAGACTGGCTTCCCCTATGATAGGATCTGGCATGTCGCTGATAGGGGGTTTGGCTTTTGGCATGAGGTTGAGCAGCTGAACTTCCACCTGCACCTGCATCAGGAGGAGGTGGTGGAGGAGGATGAGGATGTTGAAATTGAGAAGATCCTTTTTCATATTTCCTCTTTTTCTTCATAGCTTTAAGTTGATTCTTTGAGTACTGCATCCAGTGCTCAGTTATGGGGCAGTCATGAAGAATATAATATGGAATGTCATTATTGTCCTTGACCTTGGCTAGAGATACTCTCTTCATGGCTTTGCTCCTTGCCTTTCTCTTTCTAGCAATGGTAGCAGAAGAATCATAAGAATCTGTCTTGAACTCATCACTTTCAGAACTTTCATCATCATAAAGAGCATCAATCCTTTTCATCAAATCTTTCTTGAGCTGGGTTGAAGCATATGAGGCAGCAGAGGTTGGAGCAGCAGCAGATACAACACTTGTATCAATTGTAGTTGAAGCAGAAGCAAAGGTTGAAGCAGCAGTAACAGCAGCAGATACTGAAGTTGTGGCAGTAGTAATAACAGCAGTTGGTGCAGCAACAGTTTCACTTTCAGAAACAACAATATCAGCAGTAGGAATATCATCAGAAAACACAGAAGGCTCAAAATCATGTGTCTATGTCATAAGGATATCAGCAGAAACTGGAACAACAGTAGCAGCAGCACTGACAGCACTAATAGCAACAGATACATCAACACTATCTTCAGCAGGAGGGACAGCAGCATCAGAAACAGCAACCATGCTTTCAGCAGGAGTAGCAGCAGCATATACTGAATTAACAAAGGAAGTTATAATGCTGGTATCACAGCATGAGAAGGGCACAAGGGCCTTGGAGAGATCCTCAGGGGCTGTATAGCAACTCTCTCTAGAAAACAAGCTTTCTCTGACAGACAACTGAAATATATTGAATCAAACTCAGAGAGCAAGGACCTGATGTCCACTGGAAAGACTGCAACTGGAAGGGGAACTGGAGCTTGAGGAAGAACAACAGCAGCAGCAGCAACAACAAAAGCTGAAGAAACAGCAGACACAGCAGGCAAGCTCACTTCATAGGGCATCTCCCCCTGCCTAGATTCAGACAAGGCTGGATCAAGGCACACTACTGAAGGGGCTGCCTGAGGGAATAAGGAGGAGAGCCTGGCAGAAAGAGCTGCCACTGACTGGAGGAATGGAGCCAAGGAGGTCTCCAAAAGAAGAGATAGCCTGGGGGCTAGCAATTCATATATCCTGTCAGCAAGGGCTGGAAGATCTACTTGCTCAGCAGTGACTGGAGCAGAGGTAGGGGATGGAGGTGGAGCTATTGGTGATGGTAGAGGAGAGCTAGTGTATTGGGGAAGAGATGGTTGAGGTGTGGGTAAAGTGGTGATGGAGGACAGTGGGATGGAGATAGATGTTGTGAAGGTGGGTTGATCAATGATCTCTTGCAGAAGGTCTTGGTAAGAGGTTGATGATGAGGGTAGCTCAGGAGGTGAGGAGGGTGAGTCATACATGAAGGAATCATCAATGAGATTGAATGAGGGAATGGAGGGTGATGTGGCAGAGTCTGGTTGAGAGTAGGAGTATAATGGGTGGAATGGTTCTTCTGTTGTTGGAATTGGAGATGGTATAGATGTTGGAGAAGGGCTGGAGATGATGATAGTGGATGAAGTTTGAATGGTGGATGGAATTGGAAGAGATGGAATTGGAGGAGGAGGAGGAGGAGAGGCAGCAGCAGGCAGGTCATCTGCAGGGGCAGAGACCTGAGGGGAAGTGACTATGGCAGTCCCGGTGCCTGAAGGTGTGCTGGAAGAGGGCCTGCTGGGCTTGATAATCTGCCTGTCCCATTTATCAAACAGGGCACAGGACAGTCTCTTGGAAGCATTTATGTGTATCCCAGAAGATACTAGCCATGCAGGGCATTTGTTCTGCAGAAAAAGCCCTAAAATTCTCCCAAAATTCACAAAACTCTTGTTAATTTTCTTTTTAATTAGGTCAAATAGGACCTCTCCCCAGTTCAGATTCTTCTTGTCCATTATGGCTCCCATTAAGCAGAGCTGATCCCTAGAAATGGTATCATGGGCAGAGTGCTTAGCAAATAGGACCTTCCCAAGTACATCAGCTAGGAATCTATATTCCACAGACAGATTCTTCTTCAGCAGCTTGCTAGGATTAGCCTCAGAATGACCCATTCTTGCAAGCAAGTCAGCATATTCCTCTCCAGATAAATCAGCAGAGTCTCCACCAGTACTTAACTCAAAAACTTCTGTCAGAATTGCTGGGGTCAAGGGTACCTGTGTGCCAGAAATTGATCCAATGATTGTGTGTTGATCCTAATTGTGGGCAGTGTAGACCCACTCTTTAATCTCATCACCAGCAAGTTTAATTCTAGTGGTCATGATTGTAGCAAGTTTCTGCTCTTTGAATAACTCCAAGATGTCCTGGAAAACCTGATCTGTTGTGCTGAAGGACTCCATGTCAATGTCAAAACCGGCATCAAATTTCATGGCGGCAAGAACAGCAACTGAAACGGCCATGGTTACCTGCAAAGAATCAACAAACAAAACGACCAAGTGTAGAAATGTTTGGAGGGAAATCGAAAGCGCAAAAGGAGAACGACGGCGAAAAATGAATTTTATATTAGGGTTCGACGCAGAAATGGAAAGATCGTTGAACTCAGTTCGACGATCGGGGCTTCTAAAGGAATCTGAAGAGTCTGCAATATCGTCGATCTCTGTTCGACGATATTGGAGAGCGTCGAGCTCCGTTCGACGATCGTTCAGAGAACAAGATCGTCGAGCGCCGTTCGACGATCGCTGACTGAAAGAGATAGTTCATACTATCTGAGAAACGCTGAACTCAGGTCGACGATTTCAGAAATCGTCGATCTCCGTTCGACGATCCGGGGGAAAATCGTCGAGCGCAGTTCAGAGACCAGAAAAACTCGAGACACTAAGAAAAAATCAAGATGTTTGCCTAGTCTTGGTCAATTTTTAAACTTTTAAAGTCTTGAATATTATTTTAGACTTCCTCCATCTAACATTCCTAACTTATTTAGGAAAAAGGTTTGTTTCTTTTCATCCAAGGGCTTGGTGAAAATATCTCCCCTTTGTAAGTCAGTTGGGATATATTGCAGTTCAATTTTATTCTTTTCAACATTATCCCTTAAGAAGTGATGCCTAATCTCTATGTGTTTTGTCCTACTATGGAGGACTGGATTTTGAGCTATAGAAATAGCACTGGTGTTATCACAAAAGATTTTAGACTTCTCTAAGTTGTAGCCATAGTCTAGGAGTTGGTTTTGAATCCATAAGATTTGTGAACAACAACAGCCTGCAGCCATATATTCAGCTTCAGCAGTTGAAGTTGACACAGAAGTTTGTTTCTTACAAAACAAAGAGACAAGTCTGTCACCAAGGAACTGACAAGTTCCACTGGTGCTTTTCCTGTCAATTCTGCATCCAGCATAATCAGCATCAGAAAATACAGTTAAATCAAATGCTGAATCTTTTGGATACCAGAGACCTAAATTTGGACAACTCTTAACATACCTGAGAATCCTCTTTACTAGTGTTAGGTGTGACTCTCTAGGGCTTACTTGGAACTTAGCACATATACATGTAACAAACATTATGTCTGGTCTACTAGCTGTAAGGTACAGTAAAGAGTCAATCATTGCTCTATATGTTGTCTGATCAACAGGTTTCCCATGTTCATCAGCATCCAATACAGCATTGGTAGGCATAGGTGTTTTCATACAAGATGCTTCAGACATGCCAAATTTCTTAACAAATTCATTTGCATACTTGGTTTGAGAAATAAAGATGTCTTCAGCATGTTGTTTGACTTGCAATCCTAGGAAGAATGATAGCTCATTCATGCTACTCATTTCAAATTTAGAATGCATTAGGTTGGAAAACCTTCTGCACAATTTTGAGTCAGTAGAACCAAAAATAATATCATCTACATAGATCTGTACTAGTAGGGTATGGGACTTATGGGTTCTAATGAAAAAAGTTTGGTCTACTCTACCCCTTATAAATCCATTTTCCAAAAGGAAGCATGCTAGGGTCTCATACCATGCTCTAGGAGCTTGCTTGAGACCATATAATGCTTTGTTCAATTTAAAAACATAATCAAGATAAGTTGGAGAGATAAAACCTGGAGGTTGTCTGACATATACTTCTTCTTTGATGTCTCCATTTAGAAATTCACTTTTGACATTCATCTGATATACCTTGAATCCTTTATATGCTGCATAAGCTAAAAAGATTCTGATGGCTTCCAATCTTGCAACTGGTGCAAAAGTCTGGTCATAGTCTATTCCTTCTTCTTGAGAATATCCTTAAGCAACTAGCCTTGCCTTGTTCCTTACAATTACTCCTTGATCATCCAGTTTGTTTCTGAACACCCACTTTGTTCCAACAATGGAGTGATCATTAGGCTTTGGCACTAGTTCCCACACTTTGTTCCTTTCAAATTGATGCAACTCTTCTTGCATTGCAATGATCCAGTGTGGATCTTGCTCTGCATCTTGAATGGACTGAGGTTCAATTTGAGATAGGAAGCAAGTGTGCAACAGGTTTTGGTTGACCTGATTTCTGGTTTGCACACCAGCTGAGATGTCTCCAATTATTTGGGAAATGGGATGATCTCTTGATGTTACTAAATCAACAGGGGAGGTTGATTGTTCACCAACCTGTGTTGTTGTTTCCTCTTATGGTACAATAACTGGCTCTTCAGGTTGTTTCTATTCAATGTGTTGAACATTTTCTTCATCTTTACTACTATCATCCTTTTGAGTAACCTGTAACTTATTCAAGTCTCCAACAAGAGAATGTTCCTGCAAAAGTTCTATGGTAGAAGAGATATTCTCCTTGAAAGACATGTTAGATTCATCAAATGATATATGAACAGATTTCTCAATTTTTAGAGATGATTTATTATAAACCCTATAAGCCTTGCTGATCATGGAGTATCCCAGAAACACTCCTTCATCAGCTTTAGCTTGAAATTTTGCTAAATATTTCTTGTCATTATTATGTATGTAGCAAATACAACCAAAAACTCTAAAATAATCAACATTAGGTTTCTTCCCTTTGAGTAATTCATAGGGAGTCTTTCCCTTTAGTTTATGTATCAAACTTCTATTCAGCACATAGTTGGAGGTGTTCACTGCCTCTGCCCAAAAGGATAGAGGAAGGTGAGCATCTGACAACAATGTAGTGGCAGATTCAATAAGGGTTCTATTTTTCCTTTCAGCTACCCCATTTTGTTGAGGAATTCTAGGAGCTGAGAAAGTATGTCTGATCCCTTCACTCTGACAGAACTCTTGCATAAGAAGAGAATCAAACTCTGTCCCATGATCACTTCTGATCAGGGCAATGTGAGTATTGAACTCAATTTGTATACATTTGAGAAACTCTATCAGACACTTAAAGTTATCAGACTTCTTCCTTAGAAAGAACACCCAAGTGAATCTAGAGAAGTCATCTACAACTACTAAAGTGTAAGATTTCCCTCCTAGGCTTTGTACTGTGATGGGTCCAAAAAAGATCCATGTGTAACAGATACAATATCCTAGGTGAATCACTCTTATTAAGTGACTTAAAACTATTTTTAGTTTGCTTGTCTAATTGACAAGCCCTGCAGAGTCCTTCCTTCTTGTAGGGGCCGGAAGGTAGTCCTCTAACAAGGTTGTCCTTGGATAGCCTAGCAATAGTTCTAAGGTTTAGGTGTCCTAGTCTCTTATGCCATAAAATATTTGGTCTACAAATAGAATTGAACATGCAAATATCTACATATGTTGAAAGAAAATTTACTAGATAGATGTTACCTTTCCTTTTACCTGTCAACACAGTTGTGTTGTCCTCTGACTTGATTTTGCATAATGCTTTGTTGAAGGTCACCTGGTAGCCTTCATCATACAGCTGACTGATGCTTATTAAGTTGTGCTTCATTCCTTCCACATAAGCTACCTTCTTGAATGTTACTGATCCAATCTGGACTGCACCATATCCTTTAGTTTGTCCAAAGTTTGAATCACCAAAGATAACTTTGGGTCAAAGCTTGGCTCTAAAGGATGTAAGATTGTCCTTGTTTCCTGTCATGTGCTTAGAGCACCCACTATCCAAGTTCCATTGCTGGTTAGATGTTGGATAGGTCTTCACCTGCACATAAGATAATTCATTTGTTTTTGACCCAGTTTACCTTGGGCCTAGGTTGATAACCTTTAAACTCTGAAATAAAAGACATCACAGGTTGACTCTTATAACCTTCATGATCATATCTCCTTGGAGGTATAATCCATTCAGTATAAGGGTTAAAGATTTGGGATGAAGGACCCTTAGGATTGGATTTTGATTTGCCGTTGAAAGAATTTCCAGAGCTCTGACCTCTGTTCGACGATCGTGGAGCTGCGTTCAATGATCTTGGGTCAGATCGTCGAGCTCCGTTCGACGGTCGACTATGGCAGAGTTCAGGATGTTGGGTACATTGGTTTAAATGTACCTGATTTGAAGAAGCCTCACCCAACTCAATGATATACATCAAAATATATTTGATGTGTTTTTGAGTTACTTGTGCAGGTTAAGTATTTGCAGGACTGAAGCAAAAAGTTTCTAAGTACATGTGTCAACACCCAGAGGGAAAGTGTCAACACTTAAGAAGACTTGTGTCGACACCCAGGCAAGCAGTGTCGACACTTGGAGTCATTGTGTCGACACCAGGGATGCTGAGTCGACACCAGACACAAAGTGTCGACACAAGGAGCTGTGTTGACACTCAATGAAGAAAGTACAGTAAAACAGTGTCGACACTTAACAGCAGTGTCGACACCTAGAAGAACTGTGTGTCTACACCAGAAAGTGTCGACACTTGGAGCTGTGTCGACACTCAGCAAAAGTCAGCAGAGACTAAGTATAAGTGTCGACACCCAGAACAATGTGTCGACACACAACAGAAGAGTCAGCACTTGAAGTAAGTGTCGACACCCAGAATAATGTGTCGACACTCAACAGAAGAGTCAGCACTTGAAGTAAGTGTCGACACCCAGAACAATGTGTCGACACACAACAGAAGAGTCAGCACTTGAAGTAAGTGTCGACACCCAGAACAATGTGTCGACACTCAACAGAAGAGTCAACACTTGAAGAAAGTGTCGACATATGGAGCTGTGTCGACACTTAACAAAGAACAGCAAGATCAACAAAATATTCTAAGTACAAGTGTCGACACTAAGGGGATGTGTCGACACTCAGCTGAAGTCTCAACAGAAGAATCAAGTGTCGACACAAGGAGCTGTGTCGACACTCAGCAAGTATCAACACTGAAGACATGTGTCGACACCAAGAAGCAGTGTCGACACTTAACAGATTCAACACATGAAGATGTGTCTACACAAAGGAGATGTGTCGACACTTAGAAGAATTCAGCAAAATACAGAAGATCAAGTACTTGTGTCGACACTCAATTTCAGTGTCGACACATGAAGAAGAAACTGTGTCGAGACATAGAATCTACAACACAAGGAGTTGTGTCGACACCTTGTGAACCTGTGTCGACACTTACACAACTTGTGTCGACACTTGGTCTATAAGTGTCGACACTTAAAGACAGAAAGTCTCGACACTTTCAGACAGTTAGAGAATTTTCAAGAACTCACTGGATGACTTGACAGCTGCCGTTCCAGTCGGTCTACAGCACTTGTCAGAGTTGTCAGAAAGTAGTTATGAACCGAACCAGCCGGTTACCATGAAGAAGGCCTATAAATAGGCTTACACAGTCTACAGAAAGAGTAGCAGTTGAAAGATTGATAAAGTTCAAATTATTGATCAAGTATCTAACAAAGAATATCTAGCTATTCCTTGAAGAATTAAGTGCAGATCTAAGAAGTTGGAGAGAGAGAGCTCCATCCAAGAAATCAGCCGTTGGAACTAGGCTGAGAAGAAGGGTTCAGATTTATTCTGAATCTTAAGAAGCAGAGATCAAGGATCAACTGCAGAAGGAGTCAATCTTATTGAGTTCTACTTTCAAGAAGCTTTGAAGAAAGCTAAGTCAGATTGATTTCAGCTGAGTTCTTCCAAGAACTCATCAAGAAACTCACAACTCCCCTCTCTTGTCTTTGGGTTGCTGAGTTAACAATTGTTATATTCATTTTATCTTGTATGATCTTTTGGATCTGAGTTTTTGTAAGCCTGTAATTATAAAGGCTGAGTGTAGGGCTTGAGATCCTGAGTGTAGGAGATTGAAATCTCTGAGTGTAGGCCTTGGTGGCTGAGTGTAGGCCTTGGTGGCTGAGTGTAGGCCTTTGTGGCTGAGTGTAGGCTTTGTGGAAAAACTGAGTTGTAGGGCCTTGGGCCTGAGGTGTAGGAACCAGTTTGGGTTCTGAGATAGTGGAGAAGTTTGGCCGAATCTAGTACGCTGCTAGATAGGCGAAGGGGGAAAGTTGATGTACCCAAAGCTTAGGGAACCACTATAAAACTGTGTGTCTTCTGTGTGCTGTGATTTGCTGTGAATGCTGTGAGATTACTGTGCAAAAGTAGATTAGATTCTGTGTTAAAAACTGATTGCTGCCATTAAAGTTTAAAAAGAATTTGGTCACCTATTCACCCCCCCCCCCCTCTAGGTGTTTAGGTACTATATCTTTCAAGTGGTATCAGAGGGAGGTTCCTCAAAAAGGACTAACAGTCTGAGGAGATCCTATTGGCAGATTCAATCTAAGTCAAATTACAGATTCAAGAAAATCAAGAACCATGGGTTCCTCTGAGAATCACAAGGAATTGGGATCCATGAAATTACCTATATGCAGAAAGGAAATCTTTGGCATATGGAAGGAAAGGGTGAGGCTGTTTATGGAAGCCTCAGACCCTAGGATTTACATCACAGTAAAAGAAGGGCCATATGTGCCCAAGAAGATATCAGTTCTAGATGCAAATCAGAGAACACCAAAAGATTTCTCTGAAATGACAAAGGATGAGATTGTCCTAGCCACCATGGACAAAAGGGCTCAAAACATTATAGTGAGTGTCATAGATGATGCAACTTTTCAGAATCTAATACACTGTAAGACAGCCAAAGAGATGTGGGATACTCTTATTGTGTATATGGAGGGTTCTGAAGAAGTAAGGCAAGACAGAAAATCCTTGCTAAATCAAGAGTATGAAAGTTTTAGACAAGGAAAGGGTGATAGCATAACTGAGTGCTATAAGAAGTTCTATAGGATAGTGAATGAACTCATGTCTTATGGAAGAGAGTTCAGTAATTATGAACTAAATGACAAGTTTCTAAGGTCCCTAACTAAAGATTGAGACACCAAGATCTGTGCCATTAGAGAAATAGCTAAGCTGGCAGAAATTTCACCTCCTACACTGTTTGGCAAACTGCTGTCTTATAAAATGCAGTTGACAGTTAGGAAAGAAGAGGAAAAATCAACAAGAAATGAACACAAGGAAAGAACAGTATCTTTCAAGACAGAAGCCCCCAGAAAGTACAGGAGTAAGTCACCAACTCCACCTCCAAAGGTAGTTGAATCAGAGTCAGATGAGTCAGTCAGCACAAAATCTGAAAGCAGTGAAAGTGATGAGGACTTTGCAGCCTTCACTAGACATTTTCAGAAGTTCTTGAAGAAGAAACAGTGGAGGTCAAGGCTTTCTACTTCACAGGGAAAAGAATACTTTTATCAGAATAAAAAGGCTTCAAAGAAGGACAGGAAGAGGACTAAATCTAGCAAGGCAACTATTTCAAAAATAGTGTGATATTGCTGCAATAGACAAGGCCATGTTGTTGCAGATTGTCCAGAAAAGAGAAAGGAGTCTAGTGACAGGAAGAAGACTCATTTCAAAGGCAAGAAAGAGAAGTCTTTTGTTGCCAAAAAGGAGAAGACTCTGTCAGATATTTCTTCTTCAGAAACTGAGTCAGATGCTGAGGCATACATAGGGCTGTTTGCTGAAGAAGAAGAAGAATTCATGCAGATTATGGATTCTATATATGAGCAAGAAGACTGTCAGTGCCAAGAACTGATGGCATTGACTGAAAATGACAAAATCCTGGAGCAGCCAGGACCCAGTAAGGTACAAAGTTCAACTTTAAGTTCAGTTTCTTGTGCCAGTACAGAATCAGATTCATCATCATCTAGTGATGAGAGTGTATCTGAGTCTGAGGAAGATATTCATCAGCTTATAGATGAATATAAAGTACTGTTGCAAGCTTATAAGAAGAGCAAGTACCTAGCCAAAAGTCAGGCAAAGGAAATTGATGATCTCAAAGCTACTGCAACAGAATTTGAGAAGTTATTTGATCAAAAGCTTAATGAGATAGCCAGACTGAAGCATATAACAGTGATTCAGATGGGAACTATATCATTTAAAAATGATCAAATCAAGAGTCTGGAGATTAATCTTCACAAGGAGAGAGAGCTTGTTGCTAGGTTTTCTAAACCTGAGTTAGTGTTACCCATAATTGATAAATTTGTTCATCACAAGGGTAAAGCTGGACTGGGATTTACTAAACCTGCAAGGACTGAGCAGTCCAAGTCCATGTCCAAGGGCAAAGCCCCAACACTCAACAAGTCAGCTGTAGATAAGACAGCAAAGACAGTACCTAAGCAAAGGTACAATAGGTTTGAGTGTTGGTGTTGTGGCAAGATAGGCCACTTTGCAATGGACTGTTGGCACAATGCTAGTGCCAAAGTGAGTAACAAACTGCCTATTGGAAAACCAGTAGGTAGCTTTGTCAGGATGCAAACTAACAAGTACCAAGGACCTAAAAATTCTTTGGGTTCTAAGGTTCACTAATCTGTTTTGCAGGTGAGTCCAAGTTGCCATGCCCCAATATGATACTTGGACAGTGGATGTTCCAGACATATGACTGGAACTAGAGGACTACTAAGGGACTACATTCCAATCAAAGATGGTCCAAAAGTAACCTTTGGTGGTTCAGAAAAAGGAATCATCAAAGGGTTTGGTAACATTTCTAGTAACTTAGTTACCATTACTCAAGTGGCTTATGTTAAAGGGTTGAAACACAACCTAATAAGTATAAGTCAATTAAGTGATGTAGGGTATGACATCTCATTTGTGAAAAATGGTTCTCATATCAAGAGGTCAAGTGATCAAGAGATCATTTTGACAGGTTTTAGGAAGAGGAATGTCTACTGCCTAGACATTATGTGTGAGACCAATGGTTCTCAAGTATGTCTTGTAGCAGATGAGAAAGTCTCTCATTGTGTCAAATGGCACAAGAGGCTAGCTCATCTAAACTACAAGACAATTGGCAAACTCTTTAGCAAAGAGTTAGTGAGGAATGGTCCTCAAGTTAAGTGTGTTAAAGATGGTATTTGCTCAGCTTGTCAAAAGGGCAAGCAGACTAGATCCACCTTTAGAAGCATAGAAAACAAAGATGCTGTGAGGTGTTTATACCTCTTGCATATGGATCTCTTTGGTCCAATGCCAGTTCACAGCTTAGGTAGGAAGGTCTATACCTTTGTAGTTGTAGATGACTACTCAAGGTTTTCCTGGGTGTTCTTCTTAAGACAGAAATCTGAAACACCTAGTGTCTTCCATAGCTTTGTCAAGCAAATTCAGAATGAACTAGATAGTACAGTGGTTAAGATTAGAAGTGACCACGGTACTGAATTTCAGTCTGATAGTATGACAAGACTATGTGAAGACTTTGGGATATTTCAAGAGTTTTCTTCACCAAGAACACCTCAGCAAAATGGCATTGCTGAGAGGAAGAATAGAACCTTGATTGAGGCAGGTAGAACCCTATTAAGTGATGCATCACTACCAGAATACTTCTAGGCTGAAGCAGTCAATACTGCATGCCATGTTATTAATAGGGCTACCATTACTAAAGTCCTCAACAAGACCCCCTATGAGGTTGTGAAAGACAGGAAACCAAACCAATCCTACTTCAGGATCTTTGGTTGCAAATGCTTCATACTTAACAATGGAATGTCTTACTTGACTAAGTTTGCTGCCAAGTCCCAAGAGGGAATTTTTGTTGGGTACAGCAACAATAGTAAGGCTTATAGAGTCTACAACTTATCTACTCAAGTTGTAGAAGAGTCTATACATGTAGTATTTGATGAAACTAGGCTTATTAACAATGAGTTGTCTAGTAGTGTATGCAGCCCCACAAGTTTAACAAAGAAGATGGACAAGCTAACAATAGAAGAAGTACCTACTGCAAGACAGCAAGTAAAAGACAGTGGATGTTGTCCAGGGGGAGAACTACATGTACCAATTGTTGATGAAGTTCAAGGTATACAGCATGATGGAGATACTGAAGAGGTTCAACCAGAAGTTAGGATGCCTCCAGCCAATAGGCATCTTAGAGATCATCCAGTAGAGCAGATTATTGGAGATCCAAGACAAGGAGCACAAACAAGGAGCAGAAATCAGAATACTGCAATCTACTCCAGTTTTCTATCTCAAGTTGAACCAAAGAAGTTTGAAGAAGCCATACTAGATCCACAATGGACTGAAGCAATGCAAGAAGAGCTTAATCAGTTCAAGAGGTGCAAGGTATGGGAACTTGTTCCTAAACCTAAAGACCACAATATAATAGTAACCAAGTGGATCTACAGGAATAAGATGGATGAACAAGGGGTCATCATTAAGAATAAAGCAAGATTGGTTGCTAAAGGATATAGGCAAGAAGAAGGTATTGAATTTGATCAAACATTTGCTCCAGTAGCCAGACTGGAAGACATAAGGATGTTTCTTGCCTATGCAACCTATCAAGGATTCAAAGTTTACCAAATGGATGTCAAGTCAGCATTTCTGATTGGTAATATTAAAGAAGAAGTCTATGTGGAACAGCCATCAGGTTTTGTTGATTCAATTTTACCTAATCATGTCTATAGACTTAGGAAAGCTTTATATGGGTTAAAGCAAGCCCCTAGGGCTTGGTATGAAACCCTATCTAGTTTCCTCATTGAGAACAAGTTCTCAAGGGGGAAAATAGATAAGACTCTATTCCTTAGGGAATCTAGAGGCAAAGTTATACTAGTCCAAATATATGTAGATGACATTATATTTGGGTCTACTGAAAGCAGCCTTTGCAAAAAGTTTGCAAAACTTATGCAAGGTCAATTTGAGATGAGTAGTATGGGAGAGCTGAAGTTTTTCTTGGGTCTCCAAGTTAAACAGACTGAGAGTGGTTTATCCATATGTCAGTCCAAGTTCACCCTAGAACTCATAAGGAAGTATGGTATGTATTCATCCAGTACCATGAAGACTCCTATGGGGTCAAGTATGTCCCTTAGCAAGGATGATACAGGGAAACCTGTAGATGAAACCTTGTATAGAGGGATAGTTGGCTCCCTATTATACTTGACTGCTAGTAGACCAGATATCATGTATGATACATGTGTCTGTACAAGGTATCAAGCCTGCCCTAAAGAGTCTCATTTGACAGCAGTCAAAAGGATTTTGAGATATCTAAAGGGCACTCCCTATCTAGGCCTCTGGTACCCTAGGAATGGGGATTTTGAACTAACAGGTTATTCAGATGCAGACTTTGCAGGATGCAAAGAAGATAGAAAAAGCACTACTGGAACCTGTCAATTCCTAGGTGGGAGACTAATTTCATGGAGTAGCAAAAAGCAAACAAGTGTGGATATCTCCACTGCAGAGTCAGAGTATGTGGCTGCAGGAAGTTGCTGTGCTCAACTTCTGTGGATACAACATCAGCTTGAGGACTATGGAATTCAGGTAAGTAGAACTCCACTCTTTTGTGATTCTACAGTGCTATTTCAATAGCTAATAATCATGTATCCCATAGTAGAACAAAACATATTGAAATTAAATATCATTTTCTTAGGGAGCATGTAGAAAGAGAAGATATTTTATTAGAATATGTTAAAACTGATAATCAATTAGCTGATATGTATACTAAGCCCCTAGAAGAAGCTAAGTTCAATAGATTTAAAATTGAACTAGAAATGATAAACTTAGAGTAAGTTTACAGAATTGGAATTGACTAAGTAAAAATGTGTCGACACATCGAGATTTCTGTGTCGACACAGAAAGTAGGTGTCGACACTTCAGGGAATAGGTGTCGACACATCTAGGAAGTTGGTGTCGACACTTCAGAATATTAGTGTCGACACATGTCAAGTGGGTGTCGACACATCCAAAGTGGTGTCGACACTTAAGTTTTACTCAGAATTCTCTAAGTAAAGTCTCGACTATGTGTCGAGATATGTGGTGTCGACACATAAACAAGTGTCGACACATATAATCTGTTGACTAAACTTGTGTCGACACATATGTGTCGAGACATTATAAGTCAGTGTCGACACTTATTGCCAGTGTCGACACAATTTAAGTTAGCTGCCCGCCTTTTCATCTTCAAAATTAGAAAGGTATAAATAGGGTTTTGTCTTTGTTTGTCGACACGCTTTCAAAGTTTCGAGACCAAACTTCTGTGTCGACACCTCTCTTCTCTCAAGACAAATTCTACAAACCCTAATGGCACCTAAGCTAGAGGATAACGTTAATGAAGGATACGAGCTGGTGCGCAATACTTTCGATGATGCTGATCAAGAAATCAAGACTGTCGTAACCCTAGTAGCCGATTCAGGGTTAGAATATCTTGTTTTTGAACCTAATAAAATCTGGAAGAAAGAGGTACTAGAATTCCTCAATTGAGCTAAGATAGACGAATCTGGATACAAGATCAAATCCAGAGTTCATGGAGCAAAGGTTAAGGTTTCACCTAAAAGTCTGAGAAAGGTACTTCAGTTGCCAAGAATTAAAGAAGAAGCTGAGGTTACTGCTTCAAAGACCAGGGAAGCTCTAACCTGGTGTGGACTAGATTCTAAGATGAAGATAGGTTCTGTGTTTAACAGGAAGGGAATGAATAGTCAAGGGAAATTCCTTTCTGAAATTGTTGGAAAGGTAATATTAAGCAAGCCAGGAGGGCATGACAGAGTGTCTGCCTATATGTTTAGTATTATGACAAGGATAATTTTCTCTCTGCACACTGACTGGTCTATGGTAGTCTTTGAGAAGATTAAAGAAAGCCTAAAGAAGCCCAACTTAGGCAGGATTTTAAGTCTATACCTAGCTGGTACCATACCAGAGGTTATGCAACAAGCTGCTGGAAGTAAAATCAATCATATGAGGAGAATGGATCTGAGAATATTCTCCAGATGGGACAAGGTGTTGTCAAAAGAGATGCCAACCCCTGAGAAGATAGTTTCTGAGAAGGTATCACCTCCAAAGAAGAAGAGGAAAACTGCTCTAGTGGCTCAAGAGTCCACTAGCAGCTCAGATAGTGAAGAACAAGTTGTCTTCACTCCAGATGAGAATGAGGAAGAGCCTGCTGTAAAATCTCTTGCTCCTCAAGATGATGCTGAGATCCAGGGGGAGCTACCTCAAGCTAGCCCCATACACAAGGATCAAAGCCAGGGGGAGCTTCCAGTTGTAGATGAACCCACTACACTGGAAAGTGAACAAGCAACCAACATTATCCTAGATGTAATCACTGAACTCAATACTTTAGATTTTCCTATAGAAGATACTGATTTGTCTGATGTTCATCAGCAAACTCGGCTGGATAACCAAGTCCCAGATGCTGTCATGGAAGACACATCTGTTGCAGCTCCAATAGTTACTGATCCAGTAGTTGAAGAGCCCAGGATTTCTCCTGCCAATTCTCCACAAGAGTATACCATGGAAGATCTTTTCCTAAATCTAGATCAAGAAGACTTTGGAAAAGAAACTACTGCTGCTGAAGGAGAAAATGCTCCAGTTGAGGGGGAGCACATGCAAATTCTGGAAGAGCCTGTGAGGCAAGAAAATGAGAAGGCACCAGATGTGCAAACTGAGAGGCCTCCAAGCCCTAAGGAGAGGGTGGATATAGCCAGCACCTCTGCCTCTGAAGATGAGGAGATTGCTAGGGCAAAGAAGAAGAAGTTTCAGGTCTTTAGAAGAAGAAGCCAGAGTTACAAGAAGGCTCTCCAAACTGTTGCTCCACAACCTATAGTTCAGCCAGCACCATCAATAGACTATAGTGATCTGATGATTGCCATGCAGATCAAGTTGGATGAACACAGAAAGGTCATTGAGAAATATGTGGATGAAGGGCAGAAATCATTGCAATTTGATCTGGCCCAAGATATCAAGTCAATAAGATTTGAGATGAATCTTAACAAGAAAGAGATGACAGACTGTTTCCACAAGGGTGGAAATGCAGTGGTGTACTTGGCTACACACCAGGAGAAGATAAAAGCACAAGTGGATGACATGGCTGTGAAGCAAGGTTATGTTCTACAAAATCAGATAAGAATGAATGACAACCTTACTGCATCTCACAATGCAATTGTCACAGAACTGAAGAATCTAGCTGCAGGGCAGACTCCAGCTATAGCAAAGGCAGATTTTGACAAAGTATTCCTAGAAGAAATCACTGCTCTTAAAACTGCCATTCAAGAATCTCAAAAGAATATAACTGACAAACTCCAAAGGTTAAAATCTTTCTTTAAAGATGAAGTTAATTACTTGGATAATCAGGTGAGATTTCAAAAAGATGATGTGAGAGATCATATAGAAAGAGAAGTCATAAAGGGGGAGAGAGTGTTAGTCAAGGCCAGCTCTGATCATGCCAAATGGATATCAAATTCTATCAGAGCTACACTGGGTTATCCTCCTCTTTGTGATGATGATAATATGGTTGAATCTAGAATTCATCCTGCCTATCTAGGAGGAGAGAAACCTGAAGTGGCTCAAGTCATTTATCCTCCTCCAGATTTTGATATGATTCATGCTGATGTACAGTCTATGTATAGCCCACCTGGGGGTAAGGACAATGTTATTATTGAAAAAGTTGTTCAGCCAATTTCTGAAGCCATGCAAGAGGCACTGCAGAAAGAAGAAGAAACTAGATTGTCAAAGAAGAGGTTTAGGGAACAAGCTGAACAAAGACCAGACTTTGAGCAATGGAGCCCTACCTCAAGAAACATTATATTGACTGCCTGGAAAGCTTCCAAAGATAATGTGCATGACAGGAACATCTGAGGCTGAATGGAGAAAACATGAAACTAGACAGGAGGCAATAGTTCAATACAGAAGGAAGGCTAAGATGGGAAAGCTTCCTCCTACTGCTCAGGAGCCTAGCAAGTACTTTCCAAAGCCATACCATTATTTTGAAAGGCAGAAGATTAAAGCAGAAGAGCTTAAGAAGAAAGATCTGAAAGGCAAGAAGTCTGCTTATGCTGAAGTTGCTGATGCTCCTGTTCAAGCTAAAGTTCAAGTTGGAAAAGGAATTGTGATTAAGGAGCCAGAACTGAAATAGAATTAGAATTTTCTTGAAGTTTACTTTGTAATCTTTTTGATGTAAAACATTTTGTGAACTTCTGGAAATGAATATGACAGATATTAGAACAATGTGTTATATGTTAAAACTATTTTATATTTGTTCTGTGATGATGTTCATGTCTATTTCATATTTGTTCTGTGATGATGTATTTGTATACATGTGTAATTGATACATGTTTATGTTTACCCTGCTGTATATAATCCTGCTTTACATCATTTTGTAATTTAATTATGAATGGTGTATATCATTGACTAAGGGTTATGACTTCTCCAAATAGGGGGAGATTGTTGGGTACATTGGTTTAAATGTACCTGATTTGAAGAAGCCTCACCCAACTCAATGATATACATCAAAATGTATTTGATGTGTTTTTGAGTTACTTGTGCAGGTTAAGTATTTGCAGGACTGAAGCAAAAAGTTTCTAAGTACATGTGTCGACACCCACAGGAAAAGTGTCGACACTTAAGAAGACTTGTGTCGACACCCAGGTAAGAAGTGTCAACACTTGGAGTCATTGTGTCGACACCAGGGATGCTGAGTCGACACCAGACACAAAGTGTCGACACAAGGAGCTGTGTCGACACTCAATGAAGAAAGTACAGTAAAACAGTGTCGACACTTAACAGTAGTGTCGACACCTAGAAGAACTGTGTCTACACCAGAAAGTGTCGACTTTTGGAGCTGTGTCGACACTCAGCAAAAGTCAGCAGAGACTAAGTATAAGTGTCGACACCCAAAATAATGTGTCGACACACAACAGAAGAGTCAGCACTTGAAGTAAGTGTCGACACCCAGAACAATGTGTCGACACTCAACAGAAGAGTTAGTACTTGAAGTAAGTGTCGACACCCAGAACAATGTGTCGACACACAACAGAAGAGTCAGCACTTGAAGTAAGTGTCGACACCCAGAACAATGTGTCGACACTCAATAGAAGAGTCAACACTTGAAGAAAGTGTCGACACATGGAGTTGTGTCGACACTTAACAAAGAACAGCAAGATCAACAAAATATTCTAAGTACAAGTGTCGACACTAAGGGGATGTGTCGACACTCAGCTGAAGTCTCAACAGAAGAATCAAGTGTCGACACAAGGAGCTGTGTCGACACTCAGCAAGTATCAACACTGAAGACATGTGTCGACACCAAGAAGCAGTGTCGACACTTAATAGATTCAACACATGAAGATGTGTCGACACAAAGGAGATGTGTCGACACTTAGAAGAATTCAGCAAAATACAGAACATCAAGTACTTGTGTCGACACTCAATTTCAGTGTCGACACATGAAGAAGAAACTGTGTCGAGACATAGAATCTACAACACAAGGAGTTGTGTCGACACCTTGTGAACCTGTGTCGACACTTACACAACTTGTGTCGACACTTGGTCTATAAGTGTCGACACTTAAAGACAGAAAGTCTCGACACTTTCAAACAGTTAGAGAATTTTCAAGAACTGACTGGATGACTTGACAGCTGCTGTTCCAGCCGGTCTACAGCACTTGTCAGAGTTGTCAGAAAGCAGTTATGAACCGGATCAGCTGGTTACCATGAAGAAGGCCTATAAATAGGCTTACACAGTCTACAGAAAGAGTAGCAGTTGAAAGATTGATAAAGTTCAAATTATTGATCAAGTATTTAACAAAGAAGATCTAGCTATTCCTTGAAGAATTAAGTGCAAATCTAAGAAGTTGGAGAGAGAGAGCTCCATCCAAGAAATCAGCTGTTGGAACTAGGCTGAGAAGAAGGGTTCAGATTTATTCTGAATCTTAAGAAGCAGAGATCAAGGATCAACTGCAGAAGGAGTCAATCTTATTGAGTTCTACTTTCAAGAAGCTTTGAAGAAAGCTAAGTCAGATTGATTTCAGCTGAGTTCTTCCAAGAACTCATCAAGAAACTCACAACTCCCCTCTCTTGTCTTTGGGTTGCTGAGATAACAATTATTATATTCATTTTATCTTGTAGGATCTTTTGGATCTGAGTTTTTGTAAGCCTGTAATTATAAAGGCTGAGTGTAGGGCTTGAGAGCCTGAGTGTAGGAGATTGAAATCTCTAAGTGTAGGCCTTGGTGGCTGAGTGTAGGCCTTGGTGGCTGAGTGTAGGCCTTTGTGGTTGAGTGTAGGCTTTGTGGAAAAGCTGAGTTGTATGGCCTTGGGCCTGAGGTGTAGGAACCAGTTTGGGTTCTGAGATAGTGGAGAAGTTTGGCCGAATCTAGTACACTGCTAGATAGGCGAAGGGGGAAAGTGGATGTACCCAAAGCTTGGGGAACCACTATAAAACTGTGTGTCTTCTGTGTGCTGTGATTTGCTGTGAATGCTGTGAGATTGCTGTGCAAAAGTAGATTAGATTCTGTGTTAAAAACTGATTGCTGTCATTAAAGTTTAAAAAGAATTTGGTCACCTATTCACCCCCCCTGTAGGTGTTTTGGTACTATATCATTCACAGGAACTTGAGATCGTCGACCTGAGTTCGACGATTTTGCCTGGGATCGTCGATCTGCGTTCGGCGATCGTCGATCTTCGTTCGACGATTTCTGCTGGGACTTAGTTTTCTTGGGCAGATCAGAATTTTTCCTAGCTACCTCTACAACTCTCTTCCCTTTATCAGAAATGAACTTGATTGGAGTTGTTAGAACTATGGGTTGGCTGGATGAAGCACCCAAGCCCAGTGTACTATTAAATCTGGAGTTCACTGTGCTTGTGATGTCCATCAGCTTGATACTTCTCCCATTAAGGGATTCTTCAAGCTTCTTGGCCTCAGATAGCTCACCTTTCAGTGAAGCTATCTGCTCTCTACAACACTCCAACTCCTGAGAGAGATTGAGGTTTTCTGATTTTAAGGTATTATGTTCAGATAAATGATTTCTGAGAGAGATAATTTCTTTCTCAGATTTTAGCAGGTCTAAACATAATGCTTTAAACTCAGATTTAAAGTCCTCTGAATTAAAATCAAAAGAACTAATTACCTGATCTTCTTCAGTTTGAGTCTCTGAATCTGACTCTGACTCTTCTTCATCTGAATTATGTTGAGAGGCATTGATTGCTATCATGCAGAACTCTTTCTCTTCTGCATCATCTTCATCATCACTGGAGCTGGATGAGGCTTCTGACTCCTCTTCAGTCTCACTCCAGGATTCAGCAACAAACCCCTTTCTTGTGTGTTTGTTTTTGCTTGAGGAGGGTTTTCCATTGCCATTCCTCTTGGAGTCGTTCTCATTTCTTCTTTCTCTATTGTCCCTTCTGTCCTTGTTTTTGTTTTCTGGACAGTCAGGAATAATGTGCACTGGTTTCCTGCAACCAAAGCAGACAATTTCCTTATTATTAATTGACTTATCATACATTGGCTTATCATGCTCCTTGTATGATCTCCTTCTGAAGTCCTTTCTGGCCATCTTGTAAAATCTTTTGGCCAACAGACTGAGCAGTTCATCATTGCATGTGACTTTGTCTTCAGGCTGATCTTCAGTTGCCTTGAAGGCTATTGTCTTCTCTTTTCTTGTGGCTGGTGAGGCAGCCTTCTGTTCTTCTTCTCTATTCTTAATGAGTAGCTCATAAGATTTGAGCTTACCCAATAGAGCTTCTGTTGTGATCTCATTCAAACTTCTGGCATCCTTGATTGGCCAGATTCTTGAATCCCAAGTGCTAGGGAAGCACATTAGAATTTTGACATTGAGTTCAGTTAGTGAGATCTCTTTATCCAAGGTCCTGAGTTCACTGACTATTAGACTGAGCCTGTTGTACATATCTCCAACTGACTCAGCTTCTCCCTTCTTGAAATTCTCATATTGAGATATGAGGTGGGATCTCCTGTCCTTTCTCTCATCAGCTGAGTCTGAGACTATTTTAGAGAGTTTATCCCAGATTTCCTTTTGCTGAATTGCAGTCAGCCACCTTTTGAAAGATGTCATCAGACATTGTCTAGGCTAAGATGTTCATAGCCTTGGCATCAGCTACCTTCCATTTCTTGATATCAGCATCTGTTCCTGATGGAGGTGGAACAGCATTTATACTTGAGTTCTCTGGAGGTCTTGGACAAACTGTCAAAACAGAGTTAAAAATATGCTCGTCAATAGAATTCATGTATAATCTAATCCTTGCTTTCCAAAGTGCAAACTTGGATAGATTGCACACTGGACGTCTGGTGCTAGCATAATCTATGTTTTGGTCCATGATTTGTGAAAACAAAATCTAATAATAAACTCAAAAGAAAACAGATCTAACTAGGAATTTTTGGGTTCAGGTGTTAGCTTGTGCAACCACCAAGGTATGGTATGTTTAACCAACATGCTCTGATACCAATTGAAAGTGCAGCTAGATTTGATATACTCTATAGGGAGGGTGAATAGAGTATATGGTGCTTGAAAACTTTTTACAACAATTGTTGTAATATGAGTGAACAGGGAAGCAATTATTAAATCTAATCACAGAATAACCTACAACAGAAATTAATCACAGATCTAAACTAATCACAAAACAATCACAGCCAGAAATAAGAGATAAAGACAAGCAATCCAGATGACACAAGGAGCTATAGTGGTTCCCCTAAACTTGGGTACATCCACTCTTCTACCACTCTAGGTAGGAATCCACTGCAGGATGAGTTGATTAGGTGTCCTGGGCACCAATGAGCTTTTTATAAGGTGCTCAAAAATCAAATCAGATTTTTTGATCAGGTGTCTTGCCAGTAATGAGCTTTTGACAAGGTGTTCAAAAACCAAACTCAAACTTTTGAAGGAAGTTTGAGAAACCCTTTACAGAGATGGGGATGAGAGATTTATGGAAGTCTTATCTTTCTCAAAGCAGCTGAGAAGATTATGTGGATTTGATGGTGTCAAAGCTCCCCCTGAGTCCTTGAGATGTTCAGGAAAAGAAGCTTTGCTGTAGGGTGATAGACCTTCAGAAGTTGATCTCCAGCAAATGATGATTTCAGCAACAGCTGAAATGTTAGGTGTCTGGAGTCTTGAAAGATGTTGGCCTTGAACACGTGAGACAAGAGAGATCAGAAGATTTCAAAAAGTTTGATCTCCTTGGATGTGTGTTCTTGAGAGAATTCTTTGAGACAGAGAATATTTTGTTTTTCTTCTTCTTATCTGTGTTCTGAGTGCTCAGTGATTGAGAGATTCAAAAATTCTTGTCTTTTATTCTCTAGTACTGAATAGAAAAACATCCTCTGTCAAGAATAGTCGTTGGCATGCATTAATTGCATCCTTAATTGCAAATGTCTTCTAGAGGAAAGTCCAAAGAAACATTCCTTGATAATCCCTTGAAACTTAGTCCAGAATGAATGAAAACGGCTATAAAATCTTCTGAATTAATTGCTGAATATCTCCTTAACTGTTCTGAATTTGAATCTTGAAAAATCCTTGAAGACATCAGAAAACATCGAACTAAGCTCTGCTATCGTCGAACTGAGCTCAGCGATATGGACTTATACAGCAACAAAAATATCGTCGATCTGAGCTCAAAGATCGTCGAACTGAGCTCAGAGATAGAGATCTAATACTGAGTCAAGATCGTCGAACTGAGCTCGCAGATCGTCGAATGGAGTTCGACGATTTGTGGAAGTTGAGCTCAGCGATCGTCGAATGGAGTTCGACGATCTGTCGAAGTTGAGCTAGACGATCGTCGATTGGAGTTCGACGAATCGTCCTGCTGAGCTCGACGATATGACTTAGTCTCAAACTGAAAAATTCTTGGTCTTGAGGGCAGCTTTCAAACCTAGGCTTCTAACCCTTAGACTCAATTCTAATTGACCTTTAGATCTATACAGGAGGTCAAACTGGTTTCCTAGAGACATAGTGATCCTGACCCAAATTAGTAATAGGGTGTTCCAACAAACAGGAAGGCTATGCACCTAACCCAAATGAGCTTATCAAAGAATGAATCTATTAGCTAACAAAAATATATGCGGGTACACCACACCCCCAAACTTAACTTTTAACATATGGGTGTGTGCACCGCCTACTCCAAAAATAATCACATTTCCAAAAACATTTCAATTTAAACTTTTTCTTTTCATTCATTTTTTTTTCTTTACAAATATATATTTTTTTTTTCTTTTTCTTCATTTTATTTTCACAATTCAGAAGATATAAACTTGGGGGTGTTGAAATTTATGAAGTGGAAGTGGTTGACGGGACAGGCCGGGCGGCCTGGGCGGACAGCTTTGGCGGACTAGGCGGACTGGGCGGACTGTGTTGTGCGGCCTGATGGAAAGTCTGGTGGAAGCCGGCTGTCTTCGGAGCGGGTTGTTTGCATGGAGTCTGCGGACTGTGCAGCCTGGTATCTGCGGATAGAGAGGCTTACGGACTGGTGCATTGCTCAGTGGCCGTGGTGCAAGCTTGTGCTGTTAGGCGGTTTGGCTCATGTCTGCGGGAAGCTTGTGGACTGATGAGTCCGCAGTGTGGGCTGTTGCGGACTGAGCTTAGAGCTTGGCTGAGGCCTTGTCGAGCTCTGGTGTTACAGCAGGTGCTTTGCTGTGGAGATCGATTGGCGGACTGGTTTTGGAGTCCGGGGTTGGTTGCTGCGTTGGACAGGAGTGCGAGGAGCTTGCGGACTGTTGGCGGTCTGTGCAGCGGTGTTTGGCGGACGGGAGTTTGTGTCCGCCATGCTCGCATTAGCCCTTGATGGTTTTGGACTTGGTCACATTCTGTGCCATGACCATGGTGTCTGCGGTATCCGCCAAGTCCGCTATGACCGGGCGGACTGTTGCTATCTGCCTTTGGTCGTGGACTTGTGGCGGATTGAGGTGTGAGTCTTGCGGACTGCCTCGGGTTTGTGCGGACTGCCATTGAAGGGGGTTTGCTGTCCTGTAGTGATTGGAGCTTTGCGGGCTGATGCCTTGTCCGCATAGCTTGGGCGGACTGGAGAGGGTTCGCCAATGTTGCCTTGCTCCTGACGGTTTTCCTTGGTATCCGGCTAAGTCCTTGCGGACTCGGCGGACGGTGTTTTGCTATCGCGCGGGCTGGGGCGGTGTCTCTATCTCTAGGGCGGTGACCACACTCCTCACCTCGCCTATAAATAGGACCCCCCTGGCAGGTTTACAGTAACTTGAGTGAACAGTAAGTTGGGTTGGGCAAGGAGCTGCGGTCTCAGTTTGTCTGTCCGCGCGGATTATTTCAGTGCTGATGTTTGATGTATGCAGGTCGCGCGGCTTGCTTCAAGGAGCCAGGAGTTTGGCTGTGACTTCGGTCAAGTACTTGGACGTGTGCGGTCTCTGCGGATTCAGCAGGAGGTCGCTCTGCAGCTTGTCAGCTCTGTTTCATCTTTGCCAGCTTCAATAACCTGTCCGCCGGCTTCAGGCGGGTAGGGTTGTTCCTCAGTTCAGCTTCAGCAGGAGACGAATAACGGTGTGTTCGCGCGGCCTCGCGGCTTCGGCGGACTCCGTGGCTATTCGGCGGATTGCAGCTTAAGTTCGGGCGATCTCAGCGGACTTGGCGACCTCGGCGGTCTCGGCGGACTCCGGCGCTGTCCGCCCGGCTTAGAGTTTTGGTGCTTTCTGTTTACAGCTGTTATACTAGCGAAATCATGTCTCACTATGTATGCCTCGTGTTGTAAAAAAGTGAATGAATAAAAGACTTGCTTGTGCTTTCATTATTTGTTGGGTTTAACCATGGTTCCTTGGTTTTCCGCTGGTTCAACGTGAGAACTGGGTAGTTCCAAAGATATTAATTTGGCGTTTGGGCTATCTTGCCGACCACGTTGAGAAAATTTTAGCATGGTATCAGAGGCAAGGTTCAGTTGCGTGAGCGGAAGTTAGCCAGTGTTGTTACTCAGTGATTGAGTGGTGATCAACCTGTGTTGTTGCTCGGAGCTTCTGAAAGGTTGCCAACAGGTGTTGCAATGGAAGGGAGTTTTGCAAGAGGTCTGGACATTGAACTCTTAACGCCGACTAACTTCAAAAAGTGGAAGTCGTGCATGAAGAGTTATCTTCTTGGCGAGGAGATGTGGGAAGTCGTCGGTGGTGACGACAGGCAGGAAGTCACGGCTGCGTTCGGTATTGATGAGCAGGTTAGGCTCTGGAGAAGAACAAATGCTAAGGCGGAGTTCATTCTGAAGAGGGCCGTGTCTCCGGAATTGTTTGATCACATCGTTGGATGTAGGTCGGCTGCTGATATTTGGACAACCATTGATGAGTTGTTCAATAGGAAGAATGTGGCGCGGCTTCAGTTCCTGGAGAATGAGTTGGCCAGGGCAACTCAGAGAGACCTTTCCATCTCGAGGTACTTCTTAAAGATGAAGAGCTTGTGCGCTGAGCATTCGGCACTGGATCCTGATGAGCCTATCTCTGAGGCTAAGATGAAAAGGCACATTATCCGCGGCTTGCGGAAGGAGTATGTGGCCTTTGTCACATCTGTTCAAGGGTGGGCTACTCAGCCGTCTTTGCTGGAGCTAGAGAATCTGCTTGCCTCGCAGGAGAGCTTGGCAAGGCAGATGGATGGAGTGAACCTGAATCAGGAAGGCAGCGAAGCTCTATTCTCAGTCAAGAAGAAAGGATGGGAAGGGAAGAAGAAGAAGAAGGTGCAGGTCATTGGTGAGAAGGAGACTTCAACTTCATATCCGCCGGAGAGGAGCAATGCTCCTAAGGACTGGAAGAAGAACCTGAAGTGCTACCGGTATCATCAGCGAGGGCACTTCAAGCGGGACTGCAAGGTCAAACTGCAGCCTGGGCATGCTGCGGGAAAGGAGAAAGCTTGCTCGAGAAGTGAAGAAGCAGAATGGGGCGGAGCTTTTATGACGGGCACTTGTGTCCGGGCCTTGTCTGCTGAGGACTTCAACGCCAAGTGCACCGTGGACTCCGGGTGTGGTCATCACCTCACCGGAGACAAGTCGAAGTTCACCTCCATGCAGGCGTACTTAGGTAATGAAGCTATTATCACTGCTGATAATACTGTTTATGCAGTAGAGAAAGAGGGGGTCGTGTCTTTGGGTAGTGATCAGGGGCCACTCACGTTAAGGAGTGTGTATCACATGTCGGGCATGAAGAAGTACCTCTTCTCGGTGACCAATGCGGTGGATGCTGGGTATCACTTTCTGTTTGGGCCAACATACGTGAGGTTCCTTCGCAACGTATCAGCGGTAAAGGCTGATGTTGCTCATGTTGGGAGGAGGGTGAAGAACTTGTTTGTTCTTTCCACCAGTGCTTATGTTGATAGAATGAGGGCCAATGATAGCGCTGCTGTTTGGCATGAGAGGCTGGGGCATGTTGGCATGGACAAGCTGAAGGCGATGGCTAGTAGAAGTTTGGTGAGGGGGTTGCCGAAGTTGTCTTCCTTTGGTGATGTGCATGTTTGTGCGGGCTGTCAATACGGTAAGGCACATCGCCTTACGTTTGATAAATCACAAACAAAGAGCAAGAAACCATTGGAGTGTATTCATGGCGACCTGATGGGACTGACAGTTACTGCCAGCCTTGGTGGAAGCAGATACATGCTTGTCTTGGTTGATGACTACTCAAGGTATACTTGGGTGTACTTCTTAAAGGAGAAGTCGGAAGGCTTCCGTTTGTTTGTGGAGTTTAAGGAGTTGGTAGAAGGCCGGCTTGGCTTGCGGATTAAGAAGCTTAGAACTGATAACGGGGGTGAGTTTGTCTCCTCCGAGTTTTCTAACTTCTGCAGGAAGTACGGGATGCAACGGGAGCTTACTTGTGCTCACACTCCACAACAAAATGGGGTAGCGGAGCGGAAGATCCGTCATCTGATGGAGACCTGCAAATGTTGGCTTCATGCGAAAGATATCCCAAGGTCCTTTGGGCGGAGGGAATGTCTTGTGCTGCTTATGTTATCAACCGGATGCCACTCAGCCCTATCAACATGAAGACTCTTGTTGAGCTGTTGCTGAAGGAGAAGCCGAGTGTTGGACACCTTAAGGTGTTCGGTTCAATTTGCTACGTGCATATCCCGGATGCTTCACGGACTAAGCTGGATGCGAAGGCAAGGAAGCTTGTCTTTGTTGGCTACGATGAGCGGAAGAATGGATGGAAATGCATGGACCCTGTGACGAAGAAGTTCGTGGTATCAAGAGACGTTGTCTTTGACGAGCTGACATCATATGGAGGTGGCTCGGTGGAGCTAACCGGAAGTAGCAAGGTTGATGAAGCACCGGTGGTGGCTGCTGAAGGCTTGGAAGAGGAGCTTGTTGTTTCACCAGCAGCTCCTGTTGCTTCGAACACCGAGGCTGAGCCTTCTGGCTCAGGAAGCAGGGGGAGCACTGCTCAATGCTTGCCCTAGGTAGGAGTGGAGCCTGAAGAAGCAACGGAAGCCGTGAGCAAGGAGTCGATTCTTCGGAGATCGAATAGGGTGGTTAAGCCACCGGCTCGGTACTGTGATGGGAATGCAGTGAGCTTTGTCTCCTACTTCTTTGCAGGCCCTCTGGATGAGCGAGAGCCTGCAAACTTCAACGAGGCCACCGGAGTGAAGGAGTGGGAGGTGCCATGAAAGAAGAGATTGATGCTCTGAAGAAGAATGAAACCTGAGATCTTGTGCCCAAGGTTGATGGCATTACTCCGGTTACTTGCAAGTGGGTGTATAAGTTGAAGAAGAAGGCTGATGGGAGCATTGATAGGTTCAAAGCTCTCCTGGTCGCTAGAGGATTCTCACAGTAGTATGGAGAAGACTATGAGGAGACATTCAGTCCAGTTGCGAAGATGACTTCAGTAAGAGTGGTGATCGCCTTGGCTGCTAGCAAGGCATGGAGGTTGTGGCAACTCGATGTGAAGAATACCTTTCTTTACGGAGAGATTGACAAGGACATCTTCATGGATCAGCCGCCTGGTTTTGTCTCTGAAAAGCATCCGGAATATGTCTGTAAACTCAGGAAGGCTCTCTATGGGTTGAAGCAAGCTCCTAGAGCGTGGTATGAGAAGATTGCAGAGTATTTACAATTCTGTGGATACCTTGCTTCTAACTCGGATTCAAGCTTGTTCGTCAAGAAGAAGGGAGAGCTACGAGTCTTGGTCCTGCTGTATGTGGATGACATGATCATCACAGGGAATTCGGAGGGGGAAGTAGCAAGGCTCAGGGCTGAGCTTGCTATACGCTTCGAGATGAAAGACTTGGGAGAGTTGCATCACTTTCTCGGTCTGGAAGTGGAGAGGAAGGAGTGCGGGATTCTCATTAGCCAGAAAGGGTATGCTGATCGTATTGTGAAGCGGTTCGGCATGGGCGAAGGGAAGAAGTGCTCTACTCCACTGGAACCTGGGCTAAAGCTTCGACGAGATGAGGGAAGGGTTCTTCATGATCCCTTGGTGTTCAGGGCTCTTGTTGGGAGCTTGATTTATCTGACGATTACAAGGCCGGATATTGCTTATGTTGTTGGCCGAGTAAGTTGGTATATGGCTGAACCAAGGCAATCTCATCTAGTGGCAGCGAAGGGTATTCTAAAGTATGTCAAGGTGACTTCTGACATGGGACTCCTTTATGGAAGGGACTCGGAGTTTGCGTTGCTCGGGTACACGGATGCTGACTATGGCGGTGATTCGGATGATCGAAGGTCTACTTCAGGTTATGTGTTCACTTGCGGTTCAGCTAGCATCTCGTGGTGTAGCAAGAAGCAGGACTCGGTGTCGGTTTTAACCACGGAGGCGGAGTATAAGTCTTCGGCCTTGGCTGCTCGGGAAGCGGTTTGGTTGAGGAGCCTATAGAGGATGTTCATGAAGAAGTGCAAGGGCCTACTTTACTCCGGGGTGACAATGAGAGTGCCCTCAAACTGGTTAACAATCCAGTGTGTCACGCCAGGACCAAGCATATAGAGATTGATCACCATTTCATCAGGGAGAAGATGTTGGAAGGATCTCTGCTGGTCAGGCATGTTCGGAGTGAAAATAATCTTGCTGACATCTTCACGAAGCCACTGTCGAAGGGGCCCTTTGAACGCTTGCGCAGCTTTCTGGGCTTGGTCACCACTTCCCACTTCAAGGGGGAGTGTTGAAATTTGTGAAGTGGAAGTGGTTGACGGGACAGGCCGGCCTGGCCGGATAGCTTTGGCGGACTAGGCGGACTGGGCGGACTGTGTTGTGCGGCCGGGTGGAAAGTCTGGTGGAAGCCGGCTGTCTTCTGAGCAGGTTGTTTGCATGGAGTCCGCGGACTGTGCGGCCTGGTATCTGCGGATAGAGAGGCTTGCGGACTGGTGCATTGCTCAGTGGCCGTGGTGCAAGCTTGTGCTGTTAGGCGGTTTGGCTCGTGTCCGCGGGAAGCTTGCGGACTGATGAGTCCGCGGTGTGGGCTGTTGCGGACTGAGCTTAGAGCTTGGCTGAGGCCTTGTCGAGCTCTGGTGTTACAGCAGGTGCTTTGCTGTGGAGATCGATTGGCGGACTAGTTTTGGAGTCTGGGGTTGGTTGCTGCGTTGGACAGGAGTGCAAGGAGCTTGCGGACTGCTGGCGGTCTGTGCAACGGTGTTTGGCGGATGGGAGTTTGTGTCCGCCATGCTCGCATTAGCCCTTGATGGTTTTGGACTTGGTCACATTCTGTGCCAAGACCATGGTGTCCGCGGTATCCTCCAAGTCCGCTGTGACCGGGCGGACTGTTGTTATCTGCCTTTGGTCGTGGACTTGTGGCGGATTGAGGTGTGAGTCTTGCGGACTGCCTCGGGTTTGTGCGGACTGCCATTGAAGGGGTTTGTTGTCCTGCAGTGATTGGAGCTTTGCGGGCTGATGCCTTGTACGCATAGCTTGGGCGGACTGGAGAGGGTTCGCCAATGTTGCCTTGCTCCTGGCGGTTTTCCTTGGTATCTGGCTAAGTCCATGCGGACTCGGCGGACGGTGTTTTGCTATCGCGTGGGCTGGGGCGGTGTCTCTATCTCTAGGGTGGTGACCACACTCCTCACCTCGCCTATAAATAGGACCCCCCTGGCAGGTCTACAGTAACTTGAGTGAACAGTAAGTTGGGTTGGGCAAGGAGCTGCGGTATCAGTTTGTCTGTCCGCGCGGATTGTTTCAGTACTGACGTTTGTTGTGTGCAGGCCGCGCGGTTTGCTTCAAGGAGCCAGGAGTTTGGCTGTGACTTTGGTCAAGTACTTGGAAGTGTGCGGTCTCTGCGGATTCAGCAGGAGGTCGCTCTGCGGCTTGTCAGCTCTGTTTCATCTTTGCC
The DNA here is from genome assembly GCA_039583875.1 of Platanthera guangdongensis. NCBI lineage: Eukaryota > Viridiplantae > Streptophyta > Magnoliopsida > Asparagales > Orchidaceae > Platanthera > Platanthera guangdongensis. The sequence continues at coordinate 9,939,751 of CM077159.1, read as the reverse complement.
AGCTTCAATAACCTGTCCGCCGCCTTCAGGCGGGTAGGGGGTGTTCCTCAGTTCAGCTTCAGCAGGAGATGAATAACGGTGTGTCCGCGCGGCCTCGCGGCTTCGGCGGACTCCGTGGCTATTCGGCGGATTGCAGCTTAAGTTCGAACGATCTCAGCGGACTCGGCGACCTCGGCGACCTCGGCGGTCTCCGGTGTTGTCCGCCCGGCTTGGAGTTTTGGTGCTTTTTGTTTACAGCTGTTATACTAGCGAAATCATGTCTCGCTATGTATGTCTCGTGTTGTAAAGAAGTGAATAAATAAAAGACCTCCTTGTGCTTCCATTGTTTGTTGGGTTTAACTTTTGTTCCTTGGTTTTCCGCTGGTTCAACGTGAGAACTGGGTCGTTCCGAAGATATTAATTTGGCGTTTGGGCTATCTTGCTGACCACGTTGAGAAAATTTTAACAGGGGGCACTTCCATATTTTCACAAATAAAATCACCACATCACATCCCAACATTAAAATGTAAACACTAAAGCTCAACTTGGGTGTGCGACTAGGATCGGCTATGAGGCTTTGGTGAAATCATGGTGGAGCTGAATCAAAAGGAGGGGTAGGCACAACGGGGCTAGCGAGGATAAGACATCAGGAATGGTACAAAGCTCAACCGGGCCAAAATGATGGCCTACATCACGCTCATGCATGACTAACCTATACCCATGCTTCAAGAATAGCTTGGGGCAAGTTCTTAGCCAACGAGAAAGACTATCCCTCCTCTCGACTCAAGCAATACGAATCTAATGGTCGTCTACACACATCCCTAAGCTACCGTCGGATTCACACCGGATTCACCAACTTTTAAGTAGAATAAAAAGTATTTACGCAATTAGAAAAATATAAAACTAAAAGCATACAGAAAAATTAAATCTACTCCAATTTCTACACGAGACGAGAGCAGTTGACTAGGAGCACTGCAAGGTCAACATTTTACTCCGTCTCACAATCCTATGTCAGCACCATAATTTTCCCAAATCTAACGAAGAAATGAGTTTAACTCGCAGCACGCAAAAAGCTAAGCACGCGCTCATGTGGGTGCAGTGGTGTGTGATGCAATGAACTAAGCAAAATAAAATAATAAAGGCTTCTAGTATGCACAAGAAATGTGTGCGTGCAATAGGTAACAAATCTCTCCCCCAGACTTAAGCTAAGAAATACAGTATGTGATATAGAAATTAAAATCAGATAGAAACAAGGGGAGAGGTTACCCAATGCTCAGCCAGTGAGCATTCCAGAAGATGCGTGGAAACCTGAAGCAGGCCCGCCATATGAAGAATCAACACCCCGCCAATACCAATTTGCCATGAATACCTGCAGGGGTGAGCTCCGCAAAAACAAAACAAAATATACAAAAAGAAATGCTAAAACTAAAATAGACATAAAAAAAATAAAATGCAGAAAAGGAAAGATAAGTACTGGGGTTATTGTCCTCCCAGCACGACTTATTCAGCTACGAAAAGGTTCTAGCTAATGGGCCTATGAAATAAAAAGTGCACAGGTAACTGGCCTAATATCTGTTTCGGTAATGGGTACCGATACGGTGATAGAGCAGTTACCCTCTGTTGAAGTTGGTGACCGGGCGGTCTGTCTTGGCGGGTTGAATACCGCGCGGTCTGGCGGTTTGACTCACCGGCTTGTAAACTGGGCGGTCTAGCGATCTTCACAGGCGACCTCTCTACTTCTCTTGTTGTAGCCGTGCGGTTAGTCCTTCTGTCTAACCGTGCGGCTTGTGCGGTTTACTTGTACAGTCCGCTTAGCTTGTAAAATTTTTAGTCCCACATCTCTTATTTGTATTCTCTCATCTCTCCTCCATTCTATATAAGGGAGGGCATACCTTTGTAATAGTTATCTTTTTTGGATAATAAAGTTTCAATTATTCAAAAGCTTATCCGCTTGTTCTCTACTTTTCGCTTCTTTTCGCTACTTTCTAACATGGTATCAGAGACATCCCGCTGCGGGGGTGTGTTGAGGACCAAGGTCCAGCGGGATTGGGTGTGTGTGGGTGAAAGATATGGTACCTAAACACCTAGAGGGGGGGTGAATAGGTGACCTAAACCTTTTTAAAACTTTGTTGGCAGCAAAACAGTTATCACACAGATTTCTACAGCTAACAGCAATAACAAAATATAAACTGCTAATCCACAGCACAGCACAGCACAGCAGACACACAAATTTATAGTGGTTCCCCAATCTTTGGGTACATCCACTTTCCCCCTTCGCCTATCTAGCAGTGTACTAGATTCGGCCAAACTTCTCCACTATCTCAGAACCAAACTAGGTTCCTACACCTCAGGCCCAAAGCCTTACACTCAGCCACCAAGGCCTACACTCAGCCACCCAGGCCTACACTCAGCCAATTAAGGCCTACACTCAGAGTTCTTCAACTCCTACACTCAGGCAACTAAGCCCTACCCTCAGCCTTTATAATATAGGCTTACAATTCACTCAGATCCAATGGATCCTACAAGTTAAAATTGAATTACAATAACTAACTCTACAACTCAGAAAATAAGAGAGGAGTTGAGAGTTTCTTGAAGAGTTCTTGGAAGAACTCAGCTAGATCCAAACTGACTTAGCTTCCTTCAAAGCTTCTTGAGTAGAACTGAATTAGTCTGAATCCTCTGCAGTTGATCCTTGACCTCTGCTTCTTAAGATCCAGATGATTCTGAATCCTTCTTCTCAGCCTTAGTTCCAAAGACTGAATTCTTGATTGGAGCTCTCTCTCTCCAACTTCTTAGATCTGCAGTTGGACAGCCAGATTTTCTTGTGTTGATTCTCTGTGTACCACTTTTCTGATTACTTGAATAATCTGATCAATTACTTCAAATAGCTTCAACAACTTATTAACACCTTATCAACAACAACAGTTTCTGTAAACAGTCTGTGCCTATTTATAGGCCTTCTTCATGGTAACCGGCTGGTCCGGTTCATAACTGACTTCTGAGATCTCTGACAAGTGTTGTAGACCGGCTGGAACGGCAGCTGTCATGTCATCCAGTCAATTCTTGAAATTCTCTAACTGTCAGATAGTGTCGAGACTTTCTGTTCTTAAGTGTCGACACTTATAGACCAAGTGTCGACACATGTTGTGTAAGTGTCGACACAAGTCTACAAGGTGTCGACACAGCTCCTTGTATGTCTCGACACAGATTCTTCTTCAAGTGTCGACACTGAAATTAAGTGTCGACACAAGTACTTGATCTTCTGTAACTTGTTGAATTCTTCTAAGTGTCGACACATCTCCTTTGTGTCGACACATCTTCATGTGTTGAATCTGTCAAGTGTCGACACTGCTTCTTGGTGTCGACACAAGTCTTCAATTTTGTTTCTTCAGCTGAGTGTCGACACATTCCCTTAGTGTCGACACTTGTACTTAGAATATTTTGTAAACTTTTCTGTTCTTTGCTAAGTGTCGACACAGCTCCTTGTGTCGACACTTTCTTCAAGTGTAGAGTCTTCAACTAAGTGTCGACACATTGTGCTGGGTGTCGACACTTTCTTCAAGTGTTTACTCTTCTGGTTGTGTGTCGACACATTGTGCTGAGTGTCGACACAAACTTCAAGTGTTGACTCCTTTGTGTGTGTGTCGACACATTGTGCTGAGTGTCGACACATTCTTCATATGTTGACTCTGCTGATTGAGTGTTGACACATTGTGTTGAGTGTCGACACTTGTCCTTAGTCTCTGCAGAATTTTGCTGAGTGTCGACACAACTCCAAGTGTCGACACTTTCTGATGTAGACTCAGCTCTTCTAGGTGTCGACACTTCTGCTAAGTGTCGACACAGCTTTTTTGCATTCTTCTTCACTGAGTGTCGACACAGCTCCAAGTGTCGACACTTTCTGTCTGGTGTCGACTCTTCTTCTCAGGTGTCGACACAATTACTCCAAGTGTCGACACTGCTTGTCTGGGTGTCGACACAAGCTTTCTCAAGTGTCGACACTTTCCCTCTGGGTGTCGACACATGGACTTAGAAACTTTTAGCTTCAGTCCAGTGAATACCTAACCTGCACAAGTAACTCAAACAAACATCAAATACATTATGATGTATATCATTGAGTTAGGTGAGGCTTCTTCAAATCAGGTACATTTGACCAATGTACCCAACAATCTCCCCCTATTTGGAGAAGTCATAACCCTTAGTCAATGATATACACCACTCATAATTAAAAATTAGAGAATGATGTAAGGCAGGTATATGTCAACAGGGTAAACTTAAACATGTAATAAAGCACACATGTATACTCATTAAACATTGTAGAACAAACAAGAAATAGACACATGCTTCTGAATAATCATGAGATATATTTATCAAAAATTGTTCTAACATTGTTTTAATACATTTCCATTGTTTTACAAAAATATTTCATATGTAAAAGATTACAACAATGTTTCTTAGTCTAATCTTAGCCTAGTTCTGATCAGGTTCTTTTATAACTATTCCTTTCCCAGCTTGTACTTTGGCCTTTACAGCAGCGGCAGCAGCAGGCTCAGCATCAGCAGTCTTCTTTCCTTTGAGATCTAGCTTATCAGCCTTGATCTTTTGCCTCTCAAAGTAATGATAGGGCTTAGGAAAGTACTTGCTAGGCTCCACAGCTGTAGGAGGTAGCTTTCCTAACTTAGCCTTCCTTCTATACTGGACAATGGCTTCCTGCCTAATCTCATGCTTCCTCCATTCTGCTTCTGAAAACCATTTGTTCCTTTCATGAGCATTGTCCTTGGCTGCTTTCCAGGCTGTGAGAATGATGTTCCTAGAAGTAGGGCTCCACTGTTCAAAATCTGGTTTTTGCTCAGCTAGTTCCCTAAACTTCTTCTTTGACAGCCTTGTCTCTTCTTCCTTGTCCAATGCCTCTTGCATAGCTGCTGTAACAGGTTGAACAACCTTTTCCAGAACAACATTAGACTTTCCAGCAGTTGGACTATACATTGTGCTGACTTCTGCATGGACCATGTCAAAATCTGGAGGTGGATAGATCACCTGAGCTACTTCCTGTTGCTCACCTCCAAGATATGCACTTTGAATTCCTGATTCAGCAATATTATCATCATCACACAGGGGAGGATAGCCCAGTGTAGCTCTGATGGAGTTAGATATCCATTTGGCATGGTCAGAGCTAGCTTTGACTAACACCCTCTCCCCCTTTATGACTTCTTGTGCAACATGGTCTCTCACATCATCCTTTTGGAATCTGATCTGACTGTCCAAGTACCTGATGCCATCCTTAAAGTAAGGTCTAAGCTTGGTAAGTTGTTCAGAAATGACCTTCTGTGAATCCTTGATTGCAGTCTTGACAGCAGCAATTTCATCTTGAAAAGCTTTATCAAATTCAGCCTTTGCAGCAGCAGATGATGTTGAAGGTTCAGCAGTCTTATTCTTTAGTTCAGTGACTATAGCATTGTGAGAAGCTGTCAGATTATCATTCATTCTCAACTGATTCTCCAGCACATAGCCTTGCTTCAGTGTTATATCATCTACTTGAGACTTTATCTTCTCTTGGTGGGTTGCCAGGAACACCACTGCATTTCCACCCTTGTGGAAGCATTCATTCATTTCCTTCTTATTCAGGTTCATCTCAAACCTTATTGACTTGATGTCTTGAGCTAAGTCAAGCTGTAGGGACTTGTGCCCTTCATCCACATAAGCTTCTATTGCTTTTCGTTATTCATCCATCTTGATTTGCAGTGCAATCAGTAGAGCACTATAGTCAACAGTTGGAGCTTGTTGAACTATAGGCTGTGGGGCTATTGATTGCAAGGCTTTCTTATAACTCTGACTTCTCCTCTTGAATACATAGAGTTTCTTCTTTTTAGCTTGTGCAGTCTCATCTTCCTCAGACTCTGAAGTACTGGCTATATTCACCCTGTCCTTAGGGCTTGATGGTTGGTCAGCTTGCACATCAAGTGCTTTCTCACTTTCTTGCCTGACAGGCTCTTCCACAACTTGCAGTTGCTCCCCCTCAGCAGCAGCATCCTTCTCTTCAGCAGCAGCATCCTTCTCTTCAGCAGCAGCAACTTTATCCATGTCAAAGTCCTCTTGTTCTAGATTAAGAAACAGATCTTCCATTGTGTATTCAGCTGGAGACTGTGGAGGAGAAGTACTGGGTTCATCAACTACTTTATCAGGAACAACTTTTTGTACTACTGATGTGTCTTGGAGAACAACATCTGGTTCTTGATTTGCTTGCTGAGTTTGCTGATGGACATCAGACAAATCAGAATCTATTACAGAAAAGTCTAAAGTATTGAGGTCAGAAAGTACCTCTTGGATAATGATTGTAGCTTGCTCACTCTCCAGTGTAGAGGGTTGTTCTACAGCTGGAGGCTCCCCCTGGCTTGGATCCTTATACTTGGGGCTAGCTGGAGGCAGCTCCCCCTGGATTTCAGCTGTCTCTTGAGGAGCAGGAGACTTCTCTGCAGCCACTTCCTCTTCACTATCAGGAGTGAAAACAACTGGTTCTTCACTACCTGAACTGCTGGAGGACTCCTGTGTCACAGGAGCTATCTTCCTCTTCTTCTTTGGAGGTGAATCTTTCTTAGAAACTTGCTTCTCTGGGGTAGGTATTTCTTTAGATAGTACTCTTTCCCACCTGGAAAATATCCTCATATCCATCCTTCTCATATGGTTGATCTTGCTACCAGCAGCATTGCTCATTACCTCTGGTATTGTACCAGCCAGGTAGAGACTAAGTATTCTGCCCAGATTGGGCTTCTTCAGACTCTCCTTAATTTTCTCATACACAACCATTGACCAGTCTGTTTTTAGGTTGAAGATAATTCTGGTCATGATTTCAAACATGGAGGCAGACACCCTGTCATGTCCTCCAGTCTTGCTGAGTAGAACTTTGCCTACAATTTCAGACAGAAATTTTCCTTGGTTATTCATTCCTTTCCTGTTGAATACAGATCCTATCTTCATCTTAGGATCTAGACCACACCAGGTAAGTGCTTCCCTGGTCTTAGATGTAGTCACTTCCTCTTCTGCTTGAATTTTAGGTAGCTGAAATACCTTTCTCAGAGTTTTGGGTGAAATCTTAACCTTTGTTCCATGCACTCGTGATTTGATTCTGTAACCTGAGTCATCTACAGAAGCTCCAGTAAGGAATTCAAGAACTTCCTTCTTCCATATTTTGGTTGGTTCTGAAACCAAGTACTCCAATCCAGAATCGGTGACTAGGGTTACCACCGATTTGATTTCTTGATTGCCATCATCGAACGCGCCACAAACTAGTTCATAGCCTTCATTGACGTTCTCCTCGAGCTTGGGAGCCATTAGGGTTTGTAGAATTAGTCTTTAGAAAAGAGAAATGTCGACACAGTAGTTTGGTCTCGAAACTCTGAAAGCGTGTCGACAAACAAAGACAGAATCCTATTTATACCTTTCTGGTTTGAAGACGAACAGGCGGGATGGATTACTAAAGATGTGTCGACACTGGCAATAAGTGTCGACACTGACTTATAATGTCTCGACACACATGTGTCGACACATGTTTAGTCAACAGATTTTATGTGTCGACACTTGGTTATGTGTCGACACCACACTACTCGACATGTAGTCGAGACGTTACTTAGAAAATTCTGAGTAAAACTTAAGTGTCGACACCTCATTGGATGTGTCGACACCAACTCGACATGTGTCGACACTAACATTCTGAAGTGTCGACACCAACTTCCTAGATGTGTCGACACCATTTTCCTGAAGTGTCGACACTTACTATTCTGTGTCGACATAGACTTGTCTATGTGTCGACACCTTTTTACTTAGCCAATTTTTAGTTCTGTAAACTTAGTCTAAGTTTATCATACCTAGTTCAATTTTGAACCTATTGAACTTAGCTTCTTCTAAGGGCTTAGTAAACATATCAGCTATCTGATTATCAGTTTTAACATATTCAAGTGCAATATCATTTCTTTCTACATGCTCCCTAAGAAAGTGATATTTAATCTCAATATGTTTAGTTCTACTATGTGATACAGGATTATTAGCTATTGAAATAGCACTTGTAGAATCACAGAAAAGTGGAGTTCTACTTACCTGAAATCCATAGTCTTCTAGCTGATGTTGAATCCACAGAAGTTGAGCACAGCAACTTCCTGCAGCTACATATTCTGACTCAGCTGTGGAGATAGCCACACTAGTTTGCTTCTTACTACTCCATGAAATGAGTCTTCCACCTAGGAATTGACAGGATCCAGTAGTGCTCTTTCTATCTTCTTTGCATCCTGCAAAGTCTGCATCTGAATAGCCTGTTAGATCAAAATCTCCATTCCTAGGGTACCAGAGGCCTAGATAAGGTGTGCCCTTTAGATATCTCAAAATTCTCTTGACTGCAGTCAAGTGAGACTCTTTAGGGCAGGCTTGATACCTGGCACAAACACATGTAGCATACATGATGTCAGGTCTACTAGCAGTCAAGTATAGTAAGGAGCCAACTATCCCTCTATACAAGGTTTCATCTACAGGTTTCCCTGCATCATCCTTGCTAAGAGACATACTTGACCCCATAGGAGTCTTCATGGTACTGGATGAATCCATACCATATTTCCTTATGAGTTCTAGGGTGAACTTGGACTGACATATGGACAAGCCACTTTCAGTCTGTTTAACTTGGAGACCCAAGAAAAACTTCAGTTCTCCCATACTACTCATCTCAAATTGACCTTGCATAAGTTTTGCAAACTTTTTGCAAAGGCTGCTTTCAGTAGACCCAAATATAATGTCATCTACATATATTTGGACTAGTATGACTTTGCCTCTAGATTCCCTAAGGAATAGAGTCTTATCTATTTTCCCCCTTGTGAACTTGTTCTCAATGAGGAAACTAGATAGGGTTTCATACCAAGCTCTAGGAGCTTGCTTTAACCCATACAATGCTTTCCTAAGTCTATAGACATAATGAGGTTGAGTTGGATCAACAAAACCTGAAGGCTGCTCCACATAGACTTCTTCCTTAAGATTACCATTTAAGAATGCTGACTTGACATCCATCTGGTAAACCTTGAATCCTTGATAGGTTGCATAGGCCAAGAACATCCTTATGGCCTCCAGTCTGGCTACTGGGGCAAAGGTTTGATCAAAATCAATACCTTCTTCTTGCCTATATCCTTTTGCAACCAGTCTTGCTTTATTCTTAATGATGACCCCTTGTTCATCTAACTTATTTCTGTAGATCCACTTAGTTCCTATAACATTGTGGTCTTTAGGTTTAGGAACTAGTTCCCAAACCTTGCACCTTTTGAACTGATTAAGTTCTTCTTGCATAGCTTCAGTCCACTGTGGATCTTGTATAGCTTCTTCAAATTTCTTTGGTTCTATTTGAGACAGAAAACTTGAATATACTGCAGCATTCTGATTTCTGCTCCTTGTCTGAACACCTTGTCTTGGATCTCCAATAATCAGCTCTACTGGATGATCTCTTAGATGCCTGTTGGCTGGAGGCATCCTTACTTCTGGTTGTACTTCTACAGCATCTTCATCATGCTGAGTTCCTTGTACTTCTTCAGCTCCTGGTACATGTAGTTCTCCCCCTGGACATAAGCCATCTTCTTCTACTTGCTGTCTTGCAGCAGGTACATCTTCTATGGTTAGCTTGTCCATCTTCTTAGTAAAACCTGTGGGGCTGCACACACTACTAGACAACTCATTGTTAATAAGTTTTGTCTCATCAAAAACTACATGCACAGACTCCTCTACAACTTGTGTAGTCAAGTTGTAGACTCTATAAGCCTTACTATTATTGTTGTACCCAACAAACACTCCCTCTTGGGACTTGGCAGCAAACTTAGTTAAGTAAGACTTTCCATTGTTAAGTATGAAGCATTTGCAACCAAAAATCCTGAAATAGGATAGGTTTGGTTTCCTGCCTTTCACAACTTCATAGGGGGTCTTATTTAACCTTTTAGTGATGGTAGCCCTATTTATCACATGGCATGCAGTGTTAACTGCTTCAGCCCAGAAATACTCAGGTAGTGATGTATCACTAAGTAGGGTTCTACCAGCCTCTATCAAGGTTCTATTCTTTCTCTCAGCAATGCCATTTTGCTGAGGTGTTCTAGGTGAAGAGAATTCTTGAAATATCCCAAAGTCTTCACATAGTTTTGTCATGCTTTCAGATTGAAACTCAGTACCATGGTCACTTCTAATTTTGACCACAGTACTATTTAGTTCATTCTGAATTTGCTTGACAAAGCTGTAGAAGACACTAGGTGTTTCAGATTTCTGCCTTAAAAAGAACACCCAGGAAAACCTTGAGTAGTCATCAACAACTACAAAGGTATAGACCTTCCTACCTAAGCTGTGAACTGGCATTGGACCAAAGAGATCCATATGCAAGAGGTATAAGCACCTCACAGCATCTTTGTTCTCAATGCTTTTAAAGGTGGATTTGGTCTGCTTGCCCTTTTGACAAGCTGAGCAAATGCCATCTTTAACACACTTAACTTGAGGACCATTCCTCACTAACTCTTTGCTAAAGAGTTTGCTAATAGTCTTGTAATTAAGATGGGCAAGCCTCTTGTGCCATTTGACACATTGAGAGACTGTCTCATCAGCTACAAGACAAACTGGAGAACTATTGTTCTCAACCATAATGTCTAGACAATAGACATTTCTCTTCCTATAACCTGTCAAAATGATCTCTTGATCACTTGACCTCTTGATATGACAACCATTTTTAACAAATGAGATGTCATACCCTACATCACTTAACTGACTTATACTTATAAGGTTGTGTTTCAACCCTTTAACATAAGCCACTTGAGTAATGGTAACAAGGTTTGAAGAAATGTTACCAAACCCTTTGATGATTCCTTTTTCAGAACCACCAAAGGTCACTTTAGGACCATTTTTGATTGGAATGTAGTCCTTCAGTAGTCCCCTAGTTCCAGTCATGTGTCTGGAACATCCACTGTCCAAGTACCATGTAGGGGTATGGCCACTTGGACTCACCTGCAAAACAAATTAATGAACCTTAGAACCCAAAGTAAACTTGGGTCCTTGGTGATTGTTAGTTTGCAACATGACATAGCTACCTACTGGCTTTCCACCAGGTAGCTTGCTACTCCCATTGGCACTTGCATTGTGCCAACAGTCCAAGGCAAAGTGGCCAACTTTGCCACAGCACCAGCATTCAAACTTGTTGTACCTTTGCTTAGGTACAGACTTGGCTGTCTTGACTACAGCAGGCTTATTGAATGTTGGGGCTTTGCCCTTGGACTTGGACTGATCCTGAACAGTCCTAGCTGGTTTAATAAAACCCAATCCAGCCTTTCCTTTATGATGAACAAATTCATCAATCAAGGGTAGCACTGATTTAGGTTTTGAAAACCTAGCAACTAGCTCTCTTTCCTTCTGAAGATTGATCTCCAGTCTATTAATTTGATCATTTTTATAGGTGATAGTTCCCATCTGAATCACAGTAATGTGTTTCAGCCTGGCTACCTCATTGAGCTTTTGATCAAATTTCTTCTCAAAATCTGTTGCAGCTGCCTTGAGATCAGCAATCTCCTTTGCCTGACTTTTGGCTAGGGTCTTGCTTTTCTTATAGGCTTGCAACAGTACTTTATATTCATCTAAGAGCAGATGAATATCTCCCTCAGATTCAGAAACACTTCCATCACTTGATGAAGATGAATCTGACTCTGAACTAGAACTGGAATCTGAACTTTGAGTAGGACTTTGTACCTGACTAGGTCCTGGCTGCTCCAGGATTTTAGTACTTTCAGTCAATGCCATCAGTCCTTGGCACTAACACTCTTCTTGTTCATAGATTGATTCCATGATCTGCATAAACTCTTCTTCTTCTTCAGCAAATAGCCCTATGTAGGCTTCAGCATCTGTCTCAGTGTCTGAAGAAGAAATGTCTGAAAGAGTCTTCTCATTCTTTGCAACAAAGGACTTCTCCTTCTTTCCTTTGAAGTGAGTCTTCTTTTTGTCACTGGATTCTTTTCTTCTCTCAGGACAATCTGCAATAACATGACCCTGTCTATTGCAGCAGTAACACACTATCTTAGACCCAATTGTCTTGCTAGTCTTTGTCTTTTTCTTGTCCATCTTTGAAGGCTTCTTCTCCTGATACTGGACTTCTTTCCCTTTGGAAAATGAAGGTCTGGACCTCCACTGTTTCTTCTTCAGGAATTTCTGAAAATGTCTGGTGAATGCAGCAAAGTCTTCATCACTTTCACTGCTTGTAGACTTTGTGCTAACAGACTCATCAGATTCTGATTCAACTACCTCTGGAGGAGGAGTTGATGACTTAGTCCTGCCCTTTCTAGGTACTTCTGACTTGAAGGCAACAGTCTTTTCCCTGTGCTCAGTCCTTGTTGATTTTTCCTCCTCTTTTCTCACTGACAGCTGCATCTCATAAGACAACAACTTCCCAAACAGTGTGGGAGGAGGAATTTCTCCCAACTTTGCCATTTCTCTGATGGCACAGATCTTGGTGTCCCAATCTTTGGTTAGGGACCTTAAGAACTTATCATTCAATTCATAGTTAGTGAACTCTCTTCCATAGGACATGAGTTCATTAACAATTCTATAGAACTTCTTGTAGCATTCAGTGATGCTATCTCCTCTTCCTTGCCTAAAGCTCTCATACTCTTGATTAAGCAAGGACTTCCTATCTTGCCTAACTTCTTCAGAACCTTCCATATAGACAATGAGAGTATCCCACATCTCTTTTGCTGTTTTACAGTGAATTAAGTTCTGAAAAGTGGCATCATCAATGGCACTTACTATAATGTTTTGTGCCCTCTTGTCCATAGTGGCTAGGACAATTTCATCCTTAGTCATCTCAGAGAAATCCTTTGGAGTTCTCTGTGTAGCATCCAAAACTGAAACCTTCATGGGCACATATGGCCCCTCTTTGACTGTGATGTAGATTCTAGGGTCAGAGGCCTCCATGAATAGCCTAACCCTTTCTTTCCAGATCTCAAAGATCTCTTTTCTGCATATGGGCAGTTTCATTGAACCCAATTCCTTATGATTCTCTGAAGAACCCATGTTTCTTGATTTTCTTGAAACTGTGTTCTGACTTACACTGAATCTGACAAACTGGATCTCCTCAGACAGTTAGTCCTTTTTGAGGAACCTCCCTCTGATACCACTTGAAAGATATGGTACCTAAACACCTAGAGGGGGGGTGAATAGGTGACCTAAACCTTTTTAAAACTTTGTTGGCAGCAAAACAGTTATCACACAGATTTCTACAGCTAACAGCAATAACAAAATATAAACTGCTAATCCACAGCACAGCATAGCACAGCAGACACACAAATTTATAGTGGTTCCCCAATCTTTGGGTACATCCACTTTCCCCCTTCGCCTATCTAGCAGTGTACTAGATTCGGCCAAACTTCTCCACTATCTCAGAACCCAACTAGGTTCCTACACCTCAGGCCCAAAGCCTTACACTCAGCCACCAAGGCCTACACTCAGCCACCCAGGCCTACACTCAGCCAATTAAGGCCTACACTCAGAGTTCTTCAACTCCTACACTCAGGCAACCAAGCCCTATCCTCAGCCTTTATAATATAGGCTTACAATTCACTCAGATCCAATGGATCCTACAAGTTAAAATTGAATTACAATAACTAACTCTACAACTCAGAAAATAAGAGAGGAGTTGAGAGTTTCTTGAAGAGTTCTTGGAAGAACTCAGCTAGATCCAAACTGACTTAGCTTCCTTCAAAGCTTCTTGAGTAGAACTGAATTAGTCTGAATCCTCTGCAGTTGATCCTTGACCTCTGCTTCTTAAGATCCAGATGATTCTGAATCCTTCTTCTCAGCCTTAGTTCCAAAGACTGAATTCTTGATTGGAGCTCTCTCTCTCCAACTTCTTAGATCTGCAGTTGGACTGCCAGATCTTCTTGTGTTGATTCTCTGTGTACCACTTTTCTGATTACTTGAATAATCTGATCAATTACTTCAAATAGCTTCAACAACTTATTAACACCTTATCAACAACAACAGTTTCTGTAAACAGTCTGTGCCTATTTATAGGCCTTCTTCATGGTAACCGGCTGGTCCGGTTCATAACTGACTTCTGAGATCTCTGACAAGTGCTGTAGACCGGCTGGAACGGCAGCTGTCATGTCATCCAGTCAATTCTTGAAATTCTCTAACTGTCAGATAGTGTCGAGACTTTCTGTTCTTAAGTGTCGACACTTATAGACCAAGTGTCGACACATGTTGTGTAAGTGTCGACACAAGTCTACAAGGTGTCGACACAGCTCCTTGTATGTCTCGACACAGATTCTTCTTCAAGTGTTGACACTGAAATTAAGTGTTGACACAAGTACTTGATCTTCTGTAACTTGTTGAATTCTTCTAAGTGTCGACACATCTCCTTTGTGTCGACACATCTTCATGTGTTGAATCTGTCAAGTGTCGACACTGCTTCTTGGTGTCGACACAAGTCTTCAATTTTGTTTCTTCAGCTGAGTGTCGACACATTCCCTTAGTGTCGACACTTGTACTTATAATATTTTGTAAACTTTTCTGTTCTTTGCTAAGTGTCGACACAGCTCCTTGTGTCGACACTTTCTTCAAGTGTAGAGTCTTCAACTAAGTGTCGACACATTGTGCTGGGTGTCGACACTTTCTTCAAGTGTTGACTCTTCTGGTTGTGTGTCGACACATTGTGCTGAGTGTCGACACAAACTTCAAGTGTTGACTCCTTTGAGTGTGTGTCGACACATTATGCTGAGTGTCGACACATTCTTCATATGTTGACTCTGCTGATTGAGTGTCAACACATTGTGTTGAGTGTCGACACTTGTCCTTAGTTTCTGCAAAATTTTGCTGAGTGTCGACACAACTCCAAGTTTCGACACTTTCTGATGTAGACTCAGCTCTTCTAGGTGTCGACACTTCTGCTAAGTGTCGACACAGCTTTTCTGCATTCTTCTTCACTGAGTGTCGACACAGCTCCAAGTGTCGACACTTTCTGTCTGGTGTCGACTCTTCTTCTCAGGTGTCGACACAATTACTCCAAGTGTCGACACTGCTTGTCTGGGTGTCGACACAAGCTTTCTCAAGTGTCGACACTTTCCCTCTGGGTGTCGACACATGGACTTAGAAACTTTTAGCTTCAGTCCAGTGAATACCTAACCTGCACAAGTAACTCAAACAAACATCAAATACATTATGATGTATATCATTGAGTTAGGTGAGGCTTCTTCAAATCAGGTACATTTGACCAATGTACCCAACAGTGGGACCGCATATTTGGGCTTCCCCATCGCGTTCCAGGTCTGGGTGTTGACCCCGGTGGGCCCCCCGTGTGGCGGAATATCCCCGCCATTCTGTGGTTGGATTAGTCCCACATTGCCTGCAGCGGATGGTCCTTGGTGTTTATGTACCCCCGTCCCCCCTTACCATCACCTCGGGGTTTTGGGAAGATGTGTGGTGACGGGTGGTTTCAACATGGTATCAGAGGACACGGTCATTTCCTCCTGATTCTGTGCACTCTCTGTTGTTCGCGGCTTGTTTTCCGCGTTCTGCGACTTGATTCGCGGCTTGCCTTCTCTTCTGTCCGCGCGGCTTGTTTCTATCCGCGCGGCTTGTTTCTGTCCGCTTCCCTGTTCGCGCGGCTTGCTTCTTCTTGGTTCTCTTCTCCTACTGCTATTCGTCGCAGCGACCTGTTTCCTTGTTGCTGCGCTCCTTGTTCTTTCTTGCCTCTCCGACTTCCTAGTCGTTGCGGCCTTATCTCTACCCGCTGCGGACTTCTTCTCCCTGTCCGCTTCTGCTTTCCCCTTTTTCGCTTGTCTCTATACTCGCGGTTTGCTGCTGTGATCTGCCTGACCGTGCGGGTTGTTCCTATCTCACCTGCATCTTGGTCGCAGTCACCTGCTCTTCTCCTCTCTTCTGTTCGCTCGGCCTTTTCAGTCCGCGCGACCTCTTCCCCGCTGTGCCTTGTTCTGCTTCCTAGCCGCTCGTGTTCGCGCGGCTTCTTCCCTTTAACCCGCTACGGTTTCACGCGGGTTGCTCTCCTTTCCTCTCCCCGCGCCTTTCTCTCTGTTCGCGCGGTTTCTCCCTTGTTTGAGCGGCCTCTCTGCCTTTCTTCCTTTAGCCGCTCCTGCTTGTTAGTCGCTGCGACCTCCTGATTCAGTCGCGCGGCTTGTGCTCTGCACCTTGGTCGTGGCCCTTCTTGCCGCTGGTGTGCTGACACCGAGACCGCTGCAGTTTCTTCTTCCTCCCTTCATGGCTTTCATATCCTCCTCCAAGCCGTTCGCCTCGGTTGTCACGTCTTCTGGTCGTGCACACGTTGCTACTAAGGGCAAATGGCTGATCGACACTGGTGCTACGAATCATATGACCGGCCATCTCCCGTGTTTCTCTCTCCTAGAAAAACATGCTCGCTTGCCCCCGGTTATTCTCGCTGACGGCTCTTCATCACCAGTCCATGGAACAGGGATAGTTCATGTCACTCCGTCTCTTCACTTGGCGGATACTCTATATGTGCCCCAGTTCCCGTGCAACTTATTATCTGTTACCTCTCTTTGCAAGCAATTACAGTGTTCCGTCACATTTACTTCTACTTCTTGCTCTTTTCAGGATCCGGACTCCCAACGAACGATTGCTACTGGGACTGAGAGTGGCAGTTTATACTTCCTGGACAACATTTCTGCTTTTTCCACCTTCTCCTCCACCTCCACAGATCTTCTCCAATGGCATCTCCGCCTTGGTCATGCTCCTCCCCGTCTTCTTCGTCAACTTCTGCCCCACCTTCCTCCTCAAAGTCCTCCGCTCAACTGTGAG
This sequence comes from Platanthera guangdongensis, assembly GCA_039583875.1. Taxonomy (NCBI): domain Eukaryota; kingdom Viridiplantae; phylum Streptophyta; class Magnoliopsida; order Asparagales; family Orchidaceae; genus Platanthera; species Platanthera guangdongensis. The sequence goes on along the minus strand of CM077159.1, from coordinate 9,922,957 downwards.
GCCTGTCAGCTTGGCAAGCATCACCGCTCCTCCTTCCCTCCAAAGCACGTTCGTAGCTCTACCCGTCCATTTGATCTTATCCACTCCGATATCTGGGGTCCTTCTCCTACACTTACCATTGGTCGGGGTAGTTCCTATTTTGTCACGTTCATTGATGATTTCTCGCGCTGTACGTGGGTGTATCTATTAAAAGATCGCTCCGAATTATTCTCTGTCTGGACATCCTTCTATCTCATGATCAAAACTCAGTTTGGTGTTTCTATCCAAGTTTTTCGCTCTGATAATGCCCCAGAATATCTCAGTCGTGACTTCTCTACATTCTGCATGCAAAATGGGATTCTTCATCAAACTAGTTGTGTCTATACTTCACAACAAAATGGTGTGGCCGAACGCAAAAACCGTCACCTCCTCGATGTCGCTCGCACCTTGATGACCCAGATGCATGTTCCTCGCTCCTATTGGGGCTATGCTGTTCTCCTTGCCTGCTACCTCATCAATCGCATTCCCTCCACGGTTCTCCACGGCCAAACCCCGTTCTCCATTTTGTATCCGGGCAAGGAGCCGTTTCCTCTTCCTCTCCAAATCTTTGGATGCACTGCCTTTGTGCATACCCCTTCTGCCACCCGTGATAAGCTCTCCCCTCGCTCCACCAAATGTGTCTTTCTGGGGTACTCCACCACTCAGAAAGGCTATTGTTGCTTTGATCCCGTCCTTCGTAAGCAGTTCGTCTCTGCTGACGTCACCTTCTTCGAGAATACCTCCTACTTCTCGGATGACTCCTCTCCTCTTCTCCCCGCTTCTGATTCTCCTGCCATTCCCTTCGTTCCCTCACCTCCTACTACACCGTCTCCACCCCCTCCTCTTCCTCCACCTCTCTCTCTCCCTTCTCCACCACCCTCTCCCTCATCTCTGCTGCCGTCGCTCTCTTCTCCCGGGCCAGCTTTCTCTACCACGGATGCTCCGGATGCCGCGGGCCCGGCTGACCTGGATCTTCCTATAGCTCTTCGCAAAGGGGTGCGGACGTGTACCCTACACCCCCTTGCTGCTGTTGTTTCCTATGATCGTCTTACCCCTTCTCGCAGGGCATTTGCACTGGCTATCTCTGCCACTGCCACACCCCGCTCCTATCAGGAGGCCCTTGCTATTCCTCACTGGAAGATGGCCATGGATGAGGAAATGGCGACCCTCACTGAGCGGGGTACCTGGACTCTCGTTCCTCCTCCCTTCGGTACTGATGTTGTTGGCTGTCGCTGGGTCTTTGTGGTCAAATTTAGCCCAGACGGCACTGTGGATCGGTATAAGGCCCGCCTTGTTGCTAAGGGCTTTACTCAGACCTATGGGGTTGATTACTTTGACACCTTCTCCCCTGTGGCTCGTCTCAGCACTATCCGGGTTCTTCTCTCTGTGGCCGTCATTCGGGATTGGCCGATTTCTCAGCTGGACGTCAAGAATGCCTTCCTTTATGGTGATCTTCATGAGGCCATTTACATGGAGCAACCTCCTGGGTATGTTGCTCAGGGGGAGACACGAGTATGCCGGCTGCAGAAGGCAATTTATGGCCTCAAGCAGAGTCCTCGAGATTGGTTTGACAAGTTCAGCGGCATTGTGGCGGCTGTTGGTTTTGTGCGAAGCTCTGCTGATCACTCTCTCTTTATTCGCAAAACTCCTTCTGGGCTGGTTGTTCTTGCTGTATACGTCGATGATATTCTTCTCACTAGCGATGACCAGGAAGGGGTAGCCCTGACAAAGCGACATCTTCGCCAACATCTGATCACTAAAGATATGGGCTCTCCAAAGTACTTTCTGGGGATCGAACTCTCTCGGAAGCCCGACTCCTTAGTTCTCTCTCAGCGTAAGTATGCCCTTGATCTTTTAAAAGAGGCAGGATTAACTGGAGCAAAACCTGCCCGATGCCCCATGGCTACTGGGGAGGACAAAACCTGGACAGATGATTCGCCTCCTCTTTCAGATAGTTCGCGGTACAGGCGTCTGGTTGGTAAGCTCATATATCTCACAGTGACCAGACCCGACATTTCCTATGTTGTGGGCAAGGTGAGTCAATTCATGCAAGCGCCTAGGGAGTGTCATCTACAGTCCGCCTTGCGGATCTTGGAGTATGTCAAAGCAGCACCTGGAAAAGGATTACTTTTTCAGAAGAATGGTCATCTGAGGATTGAAGCCTACTCAGATGCAAGTTATGCTGATGACAAAGGGGATCGCAAGTCAACCTCAGGTTTTTGCACCTTTGTTGGGGGCAATCTGGTGAGCTGGAAGAGCAAGAAGTAGTCTGTTGTCTCCAGGTCCAGTGCAGAAGCTGAGTATCGCAGTATGGCGTCAACCACTTGTGAGTTGAAATGGTTGCGGGCTCTCATGCTAGATTTAGGAGAGGTGTACAACCATCCTCTACCTATGTTCTGTGATAACAAGGCCGCCATATACATCTCCAAAAATCCAGTATTCCATGAAAGAACAAAGCACATTGAGGTTGACTGCCATTTCATTCGTGAAGAGATTTTAAAAGAACAAATTTGCACTCCGTTTGTCACGTCTGATAAAGAGCTGGCTGACATCTTCACCAAGCCAGTTTCCGCCTCGTTTCTGCATGTTTGCGACAAGCTGGGCATGATTGATATATATGCTCCAGCTTGAGGGGGAGTGTTGAAGTTGGTGACCGGGCGGTCTGTCTTGGCGGGTTGAAGACCGCGCGGTCTGGCGGTTTGACTCGCCGGCTTGTAAACCGGGCGGTCTAGCAATCTTCACAGGCGACCTCTCTGCTTCTCTTGTTGTAGCCGTGCGGTTAGTCCTTCTGTCTAACTGCGCGGCTTGTGCGGTTTACTTGTACAGTCCGCTTAGCTTGTAAAATTTTTAGTCCCACATCTCTTATTTGTATTCTCTCATCTCTCCTCCATTCTATAAAAGGGAGGGCATACCTTTGTAATAGTTATCTTTTTTGGATAATAAAGTTTCAATTATTCAAAAGCTTATCCGCTTGTTCTCTACTTTTCGCTTCTTTTCGCTACTTTCTAACACCCTCTACCTAAATAATAATACCTGCCCAACACAGGTAGAGGAAATAGGAAGTAGGATGAGGAGGAGGCCTGGTCCTCACTCATCTCACCACAAAACAAATCCTTGCCTAGCAAGATTTCGTCCACCACAAGTTCGCTAGGGGCGAAGGTGACGGCAGGGGCTTCCACTGTGAAGGAGGTAGGAACCTCCTCACACAAGAGGATGCACTCGTCGACAGCCTGAGCGCAAGGCTCAACGTCAACCCAACTTACCTATGGAGATTCAACCTGCACAGGCTCAGATAAAGAAGAAGGATCAAGAAATAAAGGAGAAGAAGAACTAAAATAATCAGAAATAGGGAGAGTGATCCCGGTATCACTCTCAGCAGGATCCAAGCAGAGATCATCGTCGGTATCATACGAGTCGTACCGAGGGGAATCCGAGAACTCGAGGTCCGTGGTGGTAAGAGGAACGGCCTCATCCAATAAGGAGGTACAAACCTCCGCATCGGAAAGAGGGTATTCCTCATCCCACCGGGGTGCGTAAAAGTGTTCTGAAGATCCACCTTCTCCGTCGGAGATAGAGGAATCATTATCCCACTTCGGCGCAACCTCGGGCACTGAATCAACCACAAATACGGCATCATCAACCGACTCACACAAAAATGGAGTAGCACAATCCGGCAAAAATTGCGGAGGGGCAAGGCTGCTCTCAAAATCAAGCACTGAATGAGCAGGCCCCATCGCAAAATCATTCGCTGACGCTACCCCATCGATGACCGGAACAATCTCATCATCCCATATAGGAGTGTCCATGAGTTCCTGCACCTCTTTTTGTTGGCTAACACCAGAGTGATCATCATCACTCAATGAAAGCTCGTAAAAAGGGATCGAGAGACCCATGAAAGAGCTGTATGCGGCCAGAGATTCTTCAGTAATCTCAACGGGTAAAGAATGAGCAAGGTGTGTTATGTCAGTGTATGGGCCAGACAACACCCTGGTAGGCCTGTCCACAACAGTCTTCCGCGAACGGGAGGTTGTTGTGCACACGCCCACAGAGGGAGATGGCTTGCACAAATGAGGGCAATCCTTCAACATGTGGCCCACACCTTGACATAACAAACACTGAATGCAATGCTCGGCATTCATAACAGCAATGACATCGATGGATCGGCGCAAAGTGTCAATGATATGGCACTCAGCATCAGGATCCATCACGAACAAAAATAATTGCTGAAAAAGTGCTACACAGCTAAAATGAAAATAGCACGGATCTGCTATCTAAATCAAAAATCAGAAAAGTATAAAAAGAAATAAGCAAAATAAAAATTATAATAACCAAAGCAAATAAGAAAAATAATGATATGTACAAATGGAAAAGGGCTTCAATCTATTATCTCCCTCTCCAAAAACTCACACGACTGTGTTCCCCGGCAACGGCGCCAAAACCTTGATGCGTAAGATCACTGCAGTGAACCGGTCGCACAAGTAATATAAAATGGGGGTTTTCCCAAGTATCGATCTCTCAAGGAACACCGTAAGGTGGAGTTAATTTTGAGGAGTACTTGAGATTGAAGTCCTTAAGTCGGCGGTAACGATGGGGGCGTTGATATTGCGGACAAAGAAAATAAAACACTATCAACTACTCCTATGCAACGCCGCTATGCGATGCTTCGCCAGGCGGGATGGAAGACTAGTCGGGTCATTATGCAGAGAATCACTAGGCGGATGGACGAGAAGGCTAGCGGATGAGGTGGTTAGAACAGCGGAATGAGGGTCGTGAGCACCTCTTCGCAACGCACGCCACTAGCAATTGCTAGTGCGGCAAGGGTGGATGGTGGTGGATGGAATATGGCTCAACTCAAGCAACTTAGGCAGTAAAATGAAATAGGAATCACATAGACATGATACACATAACATATACAACCAAAGTGCACTTCATTAATATAAATAGATTTAAACACCAATATTCAACAAGAAAGTAAGAACAAGTCAAGAGATCGACCGAATCCGAAGCCTTGCGGAGGATTCACGGTTGGAATCGTCGGGTTGTCATTCCGCGTCCAAGCTCGGTCCTCAACTGCGTCCGGGGTAGAGAAGGGTTGTCACCACCTTCCAATGGCCCGTCTTCTTCGTCTCACGATAGCGGACGAAGTTTGCTAGCTTTCCTTTGCTTGATGGCTATGGCGTCAAACCCTACTTGAAGCTCACGGATGAAGGAGAAGGCCGAGAGGAAGCTCTGGCTTGGATTTGGTGGTGAAAGCTTGCCCGGAGCACCTCCCTAGGGTGGAAGATGAAGGGGAACGGCGGAGAAGACGGAAAACGGCGGACAAATGTCGAGCTCTGGATACTCTCTCGAATTAGGGCGAGACCTGCACTATTTATACAAAGCAGAAATTAACAATGCGCACGATCACAGGAGCACGACCAGTGGTCGTGCGCACTATGTCTTGTGCTTGTGCGCACTAGCATGGAAGATCAGGAAGAAGAACTGGGATAACGCGCACGAGTAGTGGCGCACGACCAGTGGTCGTGCGCACTAAGTTCAATGGTCGTGCGATTACCCCAGACAGGACTCCAGAAAAGAGGAATCAATGCACACGATCAGTGGCGCATGATCGGTGGTCGTGCACATTATGTCCAGTGGTCGTGTGCTTACCCCAGGCTGATTCTGGAAAACAAAGAGTAGTGCGCACGATCAGGGGTGCACAACCAGTAGTCGTGCGCATTAGATCTCATGATCGTGCGCGGTATTCCTGTTTCACAACCATCCCGGAACACGCACACGTCCCCTGTACCGAAAGGAAAAACCAATCACTGATATGTGCAGACATTCCAGACAATCACACAAAGGAGTACAGACTATAAGAAAAACAAAATACACAACCACTGGCATAAATGTGCACTTCCTATGGAAATAAAGACAAGATGAAATATGAACGATATATAAATAAAAGTGAAGTGCAAACGCATGAAAACTAGCCCAGATGAGTCCGAAAAACACTATATAAATAGGACTCATCAGAAGTCCATGGAGATGTCTTCGAAATTCCACTCTGATATCGGCAGGGGCTGTAATAGGCCTCCTGGATTGCTGCATTCGGTTTTGACCTTCTGACAGGTCTGACACCAGGCCACGAAGTTGGTGACATCTCTTTTCATTCCAGGCCAGTAAATTGTCCTGCGCAAGTCCACGTACATCTTAACTACGCCAGGGTGAATCGAGTACCTGGACTGATGGGCCTCTTGCAGAATTTCCTCATGAATCCCTCCGGTAGCGGGAACCTCTTCGGGCAACCAGGGTAATCTCCAAGTCTATCAAAGACTGGAAGTGTTCCTTAGGAATCTGCTCCATCCAACTCCCGGCTATCGCAGGCTGGCGGCTCAAGGCGTCAGCGACTCTGTTAGCCTTCCTGGGGTGATATTGGAGAGTGAAGTCGTAATCGCATAAGAATTCCAACCATCGGCGCTGCCGGAGGTTCAGCTCCTTCTGCGTAAAGATGTACTTGATGCTCTTGTGGTCGGAGATGATCTCACATCTTACTCCGTACAGATAATGCCTCCAGATTTTAAGGGCGAAGACGACGGCGCCCAACTCTAAATTGTGTGCTGCGTAGTTTAATTCATGCGGCTTCAATTTCTGCGAAGAGTAGGCCACTACCTTGCCATGCTGCATTAAGACTGCTCCCAATCCCTTCAGGGAGGCATCGGTGTAGATTTGGAATCCCTCGGTCCCCGTGGGGATCGTAAGGATTGGCACGGAAGTCAGCCGCTTCTTCAGTTCGATGAATGCAGACTCGCACTTCGGCGTCCATCGGAAAGCGACGTCTTTCTTGGTGAGAGCAGTCAGGGGTAGGGCGATCTTGGAAAATCCCTCGACAAACTTCCTGTAGTATACGACAAGACCGAGGAAACTCCGGATATCCGCAGTCGTGCAGAGTGGCATCCAATTTTGTACTTCCTGGATCTTGGTTTGGTTTACTGTCACTCCTTCCTTATTTATCGTGTGGCCCAAGAATCCAACTTATTCCAGCTAAAATTTGCACTTACTGAATTTGGCGAAGAGGGAGTGCTCCCGGAGCTTTAGTAGTACCATCTGCAGGTGCTGGGTATGGTCCGTCTTGGTACTCGAGTAGATTAGGATGTCGTCTATGAAGACGATGACAAAGTGATCCAAGAAGGGTTCGAAGACTCTATTCATCAGGGACATGAAAGCGGAGGGCGTGTTGGTGAGCCCGAAGGGCATCACCAGGAACTCGTATAGACCATAACGGGAGCTGAAGCCAGTCTTGGGGGGATATCTTCCTCTCGGATTCGAAGCAGGTAATAGCCGGACCTCAGGTCCATCTTGGAGAATACGGAAGCACCTTGCAACTGATCGAATAGTTCGTCGATCCTAGGAAGGGGGTACGTGTTGCGTACAGTAAGCTTATTTAGCTCCCTGTAGTCGATGCACAGTCGCAGAGTCCTATCTTTCTTTTTGACGAAAAGTACCGGGGCTCTGCAGGGCGAGGAACTAGGGCAGATGAATCCAGCATCTATTAGTTCCTGGAGCTGGATCTTTAGTTCAGTCAACTCCCTTGGGGCCATCCGATAGGGGGCTCGCGATATTGGCTGTGCTCCGGACACGAGCTCGATCTGAAAGTCGACCTATCACTGGGGTGGAAATCCCGGGAGGGACTCAGGGAAGATATCTGGAAAATCACGGACTACTGGGACCTTGGAGAGCACCTGGGTTTTGTCTTCCATCTCAAAATAAATAAGGAAAACTCCGTCCTTCTGTCGTACGGATTTCACCATCTGCGTAGAAGTCAAGATAATGCGCGAGACAGAGGGCACACCTATCAATGCGACGCTCTGGCCATTTGGATTCTGTAGCCGGACTTCTCGTGTGGAACAATTTATCTGTGCTTGGTGCTCAGCCAGCCAGTCCATTCCCAGAATTATGTCGAATCCAGTTATTGCTAGGATGGTTACGTAGATCTCGAATTCTACCTCTCCCAGCATAGCCTGTAACGAACACTTTTCGGTAGATGTCATATCTGACCCGTCTGGTAAACTGATTAATATAGACAGTCCGGTTGAACGGATAACATTTCCTTTCGTTGCGATGAATTCGTGGGAGACGAAAGAATGGGTCACTCCTGTGTCGAAAAGGGTTTTGGCAGGGAGTCCTTCTACCAACAAGATTCCTGACGACATGGGGAAATATATAGACATATATCATCCAACTAATATACATATATACATATATATGAATATACAACATCAGTGGAAGATCCGATATCTCCTATCGCCTAAGATATATACCTATGACTACGTCAGGGGCCGGTCCATGCTGCAGGTCCAGCGCTTAGGCCTCCTGGGGCGCTGCTCGGCCCTGCTGGCCTCTCCTGCCAGCTCTACCTCTACGGCCTCTCTAACCCAGTCCCCGTGCCGGGTGTCCACCCTGAACTGCTCCTAATCCCGGTCTCCCTGTCTCCTGAGGGCAAAAGGCCCTCATATGTCCTGATTGCTGACACAAAACGCAGTTCCCTGCGAAGGGAACATCTCATCGGGCCACTAGTGGGGGTTGTGGAGCTGGAGCTGGTCTAACGTATGGCTGTACAGCTGGGGGTGCTGGGGGTACTGGTGGGCGACTATAAGGCTGCCCGCGGCGTCGCTGCCTGCGCTCTCTGTCCTGTCTATGGGAAGCAACACCCCCATCTCGCCTCTGGTCTCGAGGGAGCTCTACCTGACCTCTGTGCCGCTGAGCAACTGTCTGCTGGTCCAACTCTAAAGCTGCCGCATGGGTGGCTATGGTGTGAAAGGTTGCCTGAGAGAGCATAATCAGGGCCTGCCTTAGGTCGTCTTGTAGTCCTCGATAGAACCGAGAAGCTCTATCCCTGTCGGAGGCAGCCAGGTTCCCGGCAAAGCGTGCCAGGTGTATGAACTCTCTCTCATACTCTGTCACAGTGCGGTTGCCCTGTCGGATGAGTAGGAACCTCTCTTGCAGTGCGTCTCGGTCTGCATCTGTGATGAAAAACTCTAGTAGAGACACGGAGAACTCCCCCTAAAGGATTATGCTCATCGTCCTACCTCGAAAGGTAGAGCGACTAGCCGCTCTCCACCAATCCCTCACATATCCCTCCAAGAGGGTCACCACCAAAGAAACTGCTGCCATAGCTGGGCACATCATCCCTACTAACAGCTCCTCCACTCGCTCCACCCACTCATCTACCTGGATGGTCGTCTCTGTACCCCTGAAAGGGGGAGGCCTCAGTCCTCGGAAAGTCATCAGCAGACCGTTGGGTACGGTCATCTCTCGCGGTGGCTGTGCTAGGGCATCCTGGAAAGTCGCTAGTATAACCGTCAGTGTCTACCCTATATCTGTCTCGACAAACGGTACGGCCGCCGGAGCAACCGGGTCTGGTGGTGGGGTAGCTGGAACGTATCCTCTGGATGAGGATCCCCGTTACTGTACTCCGGTATTTGGAGAAGTAACAGGAAAGAGTGTCAGTATTTTGCAAAAGTATGGGAAATTTGCAAAAACGACAACCCAAGCGAAAACAACGGTGTATGGGCATGCTATCGTACAGTTTAGAATCTCTAAGCCTCTACACTAGGGTCCACCAGGCTTCCACTGCAAGGTTCATCCCGAACATAGAATGAAGCGTGGGACGAAGGGATCCTGAGACTGCTCCACAAGGATGAATAGTGATGGCTCTGATCCGTTTGTAGTACCCCCCCCCCCAACCTTTTGCCCGGGTCGGGCCGGAGGGGTACTAATTGGCCCAAGACGTCCACCCAGTGTTTTTAGGGGAAACGATCCACCCTATCCAAGCACCAAATGGCTGTCTTGCTAGGCTCGAATCATAACATTCACAACACATCAAAGTATAGCGAAAGCATTAACAGAAAACCATTGCAGATTTATATAACACATCATAATAATATAGAGGTTCTATGGCCGAAGCCTATGCGTTTGTAAAAGCCTGTAGGCTATACATGTGCTACATATAATCCTCACATACTCTCTCTCTCTACGCTGCTCGGTGGAACTCACGTCTCTAAACTCTGGGGACGGCATGGGTGTATTTGCTCGAGTCGACCTAGCTACTGGCGTAATCTCCTGCGGCAGCGGGTCACTACGGTGCTCCACCTCCTGTGAATGGTTAATCAAATAACTGTTAGTCATAGAGCTAAGTGGAAACAAATCTCCTCCCCGGATCCACATCCTGGGGACGAGCACAAACCCACCCAACAAAAGTAAATAGCTGAAGCAAGAGAGGGTTAACACAACATTTCATATATGAACAGCTAGGAGCAATTATAAAAGAGTGCAGTATAACCGGTAAAAGCAGCAATAATATAAATTGGTTATATCAAGTCTCTACTAGCTCATCAGCACATCCGGTTTCAAATCCTGAAATCTATCGCATGCATTCACAGCCGCGCACACACCGCATGCATTCATAGCCGCGCACACACTGCAGGCATACATAGCCGCGCACATACCGCAGGCATTCATAGCCATGCACACACCGCAAGAATTCATAGTCGTGCAAACACCGCAGACATTCATAGCCGCGCACGCAAACCATATGTCGACATAGTTTGGACCGCTTCTATTCCAGTAGAGTAGCGAGCCCTGCGGGCCTCACCAATGTGGTCGTCGGTGACAGTGGCCAGTCCTGCTACTTCTGGGGGTGATCGTACCACACAACCCCAGGCCCTAATGTACAACCTTGTGTACTCTTGGATGTGAGCGATATCCGGCAAATCATTTTGGCCGACCAGCGGAGGAAACCCGACGACGAATATAACGACCGGTCACCCGTGGAACTCATCTCCTTGTCGCCTTGAGTCGTCAACCTTCCCGCACCGGTATGAATGGTCTGCGGAAGGGACTGACCCGCCACCATTTCACCGCAAGCAATTTACAATCTATCAAACAAAAGGCAAACAATATAACATCGGGTCTATGTCGGCCTGCCCTACTAGGCTTACACTTCGGGTGTCGGCACTCTGCTCTACTTTCAACAAGGAGCGTGGGAGCGAATTATTTGGGTCTAGACCTGGAGGACTACCTCAACTCCGGTTATCCCCAACTAAGGCTCGACGACTGCTCGTCAGAGCAGGACCCGGGATTATACTAGTAAATTGCAAGAGAACAAGTGTGGTGTTTATGCTGCTTATTTAAAGTGCTGGAATGAAATGTGACCAGTACTAGACTGGAGTAGTACTGAATTGAAAGTACTAAAATAAGCATGATCAGTACGCAACTTGTAACACCTCCCCTGTAATGACCGTATAATATGGGTTCGGTCGGGGCCCCACAACATACAGACGCCACAGCTTTAGTATTATAAGTTGATATAGGTACCCACACTCAAAACTCTTTGTATAACACAGCGAAAACATAAACAAGACTAGAAGTCATCCACCACTAAAAGAGTAATAAATTGGCCATATGGCCTTAACACAAATGAGTCCAAACTTAACAATACACCAATCATGAAAGTGCATAGCACTCCTAGTCTACCTCGGCATGCAAGCCGGACAACATGAACCTCAAACATACAACATCATTTAAGTAGAGCTACAAAAGAGAAAAACACTTCATGAGGCTTAGGCCTTTCTGGCCGACGAGCTAGCTCCTGCATGCGATCCTTGCCCTGTAAAATTTATTAGTAACGTGGGTCAGCAAAGGCTGACCTCAAACTGTGTAATAACACATCTCCTCCCGGCCGCCCCTAACGGACCCCGGGGTACCCCTCCAACCTGCAAGTTAGCACTTCGTATGCAATAATCATAAGCAAGAAAAGCAACTACAGAAATAGGCTTGGATGTCACACACATCATACATGTTCTCTACGGGTTGAGCATATAATAAAAAAGGGTCTACTTATGCAACATGTATGCAACAACCCGGGTTTCACCCAAGGCACCCTATCTCGTATGCATCTAGCACATCATCACATCATATGGGTACTCATTGATTCCCCATTGGAATAAAGCCGCAAACAAAGGGGTAACACTATTCCCCCCAACGGCACACAGGCCGCCACATGGAATTCTTGCAAAGGCCCCACCCGCTCAAGGTCTTAGACCCGGGCTTGCCTGCAAGCTCTGACGTCTCTTGTCAGGATTCCAACAACCACAAACTGACCGATACTAAGAAGCCTTGTCGGACCCCACCCGCTCATGGCCTCATTGCCCGGGCTTGCCCCCATGCTTGGCATTCTCGTCAGTCTCACAGAAGGGGACTAGTCTCGCCGGGACACTCTCCACACATTACGTGAACGTCACGGGATAGCCAGCCGACCACGGAGACATAGCCACGCCTTGGCACATCACAAACCAAGACAATTCCACCCTAGTCCCTCATTTGTACTGCAGTGTTCCCGCGCACCAAGGAAACCATCTCCAACTCATGCGGAGCTAACCTTGTCCACCAAGGAAACCATCTACCGCCACGAGGAGCTAACCTTGTCCAGTTCCGACTACACGTACTCATTCGAGAAAAGGGGAAAACACCACCACATCACAAACGGCATCTTGCCGCAGCGGAATCTCTACGAATCTCTAAAGTTCGTATGCAACATCACCGAGTCGGACTAACGGTCGCGACTACGGCTTTACCCACCATGCCTAATCCACTAACGGAGCGGATCTCTAATGCAAAACATGCCGGGGACGGACTCAATCAACCCTGAGGTTCCTCTTGAACCTTGGCAACCCAAAACACCTCTCATTTGAGAGTTTGGTGCACATAAATTAGAAAGAAAAGATGCTAAAGACATGCATCCTAAGACCGAGAGGAGAAGTGTTGTTACCTTCTGACTCCTCTTCCTTGTCATGGCAAAATAGCCGGATGGAAACCTTCGCAACGATCAAGCCTCCAAGGATCTGGACTCGGCTCGCGATTTGGAGCACTGAAGCTTCTCCTACAGCACAAACCCTCTTTCACCTTCTTCCTTGCTCTCCCTTCTCTCTAGAAATTAGTAAGATAAAAGCTTGAAGAAGAATGAGGGTTTCCAACCCTATTCTTGGACTTAACTCCCAAAGAGCAGTTCTGGACCATCAGATCCCAAAATAAGGGAAGGAATGACCACGATCCGTCTGAAAAATAAAATACCTGGGCCGAATACGGCCTGGCACACGCCCGTGTCCAGGGTCGTGTCCCCCATTCGCCGTCTCAAATCGATGCGCCTGGAACAGCACAGGGGCATCCGACACGCCCGTGTTCGACCCGACACGCCCGTGTCCCAACTGACACGGCCGTGTGGTCGGCCGTGTGCCTCCATCGACACAGCCCCGAAAACAACCCGAGAGGTGACACGGCCTGGGACACGCCCGTGTCCCAAGCCGTGTGCCAAGTCTCGACACTCGTCGACAGCATTTCTGTCGACACCGCGGAAAAACGTCGAGCGAAGATCGTCGACCAAGCGGGACACGCCCTGTGACACGCCCGTGTCACAGGCCGTGTGCCCCAGTCTCGACACTCGACACTCGACACTCGACACTCGTCGAGTGAACAACATCGACTGACCAACACGGCCTTGGACACGCCCGTGTCCTAGGCCGTGTGCGTTGTCTCGACACATAGTCGAGCGAAAATGTCAACACCACGGGCCAAGTGTCGACACGGGCTCGACACGCCCTGCGACATGCCCGTGTCGCAGGCCGTGTGCCCTCACTCGACACTTCGTCGAGCGCAAAGTGTCGACTATGCGGCCAAGTCGTCAACTCCAGCCTGACACGGCCTGGGACACGTATCCCCGTGTCCCGGGCCGTGTGCCCCCTGCCAGAAACCAAAAATTGTCCAGAAACGCAAATCGGCCCTCTCTCAAAACTGGGGTGTTACACAACTGGAGTAGTACTGAATAGAAAGTACTGAAATAAGTCTGGCCAGTATGCAACTGGAGTAGTACTGAATTGAAAGTACTAAAATAAGCCTGACTAGTACGCAACTGGAGTAGTACTGAATTGAAAGTACTAAAATAAGTCTCACCAGTACGCAATTGGAGTAGTACTGAATAGAAAGTACTGAAATAAGCTGGACCAGTACGCAACTGGAGTAGTACTGAATAGAAAGTACTGAAATAAGCCAGACCAGTACGCAACTGGAGTAGTACTGAATTGAAAGTCCTGAACTGAAAAAAATAAAGGAACTGGACCAGTGCAAGACTAGAATAATCATAAAGAAAATGGTTAGTAGTCCAATCACTCCATCCAGGAGGCTTCAGTTCCATCTCCGTTCTCAGGAGAAATTCAGTTCCATCTCCATCTAGGAGGCACATTCAGTTCCATCTCCATTCTTAGGAGAGATCCAGTTCCATCTTCATTCTCAGGAAAGATTCAGTTTCATCTCCATTCTCAGGAGAGATTCAGTTCTATCTCCATTCTCAGGAGAGATTCAGTTCCATCTCCATTCTCAGGAGAGATTCAGTTCCATCTTCATTCTCAGGAGAGATTCAGTTCCATCTCAGTTTTTTAAAGGTTTACTTAGGTTACACCCATTATTAAGATCCGATTATGAGTTGGTTGCGCCTTATTAATCATGGCTTAATCGGATCGGGGCTTATCAGGAGTTACACCCTCATTATTCGTCAAGAATAATTCATAACTCACCACTCGTGCTCTCATCTTCCGAGCGTGCCCAAAATACTCGAGAGTCGAGGCGCTTGACGGTTTCATGAAATCTCGAAACACCCCGAGCTTGGTCACTTGCCTCGGCCACTCTCGTCGATAACATGATTTGAATTTCTAATTTCAATTAGAAAAGATAGTCGCGCGCTCCAATTTTCGTTTTCGGTGAAAACGAGCGTAATCTTACCGAGCGCGATCATAGGCTTTCATAATTTGGGGAAAATATCAAAACTTATCCCCATGACCCCAAATTTTGATACAACCTTTAAGATGTCCTAAAATGAGCCTAGTAATTTTTTTCAAAAATTTTCGGGCAATTTTGGACATTTAATTTGACCAAATAAAAATCATTTGGGCTTTTAAAAATACCAAATCAACTCCAAAAAATCTCAAAATATTTGTGGAAGAATCCCTTATCAAGGGGATCCTTTTTCATGTTCAACACTTTTTCCCTAGGAGCCTATTTTAGTCTCTTAAAAAAAACAACCCCATTATATTTATAATTTATAATTTATATAATATATTATAATATATATATATATATAAATTATATTTTTTGTGCATCTCTCCCCCCCCCCCCCCCGCTATACGAAACTAGAGACCATTACAGGCAGAATTTTTCGAACCGGAGCCCGTTTGGAAATCTAGGTCCGGGTTAACCCTGTAGCGACACGTGGCGCGATCACAGCGGCACATTAAATCCTGTTATTTTTCTTCCGTCTTCCGTCGTTTATTCTCCTTCTCCTGCGAAATTATTCGAACCAACTGTGCTCCAACGAACTGTGCTCGGAACTCCGGCGAACTGTACTCGAAACTTACCATCTTCATGCGTATCCTCGTCGTCATCCTACCGAAGTCCGTTTCTACAGCCTCTCATTCGAATATCCTCTACAGGTCAGTTCCTGCCCTTGTTTTAGGGTTTCCTTGCTTACATCCTGCAATGCCTGACCGTGGCGATGGAAGACGATCTCGCCATGATCTATATAACGATCTCCTGGGAGATCACAAGTGTTTTCCACCATGGAGATCACTTTTGATCTCCATGGAGATCACAGTTGATCTCCATGGAGAAAACAGTTGATCTCCTGGGAAATGTGGTCAAGACAGGAGATCATTATTGAAAAATCGCTGATGAAATATGTTGTCCAGACAGGAGAGCAAAACTGAAATGTGTTAACTGATGAAATGTGTTAACTGATGTCAATGGTTCCTCCTTGTTTGACAGATATAAATGGAGAAAGGTGGTAGCCGACATTTTCTAAGTTCAAGATGCTATTTCTCCAATTTTGTGGGCCAAGTTGAGAAAATAATTGATCGACTGCTGGCCGAGGAGAAGGAAAAGCTAAGGGAATGTAAAGTTTTATCTATTTTCACTGCTTCAAGGGTACCACAAAATATTCTTCTACTGTATTACTTGGTTTCAGTCTATGATGTAAGGAAGGATACATTTTCTATTGGTTCAAAGGAGCTTACATTTACCCCTAATGATGTAGCACTAATAATAGGGCTACCAAATAATGGGGATAACCTAGTCATGGTTCAAAAACCTCATGTCATTAGGACAAAAGCCACTTTAAGGAAAGAAATTGCTGAAATGGATAGTGGTAGTTGTGTTGTTAGCTTGAATTCCCTTCTCTTACATGTATTATGCAACCTATTTTTTCCCTCTAGTCTATATTATATTCCACAGTTGTTTGAGAACATGTCGAACTTGGAAGCCTTCAAAAAAATAAATCGGCCTCAAGCCATACATTCATACTTGATGATAAGTGTGAGATCTGTAAGGGGCGGGCTAACTCCAACCCTCGCAAGTAATATTTATGTACGGCCTCAGGGGTCCTTGGGATATCTATATGGATGCACACAGGCATTGATTGTGAGTATATTAATTTTACAAACCAACTTCTTTTCTATGTTTGTTATATACACTAATTGAATTATTATATACTTTTAGATATGGTTTTTGGAGCATACCACAAGCATGTCTGTTTCTTTTCCTAAACAAAGACCACGACTGCTTAGATGGCCTGAAAAATGTACATCCAAGTTAAAGGCTTTGTGGATCAATGTGCCTCTAATGACTGATGAGCAGGTTAATATTAATATACTATTAATAAATTCCAAAAAAAATATGCATATCTTTTAACATATTATGTAATTATTCTTGTAGATTCGGGGGGAGATGGAGGATGTAACTGAAGATGAGAAGGAATTATTTTCTGTTATTGATAATCCTATCTCATCTCAGGTGCCAAAGGGAAAGAGGTCAAAGAGAGCCGGCCTACTTCCACTTCCTCTTGTACAAAAGAGGTTGAAGATTGTTGAAACACATGAAAAACCCCTCTCATCTCATTCACAAGATGCAGCTCCACATGATTTAACATCATCCCTTCCTCCACCAGATGCCCCAACCCCCCCCCCCCCCCCCACCTCCACCACCAGATTTTGTCAAAATGATTATAGATTTAGAGAGTATGTTGTTTGCTCGTTTAGACGAGATTTTTTCATATGTTAAAAATGTAGATAAAAAATTTGATTCATTAAGTGAGTGTTATGATTAATTAAGCGAGCGTGTTGATGAGCTAATACATCGGCAGCAAGCTCCTCCTACCCCTCCTTGCTCTCGTACCCCTCCTTGCTCTCTTACGGGTTTAGAGATAGCAATTGTAGATATAGATGACTCTCCATATAAATGACCTAAAATACCAACAAATGATAGTATTATTGAACCCTATAATGAAGAATATCCACGAAAATCCCTTCTATCTGAAGAGAAAAGACAATTTATCCATGCTAGGATGAGCTCTATTCCCTCGAAGTAAGTTCCCCATGATAGTATTTTCATATGCCAATTAAGTTGATTTTATGTTATGAATACAAACTTTGTTATTTTCATTAATGCTTTAGGAATTACATAGCGTTCACCGGTTGGAACATTGTAGCCTTTAGAGACTCAATGGAAGATCTCCTTTCCACCGGGTACATTGGTGATTGCCATGTCGATGCATGGGCAAAAATTTTGGAAATTCGTAGTGAAAAGGACGATAAATTATGTCGTCCATTTCTCTACGTTAGTGCTAATCTATGGGTAGGTTTTTTCAGAAATATATTGTATTTCAGATTTTTAATTGAGGTTTTATTAACCAATGTTTAATTTTATAGTTACACAACCAAGATCCAAGCACTGCAATAAAGTACCCATCGGTGAAACCTTTTGTATCCCACATTACTAAAACCAATATTTAAGCGTCACAAATCATTTTAATGACGGCCTGTCGCAATGAACATTGGTTTTTATTGGTGGGTCTAGCGCCAAAGAAGAAATGGATTCTGCACGACTCCCTTCCAAATCCTAAACGAAAGGATATGACAAGAGACTCAGTAAGTCTATGTCATATGGTATATTTATGTACCTAGGAGTGTATTCCTTTCAACATATTTGATTGTTATTTTTCTTGTGCAGATTAGAGTTCTTCAAAAGGCGACGAACAAGAGGACAAATTATAACTTCAATCAGTGGAGTTTGGTTCTTGTTAAGAATTTACCCCGACAGATTAATTCATACGAATGTGGTATATACGTCATCAAGTACATGGAGCACATTTTACAGCCTGGAGTCCTAGATTGGAAAAGCTGTCATGACTGGGCTGAGAAAATGCCCTTATTCAGGGCAGAAATTGCTTATGAAATCTTTAAAACATTTCTTATAGATGATGATGTTTGAGAATTATGCCATTTGTTGTAGAAATTGCTTATGACATTTATTGTAGATGATGTAATGAGTGGTTTGACTGGGGGGTTATTTTTAACTCAACTTAATTCATTTATTTACTTTAAAGTTGTTGATTATATATATCTTATATTATTAAGTGTTTATGGCACCTAATGAGTCATAAATATTTTTATTACAGTGTGCAGCATGGACAATATTTATTTGTTGAAAACAAAACTAGTACAGCTAAATCCTGTTGGAAATTATGCTTGGAGTGCAGTTTGCTCGTCTAAATTTTGCATTGACTGGGACACGATGTCAATTGGTTCTTCTTTAATTGGATCTTCATTTGAGGTCGTCGTTGGCTGTTCTTTTCTCTTAACATTTTACTTTCTCCCTGAAATAGAATTAATGTTTAAATTATCAAATGCTTCTTTAACCAGAAAATGTATAGTGCAGAGAAAAATCACTTTACTTTTCCCAGTGATCTTTTATTCGAGCATTCGAAACACCTTTAGGCCTCAAGCAAGGTGGATCCTTGCTTGAGGACTTTTTCTTCAGCTTTGATGCTGTCATATTATTATCCAAACAGGAGTCTGCATATTGAGATATTTCTTCAATTGCATCTACCACATATTTATTGGTAATTTCACACTTTTCTACACGGAGAGCCAAATCATAGGCAGCACGACACATATGATTTCTAAAAGCAAGGCTACAATTAGATTCACTTCTCTTCAAGTTGTCATGGCGATAGATGCTTCTTTTTACATGTACCATCCACCTTCGAAGTAAATATTTTTCTGGAATGTTTGTTAAATTCTTATGTGTATATGTTTTAAGTGCATGACTACACAAAATGTCATTTATTTCAAACTTGCAACAAGAACAATGTATGTCCAATGTCTTAAGATCAAGCTCAACTGTCCAATATTTGTTATTTTCAGCTCAATCACACCACCTTGTCTCCATAATGCATACGCTTTCACTTGTCATGTAATATTTTTCAATAAATAGACCAAATGCCCCTACTTTGAAGCTCTCATAGAATTTACCATACATTCTTCTGGTGTACAACTTGGACACTTTTTAACATCAACATGGACAGTCCCCTGTTTGCATCTGAAATTCTCTTCTTTTTCTCTTTCCCGACAGTTGGTTATCATTTTCTCCATTTGTAGAAAACAACCAACCAAAGAGGAAGAAACCTTTGTAATTGCATGACATACATTGTTCATGGACTCGCTTCTCTGAGTAGACAAAATACCATGATCAAGAACATTTTTATTAAATACCGTAGACACCTTCTCTTTTAATTTGTAGAGATCATTCAACCATCTGTTATCTTGAAGGTTCCCAAGAACAATCATTCGACCCCAATATTCTTCAAATTCTTCAACGATATCACATTTGTTAAGACAATGGTAAAATAAAGAACGTATATTACTGTCTCCATTGAATGAGTGAACTTTGGAAGGAGCTTTCTTAGCAATATGCCATTGGCATAATCGATGTCGGCTTTGGTTCAACACTCTCCCAATTGCAACAGCCATTGCTTGATCTTGATCTGTGTATATTGTCAAAGGTTGCTTGACGGAAACAAATTTTAGAAATGTCTCAAATAACCAGGTGAATGTTTCTATTATTTCCTCAGATATAAATGCTATTGCATTAACTGCATTTTGCCAATGATGATTAACAACCACAAAAGGAGCACATGCAAGATTATACTTGTTCATTCTATATGTGGTGTCAAATGTAATTACATTGCCAAAGCAATCATAATTAATTTTTCCTTGGCAATCAATCCATAATAAATTTGTCAACCTGTTCATGTCGTCAACTTGAACATCGAAGGAAAATATATTATCCTGCATTTGACACTCCTTAAGTAATTTTAAGAGACTAGCAGCATCACCACCATCGAGCTTATATCTTCTTCCCTTGTCAATAAAGTTATATGCATCACGTTTGGTGAAGCCCAAATTTTGAGATCTCCCACTTCATCAGCTAGGTAGGAGTATGCATCAGATGTTCTTATGCCAGCTTCAATCATGGAATGTAGAACAGTACCACTCTCCTTACTTATACTTCGTTGTGACAGAAGCAAATGTCGTTCGTTTTCCATAACAAGAGGATGATTATATTCTTTCACAAATTTGCTAACAGTCAACTGTTTACCTTCTTTATTTTCCTTAAATATAATAACAGCTGGATAATTTGTCATAATATCTAGCCAACGAAACTTAAATTCTGAATCTGAGACTTTTGACACTCTTTTTGATCCGCCCTTACAACAACAATATTCATGTAACTTTAAAATTTTAGTTCTAGGCTAAAAGAGTCTGTGCTCTTTGTTGGAACCCTAGTTCTGATTTGGGCAAGAATAACTATTAGGTTTGTTTAGTCTGACCCAACATGTATAGCCAGGGTCATAGGTTTATTTCTAGAGTCTAGGTCAAGTCAGTCAACATCACTTGTATCAACCTTCAACAGTTTGCCAAAGACTCAGCCAGATTGTGTCGACACCAGAAGAAAGTCTGTGTTGACATCAGACAGTAAGACTGTGTCGACAACAGATCGCCAGGCTGTGTCGACACCAGAAAAAGTTGTGTCGACACACAGATCATCTGTCAACACCAACTGTGTCGACATCAACTGTGTCGACACCCGCAGCAATTGTGTCGATGCACAGGACTTGTGTCGACACATTTCACAGAAGCTGTGTCGACACTAGAAGCTTAAGCAGAACTGCTGACTCAGCTCGACGAAGTAAAAAACTGAACTCGACGAATTCTGTACAGTTGATAGAATTAATTACAGTCAATATTCAGACGAAAATAATTACAGTTGGCAGAATTAATTGAGGATTAATTACAGTTAACATTCCCAGTGATAATAGTCGTTTAAGCGGACTGTTATAGAAGAATTAATTATGGATCAATTCCCAATGCATCTTCTAATCTCGGGAATGTTTCTTCCACCATCAAGACTAAGGAATTTAAATGTCAAAATAGATACAGAGATAACAAGAAACACAGAGACAGAATAGTGAAAACCAGTGACAGGCAGTGATCAACAAGTAGAACACTCAGGCCAATATCATCAAAGCAACTAGAAGCCCTAGAGCAGAGAAGTGCCATCAATCTGAAGAAGAAGAACATCCATTCATATCAAGAGTCTTTTTTTCCTTATGCTCTCCAGGATACTTCAAGGATAACAAACACCTATCAGTCGAGAAGTTCCTAAATCTCTGCTAGTTAAGGCTGCAAGCTTGAAGGCCTATCACCCTGAAGCAAAGCTCCTGTTTTTCCCTGAACCACTCAACATCTCAGGGGGAGCTCTTTGCTAACATCAATATCCAATAGTCTTCTCTATAATTGTTGACAGAGAAGACACCATCAAATCTCCCCCCCCCCCCCACTGTAAAAAGGGTTGTTATCTCCCTTCAAAAGTGATTCTTGGTTGCAAGTCACCTGATCAAAATACTTGGGGATTGGTTTTTGAGCACCTGATCAAAAGCTCATTTCGTGTCAGGCACCTGATCAAAAATCTGAGTTGATTCCTACCAGGGTGGTAGAAGAGTGGATGTGACCAGGTTGGGGAACCACTATAAATCCTTGTGTCTTCTATGTTGCTTGATCTTCTTGCTTCATTTTTGTGCTGTGATTTTCTTTATTGATGTATATAACTCTAATTAGTTAAGTTAAGATCTATCCCCATAACTTTCAATTGGTATCAGAGCAGGTTACTTTGGTTGTACAGGCTAACACCTGAACCAAAATGATCTGATAGATCTTAAATATCTTTAGAGTTTATCATGGCACAAATTGAAGACTTTTCAAGCACCAGACTACCTATGTGCAATCTTGATAAGTTTACACTATGGAAAACAAGTATTAGGTTTTATATGGACACCATTGATGAAAACATCGTTAAATCTATTTTGTCAGATCCAACTCAATCTCATGCAACATCAAGCATCAATGTTGTTCCATCATCTCAATGGAACGATGCCCAGAAAAAGCTGAAGATTGCTGATGCACATGCAATGAACATCCTGGCACAATCTATGTCTTATGACATCTTTGAGAAACTTGCTGAATATTCATGTGCAAAAGAGATGTGGGACTCTCTCACAGCATTGGCTGCAGAATCAGCTAAAGAAAGAAACCTTAAAGCTGTAACCTGGAGTGACTCAGATGCTTCATCCTGCACAACTGAAGATGAAGAAGAAGCAAGAGCAAGAGAATTTTTCCTAATGATAATAAATGTTTCTTGCAGTAACATTGATGCAGAAACAGACTCTGAAGAAGAATCAGAGTGTGAGTCAGAAAAAGAAGATCAGGTAATCTCTACCCTTGATCTTTCATCAGAAGAATTTAAGTTATTATGTAAAGATTTAATTCAATCTAAGAAGGAAATAAAACTTCTCAAAGAGAAATTAAATATTGTATCTTCAGAAAATTTAAAACTTAAACAAGATTTACAAAATGCTTTTGAAAAGATAAGTCATTTAGAATCAATTAAAGAAAAAGAAAAATTAATAGATTTAGACAAAATAACTGAAGTTTTCCCAAATCAATATAAAAATCTTCAGAAAATCTTAGTTCAAAATAATTCGTCGAACCGAGCTCGACGAAATCAATATTATTCATCGAACTCAGCTCAACGAACTATGAACAAAGATTTCAATCTCAACTGTTCAGGAATCAATGGTCGATGAAATAGATATAATTCGTCGAATAGAGATCGACGAAAATGGAATACAGAAAGTCATTCTGTGAACAGAGCTTGACGAACTCAATACCATTCGTCGAACTCACCTCGACGAGAGTACTTTAATTCGTCGAACTCAAGATTTCAGAACAGAAACTTTTGTTCTCTTCAAAATTATCATCAAAGTCAGCATTCTAAAAATCCTTTCACTGAGTGGATAATCCCTCCTAGGAAATATCATCCACTTGGATACAAGGATCAACCTAAATGCTCTTTCATTTCTAATTATTATAAAAGAGAACCAGAACCCAAGGTAATCTGGGTCCAGAACTTCTAACCTCTCTTTGCAGGACAAGTCATACTTTACCACAATGAAGCAGTGAGATTTGACAGTACTCAAAATCAATAGTCTCAGCCAATATCATGGATATATCAGTGGCTGTATACTGAGAAATTGTTTGAAAAAGGCTACAGCAGTAGAGAGACTAATTATTCTAACTGATTATAAAGTCTACTCAGATTTGGGCAAGGAATTTGGGCAAGGAAAAGTAATTAGGGGAGATTGCTTGTTTTATATAGAGGAAACTACTTTGAAAGATGCAGCAATATAATAGTTTTCTTTTATTTATTTTTATTTTCAAAGCACCCATGTACATCTGCTAAACATTCTTATAATTCAGGCAGATTGTTTTTGCTTTGCATTTTTATTTGTTTTTTATGTAAATAGTGTCCTTACCCAAATAGGGGGAGATTGTTGGAACCCTAGTTCCGATTTGGGCAAGGATCATTATTAGGTTTGTTTAGTCTGACCCAACATGTATAGCCAGGGTCATAGGTTTATTTCTAGAGTATAGGTCAAGTCAGCCAACATCACTTGGATCAACCTTCAACAGTTTGCCAAAGACTCAGCCAGATTGTGTCGACACCAGAAGAAAGTTTATGTCGACACCAGACAGCAAGACTGTGTCGACACTAGATAGCCAGGCTGTGTTGACACCAGAAGAAGTTGTGTCGACACACAGATCATCTGTCGACATCAACTGTGTCGACACCAGCAGCAATTGTGCCGTCACACAGGACTTGTGTCGACACATTCTACAGAAGCTGTGTCGATAATAGAAGCTTAAGCAGAACTGCTGACTCTGCTCGACGAAGTAAAAAACTGAGCTCGACTAATTCTGTACAGTTGACAGAATTAATTACAGTCAATATTCAGACGGAAATAATTACAGTTGGAAGAATTAATTGAGGATTAATTACAGTCAAAATTCTCAGGATCATAAGGTTTCTCCTTGTCGGAAAATCATTTTGATCTCCCAGGAGATCAAGAATGATCTCCTGGGAGATCAAGATTGATCACCTGGGAGATCAAGATTGATCACCTGGGAGATCAAGAATGACAACCCTGGGTACATCTATTTCGAACTACAAAAGGTTATAAAATGGTATTCCATGAGCTCCGTTATTTACATACCTGTATCTTCGTCATTCAGCTAGAATCCCGACGGTGGCGCAGAGTGATCTCCTGAGAAACCGACGTCAAAACTAAAAATGTTTTGCAGGTAGAATCCACAGCTGTTGAAAGTCGAAATTTTTCGAGGGTTCAGAACAATGACAAAGAAGAATGGGCAATTATTCGTGAGAAGGATGAGATTTAGCTCCTTGTTATAAATTTTGTGCGGGAGAAACAGAAGAAATGGCGGAATAAGAAGAGAAATAGGGGGATTTAATGTGCCGTTGTGATCGCGCCACGTGTCGCTACCGGGTTAAACCCGGACCTAGATTTCCAAACGGGCACCGGATCGAAAAATTTCGCCCATTACAGGCCTTCCCCGTTGCCGGCCGGCCACCAGCCGGTCGTGGCTCCGCCACCGGCTAACCCGCCGGTGGTGGGCGCTCCCTCCGGCGGTGGTCCGGCGGCCCGCCGCCGCCGGCCATCGCCGGAGCATTTTTTTAAATGAACAGGAGAGGAGGGAGGTGACGGCGGCGGCGCTCCGGCCGCCGGGAGCGCCATGCAAGACGTCCAAAATGAAGAAGGGGGGAGAAGGATTCCACCTGGGTTTGATGGGCTCGGGAGGGGCCGGCTTGGTCGGCCATGGCTCAAGGTGGTGGAGGAGGGGAGGAGGAGCTTGGGCTTGGGTTTTTCCGGCCACCTGAACTCCGGCAGAGGGGGGAGCAGGGGGAGGGAGGTTTCTCTGAGCTTGTGAGGGAAAGAGAGGGGGTGGGGTGGCTTTATAGGGTTGGGGAGGGGGAGCTACCCTCCCTTTGGCAATGTGGGATTAATCCCTCCTTATGGAGGGATTAAATCCACACCCTCCAGCTGTCCAAGGACAGCTGGAGGTGCCATATTTTCCTCCATGTGGGAAAAAGGAAGAGATGCCCTCATGGGCTTGGGCTTTTGGGTGGAAGAGAGAGAGAGAGAGAGGGGGAGAGAAAAGCGGGATAAGGTGGGACTCCATTTAATTTAGGGAGGGGCTTGCTGGTTGGGGGCCCAAGGAGAGTAAGGGGGGTATGGGTCATCCTCCTTTGGAGAGGAGGTGGGCCCCTCATTTGGAGAAAAATCCAAAAAGTGGATTTTTAGGAGGGTTTGACCAAGTCAACCCTCGGGTGGGTCCCCCTTGCTGGTCAAAGTCAAAGTGCGTCCAAGTCATCGGGGTTGGGTCAACGTTCGGGTATCGTGTCATAATTGGTGCGTGCACGCTTTTCGGTGCACGACTATGCTTGATTTGATCACGGGTTGACCAATTATCGTCAAAATTGACTAGGACGACTTCTGTTGACTTCATATTGACCACACGAGTCCAACGCCACTAACTGAGGTTGAATCGGAGTCTGTTTGGCGAAAGTCCAAAATTTGCGCGTCGTAGCGCGCTAAAATGGGTGAAGCGTGTAAAATTATCGTTAGACCTCGGATTGTGACGCGATGAGCTCTGATGCGCTCATATTGACTATATGAGGCCACAAGAACTGACAGAACTCGATTCGGAGTTCTCTAGCTCGATATCCAAAATCTCGCTCTCGTTGCGTTTTATGAGGAATGGTCACATCCACTATATGACCTCGGGGTTCAACTGAACAAGTTTTGATGCACTTGTATTGACTACACGAGGTCACAGGAACTGACAGAACTCAATTCGGAGTTCTCTAGCTCGATTTCCCGCCTAGGGTAATTTCCCACCGGGTCATGGGTAGGGTTCATGCCACTTTTATTGGGCTCACTAGGGCTCTGGTGGACCAATAAATGTCGGGATGTTACAACAGATGTCCTCCCAAGTCAGGTAGTGAATGGCGCCCTTTGTGGTTGATCCACTCCAGAGGAAGTTTTTAAGAAAAGAGTTAATTTTGCTTAGGACGGAAGCCGGGATGGGAGAGTTGGCGAGAGCGTGAAGCGGCATTGCTGCCAGCGAACTTTTAATCAAAACCATCCTCCCGGTTAGAGAGAGATGCCTGGTACCCCAGCATCTGATCTTGGCCGCCATTTGATTCAGCAAGCCATCAAAATCGGCGGAGCCGGTGCGACCCGGTCTTAGCTTGATGCAAGGATATTTCATGGCGTTTACACTGTTATGCCCAAGTTCATGAAGAATGCTGGATTTTGCAAGCTGTGTGACTCTTGGTCCGAATAGGACAGAGGATTTGGAAGTATTAATGGGTTCGCCTAACAACAAACAATAGTGTTGCAGGATATTGTTGAACTTTCTCGTTGTGCTTAATGTGGCCGCACCAAAGATCAAAGTATCATCAAGAAATAATAAATGGGAAATAACTGGGGCAGAGGCACAGACCTTAATGCCAAGAACAGGTTGTGGACTCCTTTTGATAATCAATGAAAGAAATTCGGAACATAGGATAAAAATATACGGCGAGAGCGGGCAGCCCTGTCGAAGACCCCGGTGGCGTGAATCCATTCAGATTTGGTGCCATTAATAAGTAGTCCATATCTAGGATATGAAATGCATTCCATAATTAGGTTGATCCATTTGGGGGGGGGGGGGGGAATTGAAAGCTTGTAGTGCCTGCTGGACGAAGCTCCATTGTATTCTATCGAAAGCATTCTCCATATCCATCCTGATATCCATATGTCCGACTTTACTTTCAAATGTATGCATTCGGTGGAGGAGTTCCTAGGCAATGATGCAGTGGTCCGATATAAGACAACCCGGGATGAAAGCGGCTTGCTCCTTGGAGATTAAATCTCCTAGCAAAGGTTTCAATCGATTAGCTATAATTTTTGCTGCCACTTTGTAGGTGGAAGAGCAGAGACTGATGGGCCGAAAGTGTTCAGGCTTGTTTTCTTGATCACATTTGGGGATGAGCATAATAAGAGTATCCTTCCAGCTTTGGTCCATTTTCCCCGAGGAGAAGAATTCATTTATGGCTGCCGTTAATTCCGTCATCTAAAGCTCCAGAAGTGGGTGAAGAATGAGTGGGTTACGCTGTCAAATCCAGGCGCTTTATTGCGGCTGAATGAGAAAACAGCATGTTTGATTTCAGCCTCCAGCGATTTGTTTGGTGGATTTGTTGTTTTCTCTTGAAGAGTTGTAGGGCTATCGACAATGGATATCTTGGCTCTCGCATCGATGAAGAGCGCAGCGAAATGCGATACGTGGTGCGTATTGCAGAATCCCGTGAACCATCTAGTTTTTGAACGCAAGTTGCGCCTGAGGACAGCTGGCTAAGGGCACGTCCGCTTGGGCGTCAAGCATTAAATTGCTCCACAAGATCTCTAATGTTATGCATTGGTCTTGTCTAGGATGCGGAGATTGGCCCGTCATGCGCCAATGTGTGGTAGGCTGATGAGCGGGAATGATTTTATCTTGCAACAATCGATTAATTGGTGGGATGAAAG